>CM019718.1:3997577-4597577 GCA_009760885.1 Achatina immaculata
CTAACCAATACTGATAACCGCAGCAAAGATTCCACATCTTTCGCCAGAAAATCTTTACTTTCAGTTTACTATTGTAATTTCCAAAATTCTTTCCTTAATCTGCGTCTGCCAGTCTGGATGAGATTACCAAAAGATGAATGTGATATTCAGAAAACTTGGAATTTTAAGTATCTGAAAATTCGTATAGTCAGACTCATTTACATATCCCAGAGCTGCTCTTTGTAACCTTTTGTACCCGAGAGTCAGTTATTCTCAAGGTCACCATACATCCGTATTTAGTGCAGAAAGTCTGTATTTTATTAAGGATCTGTACGTTCTTCTACCACCCGTGGGAAGAAACAAACTAAAATCCTTTATTTTTTTAACTGATTGCCTAGTTCAATAAAATACAACAGGAACATCAACAAGAAAAAAATCAAAAGAATGGCGAGGTGCGCTGAGAGCTTCTGATGCATTTAAGTTGGGGAATGGAGGTAATTTCAGTAATGCACTTTTCTAATACAGACCGCTACAATGTGATGACTGTGCTAGAGCAGTTGAGGGCACGTTGCTATGTCTTCACGCATTTGTACGCGATGAAAGATTTTAAATCACTGCTTTCCAGCTTTGTTCGGCCCTTTTCTCCCAGGCTACATCCTCAACGTATCCCCCACCCATCTTCAATTCGCCTATTCGTACAATAGTTATGCATTAAAGAGGTAAACTTCCCGTTCCCGTCCCATCAAGACATATTGAGGATACGGTGTTATCCCCGTAGTTCCAAGACCCTCGGCACATGAAAGTCTGGTATGGTCGCTATCACGCCTGGCCGCATTTACCTTCCCAGATTTCTCTGAGGCCCATTTTTAGAGGCGAGGGTCACGTCCAGGGCCTTTTGTGTGTGTGTGTTGGTGGGTGGGTAGGGTGAATGCATTAGACAACTAATGACTTCAGCAAGTAAACCAGTTTAACAATGTGACGGAGTATATTTATAACTCACCTGCTGCATTATTTTCTCAACTTTTAACTTGATGGATGAGTTTCATGTAGACACACAAGTTTCTCAATATCAGGTTGAAAAGTGCTAGAAGGGAGGTGTTACTGCCCCAGCCTACTGCTTCGTTGTCCCTCAACGCCCTCTCAACTGTCCTCTTTTCTTCCAACACCCCCCCCCTCCTGGTCCTTTACACGACCAACATAGGGTTACCGCCCACTTTGGGAATCACGTGACTGCCCTTCAGAACTTATTTTCAAAACTTTATGATCCACAGTTTTCCTGTCCCTGAACAAAACAGACTATAATTAATAACACGTACGTGGCTTCTTTCACTGATAAAGGTACACGTGGCTTCTTTCACTGATAAAGGTACACGTGGCTTCTTTCACTGATAAAGGTACACGTGGCTTCTTTCACTGATAAAGGTACACGTGGCTTCTTTCACTGATAAAGGTACACGTGGCTTCTTTCACTGATAAAGGTACACGTGGCTTCTTTCACTGATAAAGGTACACGTGGCTTCTTTCACTGATAAAGGTACACGTGGCTTCTTTCACTGATAAAGGTACACGTGGCTTCTTTCACTGATAAAGGTACACGTGGCTTCTTTCACTGATAAAGGTACACGTGGCTTCTTTCACTGATAAAGGTACAGAATGAATTATACAGTAACCATTTTGTAACTGCACCTGCAGATAGCCCCAACAGTTTAGATTTGATGCTTGTAGTTGTATCAGAGAAAACTTGTTAAAATAATAAAAAAAAGACAATGAAAACTTCTTGGACATGCCAGAAGTTGGAGAGCTTAGCAGTGACTGGGAAATTCAAAGCTGGGACAGGAAAAGATTATGACCAAGAGACAGCAAATCTCAGTGGACTGACCAGGTGGCATGACAATAAAGAGCATCCGATCTAGTCAGAAACACAAAAAGACCGCACAAGATGCTGAAGCATGATCGTCAACGCTATCCAGCACGGCACATACGAATAATAAACTTGTATTACTGGTAGTTAAAGATTCTGTCTTCGGTTTTCGTGTCAAAGTACGAGTGACAGAGTTTAATGATTTGACAGGAGAGACGGCAAACATTTTCACCTAGTACGTGGCTAAGATGGCAGAACAGGTCGTTTTAGAAAATAAAATAGATCTCGTATTGTACAGATAACAAAATAAAATAGATATTGTAATGTGCAGATAACACAAGTACAAACATTGAGGGAGTTAGATAGCCGGGAAGCATCAATGTTTGTACAGAGCTTCAACAGCTGTCTTGTCTTGTCTTCTATCTCCCTACAACTGTGAGCTGGTGTCCTTTGCAGCCAATGCTGTGAAGATGTGGAGACATGGCATCATTTCAGCTTGGGAGCGGGTTATGGTAGCTATTTTTTTTCAGTCCTAGAGTGCAGCTAGAAAGCGAAGACACGGTCCATATCGACAATCAGCCACCCATATCTGACATGTTAACGTCAGAGTTAGCGAACCATAGCTGACCAAGACCCTGTCCTCTTCTCTGCTGGTACCCTCAGTAACAGGCCTAGTCTGGCTAACGGGGCAGGGATCGCCATAGTCCTCATGACCAAGGAGTCTGCTAAAGAAGTATTGCAAGATCTTATCCTATATCCTTTCCGTGCCGTTAAACGTCACATAGGGCTCGCAAAGTAGTTCACCAGTTTCTCCTGTCTTCGGCGAGTCTTTCAACCTCATCAGGAGATTTTACGCCTATTAATTTGTCTTCTCTTAACAATGTCCTCTTTAGAGTTTCACGCAGTCTGCTTCTTTTTCTTCGCCCTGGTGTGTTCAACTTGATAGCTTGTTTTGGGATTCTCTAATCGTTTCTTCTTATCACGTGACTAACATATGTCCATCTCCTTTTCCTGATCACCCATGAGACTGGTTGTTGTTCAGTCATCTGTTTTATCTCTGCATTGTTCTTGAATTCATTCCACTTGATGCCGAGTATTTTCCTTAGGCATTTGTTTTCAAAAGAGTCTAATTTCTTGTCTATTTCTTTAGTTGTTTTCCAGCTTTCGCATGCATAAATGAGGGTGGATATTACATTTGAATTGAATAGTCTTAACTTGGTTTTTGTGCTTATAACTTTTGAGTCCCATATGTTCTCAAGATTCTTGAAGATCGATGCTACTTTTGCAATTGTAATTGTAGCTTCCCTTCTGGTGTCACCATCTTTGTCTATGTAGCTGCCAAGGTATGCAAATTGACTGACTTCTTCAATATATGTCCCTGCAAAATATGGGTTTTAAAAAAAAGGCGTTTTGATGCCATGCTCACATTGTTCAGAACTGTGTACAGAGTAGTGCTCATCGCCTGATTTGATACAGAAGTTACTATAAAAAATCATACAGGTCTTCGGCAAAAACCTTTTTTTATTCTAAGAGTAGAAAAACTGAAAGAATTATGAGAGTTTGCTGACAGTGAATACAAAAGTTTTAATATATTTTACATGCCCTCAAAATGTGCAAGATTCTGAACATATTTTATAAAAGATTTGGAAATGTATCCTGGTTTATGTATGAGCGGCTGAGACGTAGCTTGTGCTCGTGATTTTGAAGCTTGTTTTGCTACTCAGTACGGGATGCTGCGCTACGTCACAGTTTGTGGTGCTAACTTCGCCTTCATCAGTTTTGTACTTTGTCCTTATTTGGCCTTCATCAATTACGTAACTTGTCCTTATGTCGCCTACATTAGCTAGTGTAACCATATTACCGTAAATTTGTTTCCACTGCTGCACTTGTTACGGTCACAGCCGGTGAAGGGCCTGGGATTATGTAGGGTCATCTTCGCTTCGTAGCACAAAACCCAGAAAAGTTACGACCCACATTTAGATCTTCCTAAGACGAGGACAATGAGTGAAAAAACAGTCAAGAAAATCAACGAAAACAGAAATAGCTTAGCTTCTCTCATGAAGATTCGCCTCAGTTAAGAAACCATCATCTTGATAAGCGACATTCTTCACCGTGCTCAGTATTAATATCAAAGATTGTGGGTTTTCTTATACAATACAGCGGTTTTCAAAACTGCATGCCACTTAGTCATTATTATTGTAAAGTAATTTGAGAAAAAAATTATGTTGCATTGTAAAAGGGACCCAAGTAAATATTTAAAAAAACAACACATGGTTTAATTGAAGGAAAGAAAATAAAAAGAAGAAAAGCAGAAAGAAAAAAAGATAAAAAGACACAAAATAAAGAAGAAAATAGGGAAGAAATATGTCTTGTGTTGTCTTCTATCATCGTGAAACTGCAAGCTGGTATTTTTGTAACCGATGCTGTGAAGATGTCGAGGCAGAGCATTCTATCGACTTGGGAGCGAGTTAAGCCGGTTATTTTTTCAGTCCCGGAGTGCAGTTAAAAAGTAGCAGCTGTGGTGTACTTCTTTAGCAGACTCCGCCACCAAGGAGAGTACGGCGGTCCCTGCTCAGTTAGCCAGGCCAGGCCTGTTACTGGGGGGGGGGGGTACCAACTGAGGGGTGGGACAGGGTTGGTCAGCTATGGTTCGCCAACATCTGAGACCAACATGTCAGCTATGGTTCACCAAACCCTGAGACTAGCATGTCAACTATGGTTCGCCAACCCCTGAGACTAGCATGTCAGCTATGGTTCACCAAACCCTGAGACTAGCATGTCAACTATGGTTCGCCAACCCCGAGACTAGCATGTCAACTATGATTCGCCAACCCTTGAGACTAGCATGTCAACTATGGTTCGCCAACTCCTGAGACCAGCATGTCAGCTATGGTTCGCCAACCCTTGAGACTAGCATGTCAGCTATGGTTCGCCAACCCTTGAGACCAGCATGTCAGCTATGGTTCGCCAACCCCTGAGACTAGCATTTCAACTATGGTTCGCCAACTCCTGAGACCAGCATGTCAGCTATGGTTTGCCAACCCCTGAGACTAGCATATCAACTATGGTTCGCCAACCCCTGAGACCAGCATTTCAACTATGGTTCGCCAACCCCTGAGACCAGCATGTCAACTATGGTTCGCCAACCCTTGAGACCAGCATTTCAGCTATGGTTCGCCAACCCTTGAGACCAGCATGTCAACTATGGTTCGCCAACCCTTGAGACCAGCATGTCAACTATGGTTCGCCAACCCCTGAGACCAGCATTTCAACTATGGTTCGCCAACCCCTGAGACCAGCATTTCAGCTATGGTTCGCCAACCCTTGAGACCAGCATTTCAGCTATGGTTCGCCAACCCTTGAGACCAGCATTTCAGCTATGGTTTGCCAACCCTTGAGACCAGCATGTCAACTATGGTTCGCCAACCCTTGAGACCAGCATGTCAACTATGGTTCGCCAACCCTTGAGACCAGCATTTCAGCTATGGTTCGCCAACCCTTGAGACCAGCATGTCAGCTATGGTTCGCCAACCCTTGAGACCAGCATTTCAGCTATGGTTCGCCAACCCTTGAGACCAGCATTTCAGCTATGGATCACAGATTACCAAAACGGACAACGTATTGGCCGAGAAACAGAGAAATATTTAGATCTTTTTTTTTTGCTTAATACGGAAACGAAGATTTTGATATATATAAGGTATGTACGCTGATCAGTCGAACAAATATTAATATATTTATTTTGATTGAACAAATAAAAATGCTATGTATAAGAACAAAGAAAATGTTTCGGGAATCATGCTTCACCACAAAAGTCGAATTTCTTGAAAAAAAAGTTTCTCTTCTTTTTCTCCTTTTCCTGATTAACTCTTTCACCCTGGAATTAATTTTCACGCTTTGGAGAATAAACTTTGATGATGTGTTTAGGTAGAAAGAAACTTGAGTGAAGTTACCGTACAGTTTAAAATTGTAAGTTGGGTTAGAGACGTACTGCTTTTGGGTTAAAAATGTATTGCTTTTGGATTAGAAACGTACTACTTTTGGGTTAAAAATGTACTGCCTTTGGATTAGAACCGTATTGCTTTTGGGCTAAAAACGTACTGCTTTTGGGTTAAAAATGTACTGCTTTTGGGTTAAAAATGTACTGCTTTCGGATTAAAAACGTACTGCTTTTGAGGTAAAAAAAGTACTGCTTTTTGGATTAGAGATGTATTGTTTTTGGTTCAAAATGTATTTCTTTTGGATTAGAAACATACTGCTTTCCATGTGATATAGCCTTTTTGCTCAGATATTGTTCTGAGCATTGATTCCATAAGCTGTGCGATATTTATCAACACTGCTAATGTTGTTTTGAAGTGAAAGAGTTAAGGCTCTTTGCAGAATGTTTTTTGTTGTTGTTGTTGTTGTTTTTTTGTTGTTTTTTTTTTTGTTGTTGAGGTTTTCTTTCAGTACATTTCAGTTCCTATTTGTCGCATTTTGTTCTATTTATTCGTATCACTTTTTCAAGTGTCGCAGTTATGTCTACGGTTGTGAAAGTTGCACTAAGTCCTATTTTGCATCCACGAAATAAGAAACTTATGCAGACTACAAACAGTCAGTTTCCAGTCAAAGAGTAAAATCTTTTGCTTCAGTCATTGAGCCGGCCCCCGCCCCGCCGCCGCTGCTGCTGCTGCTACTTCCCTGAACATCTCAGCTAATTCAGGATCGATATACACCGACGTCTTGACCATGAAAGCAGAAAATGTTGGCAGACAACGGAGAAAATCTTCCGAGCTGTCTGCGCCTGGCGGTAAAGAGAAAGCTCGCCAAATTGGCGCTGTCTGTGACAAATGATGGAATAATATCCCTGGCCTGGGTGAGCACTTCGTTCCTGATGTATGGTTCTGATGGTCTTCTCCAAATTGAGGCGATGGGGGTGAGGGGGTTGGGAGAGAGAGAGAGAGAGAGAGAGAGAGAGAGAGAGAGAGAGATAAGACATTTACCTCTCCCATACTTTTGTTTCGTTGTTAAATCTGTTTCGGAGAAAGCCCTGTAATGTGATACATAAACATCATGTTATCCTAGGAGGAAAAAAAACCCGAATACTTGACGGGAATTTGCAGAAAGCGAAGGTTACACCACAAAAAAAAAAATGTAAGCCACTTATATACGCTTATACTCATCTGTGATGGCCACTTGTGTAAAATAAGAAGAATGAAGCAACTTCACGGCTGCTCCAGTGAAGTGAAATAAAGTGTCTAATTCAGTTTTAGCAATAAAGAAGCTATTAACAATTTTTCACACTTTTTTCAAGACGAAAGCCTAATTCTAACAGACAAGACAGACTTTCTTGTCTGTGTGTTTTAAGGGGCAAAATTAAAATCTCTGCCTCCTTTCCCTGTTTAGAAGAAAGCAACTGTATAAAGTAGTCGTAAAATGTAAGGGAGGAAGTGTGTTAATTCTTAAACATATGAGACAGAAAATCCTAAAACTATGAGATAGAAAATTCTAAAAATATGAGATAGAAAATCCTAAACATATGAGACAGAAAATCCTAAAACTATGAGATAGAAAATTCTAAAAATATGAGACAGAAAATCCTAAACATATGAGATAGAAAATCCTAAACATATGAGACAGAAAATCCTAAAACTATGAGATAGAAAATTCTAAAAATATGAGATAGAAAATCCTAAACATATGAGATAGAAAATTCTAAACACATGAGACAGAAAATCCTAAACATATGAGATAAAACAATAAAATGTCAACGAAAGAAGGCTAGTTTGAAACAAATATGTCAAATAAGAAACAACGATGGACTTTCACACGATATTATGAAATAAAAAACATTGCAGATGAAAAACTGTCGTATAGAGAAAAGAAAACTTGCATTTTAAAAAAAAACATGTAACTCTATGTTGTTGTTGTTGCTGTTGTTGTTGCTGTTGCTGTTATTGCTGTTGTTATTGTTGCTACTGTTTTTCTTCTTCTTGTTGTTGCTGCTGTTATTGTTGTTGTTGTTGCTGCTGCTGTTGTTGTTGCTGTTGTTGTTGCTGCTATTGGTGTTGTTGTTGGTGATGATGTTTTTCTTGTTGTTGTTGTTGTTGTTGTTGCTGTTGTTGTTGCTGTTGCTGTTGTTGCTGCTGCTGTGTTGTTGTTATTGTCGTCGTCGTTGTTGTTGTTGTTGTTGTGATTTTAAAAAGTACATTCCAGGCAGGTATTTCCAGAACCGAGTGTGTTATTGAAAATAATCCCAAAATTCGGCTTTACGACAGACTCAATGATAATCTTGGGGCCGTTTTTAATTAAGTGGATACACCATTTTTTCTTTCCTACTGCAATCTATGTTCAGTTAGTTCCCTTTCAGTCTATATTCAGTTAGTTCCCTTTCAGTCTATATTCAGTTAGTTCCCTTTCAGACTATATTCAGTTAGTTCCCTTTACTACGCGACTGGGAGAACAAGCGTCACCAATGGCTTACGTTAATGACACAATTTTTTTTTTCTTTGCCTTCCGCAGGTTTTTGACGCCGTTGTCATAGTGACGTCAGTTGTGGTCGACCTCATTTTCATCAAAGGGTTGACAGAGTTCGCTGTGGATGATTCCATCTTCGTCCTGGCTTTGCTGCTTCCTTGGAGAGTAATCCGAGTTGTAAATAGTGAGTGATTTCTGTTCCTACAGAGTTATTGGTCAAATTTTCGTGACAGTTAGCTCAGGTAAATAAATACAAATGGTCAGTCTTACAGAATAAATAAGCATAAACGATCAGTCTTACAGGATCTTCTTATATCCTTCCTGTGCCGTTAAACGTCACATAGGGCTCGCAAAGTAGTTCGCCAATTTTTCCTGTCTTCGGCGAGTCTTTCAACCTCATCAAAGGATTTTATGCCTGTTAATTTGGCCTCTCTTAATAATGTCTTACAGGATAAACAAACATAAATGATCAGATTTACAATATAAACAAAAATGGTCAGTCTTTCAGGATAAATAATCATAAATGGTCAGTTTTACAGGATAAATAAGCATAAATGGTCAGTCTTACATGATAAATAAGCATAAAAGGTAAGTCTTACAGGAAACATAAATATAAATGATCAGCCTTACAATATAAACATAAATGGTCAGTCTTACAAAATAAATAAGCATAAATGGTCAGTCTTACAGGATAAATAAGCATAAATAGTCAGTCTTACAGGATAAATAAGCATAAATGGTCAGTCTTGCAGGATAAATAAGCATAAATGGTCAGTCTTGCAGGAAACATAAACATAAATGATCAGCCTTACAAGATAAACATAAATGATCAGCCTTACAAGATAAACATAAATGGTCAGTCTTACAGGATAAATAAGTAATAGTTAGTGTATAGGCATACAGCTATACACAAAGCACTACAGTAAAGTTGTGATAACAAAATGCATAAACTAGGAAAAAAGTAAGAACAGCTTTATTATTTAACGATAACACACTTGTGACGTTTCCGCGCGAGCCTTCTTCAAACAAAAACAAACAGGACGAAGAATCAGAGAGAGGGGACAAAGTATAGATTAACATCAACGGACACATTGTTTATGTTCCTGAATACACACAAACGACACTTCTGTGCCTTTACAAGGACTGAGATAAGTTTTCAATTCAGTTGCAATTTTTCTTTTTTTTTTTTATTTTGTTTACATAAGCTTGATGTTAACCTATACTTTGTCTCCTCTCTCTGATTCTTCGTCCTGTTTTTGTGTAATCGTTAAATAATAAAGCTGCTCCTACTTTTTCCCTACTTTATACATTTAGGATAAATAAAGCATGAATGGTCATTCTTACATGATAAATAAATGGTCGGTCTTACAGGATAAATAAACATAAATGGTCAGTTTTTACAAACTGCCCCAAGCATAAATAAAGAAACGCGGTGTGTATATAACAGGTAAAGGTAATCCTGTCATGCCTTAGAGGCATATAGGCATATGGTGTTAGTGCCCATATTTTCCTTGACCTGTGAGTACACTAGAGGGTGATATGGTCAGTATCACGCCTGGCCGCCTTTCCTTTCCCAACTACAGAAAAAGTCGGGGACTAATCTATATAGCTGGATGACTGGGGCGCCTCCGGCCAGATTCGAACCCCCAACCTTCGCCTTGAAAGACGAGTGGTCTTACCACTTGGTCACCAAGACGCCAGCTGAACGTGGATAGGCGCAAAATATGTGCAGATGGAAATGACGGAAGAAAATAAAGAAAATAAACCTGACTTGAAAGTAAAGAATGCAGTGAAAGGAGCAGGTAAAGGTAGTGTATTATAAAAAGAAACAGGGGACTGAAAGAATGTAAACAAAAGGACCATTGCTTTATTTTACTCTGTCCTTCCTCTTGCAGCATGAAGTGTGGAAAGGAGATGCAATGGGCGTGTCTGGGCCAAATGGGTTGCCTTGGTGACTGTCATGTCATAATTAGCGAGCGTCTCTCTGATACCATCTGTCCCTCTCTCTATACCTCTCTTACTTGATCTTTTTCTTCTTGATACGTGTCCTGTAGTTCTTTGGTTGAAGGCTCGCTCTCGCGGCTGGCCGTGTGTCATTCTCATTAAGTGACCGAAACCACTTGAGTCTTTACTTCTCTGCGTGTCGAAAACGTGATGTAGTTCCTATCATCTTAATTATGATGTCATTTCTTAGCTTGTCAAACTTGGTGATGTTTGCTGCTTTCCTAAGACATCTCATTTTTCATGTGGACATTTTATTTTGTTGTTTCTTAGTAAGTGCCCATGTCTGGTATTGGTAGCACGGCTTTGGTATAAACATGCTATTAATTCGTTTTCCCCTTAGCTGGATGTTGGGGTATCTAAGCAGCAGGGATAGCTGGTATGTAACAGCGTTGGCTCTTTGTATCCTAACATCAATTTCTTTATCAAGCTTCCGTGAACACACATCCAAGATACTTGAATTCTTTTACTTTGTTATGTTTTGCTGTCTTCAGTGAGCTTGGTATTCTGCTAACTTTCGTGGTCTTTCATTGCCAAAATAATGTTGACTTCTATATCATAATATCTACAGTTCTGATGGAGACTATTCATATGATCTTGTATGCATTTCGGGTTCGTGTGAAAGCGATGGATATAACACATTAGCTTAGTTTTATCGGCTTAATATAAAAAAAAGAACAGTTAGTAAGTTTCTCTTTACTTTTCTTAAAGTAAGAGACACCAAAGAGTATTTCATTGTCAGGCTTTGAAGTTTCAATTTCTGATTGAACCTCCTGTAATCAAAGATCTTTCCGTGTCCAATCAGGTCTCGTGATGGCTGTGATAGACCACGAGCATGTTAAGCTTCGACTGCTCTATTCTCGAAAGAAAAAGCTGGACAAGACAGTGGAGTCGCTTCGTAACGAAGTGGATGAGTTAAAGGTCAGTATTTTGAGATCTGTCAGTGGTAAAAAAAGTGGGTGGATTAAAGATCCATGTATTGAGATCTGTCCATGGATAGAGAAGTGGATGAAGAATGAAAGGTCTTTAAACTGAGATTTCTCCATGGATAGAGAGGTAGAGAACGAAAGGTCTTTATACCGAGATCTGTCCACGAGCAGAGAAATGGATGAATGAAAGGTCTTTATACTGAGATCTGTCCGTGGATAGAGAAGTAAATGAATGAAAGGTATTTATACTGAGATCTGTCTATGAATAGAGAAATAGATGAATGAAAGGTCGTTATACTGAGATCTGTCCATGGATAAAGAAGTGGATGAATGAAAGGTCTTTATACTGACATCTGTCCATAAGCAGAGAAGTGGATGAATGAAAGGTCTTTATACTGAGATTTGTCCATGGATAGAGAAGTAAATGGATGAAAGGTCTTTATACTGAGATCTGTCCATGGATAGAGAAGTGGATGAATGAAAGGTCTTTATACTGATATCTGTCCATAAACAGAGAAGTGGATGAATGAAAGGTCTTTATACTGACATCTGTCCATAAGCAGAGAAGTGGATGAATGAAAGGTCTTTATACTGAAATTAGTCCATGGATAGAGAAGTGGATGAATGAAAGGTCTTTTCTGCTGAGATTAGTTGATGGATAGAGAAGTGGATGAATTAAATGCCTGTAGTTTGAGACAAAAAAGAGATAAAACAAACCCAGGTGGAAGGAAAAACGCATATCAGGAAAGTGAGCCCATGAAGGTTGTGGATGAAAGCCAGCCACTGGAAGTCCGAAGCCCGACTGCAGATCTCCTGAAGTGAAACACAAGATGCAGATAGGCAGCTAGAATGTAAGAACATTTAAATTAGAAAATTAGCACAAACCATCAAGGAAATGCACAGATACAAACCAAACTAGACATATTAGGGATACAAGAGGCAAGATGGACAAGACAAGACAGAAGGAAATTAACAACACAGCACACAGAAGATACAATAATATGGTCAAATGAAGAAGATAATCACGAAGGAGTAGTTGCGTTGATTATAACGAAAGAAGCATCAAGAGCATTGTATAATGGACCCCTAAAAATGATCAACATCTTTTTGGCAGAAATGCAGATGAAGCCACTAACACCAATTACTGAAGAAAACGCTGGCGATGGTTGGGACGTGTGCTGCGAATGACTGACAACTCACTACCAAAAATAGCACTAAGATGGACACCACAGGGGAACAGAAGTAAGGGTAGACCAAAAGAGACATGGAGAAGAACAACGGAAAGGATGTTGAGCAATAGAGGACTCACCTGGGCAAGAGCAGAAAAAAGGCAAATAACAGGCATTTGTGGAAAACCCTTGCGGAAGCCCCATGTGCCCTGGGCACTTAAGGTTCAGAGAGAGAGAGAGAGAGAGAGAGAGAGAGAGAGAGAGAGATGTTGAGATTAGTTCATGGACAGAGAAGTGGATGAATTAAGGGTCCTTATGTTGAGATTAGTAAGGAAGCAAACAAAAGAAAAGCTAATTTCATTAAAATTGAAAGAGATGTTGAAAAAACATAAGAGCCGGACTGTGAAAATATTTCGGCCTTATCAAAGGCCCAGCCACACATTAGGATAAAGGTTAAATACCACTACAGCAACACTATAGAAAAGTGGCCTTCAGAAAGGGAAATGAAGCCATTGTCGTAACTCCCAAGAATAGTTATACATATTTCCTGAAATCAGCCTAATTAACTACAAAGAAAAATGAGAGTCGTAATTCGCTGAGAAAGAGACAGCAGGAAAATATCATAACAACAGGAAAAATAAATGGAAAGAGAGCTACGGGTAGAAATTCAAGGACAGTCGTACGTAATGGCAAAATAAAAAGTCATCATTGAGCTGATGGAAAATGTCGAGTATCGAGATTTGTAGCATGACCGCCAACGCCTACCGACATAGCACATGATGATGATGATGATTATGATGATGATGATGATGATGATGAAGGACAGCGCGAAGGGATGGAATGAATTCAACTCTTTTGACTCCCTTGAAAACAAGGGACAGAAGCAGCAGAAGAGTACAACATTAAGAGAAGGACGGAAGTCTGCTTGTCCAGATCCGCCCTAAAGGTAAGGGGCAGACAAGCTGGAGACCTCCTACAGTCGGCTCCGCATGGGGAGACGGCACAGGATGATGGTACTAAGATCTGTTTGAACATTTAGCAGCACTTCGTTTGATTTTTCTTTGAACAAAATGATATGTATTGTTGCTTCAAATAGTTCACACTAAGGACTATATACAAATGTGAACACACAGATGCATACGTATATTTCATTGGTAGTACAGAAATTTCATCGAGTTAAAAGTGAAAATGGGATTACCGAAAACAATTTTAAATCAGAATAAGTAAGTACTCCGCATTGAGTAAAAATGCGACAGTGTTGAAAAGAGTTACAAGGGAGAGAACCTCTGAATTATTCTAGAACGCAATGTTGAATTACTGCGTGTTTTCGTTTTATCTGTGTGTTCGGCAGGGTATGTTGCAAGATATCAGGTCTTTCTGCATCAAAGAAGGCATCGAATCCAGTCGTATTGACGGTCTGCTTGGTGAGTAGAGGCCCTATAACTGTCTGGACGCTGCATATAAATCTCGCGTCTAATTTAATGTAAATTACATATATACAATAAATCCTAATGTATGAAGCTTATGTATAAATACAACATCCAAGATTGTGAGTAATACAGATGAATTATGCATCCCAATTTATAGAAATTGCAAATAAATTACATGGGATTGGCCAGAAGGATAAAATGATCCCGTTGCACCTATTCTATGATAGCATTTGTCATTTGTAAGATCGAAGTGTTTTGTATATCTTGTACACTGGGATCTCTCTCTCTCTCTCTCTCTCTCTCTCTCATTTTAGCACCTTAGCTAAAAAGTAGCTGTTCTACTATGTTATGTGAGTAGCAGTTTCCACTGCACAAATGTATCAGGTATTCGGTTTTTTTCCACAGCTTAGTTGGCTCAAGGAGAGGGAGGTTATTTCAAAGTCTCTAAATGAGAAAGACGAAAATGTATATTGATGATGATTATATATTTTGTAACCTCATTATACAACATATGTTTTTCCTTTGCTGTTGTTATTATCGTGTCTTTGTTACTGGTTATGTGTTTAGTCTTTGCTACTGGTTATTAACGTGTCTTTTTTTTACTGATATTTTTTGTCCTTGCTACTGGTTATATATCTCTCCTTTGTTACTGGTTATATACCTCTTTTGCTACTGGTTATATACCTTTCCTTTTTTACTGGTTGTATATCTTTTCTTTGCTACTGGTTATACAAATCTTCTTTGCTACTGGTTATATATCTTTTATTTACCACTGGTTGTGTATCTTTTGTCTTTGCTACTGGTTATATAAATCTTCTTTGCTACTGGTTATATATCTTTTATTTACCACTGGTTATATATCTTCTCTTTGCTACTGGTTATATAGCTTCTCTTTGCTACTGGCTATATATCTTTTATTTAAAACCTGCTGTATATCTTCCTCTGCTCGTGGTTGTATATCTTTTTTCTTTTCATTTCAGGTAAATTTGCTCCCCGTCGGCGGAAAGATTCCAAGTTCTACACTCTTGTGAAGCTCGTGATGAGCACTGCATCCATTAACAATAACGACAACGAGTCCATCAGTAGCTCATCAATGGAGAACGACCTCCGGCATTACAGTAACAGGGACAGCGTCCTCAATGAGGTGGCCAGCAACGACGGGACAATATCCTCACTTAAGCAGTACCTCTCGGTACCTTTCTCAAACGGGGAGTCGCGCTCAGTATCCGATGTTGAAAGCGTCACCGGAGACCAGGTCAACACGAGCCCGAGTATTTACATAACGTCGCCTCTAAGCGAGGATGGGGGAGGGGCCATGTTCAGTTTTTGTGACGTTGACATGGAGGACAATGACATCGTGACATCTCGCCATGACGCGACGGAATGTATTGAGGAGGAAGACAGCGTAGCAACCATCGACGTGACTTCCAGTACGACAAATATCAACGCCGTGGGAGGGGTTGCCTTCTATGTAGGCAGTCAAACTTCCTTTAACTTTGGATATTCTCAGGGAACTACGGGGCTTGTGGAACACGCCGAAAGCCAGGGCGAATGTTTTAATAGTTCCAGTTTAGGTGGAGCTCTCAGGGAAGCTGCATCAAGTAGCTCGGTTGATGCCAACAAAAATGTTTCTGGCCCTTTGTTCGGTCAGTTTTTAACAGTCCCTCACTGCGCGGTGAACGCGTCTCCAGGTTCAAGTACCACAAGCATTAGCTTCAGCACCAACAACAACCTGGGCAACGATGGCGGAAGTATGAATCTACAAACTGCTACACATTCTCTACCTCAAGACTCCGCCCATTGCGAGATGAGGCGGTCTGTATCGGATACCACAGGCGTGACATCGGGATATTCTATGTGCCGAGATGTTCGCCCTCGATATCCGTACGGGTCTCCTGTACCTGTTCGTCGCTCGCAAGAAGGAAGAGCACTGAGGAGAATTTACCGAAGACATAAATCAGAATCGGAAGACAATGAGTCTATAGGGCTACTGAAGCGGGATTCCAAAGGCAGACTGCGTCGTAACAGCGGAGACCCACAGTCAAAGTCAGCGGTTGGTACGGAAGAGCCCAAAAGGGCGAGGTCGCACTCCCCTTCACCTAAGACCTTGCTGAACGTTCCAGTAAACACTCGCGTGGGAGGCGAAATGACATGCTCATCGTCACGTTCAATGTGTGACGTCAGTTTCACCGGAAACCAGTATGCACAGAATTTAAGCATGGACGGGAAAATCCTACGCAGATCCTGCCTGAGCTTAAACAGCGAGGGCCGGAAAAGGCGAGGGAAGTCACCTCACAGAGTTAGCTTCAAAGTTTCTTAACGATGGCCACAAAGTATGCTTTAGAACACTTTAGATTCTGCGGCTGTCACAAAATTAGAATCTGTACAATAGCTTAAAACGACTTGTCTTTCTGTTTCAACTAAGATCTGCAACAATGCATGTAATGTGAAGCATCAGCAATTACCTTGACATGGTTCTTTTTATGGCTGACTGCGTATGCCCACTGTATATTTCCTCTGTTTTCTGATGATGCAGAATATGAACGGTATGCAAAAGGGTACGAGAAAGGCGCTTAATCTGCAATAGAACGAGTTGTATCACGCATTCTACTACACAAAAGATATGATGAGGAGAGAATGGGGGTGCCTACGTACGTTGTCTGAATACTAAGAAAATATAGAACTTTTATTTAGCTTTTAGTTTTAGAAGTGTTAAATTTAGAAGTGTTAAAATTATGCAGCAAATGCTAATCTCGTACAGCTGTTAGACAAAACATATAAAATACTGCATGAAATTAGCTAATTTCGCGTACATTATGACAAAACCAACTGCACTGACATAATTACACTTTCATGTAAACATTACAACAATATTGGGGTTTCGCGTACATCTCTCGAATATTCGAAACATCCTTAATTATTACTATTTTCCTTCCGCAGAATTTTTTGGGCAAAGGTCAATAATTCAGCAAGTAATGTTGACCAATGAACGCGCATTAAATAAAGGTCGTGATTATCATTTTTTCCTTCACAGAATCATTCACTTGTTAGAATTTACTTTTAACTTGTCACTGAATGAGTTGAAGAAAATAAAATTTCAAAATAATTTAAGAAGACTAAATGAATAGTCAAGGCAAGATAATAAATTTACCTGGCTAGTATTAAAATATGTACTCTTTCTTAAAACTTACGACATCATTCTTTCTTAAAACCTACTAGATCATTTAAATGCATATTACTAAATGCACAAAGTATAAGTAAAGTGGAGATTTTTTAGCCTGTGTCAATGTTTAGCTTCAAACCAGAACTCTTAGAGACACGAATAAAGATAAAGAAACAAAAATAACAAAAGTTGGCTTAACTTAGAAGAAAGCTATTGTACGTATTATGCAAAATATTTTTTTAGAAAAGCTTTCTCAAATACAATTATACAGACAGTTTCAGAAAGCAGGTATATATTTTGCAGATCGGTTAAACAAAGAAAGAATACAGTTGCTTTCTTTCTGTAATTGTAACTGTAATCACAGATTGGTATCCCTGCACTTCGGGCATTCCCATACATGCTCCGCCTTCCGTTCCAACACCCACTGAAGTATGTGCCTGCTGATCAAGCCAGCCACACACGGGCTGTGGGTAACACGCGCTAAACCACTTCTTTCGGAAAAACGTCCACTTCCCCCTCTTTTCCTACACTTCAATCATCCTCCTGATGTGATTGTCGTCTTTCAACCCCATGTCGTCCTCCATACGCAATCTATCCAAGGTAGCTCTTGCAATCTTGCTTTCTTTCTGTAGAAAATCACAGAGAGACTGCTTCTGAATTTAAGAGATCATCCTCAGATCATAAGCCAGTAACACAACACTGCGGCTTCTTCCCACCAGCGTAGATTAACAAGAAAACAGCATCGATGTATGCTCCTCTGATCATACACATAGCACATAGTGCACAAAAGGCAGACGATCATCACACTCTGACACACAGAAAACAATATTTCATTAAAACTTTAATGTTCGCAAACAGCGAATAGCTTCTCTTGGCGTCAGCTCAGAGACCGCGACATGAATCCATCGTTAGCTGAAATCCTTCATGCTTGCCCCATAGAATTCCATCCCTGCTCTTTTTCTAGGAGGTCAGGTCATGCTCTTAAGCCTCTGTAGGTCCGGAGGATATTTTCTGGAGCCAGAGGCCTTTCTGGTAACGTGCAGCAGAATTGGGTATGAGCGATGTTTCTACTTTTTCCTCTGCGCTCATCTTCAATAGGGCATTGGTTGCGATGTGTCACAGGCTAAAGCAAGGTTGTGATGTCTGCGCTCTTCGGTCATACAAACCCATCTTCAGTATGGAGTATTTTTAGATCCTGATTTTCCTTCTCTTTTCGAACTTTGCTCACTTGAGCAGTTTAGTATCTGCTACCAACGACATCACATGGAGGTAGGATAGGACTTTGTTCAGGTGCATGTGGCCGACCATGGCAAGAGCAGGCAGCTGTGGATGGCTGAAAACTGTCTCATTCTTCATCTTTGCCTTGAGTCTCAATTTTTTAAACTACGTGCATTTAACATACGTTATGTTTTACTTCAAGTATATCCATACTACATGAACTTAATCTTGAGGATGATTTTCTAGTAAAGAGAAAACTTACATATTTTGGACACATTAAACGTCATGAGAATTTAGAGAAGACAGTCTTGGAAGGTTACACAATGGTAAAAGGAGAGAGAGAAAGAGAGAGAGAGAGAGAGAGTGGAAGACCAAGGCGAAGATGGCTACAAGATATCGTTGATGATCTGCGAGTGGATGCATCAGCAGCAGGGCATCTTGCTTAAAACCGAGAGGCCTACAAGAGAGCTGTTAGGGAACAAAGTTCCGCAAAGGACGTGCAAATGACTACGTCTTGCTGATCGTCCTCCTATAGAAGGCTTTCGCCAATGAGATTCATTAAACTGGCAGATAATTTAGAATTTAAGTGATTGTCATGCGCTGTAAATGGCCAGTATGACTGATGAACCACGCACACAGGAAAAATAGACATGCTGATGTGTAGGGGAATTCAGATGAATCATCAGAAAAAAAAAACTATCAGTGTTTGTTTTCTCTTCTCTTCGTCTTCTTATATCTTATATCTTATATCCTTCCCGTGCCGTTAGACGTCACATAGGGCTCGCAAAGTAGTTCGCCAATTTTTCCGGTCTTCGGCGAGCCTTTCAACCTCATCAAAAGATTTTATGCCTGTTAATTTGGCCTCTCTTAACAATGTCCTCTTCAGAGTTTCACGCGGTCTGCTCTTTTTCTTCGGCCTGTTGTGTTCCACTTGATAGCTTGTTTTGGGATTCTCTGATCATTTCTTCTCATCAAGTGACCAACATATGTCCATCTCCTTTTCCTGATCACCCATGAGACTGGTTGTTGTTCAGTCATCTGTCTTAACTCTGCATTGTTCTTGAATTCGTTCCACCTGATGCCAAGTATTTTCCTTAGGCATTTGTTTTCAAAAGAGTCTAATTTCTTGCCTATTTCTTTAGTCGTTTTCCAGCTTTCGCATGCATAAATGAGGGTAGATATTACATTTGAATTGAATAGTCTTAACTTAGTTTTTGTGCTTATAACTTTTGAATTCCATATGTTCTCAAGATTCTTGAAGATTGATGCTGCTTTTGCAATTCTGATCCTAACTTCCTTTCTAGTGCCACCATCCTGGTCTATGTAGCTGCCAAGGTATACAAATTGATTGACTTTTTCAATATCTGTCCCTTCTATGTGTATTTTCCATTTTCATTGAGAGGAATTTTCATTATTTTTGTTTTGTCCTCGTTAATTTCAAGTCCTATTTTGCTAGCCCGTGAAACAGGCTATCTGTTTTTTCTTGCATGGAATTCACATTATTACTGATAAGAGTTATGTCATCAGCAAAATCAAGGTCTTCTAGTTGGGTCCCATGTACCCAGTCAATACCTGTGTTACCTGTGCAGCATTTTTTCATTATGAAGTCTATTGTAATCCCAAAAAGTAAAAGAGACAGTATACATCATTGTCTCACGCCTGTTTCAATCTGGAACCATTCACACATCCCTTCTTCTGTCTTGACTGCACAAACATATCCATTGTATAAGTCTTTAATGATGTTGACAGTTTTAGATGGTATTCCATATATACATAAAATTCTCCATAATGAATCTCTGTGTATGCTATCAAATGCCTTTTTAAAATCTATGAAGTTCAGTACTAATGGTTTCTGCTTTTCAATATGGTCTTCAAGTATTATTCTGAGAGTAAAGATCTGGTCGAGACAGCTTCTCCCTTTTCTAAATCCTGCTTGTTCTTCTCTCATTGCAGTATCCACTACATCTTTGAGTCTATTCAAAATGACCTTGCAAAATACTTTTGACACAACTGATATTAAGGTTATTCCTCTCCAGTTGTTACAGTCACTAAGGCTGCCTTTTTTTGGTACTTTAACAATGATTCCTTTCTTCCAATTAGAAGGGACCTTTTCTTCTTTCCAAATCTTGTTAAACATTCTCTGTAGTTGTCTCATGTTGTCACTATTGATAGCTTTTAGCATTTCGACTGTTATTTCATCTCCACCTGCAGCTTTGTTGTTAGCCATTAAAATCACTGCTGTTTCAATTTCATGCAATTTAATTTCATCTAGGTTGACATTTAGTTGTGGGGCTGGTAAATCAGTTTCAAGGTTTAACAACTGTTTTGGGTGTGGTCGATTAAGTATTTCTTGGAAGTGTTCAATCCATCTTTGCTTTTGGTCTTTATTTGATGTTAATAGGGTTTCAGTTTTGCTAAGGATTGGTCTTTCTTTAGATGTAATAATACCTGTTAGCCTCTTTTGTATGTTATATAAAGTTTTGCTGTCTCCTGTTTTTTGCTGCTTTTTCTGCCTCTTTCGCCATACTGTCTATGTATTCTCTTTTATCCCTTCTAGCTGAACTTTTTTACTTTCTTGTCTATTTCATTGTAGGTTGCTTTCACCAGATCTTTTCCAAGATCTGTTTTTGCATTCAACATGTCTAATTTGATTGCTCGTCTTTCATGTATATACTTCCATGTTTTATCTGATATCCATGCTTTTCTATTTGTTTTTTTTTTCAGTCCAGCGCTTGCTTTTGCTGCTGTGATTATGGCTGTGCTGTAAGAATTCCATAATTCATCTATACTTATCTCCTCAACTTCACTGGGTGCTTTGGAATGATTGGCAAGTTCCTGATTGAAATTAATGTTAGTATTTTCTTCTTGTAGGCTGTGGCTGTTTATCTCTCTGTGTACTGATTTCTTGTGTTGGCTTTTCAATTTTAGTTTTATTTTCCCTATGCACAGGTTGTGATCGCTATTGACATCTGCACCCCTATAAGCCCTTACATCTATGAGAGATGTTCTGTATTCTTTTCTAATACAAAAATGATCTATCTGGTTTCTAGATCTATCAACTGGAGATATCCACGTTGTTTTATGTATCTCTTTGTGTGGGAATATTGTGCCTCCAATGACCATGCCCTCTGTTAGACATATTTCAATTAATCTTTCTCCATTCTGATTAACCATGTCAATTCCTTCTTTCCCCATCACTTTTTCAACGTCGGTATTATCCTTCCCTACCTTAGCATTGAAGTCCCCCATAGCAATTAGGATGTCGTGTTTAGGGACTTTGTTGTTGATTTGTTGTAGTTGGTGATAGAAGTCGTCTTTCACATCATCATCTGCATCATTCGTGGGTGCATAACACTGTATTATTGTCATTCTTCCGTGTCGTAGGTCGTATCGTGCTCTTATTATACGACTGTTCACCGGTTCCCATTCTACAAGGCTTTTTGCAGCTACATGTGACATAATAATGCCCACCCCATCCCGGATTTTACCATCATTTCTGCCTGAATGTATTATTAACTTACCGTTTTCCGCCGATCTTTTACCTGCTTATGGCCATCGCATTTCGCTGATGCCCAGTATGTCTAAATGGTATCTCTCCATTTCTTTGATGACCTGAGTAGTTTTTGTTGGTGCTGCCATCATTCTCACATTCCAGAATCCAATCCTTGTCACATGTTTGGGGCCGACGAATGAGCTCTTCGGAGTTGGCATCCCTGATGCTCGGTTGGTTCGTCTACAACAATAAAAATAAGTACGTAAGCCATTGTGGTTTTTTTTTAATACGTGAGGAAATATATAAAAAATATGTAGTATAAATTTGCTGGGGGTTTTTTTTCGCCATTTTTGTGGTTAGTCCACTCGTCTCTCATCGAGAAGGTCAGTGGTTCAAAACCAGCCCCAGTCATTGAGATCTCCAGGAATGCGATTCTGGGCCTTTGTAAAGTTTAAGGAAGAAAATGCTTGCTGGTATGATAATGATCACATCACACTCTAGTGGTCAAGGAAATGACCACATCATCTTGAAGTAGTCCGTGAAATTATGGGTACTCCCTCAACCCTGTATTCTTTACTTTTCTCTTAGTCAAAGCTTTCCTTTCGACAATAAGATCCAGGCTTTCATTCATTTACATGACCCTTGCCGAACTTTGCCTCCCTAACAGCACTCCTGTAGGCCTCTCGGTTGTAAGCAAGATGGCCTACTGCTGATGCATCCATCTGCAGATCATCAACGATGTCTTGTAGCCATCTTCGCCTTGGTCTTCCTTTCTTTCTTTTTCCCATTATGTACCCTTCTAAAACGGTCTTCTCTAGATTATCATGACGTTTAATGTGTCCAGAACATTTACGTTTTCTCCGTTTAATCCTCTTTACTAGCCAGCCTTCTTCAATATTAAGTTCATGTAGTATGGATATACTAAATGTTTACGAAGAATTAAACAAATATTTTGGCCAAACACCATAAGAAATAACATTTTATTAGCAGAAATGCAGATGAAACCACTGACAAGAATTATTGAGGAAAGACGCTGGCGATGGCTGGGACATGTGCTCCGAATGACTGACAACTCACTACCAAAAATAGCACTAAGATGGACACCACAGGGGAACAGAAGTAAGGGTAGACCAAAAGAGACATGGAGAAGAACAACAGAAAGGATGTTGAGCAATAGAGGGCTCACCTGGGCAAGAGTAGAAAAAAAGGCGAAGGACAGGCACTTGTGGAAAACCCTTGCGGAAGCCCCATGTGCCCTGGGCACTTAAGGTTCAGAGAGAGAGAGAGTATGGATATATTTGTTCTTTTTTGTGTCCATGATATCTGAAGAACTCTTCTGTAACATTTACACTCAAAGGCATTTATGTGTTTCTCAACTGTTTTGTTAAGTGTCCAGATCTCACAGGCATATCTTGCAATGGGAAAGATACATGCCCTTAAAAAACCTATTTTTGTAGTTCTGTCTGTTGCTCTCCACAGATTCTCTAATTGTTTTACTTTCTGAAGAGCGATAGATGTCCTCCCTTTTAATTTCCCTAAGCGTCCTATACAAGGGAAAAACGTCCACTTCCCCCTCTTTTCCTACACACGGGAAGGAGCTAAACATTGCTTGGTATTTCCGAAGTGGAAGTATTTCTTTCATAAGTATTTCTTTCATAAATTTAGATTATCTCTTAATAATAATAATAATAATATATTAATTAATCACATCCGAAATATTGCAATAACATAAATCAGCAGGCATATACGTTAAATTTAATATACGTTTTGGTGTATATTTTTATGCTGCGATTACAGTTTTCAAACATTAATCAGAGAATCATTGGCAAAACATGTGGCTGAGTGTGGCTGAGTGGCTGAGTGTGGTTGTGAACGTGTGGCTGCTGTTACTGTGATGCTGAAGTTTTTTTCTTCTATTTTTTTTTCACTCTTCTCGCTGCTGATTCCGCTGTCAAATTGGCGGCTGTAGTCTGTTCTATTTTTATCTTCAGTTGTGACTTGCTGTGATGGCACTGAAGTGTCGAATTTAGAATTTACCGTCAAATTTTGGAAATCGTATCTGTACATAACTGTATAGATTATATATATATGGCATTTTATGAAACTTGTTCATATGTTACGAATCTTGTGATAGTTAAATATAGCGCTAATATTTATCTTCGAAAATGAAAAAAAAAACCAATGTGTTTGTTGTTCATTGACTGCTTCTGCATGTGCTCAGTGCTGTCCTATTCTATGCTGGTGGAAGATAACAGTATTTCTCATTCACTCCAAAATATCACTGGAAGAGCTGATATATCCTGTGCGAATCAATACGAGTCAAAGATTGGTCAAACCTTGGTAGATCATGTACAAATCAATCCCAAAGTCAAAGCTAGGTAAACCTTGGCAGATCCTGTACAAATCAATGCTTAGAGTCATAGGTAAACGTTGGTAGATCTTGTGCAAATCAATACTCGAAGTCATAATTAGGTAAACCTTGGTAGATCCTGTACGAATCAGTGCTCAGAGTTATTGTTAGGTAAGCTGTAAATAAATGAAAAATTAGTATATTTCTAACCCAACCCGTATTTTTAAACTGTAGAGCATCTTCCTTCCGCTTTCTTTCTATTAAAATTTCTCATCATAAATTTTTGCGAGCAGAACATGGATATCAAATCAGTGAAAGAGGTAATGCTGTTTCTCAACTCACGAAGCGAGGTAGTGCAGACGGATGATGCCCTTCACTTACGCTCTAAATCCTTCATACACATTCCAGTCAATCAATCTATTCTACCAATCTCTGCTTTCGCCTTTCCCTTTTCTAACCCCACCTTCAACATTCTTTTGCTACCAGCCAATCAGACTGTCTTACCATGTTTACACATACAGCACGGGGTTTCAGAAAGTTAGACAACAAAATGCAGAATATTTAAGAATAATGTTTTGGTATACGTGAAAAAATGTTGGAAAATGACACATACGTTTTACTCCGTTCCAAATAAGATTTCTGTGTCAAAGCTGTTCGTGGTAAGAATCATTATGACGAACAGCTTTGGACGTAGACTCTTGCAGGATAAAAGAAGCATGAGACAACCCAAAGAAACATGGAGAAAATGCTGGTAAAGAAAGGGCCGGCGTGGGAGATGGGAGACGGCCAAGAAGATAGCACAGGATCGACAAAAGTGGAAATCTCTTGTTACTAGCAGCCCCGTGTGTCATGAGCACGGAAGTGACGAGATATACCCTCTGTGACAGTATAACTGGAGAAGATGCACACTAAATGCACTTGGCGATCCAGTTAGAAGGGAATTTAACAAGGATAAGAACACAATAGTCGAATAGAAGAAAAAGGGGTAGATAGTTTCGAAGCGGCTTAGAGAGTATTTACTTGGAGACGCAAGGAACTAGGGAGACGAAGAAAACAACTTGAAAGGGGCAGGACGTGAAAGAGACAAAGAAAACAACTTGAAAGGGACAGGACGTGAAAGAGACGAAGAAAACAACTTGAAAGGGGCAGGACGTGAAAGAGACGAAGAAAACAACTTGAAAGGGGCAAGACGTGAAAGAGACGAAGAAAACAACTTGAAAGGGGCAGGACGTGAAAGAGACAAAGAAAACAATTTGAAAGGGGCAGGACGTGAAAGAGACAAAGAAAACAACTTAAAAGGGGCAGGACGTGAAAGAGACGAAGCAAACAACCTGAAAGGGGCAGGACATGAAAGAGACAAAGAAAACAACTTAAAAGGGGCAGGACGTGAAAGAGACAAAGGAAACGACTTGAAAGGGGCAGGACGCGAAAGAGACAAAGAAAACGACTTGAAAGGGGCAGGACGTGAAAGAGACGAAGAAAGCAACTTGAAAGGGGCAGGACGTGAAAGAGACAAAGAAAACAACTTGAAAAGGGGCAGGACGTGAAAGAGACAAAGAAAACAACTTGAAAGGGGCAGGACGTGAAAGAGACGAAGAAAACAACTTGAAAGGGGCAGGACGTGAAAGAGACAACGACAGAAAAGAAAAGAACTGGGACTTGGACGCGGACAGCTAGTGAATGGAATACGAAAATGATTATTGTTCAGCGTTGCGAAAATGAATTCATTCATTCATTCCTTTGCATGTCCCTTGCGGAACTTTGCCTCCCAAACAGCACTCCTGTAGGCCTCTCGGTTGTGAGCAAGATGGCCTGCTGCTGCTGCATCCATTTCCAGATCATCAACGATGTCTCGCAGCCATCTTCGTTTCGGTCTTCCTCTTTTTCTTTTTCCCATTATGTATCCTTCCAATACGGTCTTCTCTAAATTATCATGACGTTTAATGTGGCCAAAATATTTAAGTTTTCTCTCTTTAATCCTCTTTACTAGCCTGCCTTCTTCAATATTAAGCTCTTGTAGTATAGATATATTTGTTCTTTTTTGTGTCCACGATATTTGGAGAACTCTTCTATAGCATTTACATTCAAAGGCATTTATGTGCTTCTCAGCTGTTTTGTTAAGTGTCCAGGTCTCACAGGCATATGTTGCGATGGGAAAGATGCATGCCCTTAAAAATCTTATTTTTGTGGTTCTGTCTGCTCCTCTCCACAGATTCTTTATTTGTTTTACTTTCTGAAGAGCAATAGATGTCCTCCTTTTAATTTCCCGCATTGTATCTCCATTATTAGTTAGTAGTGATCCAAGATATTCAAAACTCTCCACTTCTTCCAGTTTTTCCTCACTGATACATATTTCAGTTGCCTTGTTTGTTTTGTCAGTTGTCATCACTTTAGTTTTCTTTGCATTAAGATAGAGGTTCTGCTCTTCGCTGTTCTTGCGGACTGACATAATTAGTTTTTCCATTCCTTCTTGTGTTGTGGACAGCAATACTGTGTCATCAGCATATCTAATCTCTGGTATTTCATAACCTCCAACTGTTATGGCATCGTAATGAATTATATTGATAAAAAAAAAATTGTCTGCGCTGAATAAAGATGAAAACACAACAACATGGAATTGTCTTCAAAATTATTGACTAAAGCGTTGCCACTAGTTGGGCCCCTTTAACCGAGAGTTGTGTTTTAAAGAGTTGACACTGGGACAACCACATCAACAATATAAACAACCAACGTTGAGACACCCTAATCTGTCACAGTTGAACGGAAGCCAAGAGGTAAGCTGTCTGATTTGGCGGTCAGCAATCCGTAGCTGACATGCTAGCGTTAAGCTTTGGCGAACCCTAGCTGACCAAGACCCTCTAATACCTCTCCGTTGATACCCCCAGTAACTGGCCCAGCCTGACCAACAGGGCAGGGATCGCCATAGTCTCCATGGTGGTGGAGTCTGCTCAAGAAACATTGCGCCTTCCCTGCCTTTTTAGCTCCATATAGGGATCATACGGCATCAAGTGGAATGAATTCAAGAACAATGCAGAGATAAGACAGATGACTGAACAACAACCAGTCTCACGGGTGATCAGGAAAAGGAGATGGACATATGTTGGCCACTTGATGAGAAGAAATGAGCAGAGAATCCCAAAACAAGCTATCAAGTGGAACACAACAGGCCGAAGAAAAAGGGGCAGACCGCGTGAAACTCTGAAGAGAACATTATTAAGAGAGGCCAAATTAACAGGCGTAGAATCCTTTGATGAGGTTGAAAGACTCGCCGAAGACAGGAAAAATTGGCGAACTACTTTGCGAGCCCTATGTGACGTTTAACGGCACGGGAAGGATATAAGATATAAGATATAAGATAGGGACTGAAACAATATAGCCGCCGTAACCCCACTCCCAACCCGACAGGATGCTGTGCTTCTACACCTTCAGCGCCTCGGCTGCAAGGAACACTAGCTCTCAGTTCCAGGGAGATACAAGAAGAAGAAGAAGAAGAGAAGATCTCTGTCTTCGAAAGGCTGCAGAGGCACTTCAGCATATACTGTCCCTCCTTTTCACAGCGCCCCTGAACAAGCTGGATCCTGTCCCTGCCTTCATGCTGTCCATCTGTCTATATTTTGGAAACTTACGAGTAAATGTCGATCATACTGCCATGAGGTTGGGTTCAGAAATCTGAACAAAACGGCGGTAAACTGAAGGAAAATAAAAACATTTCTGTAAGCGAACTATGTAATGTGGAAGTTCAGAAACAATTTGTCTGGAGATGTTGAACTACGAAACTCTACACTTGTGAAGATGAAACAATCGCACAACTCAATGATTTATCAGAGAAACTCTTTACCTTCTCTAAGTGTTCTTTATAATAGATTTTTTTTTGCCGTGGTGCATCTTGAAATAACAGGGTAATCTTTTGGTGACACAGATTTTGCTGTGTATACGACACTGGTTAGCTGGGCCGTGTCGACATAAGTTACGCACGTGAATAACAGGGTCGACTTCCATCTTGCTCTTCGAGAGTTGAGGTTACTGGACTAGTTACACACATAATTCCAGCTCTCACTCTCACTTGCTGGATTAGTTACACACTGTTCCAGACATACTTCTCATCCAGGCTCTTCAAAACCACACGTTGACGACAACTGGTACAGATAGTCAAGTAAATCCTGGGTAACGGTGACTTGGAACATTTATTGATGGAAGGATGATATAGTTGATGAAAATAACATTAAATCTGACTGCCGGCTGGTTATCCCTGCCATGTGACTAATCCATTCATACGTACAACTGCAGTTCCATCTGTTCCACGAAGACATCACACAGGTCACACAAAAAAGTCCACACAGTTACACGTTCAAACCAAAACTGACCCCACGCACTGAGGCTTGCCCCCACAATTCCCTGTCACGGGTTTTGCACCCCACGTGACCTTCTCGAAGGATCTCAGCACGAGGAAATTCAAAAAGAAAACACATAATAATGCCCCTACTATCAATCCAACTGTTTTTACCCGAATACTGCTATATCTGAACTCTTTGCACTCTCCACGCTCGATGGAGGTTGATGTCCTTTGGTTGATCTCCTTGGGTTATGACCATCACAGGTTTCTGAACTGACGACTTGTTTCTCATTCTTGAATACATTCATAAATATGACAAGGTCCAGAGAAAGGAAAACACCCTCTACAGAAACGGCAACATCTTATCAAAATACTTCCCTTTCTACTGCTTCAAGCTTCTACTTGTAGTACTGTTACTGTCATTCACATCTACTCTCCTGGACTATTACTTTTTGGACTTTTACTCTCTTAGACTTTCTGTTTTGGACTATTACACTCCTTGACTTATTCTCTCTTGCACTTTTAGTCTCTTAGACTTTTACTCTCTTGGACATTTACTCTCTTGGACTTTTACGCTCCTAGACTTTTACACGCTCCGACTTTTACTCTCTTGGACATTTACTCTCTTGGACATTTACTCTCTTGGACTTTTACGCTCCTAGACTTTTACACGCTCCGACTTTTACTCTCTTAGACTTTTACTCTTTTAGACGTATACTCTCTTAGACTTTTACTCTCTTAGACTTTTACTCTCTTAGACTTTTACTCTTTTAGACGTATACACTCCTAGACTTTTACTCTCTTAGACTTTTACTCTCTTAGACTTTTACTCTTTTAGACGTATACACTCCTAGACTTTTACTCTCTTAGACTTTTACTCTCTTAGACTTTTACTCTTTTAGACTTTTACTCTTTTAGACTTTTACTCTCTTAGACTTTTACTCTCCTAGGTTTTTATTCTCCTGGATTTGTACTCTCCCAGATGTTTACTCTCTAAGAACTTTACTGGGCCACCAGCTGGTCTTGTTACTTTCATACCTGCGATGGAACAGAAAGTAAGTTTTATCGCCAATCTCTGAATGTACAAGCCAGATACAAGCCGAGTCAGGTCTGTAGTAATGGTTAGTGCAACGTTCAGTAATATTCCCACTGTGATAGATCCGGCATCAAGTGGAACGAATTCAAGAACAATGCAGAGATAAGACAGATGACTGAACAACAATCAGTCTCATGGGTGATCAGGAAAAGGAGATGGACATATGATGGTCACTTGATGAGAAGAAATGATCAGAGAATCCCAAAACAAGCTATCAAGTGGAACACAACAGGCCAAAGAAAAAGAGGCAGACCGCGTGAAACTCTGAAGAGGACATTGTTAAGAGAGCCCAAATTAACAGGCATAAAATCCTTTGATGAGGTTGAAAGACTCGCCGAAGACAGGAAAAATTGGCGAACTACTTTGCGAGCCCTTTGTGACGTTTAACGGCACGGGAAGGATATAAGATGTAAGATAAGATAGATCCTACACATTTGTATGAAATTTGGTGTTATTTTCTGATAATTTCTAGAATATTGTAATCATTGGATTATACTTAATTATAGTCAGTCAGTCATCTGCATGTCCCTTGCGGAACTTTGCCTCCCTAACAGCTCTCCTGTCGGCCTCTCGGTTGTAAGACTTAAATTATAAGGAGAAATTATGATATCATGAGATTTACAGGGTTTTTGTTTTCAATTTCTGATTGTCTCTCTTTTCTGTACAGTATAACTACACTTTCAAAGGCAAATATGTAGACATAGGGCATGCATTTACCTGTATTTTACATATAACCAGTTTAGCTTTATTACTGATAAACAAGTTTTTAAAAACTTCTCGCAATACTCCTGGCTGAACACATTGAAACAACCACATTTGTTTGGTTCCAGCCCACTTCCTGGCAACCACTTGTTTACTATGGGAAGAGTTAAGCCTTTGACTTAAAAATTTACGTTAGATAAGATGAAATGTTTGCATATACGAGGGGAAGTCACTAAGTAACTCGCAAATTTAAATATTTTATCAGTGGCAGTTATGAGGTAGTATTTAAATATATCCTTAGATAGTATCATCATCCAACTTTATAATAATTGTATGTAGGGGGCGCTGGGAGTTACGTGCGCATGAGCAAAGCAATAACAAAATGCCTACCCAACTGTTAGTGTGTACCAAAGAAGAACAGAGAAATGTAGTGCGATTTTTTTTAGGCTAAAGGATATTCAGTTGAGGACTTTCATAGGAAATGATTACAGTTTATGCTGAAAAGTGTATATCACGTAAAGTGGTCTATAAATGGATAAAAGAATTTTCTCAGGTTCGCATCGAAATTGCTGACGAAGTCCGACTTGGCCGTCCTGTTCAGGTTGCAACAGAAGCGACTGTGCAACGTGTGAATGAGATTATCAGAACTGATAGACGAGTAACGATAGACAGTGTAGCAAGAGCAATCGGATGTTCACATGGCTTAGCCTACATAATAATGCATGAGTAATTGAATTTTCGGAAAGTTTGCTCACGTTGGGTACACAGAGATCTGAATGATGAGCACAAAATGAACCGATTTGGTTTGTCATTGCAGCATCTCTGTCATTACGTATATGAAGTTGAAGACATGCTCAAAGGATTATTACTGGAGACAATCTTGGGTGCACCACTACCAACCCGAATCAAAACGTGCCTCAATGCAGTGGAAACACCCGTCATCGATATGCGCAAAAAAGTGCAAGAGTTCGCCTTCTGCGGGGAAGGTTATGCTGACAGTGTTCTGGGATTATCAAGGAGTGTTGTTAATCAAGTTCCAAAAGTATGGTGAAAGTGTGAATTCTGTATCGTACTGTAAAGTTCTGTCGATGCTACGGGATGCAATTCGAAGAAAGCATCCTGGTCTGCTGACTAGAGGCGTGCTTCTCCTTCATGACAATGCCAGACCACATACGGCTCGGTTAACCCAAGAGAAAATTAGCCAGCTGGGTTGGGAAGTTCTTGAAAATCCACCCTATAGTCTTGACTTAGCTCTAAGTGATTGTCACCTGTTTGGTCCATAGAAAAACCACCTTGGCGGGAGAAGGTTCTCGAGAGACGAAGAGGTGGAAACAGAAGTAAAAAAATGGTTCAGAAATCTGACTCCCGATTTGTACGCCGTGGGTATTGCATCACTGATTACACGATGGGACAAATGTATCAATGTTGGTGGCGATTACGTTGAGAAATAGGGGAATAATGTAGTTTCAAAAATTTAAAGTTTTCAAATTACTGTAGCATTTAGTTTTTTCTTTTTGTAACAGGCATTTACGAGTTACTTACTGACTTCCCTCATATATGTATATATATATATATATATATATTATATATATATATATATATATATATATATATATATATATATATGTGCACTGTAAAAAAAAAAACAGAAACGCTTAACTACTGATGACCCAATTTTAGCCATAAATTTGATATTCTATAGCTTTTTAAATTGAATGAATAAAATTTTCAAAGTGCACACAATAATACCTAAGGGTTTAAACACTCACTTGACAGTTTCTTGCGTCTGGGTGACGAAAAGTTTTTAGTCCCAGGGGTTCTCAAGTTAGTAAGGTGTGTGACCTTCGCCTGCATCGATCAGCGACTGTCATCTCCTGGGCATAGATGGGATCAGATGTCTGATGTGCGCCTGTGAGATGGCTGCCCACTCTTCCTGGAGTGCCTGCCACAGATCACGACGATTGGCTGGAGAAACGTTTCGGCGACAAACACGTCTTTGCAGCTCATACTATAGGTGCTCGATCGGATTCACGTCTGGAGACAGGGATGGCCAGGGAAGGGTGAGAATGTTGTTGGCAGTCAAGAACTGTGTGGTGAACAGTGCAGAATTGGTTCCGGCGTTGTCCTGTTTAAACACAGACCTTTGTACAGCCAAAAATGGAAGGACATGGGGTCGAAGAATTTCACTGACGTGTCGTTGCGCATTCAAACCTCTTTCAATGTGCAGCATTGGACTCCTTCCGTTCAATTGATCATTCCCCATACTGTTACACCTCCACCACAGTGCGGCGGAGCTTCATCAAATCAATTTTGGGAAAAACGTTCATTTGGCCTACGAGAGACCCTTCTCCGCATATCATGGCGGTGCAACAAAAAGGAAGATTCGTCACTAAACCAGACACGTCTCCACTGATTGTCAGTTGCCCAGGACCGATGCCGGTTGGCCCAAACAAGTCGATTTTGGCGATGGCGTCTCGTTAAGACAGGACCTCGGTGAGGTCGTCGTGTCACCAGTCCAGCTTCAGGCAGTCTATTCTGGACAGTTTGATCAGACACATGACGTCCTGCAAGCAATGACTGGGCACTTGAGGAAGCTGTTGTAAACCTGTTTCTGAGGTGATGAACCAGAATAAAGCGATCATCAGCTGCCGTTGTCACCCTGGGTTGTCCACTGCGGTGCCTGTCTTCAGCTAAGCCAGTTTCTTAGAAACGGTGCCGAAGTCGACTGATGGTTCTCTGCTGTATGTTTAAATGCCTGGCAACCTGACTTTGACTTTCGCTTCCTTATAGTCGACCAACAACAATGTTTCGTAAATTTTGCAATAGACGTGCCATAATTGTCTGCTTGAAAATTAACTGAATTTGTTTGTATAACCTCATCCTTTTATAGGGTTTCATTTGCGTGGGAAGTGAGTTGTGCTCACTACAAAAATCACGACTTTCCATAAACGCAACGTGAGTTATGGTAGTAAAATGCGTGATTAGCAAGGGCAGCTACTGCCTTCTGACTATACAGGAGAATAGCAAAATTCACGCTAAATCATGGACCTGATATCTTGGTGACAATTTTTGGTTTGGTTTAAGATACCCGGGAAAAATATTTGTGTCATAACATACAAAAAATGAAGCTTATATAAGATATGCGTTTCTTTTTTTTTAGACATATATACTTCTCGATTTACGATCGTCCGATGTACGATATTTAGACTTTAGGACGGTGCAGCAATAGCGCAAATTAATACGACATCAAATTTGAATTGTTTGATCTTTTTCGCGGCTAGCGATATGTGGAAAAAAGGAGTTTCATTCAATTATTATTAGTTTCAACGTAATAGTTACATTGGCGAAAGTGAATTTCTTAATATTAAAAAAAAACAGTGTCAAAGTAACAAACAAGGGTCCCAATATCGCATATAGATAGCTTTGTTGATAACACGCTCGATATGAGCCTCTCGGACCTCTCCAACAGCTTGGAGACGAAATACAAAGTTTTGTGCAAAACGGGTGAGCATCCCTCTTATGTCCTGTGCAAAACTATCCATGGTCCTTTCCTTCAGTTCAGTCTGATTTCGGGGAGCATTGCTGAACACTTTGTCCTTCAGATAACCCCAGAGGAACTGATCACACGGATTTAAATCGAGACCGCACTGTGGCCAAGAGAATAAGCACCGGAATTGCTGTGGGAAGCGACTGGACATTATGCGATGATGGAACTTGGAGTGCAGGAATTTCATGACTTCTGGAGTGATGTGAGCTCCAGCTTCATCCTGTTGGAACCACTGTGCTTGAATTTTATGTACAAGGGTGATACCGAAAGTCATGAGCAAGTTTTTAAACTCAGAATTTATAGATAGAGAAAATATAAATGGATCACCTTAAGCTGCATCATTTGCATTTCATGTAGAGGTCACATGACGTCATCATCATGAACACATGGAGCAGAAACAAAATGGCGGGTTTCGTTTCGTCAATGTGCTGTTATTGAGTTCCTGGTTAAAGAGGAAGTTCCTGATGCTGAAATTCACCAAAGACTTCAACTTGCTTATGGCGATGTTTGTATTGGTGCTGGCAGTGTTATGAGGTGGGTGAAACATTTCAAATATGGAAACACGAGCATCCAAGATATGCTTCGCATTGGTTGTCCTCGAAATGCTTCCACTGAACGCAACGTGGAAAGGGTTGACGACATCATTAAGAGAGACAGAAGTGTCACAGTTTATGAAATAGCTGTAAATCTTGGAATAGGACACAATGCAGTACAGAAAATGAATGAAACCGCAGGCTATAGAAAAGTTTGTGCCCTCTGGGTCCCACAGGAGAGAACGTCCAGAAAGCAATGCGTCTGTGCCGTCGGTCAGCTGGAACGGAATTTTACAGAGAGGACTTTTCAAACTTGCAGAGCGATGAGGGAAAACGTGTGCAGAGAAATAGAGATTATGTTGAAAAGTGAAGAAAAGGATGCAGATTAAGATGATACATTTATATTTTTGTCTATCTAATAAAATGTGATTTCAAAAAAACAAATTTTGCTCACGATTTTTGGCATGACCCTTGTAGATGCTGAGTGCCCAGTGTGTAAGAATTCACGACTTCACTCTGCCTTCCCAGAAAATCTTGACGTGCTGAGCGGTTTCTTTGACACTGTTTTCATGTAAATAAATTCACTTTCGCCAATGTACTGTAAAGTTGAAATTGACAACAGTAGACTGAAACGCCCTGTATTTTCAAATATGTACTCTGTCAGAAGCAATCAGACAGTTAATTTTCAACAAATCTTACAAAAGCCAGTCTAACTGTGTAATATCCTAGACTATAAAACTCATGAAAACTGTCACAAAAAAGTTTTTAAACTCTGATCCTATTGTCCAGCTAATCATATAATTCCGTTCGTTCTAAGTTGACATAAAAATAACAAACCAAATTGTGCATAGAATCTCAGCACGTAACTTGGTAACTTTTTTTTTATTTCGTCAGAGGCAAATGTTATTTATTTACTTATCATATCATACTCGTATTCGTTTTACGATATTTTCAACTTACGAAAGATTCACTGGAACGTTACCCCATTGCTAAGCTTGGAGCATTTGTATTGTTTTTCTAGAGCACTACTGCCTTAGTTAGTTGGTTCGTTAGTTGGTTGGTTGGTTGGTTGGTTAGTTAGTTTAGTTAATTAGTTAGTTAGTTAGTTAGTTAGTTAGTTAGTTAGTTAGTTAGTTAGTTAGTTAGTTAGTTAGTTAGTTAGTTAGTTAGTTAGTTAGTTAGTTAGTTAGTTAGTTAGTTAGTCGATGGATCTTCCTTATTGTACATAGGACGATTAGTCCATAAGTACTCGGATCCCATCTTCAATATTTCCACCAGCGTTTGGCGGGTGATGATACCAGTTCTATGTTGACTAACCAGTCTTCTTTGTTTCCCAATGTAACGTTCTTGTCTGGTCACTCCACGTTTGACGTTATCTTTCAGCCATCTGCTCATTGTTGCAGATTCAGAGAGAGAGAGGAAGAGAAAGAGAGGGAGAGAAAGAGAGAGAGAACGAGAGAGAGAGAAAGAAAGATAGGGAAAAGCAGGTAAAGATTTTTTTTGTGCTTGAAATTCTGGTGTGCAAATCCAGTCACGTTATCTGTAGCTCCAATCACGTTATCTGTAGCTCCTGTCACGTTGTATGTACCTCCTGTCACGTTATCTGTAGCTCCAATCACGTTATCTGTAGCTCCTGTCCCGTTATCTGTAGCTCCAGTCACGTTATCTGTAGCTCCAATCACGTTATCTGTAGCTCCTGTCACGTTGTATGTACCTCCTGTCACGATATCTGTAGCTCCAATCACGTTATCTGTAGCTCCTGTCACGTTATCTGTAGCTCCAGTCACGTTATCTGTAGCTCCAATCACGTTATCTGTAGCTCCTGTCACGTTATCTGTAGCTCCAGTAACGTTTTCTGTAGCTCCTGTCACGTGATCTGTAGCTCCAATCACATTTCTGTAGATCCAGTCACGTTATCTCCAGCTCCTGTCACGTTATCTGTAGCTCAAATCACGTTATCTGTTGATCCTGTCACGTTATCTGTTGATCCTGTCATGTTATCTGTAGCTCCAATCACGTTATATGTAGCTTCTGCTACGTTTTAGCTGCAGTTCCTGCTCTTTAACATGCTAAGAACTTAATTCAGCAATTTCCATTTCATAATTTCAGAGATTGTCTCGCCAATGAATATTCCTTTGCTTCATCTGTCTCTCTCTCTCTCTCTCTCTCTCTCTCTCTCTCACACACACACACACACTAACTCACTCACTCTCTACAGCTTTGTGCTGGGACTAAGGCAATAGAAAATGTTCATGAACATAAAACCCTAGGACTCATCATTGATCAGCATTTAACTTGGAATTCTCACATACATAACCTAACAAACTTGATTGCACAGAAAGTTTACCAATTAGCCAAAATTAAACACTTTATCGAAAAAGACACAAGAAAGATATACTACATATCACACATACAAACACACTTAGATTACTGTTCCACAATCTGGGATGGATCCTCAGTCTCAAACACAAAAAGGCTCCACTCACTTCACAAGCGAGCATTACATCTTATTTCTGACAAACACCCAGTACAGACTGTAGATCAACACAAACAACTCAAAATTCTACCCCTCAAAAATAGAATCATTTTTAACAAAGTTAAGTTTGTTCACAGAATTCTGTCGCACAATGCTCCGCCTTACTTGTGGTCACTGTTTACGTATAATACTAAACATAGTCAGCGTTTAAAAAACTGTCTTCTTCCTAAACCCAGGATTGATCTGTACAAGAAAAGCCTTGCATACTCTGCAGTACAGCTCTGGAACACCCTCCCCTACCATTTAAAATCCATTGGTAATACTTCATCCTTTAACTCAAACCTGTTTCATTATTTACTTGCTAGTAATTATATGCCTCCATAAAATAACCAGCACTCTCTCAACACCTGACTCGCCAACCATCAAGTACTAAAATGGCATAGTTAGAAAAGCAACTTGTTAGATATTGTTAGAAATTATTTTAATGTCTGTTTAAAAAACATATGTTAGAAGATCTGTATTTACAATGTATTTTTGTTTATGTATATGTCTGCGTATGTATGTGCGCGTGAGTGTTATTTTATTAGGTTAATTACTTCTTCTCTTTTACTTTGAATGTAGTAGTTAAATCTTACACTCTTTTGATATGTTTTTTTCCTAATTTAATTTGTATATTTGTACTAAATCAAGTGTGTGGGAAGAATGAAAGATGGAGTGATGAAGGGCAGAATGTAAGACGGGCCTGAGTGCCCAATTCTTTAGCCTTGAAAAATAAAGATTCATTCATTCATTCATTCTCTCTCACTCTTTCTCTCTCTCTCTCTCTCTCACTCACTCTTCTTTTCATTCAGTTGTCAGCCCTCTCTCATCTCCCAACGTCTTCTTCTAATAAACAGACATCACCTCATGTTAGGGTGTCTACACATTTATTAAGCTGTGATTATTTTCAAAGCCATTGTCCAAGGACGCATGAGGAGGCAAGAAATGACTTTCGTGACGGACTCACACCTGGATACTGAAGGCATTCCACCTGTCTGTAGTCTATGTATGAAGTACACTGCATCCTTTGAACGCCTGGACTTCAGCAGAGAGATGTGGGCGGGTCTGACAATGAAATAAAATTCATTTTAGAAGACACGAACACTCGCTGTTTGAAAATGTTTTACTGTGCTGATACTTTCGGTTTGTTAATACTTACAAATAACGATTTCATTATTCTTCTGAAATTGGGGAAAGACAAAATGTACACTTTTTTTCAGAAGAGGGTAGCGTTAAGTGTTAGAACTATAGTTATAGTTAATGTTAGGATTGATGATTTGATAAGAATTAGAATTAGGTTTAAAGTTAGAACGGGGGTTGAATTTAGTCAAGGTTAGTATTAGGGTTAGATTTAGAGTTAGAATTATATACTACTGGACAAAAGTTAAGGGCCGGTCATTAATTACATGCATATGTTTATTTGGATTGCCGTACTAAAACTGTAAATACATTTGTTGTAGAATCTTGATTAAATTGCATTCTCAGTCATTCCTCTATGCAGCCGGGCATAAACAACACCAACTGTTCATCACAACAAGTGTAAAAATCACGTGCAGTAGCATCGTCCTAGACAAAATGTTAGGGCACTTTTAAAAGTGTTAGCATGACCCAGCAGGTAATTAAATCGTGCTGATTTGTGCTGCACGTGAAAAAGGCAGCCTTAGTGAACACTTCTCAACTTCCAATCATTTTTATTAAAGCGGTTTAGGGGTATTTTTGTCATTTGAAAACATCATGCCACCGCGAAGGCGTTTTAGCACCTTTGAGCGTCATCGAGTCATAGCCTTGGTTGAAAGCGGTTTATCTGGCCGTTAAGTTGCACGGTGTTCGGGGGTGTCCCATTCTACCATCCGAGGGCATTTGGAGCGATTTCGCGCAACCGGAGGAGTAGAGGACAGGCATCGTTCAGGCCGACTTCGTACGTGTAGACAGGATAACAGATACCTGCAGCTGTCAACACTTCGAAACCGGACAGTAACGTCTTCCACTCTCAGAAACCAGCTAATGAATACGGCAAAAGTCAATGTCAGCGGTAGAACAATTCGCATGCGTTTAAGAGAATCTGGGCTGGCTTCACGATGACTAGCAATAAGAATACCTCTTACTCTAGCTCACTGCAGAGGATATAAAAGTTGCCTGGCGCCGGAAGTACATCCATTGGACGAGATGCCAGTGGGGTTAAATTCTTTTCACGGACGAATCCCGCTTCAGTATGTCCTTCAATGATGGCAGAATCCGTGTTTTGAGAAAGCCAGGGGAACGGTTCCATGACACCACTATCCAAGAGGTGGATCGTTTCGGAGGGGGATCAATCAGGTCTGGGGTGGCATCAGCAGGCACTGCAGGACTCCCCTCCATGTCATTCATGGCACCCTAACCGCCTAGTGATACCTTAATGAAATTCTGCAACCCAGTGTCCAGCCTAACTTGCAACTACTACCATGTTAACGTGATGAGGCAACAGTGCGTCGAATGTCTGACAGCGAACGTTGGCCACATGCGCTACTGACATGTTTGTTGTTTGAAGACCGCTTGTGAATTTTTGGACGAGGGGTGAGTGATCTTGCCAGCTTGATGTATGTGCGTTCCTATTGCGCTTTGCGAATGAAATGATTGAATTTGTTCAGTTTTAAATGCTGATTTCTTTGGTACTAATGGCTTGTTTGTTAGTCAGTTGAATTTGTTTTTTGTAAGAATTGAAAAAAAACTGGCCGTTTACTTCTGTCCAGTAGTATAGATGGGATTAGGGTTATGACTAAAGTTATATTTAGGATTAGAGCTAATGCTGTGGTTGGAATTAGGTTGTGTTTAGAATTTAGTTTAAAGTCATTTTATGATTGGAGTTCGAGTTGAGTTACATTTATGGTTAAGTAGAGAGTTATGGTTTGAATTAATGTTAGGTTTAGAGTTAGGTTTCATATCAGAGTTAGTTAGAATTAAGGCTAGACTTAGGACAAAATTTTGAATTAGTGTAAGAGTTAACGTTAGTGATTCGATTAGAATTAGCTTCGAACATGAAAAATTCATATACAGATTAAACTGAAAAATGTTTCTTCATTTAAATTAGTGGGTGAAAATGTAGAATAAGTCACGTTTTTTTAAAAAATATTTTTGACTTGTCTTGTTTCCTTCGTCATACACTTTTCAGTGTTGAGGTGACAAATAATCCGTATCTTTTATTTGTATATTATATTCTTGATTGTATGAATGAGAGATTATACACATTAGATGTTCGTCGCGTTATTACTATTGTTATATATTATTGTTATATGCATTCAGTATATATATATATATATATATATATATATATATACTAGTACTAAACTGATGCTGATAAACTTTGTGAGGATGAGAAAAATGAAAATTGAGTGATGAGAGCAGAATAAATGGACAGTTGTCAAATTCTTCCCACTTGGAAAATGAAAGTTTTTTCATTAGTTCCGTTTTTTTCCTCTTACTACACTGATTATTGTAACAGTAATTACTAAACTGATTATTGTAACAGTAATCCTAAGTTCAAGTCATGGCTATCACCTCGCCTTCTACGTCTCTATCTAGGGCATAGGTCATCAACAAGGACTCCTCGTTTTTTCTTGCCCTGGGGCTGTTTCTTCTATCTGTCTTTGGTCATTTTTTTATTTCTTTTTCAAGACTCATTGGTCAGGTCTTTTCTTTGTTTCCTCTTTCTATGAGATTCCAGTCGAGAGCTTGTATGGTTATATTTGAGACCTGTTAGAGTGTATGTTTTTGAGCCTGTATGAATTCAGTAACTATGAATCATTTTAGATTAGATAGCTTTTAGTCTTATACAACGTCATTTTTCTTCGACACTGAAGACTGTGGGCTTTTTAATTTTTAAATTAGACATTTCAATCCGACTGTTTTTATTTCTCTGCATTCCAAATATGTTTTTTTTTCTTTCCTCAACAAAATGTATCTCTCAAAATGTTAATGAAAATCTACAGCACTGTCGCACTTTTATTTATGCAGATACAAATACTTAGGTACGCCCATATCTTCTGACGGTAGATGCACTGGAGAAATCAGAACCAAGATACCAACGGCACAGTCAACTTTTGAAAAGCAAAGTGAAGAACATATTAACAAATAAAAACAAAACTGCCATTAGCAATAAGAAAGAGACTTCTAAGATGCTATACAGAACCTACACTACTTTATGCTAGTGAAACATGGACCATGAATAAACAATTAGAGCAAAAAACAAAGACTACTGAAATGTGTTTCTTACACAGGATACCGTGGACAGTCATAAAGGCAAACGAAGAAGTATTCCAGCAGGCAAAGGGAGATCTCAGACTGATGCCAGTTAGATAAAAATGAGACAGTCAAAGTTTCTTGGACACATCAGCAAAAGTAAAGGTCTCGGAAAAAAATGGTCATGATTGGAAAAACAAATGGCAACAGAGTGAGAAGGAGGACAAGACAGACACGCCTGGACAGCCTGACAGCATGGTATGGCATGAAAACAGTAATCGATTTGATTCAAGACACGGAGGATCGTGCGAGATGGAGAGAGATGATCGCCTACGCCTATTGGCATGGCACTATCTGATCTGACCGCATTTTTTTTTATATTTAGTAGAGCGCATTTGACTTCACATTGATATCTGATATTACAAGACAAAAATAGTAGAATACAGCGCTACAGTTCAACATTTCTGGAACTCACCCAACACAACAATGTCTTGATGAAGCTCGTGCCAGTTAATCGCGGGGTACAAGTTTCTAACTAAACACCTGATCCTGTGTTTTCCGGGGCTGTTCAACTTGAAAACTATCTTCAGTCTCCAAATGTCTCCTTCGAGTTCTCCGGGTAGCTTGTCGTACCCTCCCCAACGACTGCCATCAATGACAACGTGAAATATGGGCATTGGGTTTACAGTTGAAGCCGGTACGTCGCAAAAGAGCTTCAGTTCTCTGGTCTCACCAGACGGACAGATATACACAGTGTCATTCAGCCCCTTGGCCAGTTGTAGAGTTGCAGATTCAGGCCCATCTGCAAGTAGCACAGATTATACACACCACACACACATATATATACAGTATATATATATTATATATATTATACAATATATATATATATACTTGATTATTGTTTTAATATAGACTGAAAGTACAGGGTACGGCATAAAACATAGCTGGATTTTTAAAGTGGAAAATAAGCGCTATACATGTTTTTGGTAAAAAAAAAAAGTGAAATAACACTCAGAAAAATGGGTATTTTTATTATTACTGACAATCATATTTAGGTTTTTAAAATTACGCCGGTTAGACGACCGCCATTACATTTGATACATTCAGCCAGGCGTCTGGAAAATTCCTGCATAACACCATTTAACATGTTCAAAGGGATATTTTGAATGCAGTGTCGGATTCGATCTTTTAGGTCTGCAATTGACTGTGGTCGACTAGCATACACCGTGTTCTTGAGATAACCCCACAAAAAGAAGTCTGCGGCCGATAAATCCGATGACCTTGCCGGCCAATGAATATCTCCAAATCTGGAAATAAGACGATTGGGAAATACTTGTCGCAGCATGGCCTTGGACTGACGGGGTGTGTGGGCATTTGCTCCATCTTGTTGAAGCCATATTACTCTCTTATTTCTATTGGCCAACTGAGGAATGAAGGATTCAGTTAGCATCTACACATAAAGATTATTATTAACAGTAAGAAGAAGTCAGGTGCCAAAACATTCCTAACATCTGATCGCCGAGGGCTACTCAGCAATGCGTTGCGGACTTCTTGAATTCGTTCAGGTGTCTGTTGAGTTCTTGTACGACCAGCAGACTTGTTATTAAGGCAATTAGTGGTTTCCTTAAATTTTTTTAACCTACCTCAAAATTGTTTTGTCCTCCGATCGGGAACAATATCACGGGGATGCAACTGAAAAAGTCGACGAAACTTTCGTTGTACAGTAATAGACGATTCTCCACTTTTAAAATATGTTTCAACGGTGAATGCGCGATGTTGTGTTTACCAAGAAGCCATCGTTAAAAATGACCGTTTGTCTGCTTCATCTCTGATGTCATGTTTTTTTTCGCACGTATTCAGTTTCTGTGCGCGTCAGTTAAATCCAGCCATGCTTTATGCCGGGCCCTGCAGTAGTGGGCATTCTTGAAAAAATTAGAATGTAAAATATCAAGTTTCATTCTGCAGTTCTATTTTTTTTTTAAAATTCATGAATCTATATGACGAGTATGGAAAAAAGCTATTTCATGTACGAAAGAGCAGCACACGAGGAGTTTTGTGTGCGTGCGTGCGTGCGTGCGTGCGTGCGTGCGTGTGTGTGTGTGTGTGTGTGTGTGTGTGTGTGTGTGTGTGTGTCTCCGTCCGTCCGTCCAGTAGAATCCATGAAATAGTTCATGCCTGCAAACAATAGCTGTTGACTGAAATTTTCATATCTTTACATGTATCCTCTCACCAGATTGCCACAGTTTCCTTTGACCATTTCCTACAGGTAGGTAAACAATGATGTTTATCCACACGCCGGTACATACCGCGTTCGTAGATGTTTGCTCACACTAACATACGCAGAGTTATTGTACAGGTAAGTATTTACACAACTACTATGTCATAACATAGACGAATAAACGTGGAAGATTATTATAAGTATTATTATTGTTATTATGTGTCGTGCTGAATAGTGTTGTCGCTCATACTTTTCCATCTTGCACGATCCTTGGTGTTTATGATGAGCTCAGATGCTTTTGCTCTTTCATACCATTTTGTCAGTCTACAGAGATAGTTCGTTTTTTTTTCTTGGTCTTTCTCTCCTTTCCTTTTCTTTGAGGTTTCCAGTGATTATCATGTTCTCTGACTACTGTTAGTAATTGTCATTGTTTTATTTCAGTGTGAACTTGTTTTCGGTATTCTGAAATTTCTCTGAGGACTTCTTTTTTTTATCTGTCTGTCTGGTGTATTTTCTGCATTTTCTTTATAGTCACTTGTTTCTTCCAGTGTAGATATAAATAAATTTAGAAAAAAAAGACAGAAGAATGATAAAGAAATATAAAATATGGCGGATTTCTTGACTATTTACATCAGAACTTTAAAGGTAAAGTGAAGGGAAAATAATACTTACACCACAATTTGATGTTGTACTTAAGTTCACTGGTCAGACGACAAATGTAGGTCTGGTTCTTGGCTGTTAAATGAAGGTAAAAGTTAAGCGGATTTTCTCTGGTTAAAAAAGACATATTTTAGAGACACACTTTAAACACAACACATGGGAAAGTAAGGAAACAAAAAATAAGGATACAAGAGTGAAATTCTTTCTCGTATTGAAGCAGTGATAAGAAGACCCGCAGCCATTTTTTCTGTCAACTCAAAACGTAAAATGTGTACACGACACAGCGTGTTCGAGGAAATATTGCATTTTAGACATGTATAACGCCTGCATGTGTAAGGTGAGGTACACCAGAATAAGCTGGTATACTCGGCTGTTAGTGGATGAAAGATGAAGAAAAGATGAAGTTCTCATGCCTAATATAAGTGACAGAAATAAAACGGAACAAATATCTTAACTGCACATACATAAGCAAAGTTACTGCTGGAAAGTTGTTAAAATTAACTTTGTGTAGGTAACATATTGTTGGAACAAACTCAACATGAGAACTCCATCTGAATGAGATAGTCATCAGAGACCTTCAGCTACAGCTACAGCTACAGCTGATACTCCCGCATGCCCTGGACAGTAACGCCACGTTAAAAAAGAAAGAAGTATTAAATCATTTGAATTTGAAAATACACAAAACAGCAACAGTTAAACATTTAGGCTAGATCAAAAGGCACAGCACAGAAATGAAGACAATGCTGGAGGGAAAAACTGTAAGGTAAAACAAAGCACGAGAACAACAGTTCGATGGTTTAACAGATGAACCCTCTCTTTTCGAAGCAAATTCTTCTCAATCTTACGAAGCATACTCTGCGAATCCGTCACAGTGACACCAGTCAACCACACAGACGCCGGCACTTTGAACTTTGGACCGTTAACTTGCTGTTTGCGTTAGGGTTTTAAGGTTCAAGAGGTTCAAATATTCAAAGTCAGACTCCGCTGTAGTTGCATTCAGGACAGCCCTGTATACCGCCGCCGCCACATACCGCTGCATCCATCCAAGAACATGTTTGTTAATAGTTCCCATCAAGTGTTGGTCCTTTACAATGTCTTTTCTGCCACACAGAAACTTTAACTTTTCCTAGCTCCAGAAATCGCTTCACACTTACTTTGTTCTTTCATTCCTGCTCTTCATTTTTACCCATTTTTTTTTCCAATACGGCTTTAGCAAAGTCGCCCTTGTCCATTTTGGGTCTAACATTTATTTTAGCCTGTCCAGCAAGTCTGTCTGCCACTTCATTGACATGTACTCCCACATGCCCTGGACAATAAAGCCACATGAGACCAAAAACTAAATACAGATCAAGACCCTATTCTACCTCCCGGTAATGCGCCCTGGAAACAGCAAAGTAGTCTGGGCTAGTGAACGGGAAACACAACAGAAAGGCCAGACCGATTCTAAAAGTACACCGAGTCGAAGTCAGATGTGATGGTGTAAAAGACGCACAAAGGCCGTACGGCGCAGCCAACATTCTTTTGGGGATGAATGCCAAAGAAGAAGAAAGAGATCACTTGCAACTCGTGTCCATGAACATGACACTTCATCAGAGTCAAGACAGACAAAGAGGGGCCAAGAAATTAAAATTACTCTCCGACTGAATTATCTCAGAAAAGTCTTCTCTGCCGTACGCAATACTTAGGAAACGAAGAAGACGACGGAGGTCCCTGAGCTTTGGACATACAGAACAGTGAACCACGAAAGCTTTTCATGGTCAGAGAAGAAAAGAAAGAAGTATTAAATTCATGGTTAGAGAAGAAAAGAAAGAAGTATTAAATTCATGGTTAGAGAAGAAAAGAAAGAAGTATTAAATTCATGGTTAGAGAAGAAAAGAAAGAAGTATTAAATTCATGGTTAGAGAAGAAAAGAAAGAAGTATTAAATTCATGGTTAGAGAAGAAAAGAAAGAAGTATTAAATTCATGGTTAGAGAAGAAAAGAAAGAAGTATTAAATTCATGGTCAGAGAAGAAAAGAAAGAAGTATTAAATTCATTTTCAGAGAAGGAAAGAAAGAAGTATTAAATTCATGGTCAGAGAAGAAAAGAAAGAAGTATTAAATCATTTGAATTTGAAAATACAAACACATAGCAACATAAGAAGCAGACAGTTAAACATTTTGGCTAGATCAAAAGGCACATCACAGAAGTGAAGACAATGCTGGAGGGAAAACTCTAAGGTAAAATAAAGCACGAGAACAAGAGCAATAAAAACAACAACAACAACAAGAATAACAACAATTAAAAACAACAATAACAACAAGAACAACGGTTTGTGATTGGACAACATAAAAAAATGACGGAATTTAGCTTGGCCGGGTGTAGTGTGAACACAAGGGACAGAACAAGTCCTTCCTTTGCAGGCAGTCTTTTCTGGGGGAGATGGCATAAGATAATGAAATAACATAGAATATAGGAAATGTATAAACAACTTTCATAACACTACAGTAACCTCTATATTTGTCTATTCTCCTATGACTCACTTTCACAGTGCAATGAAGACCTAGTGCTACATTTTGTAACGCGTTTTCTTATCTGAAGATGTGTTATTCACGGTGTTTCACAAGTCTCCGTTCACAGACAATTTACCATGTTTAAGAAAATTATATCTTTAGTTACACAACCACACTGTGGAGAACCAGCAGATGGCATGGACTCCCATTAAAAAAAGCAATTATTTATGTCCAATGTATTGGTACGCTTTTACACTAAAAAAATGTTTAAAGTTTCTTAGATTACCTTCTCTTACCGTATTTCTCTTGTGGCTCTACTGTAAGAAGTGACGAGTTGTCTTGTGCGAGAAATGTTTGTGTCGCTCGTGTTCCATTAGGAAAAACCCACTGCACGTGGCCCGGGGAATCTGGGTCAGTCTTACTACACTTACAAGTATAATTTGGCCCGACATATCCATCGTATAGCGACGGGTAGCAATTTTCACTCAGCTGGAGTGCTGAAATCAGTTTGTTTTACAAAGATTTGTTAGGGCGTAGGAGATCTGTGTTAATAAATATGATGAGACGGTTATTAGGATCTACAAATGTTAGCTGGTCACTGCCTTATCTCTTCTTTCCTTATCGAGTTGACGTTGAATATAATGACCAGTAGATGCATAACGCCTGGACACGGCAGCAACCAGTGTCCTTTTGAATGCTAACGCCGAAAAGGAAGTTGTTGAGGAGACTTCAAATTTCCATGTTGATGCAAGGTTTGACTTTCTTATTACTGCTTGCAAGGATTATGAAGTTTATTTCTCACAGCCGTTCAAAGCATGAAAGATGTGAACAGGCTGTTCTGTTGGGCAATCAGGGATCCGTATTTGATATGCTTGCGCCAGGGTTGGCGAAACATTCACTGACCAAGACTCTTTCCCTCCTCTCCGTTGGTACCCCCCAAAGGATAACAGAGGAAAGGATCACTATAGTCCCCATGGTGATGGAGTCTTTAAAGAAGTACTACTGCTCGCACCGATTCTTGTTATCCCCGCCCAGGGACTGGAAAGTAAAACAGCCGCTGTGACCTTCTCCCAGTTCTATTCCCGAACACTTTCAACCCGTCGGCTAGAAACAAAATTCTACCTATAATTCCTACAAACCGGTAGAAAGAACATTCTATCTACAATTCCTACAAAAGGGTAGAAAGAACATTCTACCTGCAATTCCTACATAATAAGTAGAAAGAACATTCTACCTACAATTCCTACACAACAGTAGACATAATATTCTACCTACAATTCCTACAAACAGTAGAAATAATATTCTACCTACAATTCCTATAAACAGTAGAAATAATACTCTACCTACAATTCCTACAAACAGTAGAAATAATATTCTACCTACAATTCCTACAAACAGTAGAAATAATATTCTACCTACAATTCCTACACAACAGTAGAAATAATATTCTACCTACATTTCCTACAAACAGTAGAAATAATATTCTACATACAATTCCTACAAACAGTAGAAATAATATTCTTATACAATTCCTACACAACAGTAGAAATAATATTCTACCTACATTTCCTACAAACAGTAGAAATAATATTCTACCTACAATTCCTACAAAACAGTAGAAAAAATATTCTACCTACAATTCCTACAAACAGTAGAAATAATATTCTACCTACAATTCCTACAAACAGTAGAAATAATATTCTACCTACAATTCCTACAAACAGTAGAAACAATATTCTACCTACAATTTCTACACAACAGTAGAAATAATATTCTATCTACATTTCCCACAAACAGTAGAAATAATATTCTACCTACAATTCCTACAAACAGTAGAAATAATATTCTACCTACAATTCCTACACAACAGTAGACTGAACCATATCAACAATAAACCATCAAAATAAAACTGGAAAAGTCTATTTTCTGGCCTATCAAACGCCAGAATTTCATGTCCAGATCTTGCATTTACACTCTTTGTTGACGCCCATCAAGCGTCTAAACTGAGAAGTACCCGCACACACCAATAATTTCAGCTTATAGGTGTACTATATGCTTGATCCCGCCAGACATATACTTTAGATCTTATTTACTTACTTACACATGACTCTCTGTATATCAGAGATGTAGCAATATTACTCTCTGTATAACAAGTGATGTGGTAATATTACTCTCTGTATAACAAGTGATGTGGTAATATTACTCTCTGTATAACAATGATGTGGTAATATTACTCTCTGTATAACAAGTGATGTGGTAATATTACTCTCTGTATAACAAGTGACACAATAATTGGTGTATAAGTATACAACTATACACTAAACACTGCAGTAAAGCTGTGATACTAGAATGTATAAAATTGGAAAAAAGTAGGAGCAGCTTTATTACTTAACGATTACAAAGTTGTGACGTTTCGGCGTGAGCCTTAATCATACAAAAACATACAGGACGAAGAAATAGGGAGAGGAGATAAAGTATAGATTTACATGAATACTGTTATTGCAAGGTGTGGCTTGTCTGGCTGTGTGTGTCAGGAATGGATCTGGTAGGACGTGGAAATTGTTTAAATAGAGACCTGTGACATGTGGTCGGGGGGTTGTAACTGGGAGTGGTGGATGGGGAACCGGGGAGGGGAGAGAGAGTGACGCACTAATGGCCTAGCTGGGAGAATTTGAAACAGGTGATTGGGGAAGAGGTGTTGCAGAGAAGAGGGGTTGCAGAGAAAATAGCGGGGTTGCAGAGTGATGCTGTGAGGAAGTTTGAAAAGTAAGAAGGGGTGGATTTAGTGGAGAGGTACTATAATGATTGAAGAAGATGATGTTACGTGTAACTAAACAGCGAGTTTAACCCATGTGGTTCCAGCGTCCCATAATTTTGAATGCAGCGGTTCTCAAGTGCCAGGCGGCTTGTGTCATCTGCGTGACATTGTTTAATGGCTGTTACCAGAAAATCAGATTTGCCTCTGTGGTTGGGGCCAGTGAAATGATTTGGGACTGGTTTCGAAGCATGCTGGGTGATGTCGTACAGATGTTTTTGCATGCGGTCCCCTAATCTGAGGCCAGTCTCACCGATATATGTTATCCTGCATCTTTTGCACACGATGACATATATCACATTTCGGGACTCGCATATATATATGTATAACAAGTGATGTGGTAATATTACTCTCTGTATAAGAAGTGATGTGGTAATATTACTCTCTGTATAGCAAGTGTTGTGGTAATATTACTCTCTGTATAACAAGTGATGTGGTAATATTACTCTCTGTATAACAGATATTAAGTAATATTACTCTCTGTATAACATATATTTATCAATAGTACTCTCTGTATAACAGAGATGTAGCAATTATTACTCTCTGTATAACAGAGATATAGCAATATTACCTCACTCACCAGGAAGACTGGCTATATGACACGTACATGTAATGGAGTTTCTTCTGACTCATAATAAAAGTGCTGAAAGTAATTTGAGCAACAGCTTGACTCACCATTAGGTCATATATGTTACACAGTATTTTTTAATATAGTGTGTGTCCTTTCAATGAAAATAAAATAGCTATGCATATTTGAGCACCAACAATATAGAAATATGAAATGCACTGTAAAATGTAGCTGTCTTTTCGTGTAGTGAAATGAGAGAGTTCGTTTTACCTTCCTGGCTAAACACCGGCACAATAAAATTGGCACTGCCTGGGGAATTAGAAAAAATAGTAGTTACACTTACAAATATTCAGAAAGAAACTATTTACACAAATATAAGTTTACTTAAGGACTAACAGTTTAAAGCTAAAGGGTATTTGTAAATCGCGAACTCAATTTAAGAAACGCTGTTACAACAAAAACACATTACAAAGTATTCTAACTTAAATAACTAAAATAATGCAGTAAAAGGTACATCATAGCAATTTGGCAGAAAACTCAGGATTTAGGAGTATGGTATTCCATACCCGTGAAATATGGACCAATTTTCGCCTGGTTCATTCACTGTGGAATAGTATTAAATATTTTCAGAGCGAAAAAGATAGAGTCATTTAGTGATGATGATGATGATGATGATGATGATGATACCCAGAGGATACTTTGCCAGCGCTGTTAAAAATATTTATATCAAATCAAGAAGCTTAAGCGTGAATACGAAAATCAGGATATTTAAGAGTAATGTTCTGAGTGTGCTACTTTATGGAAGTGAATGCTGGAAAATCACCAAAACTATAGAAAACAAGCTAAATTCTTTCCAGACTAAATGTTTACGAAGAACTGGAAGAATATTTTTGGCCAAGCACCATAAGAAATAACATTTTGTTGGCAGAAATGCAGATGAAGCCACTGACAGCAATTATTGAGGAAAGACTCTGGCGATGGTTGGGACATGTGCTCCGAATGACTGACAACTCACTACCAAAAATAGCACTAAGGTGGACACCACAGGGGAACAAAAGTAAGATTAGACCACAGGAGACATGAAGAAGAACAGCAGACAGAATGTTGCGCAATAGAGGGGTCACCTGGGAAAGAGCGGAAAAAAAGACTGGCGACAGGCGCTTGTGGAGAAAACCCTGGTGAAAGCCTCATGCCTTTGGACACTTAAAGTTCAGAGAGAGAACATTAATACTATAATGAAAACGATGCTTGATAGAAAAGTTGAAGAAGAAGCGGCAGGAAAGAAACCACGATACAGATAAATTGATAAAATAAAGAAATGGATTAAATCCAGCATGGCTGGGTGATCTGTGAAAACAAAGACAGGAGCAAGAAAGAAAATCATTGCAGGCAACATTCTCTGGGGAGGAATATACATGATGATGATGACTTTGACAATGAAGAAGCTGATTTGCAGCCTAAACGTTCTAAATCAGTAGTTCCTAAACTGTGGTCCGCGGCCTCCCTATCGATTTGCTATTAAGTGTTATCAGTTGCATAAAAACAACAAAGAGTTCATATAAGATGTTAGTCCACAGATTAATATGTAATTTGAAAACTGGTCTTTGGATTAAAGAGATTGGGAACCGCTGTTCTAAATTACAGAAACAAGAAATGTGTACAGTGACATGAAAGGAGCTGTTAAAAGTTAAGATACTTCAAAATTTGGTGCAAATGTCAGAGTTGAAAACACGAAAATTAGGAGTGACTTGAATACAACAATAGGGGTGACTTGAATACAACATAAAGGAGTGTCTTGAATACAAATAGTACGCGATCCTTCTTCCAGCCCATCAGTTCATACGGTGATCGCATCTCACTCCATCTCCTCAGATACTGGAAGTTCATACGGTGATCGCATCTCACGCCATCTCGTCAGATACTGGAAATACATATGGTGATCGCATCTCACTCCATCTCCTCAGATACTGGAAGTTCATACGGTGATCGCATCTCACGCCATCTCCTCAGATACTGGAAATACATATGGTGATCGCATCTCACGCCATCTCGTCAGACACTGGAAGTTCATACGGTGATCGCATCTCACTCCATCTCGTCAGACTGTCCAGTATCTCGCTCTCGGCCTTCCCTGGATCTTCTTTCCTCTGTTTTTTCCTGTTGTTATAATATTTTCAATGCCCCCTCTTATCGTTGAATATCTTATGAAAATACATTGTCTCTCTCTTATTTTTTTTTCTTTCTCCCGCTCTTCTCATACATTCGTTATTAGTTATAAGTGCTGTAATATTTGTATGATAAACCACATTTCTACCGTTTCCAATGATCTTAGTACGGACTTGCCTGTTGTCCATGAATCACTTTCATATAATAAGACAGGTTCAATACAGCATTTTAGTACTCGTTTTCAAACACTCATTGATAAGAATGTGCTGCATGTTTCTCATTCTCTGAAATGTAGTCTTTGCTTGGCCTATTCTGTTCAGAATTTTTGTTCTGTATTTCCCATCCGAAGTTATTATAGCAGTTAGTATAGCAGAAATGGAAAAGTTACCAATAACCTCAACAATACTAAGGAAGGATCGACTTCACAGGTATGAGCAGTTGTTCGAACCATAGTTAACAGTAGTAATGTAAAATTTCTCAACGTTTTATAAATATCTTATGTGTTAACGGTCACTGGACACGTATAAACAGACACGGATAGGTTTCTTCAATGTTTCTGAAAGTTTTCAGAGATTCACTTTTTTTCTAAATCCATGGAATAGTTCTTTCAGTAGATATCTCTGTCTTTTGAAGATGTTAGGAATCATTTATCGACAGCTGCTGCATCTTCTACTTGTTCTCTTCTTGATTCTCTTCTTCTTCTATCTGTGCTTCTTCTTCTTTTTCTTCCTTTTATCTCTTTCTGTGCTGTTTTCTCTTTTTCATTTCTATATTTCTTCTTCTTCCTCGTCTTCTTCTTCTTCTTTCTTCGATCCTCTCTAGCGATACAAACCGTTCCCCTAAACAGCCAGTACCTTTCTGATGTTGAAGCACTGGGTTCCTATGATCCTGGAAACCCATTACAGTGGGCTGCTTAATGAAACAGTTTAAACCTCCCACAAAGCGAGCTTCTCCAATCACCCAGCACTAGTGGCCTTTACTCCAAAAACCCGGACAAAATGAACACATCTCCCAAATTACTTGACGAAAGATTAAAAAAAAACATCACGCAGGTTCTTCTGACCCTAAAAAACTGTTTACTTACCCCAGCCGTCCTCTTTCCACCTCCGGACTCAACTTGAAATAAAGAATAACGATAAATAAAATAAACATTCCAACAATATCAGATTTGAACTACTTAACCCGTACAGCGTACAGAAAACACTCAACTTACTGAAGACGATGCCAAAAACCGCAAGACGTAGCATAGCAGAGCTGACCATAATGTTAGGATTAACTGGAAGCTCTTGGGCCGCTGTGACTATGAAAAACAACAAAATATTCGCGATTAAAATAAAACATTTTGACATTTCTGATACGTTTAGCAACAAAATGTTGGTCAGTGTTACAGAAAAGAGATCTGGAGTTTAATGAGACGAATTAGTTTTTAAAAGTGATGCTTGAGTATATAGGAAAAACTACATCAGTAATTTAGAAAGAATGTTTCTTTAAAAAAATTAATTTATAATATGGTATTAGACAGGCAGACAGGCCGGCGGATAGACAAACAGACAGACAGATGGATAGATAGATAGATAGATAGATAGATAGATAGATAGATAGATAGATAGATAGATAGATAGATAGATAGATAGATAGATAGATAGATAGATAGATAGATAGATAGATAGATAGATAGATAGATAGAAAAACTTACTATGAAATGAAATCCGCCAACCGTAGCTTGAGTCAAGCTTGAAAGACAGCTACCCAATAGACCGAGAACAGAATGCTCAGATGAATCTATAGCAGACAGGGCTGAGTGGCAGACTGCCTACCTTTTATACATAAAACTCCCCTTGCAGCATGCAAATGTAAGCGGATGTGTTAATATTTGATGACAAATACTGGCTGCATCCTGAAATGATTTCTTCATATCCTGCTTACCTGAACCGGATTTCAGCCTATCTCTTTGTACATCCATTTTTTTCAGGGAGGGGTCTTTTTTCTGCCTCTTTCACAATCTGTCTTTGTAACGTATTTAAGTACGTATTTAAATCTTTCTAAGGATTTTTTTTCTCAAAGCAATTATTGCTTTCATTATCAGTATTGTTTATGAACATTGCTTTCATTAGCAACAATTTTTCTGAACACAATTCAGATGTAATATTTAAACTTTAAGGTATCTTTCTGCTATATGTGTTTTGGAGACACGAACACAAGAATGTGCTACGAATTACAGTACCAAGATACAGCGCAGCTGGGTACAGCTTGATTAAGAGATTACTACAGCTCCTAAAGTTAAAGCTACTGGAACCATCAGACAACTGCATTAAAAAATGATCTCAAAGTGTAAGTTGATGTATCTATTTCTTTCTGGGGGGGGGGGGGGGGTGCGGGGGGAAGGATGTGGAAGAAGATGATTGTTAGAGGTAAAAGAGCTTTTTATATCGAGGTTTCTTAACCTGTCATCAGCTGAGCCCTTGAGGTTTCAATGAGTTGCTATAAAAAGGGATCTTGAAGTTTAGATGAAAATATTACGACACTGTGTTTGCAGGTATCTGTACGTGGCATGCCGTTTTTAAAATCCTGACTGTAAATCATCACAACAATGTATAAATTATAAACACTGCAAATTATTGAACAGAATACAAGCTCAAAGAAAATGCAGACAAAGAACATAATGATGGCATTTAAGTGCACTTGTTAGGGTTTATATTATACTTAGCATTGAATTTAAAAATTGATTTTAAAATATTTTAAGCAAATAAAATGAATAGTCAAGGCAAAATAATACATTTACCTGGCTGGTATTAAAATATAGACTCTTTCTTAAACTTTACTAGAACATTCGTTTTTAAAACTTACTAGAAAATGTAAATGCTTAGTACTAAATGCACAAGAAAAAGCACAACAGAAATCTCTCAGCGTGTGTCATGATTAATTTCAAGTCAGAGGTCTTAGTGACACAAAATAAAAATAAAGATAAAAAAATATCAAACGTTGGCTTAACATAGAAGTAAACCATTGTACATATTAAGTAAAATATGTTATAGAATAGCTTTATTATTTATAATACCATACTGAAAAGACAGGTATATATTTTGCAGATCGGGGTAAGCAAAGAATGGATACAGTTGCTTTCTTTCTGTAACTGTAATCAGAGACTGGCATCTCTGCACTCCGGGCATTCCCATATGTGCTCCGCCTTCCATTCCAACACCCACTGAAGTATGTGCCTGCTGATGGAGTCAGCCACACACCGGCCGTGGGTAACATGCGCTAAACCACATCTTTCAGAAAAACGTCAACCTTCTCATCTTCTCCTCCAATTCAATCATCCTCCTGATGCCATTGTCGTCTTTCAACCCCATGTCGTCTTCCATATTCAGTCTATACGTGACAATAAGGGTACTCCCTGAACCCCATGTCGTCTTCCATATTCAGTCTATACGTCACAATAAGGGTACTCCCTGAACCCCATGTCGTCTTCCATATTCATTCTATCCACGAAAATAAGGGTACTCCCTGAACCCCATGTCGTCTTCCATATTCAGTCTATACGTCACAATAAGGGTACTCCCTGAACCCCATGTCGTCTTCCATATTCAGTCTATACGTGACAATAAGGGTACTCCCTGAACCCCATGTCGTCTTCCATATTCAGTCTATACGTCACAATAAGGGTACTCCCTGAACCCCATGTCGTCTTCCATATTCATTCTATCCACGAAAATAAGGGTACTCCCTCAACCCCATGTGGTGTTCCATATTCAGTCTATCCGTGAAAATAAGGGTACTCCCTCAACCCCATGTCGTCTTCCATATTCAGTCTATCCGTGAAAATAAGGGTACTCCCTGAACCCCATGTCGTGTTCCATATTCAGTCTATCCGTGAAAATAAGGGTACTCCCTGAACCCCATGTCGTCTTCCATATTCAGTCTATACGTCACAATAAGGGTACTCCCTGAACCCCATGTCGTCTTCCATATTCAGTCTATACGTCACAATAAGGGTACTCCCTCAACCCCATGTCGTCTTCCATATTCAGTCTATCCACGAAAATAAGGGTACTCCCTGAACCCCATGTCGTCTTCCATATTCAGTCTATCCTTGAAAATAAGGGTACTCCTTCAACCCCATGTCGTCATAAATTTAGATTATCTCTTAACACAAATAATAAATATTAATTAATAACAGCCGACATATTACAATAACATAAATCAATCAGGCATATACGTTACATTTAATATATGTTTTGGTTTATTTTTATGCTGTGATTAGTTTTCAAATATGAATCAGAGAATCATTGGCAAGATCTGTGGCTCAGTGTGGCTGAGTGTGGCTGACTGTGTCTGTGAAGCTGAAGTTTTTCCTCTATTTTATTTTTCACTCTTCTCGCTGCTGATTCCGCTGTCAAATTGGCGGCTGTAGTCTGTTCTATTTTTATCTTCAGTTGTGACTTGCTGTGATGTCATTTAAGTGTCGAATTTAGAATTTAACGTCAAATTTTGGAAATCGTATCTGTACATAAGTGTACGGCATTTTATGATCTTGTTCACATGTTACGAATCTTGCGATAGTTAAATGTAGCGCTAATATTTATCTTCGAAAGTGAAGAAAACAATGTGTTTGTTGTTTATTGACTGCTTTTGCATGTGCTCGATGCTGTCTTCTTGTATTCTGATGTAGGATAACAGTTTTTCTAATTCACTCCAGGATACCACTGTCAGCATTGGTAGATACCGTGCCAATTAATCTCAGAGTCATAGTTGGGTAAACGTTGGTAGATCCTGTGCTAACCAATCTCAGAGTAATAGGTAGGTAAACATTGATAGATACTTTGCAAATCAACCTCAGAGTAATAGTTAGGTACACCTTGGTAGATCCTGTGCAAATCAATCTCAGAGTCATAGTTAGGTAAATCTTGGTAGATCCTGTACGAATCAATGCTCAGGGTCATAGTTGGGTAAACGGTGATAGATCCTGTACGAATTACAGCTCAGAGTCATAGTTAGGGAAACTTTGGTAGATCCTATATGAATCAATGCAAGAGTCATAGTTAGGGAAACTTTGGTAGATCCTATATGAATCAATGCAAGAGTCATAGTTAGGTAAACGTTGGAATATCCTGTATGAATCAATGCAAGATTCATAGTTGGGTAAACGTTGGTAGATTATGTACGAGTCAGTGTTCACAGTCATAGTTGGGTAAACGTCAGTAGATACTGTAAGAACCAATGCTCAGAGTCATAGTTTTCTGTACGAACCAATGCTCAGAGTCATAGTTAGGTAAACCTTGGTAGATCCTGTTGCGAAGTAATACTCAAAGTCGCAGTTAAATAAACTGTAAATAAATGAAAAAAAGTGGTGTATTTCTAACCCTAACCATATTTTTAAACTCTGGAGCATATTCCTTCCCCTTTCTTTCTATTAGAATTTCTCATCATAAAGTATTCTGTGCAGACATGGATATCAAATCAGGAATGAAAGAGTTAATGCTGTTTCGCAAATCACGAAACGAGGCTGTGAAAGTGGATGACACTCTTCGGTTACACTCTAAAACCTTCATACACATTCCAGTCAATCAAGCAATTCTATCAATCTCTGCTTTCGCCCCTCCTTTCTTCAAACCCATCCCTTCAACCTTCTTTGTTACCAGGCAACCAGACTGTCTTACCATGTTCTTATGTTTACACATACAGCACGGGGCTTCAGAAAGTTAAGCTAGAAAACCAAATGCGGAATATTCAAGAGTAATGTTTCGGTATACCTGGACGAATGTTGGAAAATGACACGGACAGTTACACATACGTTTCTTTTCTTTCCAAGGGGATGAAAACGCCCAATAAGGTAATCAGCGACCCATGAATGCGGCTTCCAGCTTGTTGAACATCCTCCTTATCCCCATATTTGACCCCTTCGGACTATTACCTGTTTACTAAACTCAAAAAGAAGCTCAGTGGTCGCAAATTTGCTTCAGGTGATGCCGTCACTCATTCTGTAGACCACTTTCTACTGGCACAAGACGATGACTTTTACAAACAAGGGATATGTATGCTCCAGGATCGCTGGATTAAGTGCACAAACTTACAAGGGGACTATGCTGGGAAATAACCCCAAAATGTTATCCACAAATAATCCGTTGTACCTTATGCCGAGAACTTATCTATCACCCCTCGTAGCTTTGTGGATAACATGCTCGATATGAGCCTTTCGGACCTCTCCAACAGCTTGGAGACGAAATACAAAGTTCTATAGAGAACGGGTGAGCATTCCTCCTATGTCCTGTGCAAAACCATCCATGGTCCTTTCCTTCAGTTCAGTCTGATTTCGGGGAGGATTGCTGAACACTTTGTCCTTCAGATAACCCCAGAGGAACTGATCACACGGATTTAAATCGAGACCGCACTGTGGCCAAGAGAATAAGCACTGGAATTTCTGTGGGAAGCGACTAGACACTATGCGATGATGGAACTTGGAGCGCAGGAATTTCATGACTTCTAGAGTGATGTGAGCTCCAGCTTCATCCTGTTGGAACCACTGTGCTTGAATTTTATGTACAAGGGTGATACCGAAAGCCACGAGCAATTTTATAGATAGAGAAAATAAAATTGTATCAGCTTTTCTGCATGGGTTGCAATTCATGTAGAAGTCATATGACGTCACCATCATGTGTCACGCGACCACGCGGAGCAGAAACAAATGGCGGGTGCTGAAGTTTCGTTTCGTCAACGTGCTGTTATTGAGTTCCTCGTTAAAGAGGAAAACCCCGCTGCTGAAGTTCACCAAAGACTTCAACTTGCTCATGGAGATGTGTGTATGGGTGCTAACAGTGTTAGGAGGTGGGTGAAACATATTCAAAGATGGAAACACGAGCACCCAATATATGCCTGGCAGTGGTCACCCTCGAACTGCCCCCACTGAACGCAACGTAGATAGGGTTGACGACATCATTAAAGAAGACAGATGCGTCACAGTTTCTGAAGTAGCTGTAAATCTTGGAATAGTACACAGTGCAGTTCAGGAAATGATTGAAATTCTAGGCTATAGAGAAGTTTTTGCCAGCAAGATCCCACAGGAGAGAATTTCCAGAAAGCAATGCGTCTGTGCCGTCGGTCAGCTGGAATGAAATTCTAACGGGAGGGAATTTTCAAACTTGCAGAGCAATGGGAAAAATGTGTGGAGAGAAACGGAGCTTATGTTGAAAAGTGAAGAAAAGGATGCAGATTAAGATGATACATTTATAAATTATACTTTTTTTTAAAAATTGCTCACGACTTGTGGCATGAACCTTGTAGATGCTGAGTGCCCAGTGTATAAGAATTCAGGAATTCACTCTGCCTTCCCAGAAAATCTTGACGTGCTGTGCAGTTTCTTTGACACTGTTTTCATGTAAATAAATTCGCTTTCTCCAGTGTGCTGTAAAGTTTAAATTCACAACAATAGACTGAAACGCCTTGTATTTTCAAGTAAGCATTCTATCAGAGCCATTCAGACAACTTATTTTCAACAAATCTTATAAATCACACTGGCAGTGAAGGTAAATTTCTCACACAAACAAATTTGAAAAAATAAAATAAAAACTAACACATTTTTAAGCCAACTCATATAAAGAAACTTTTACGTTTATTTCTTCTAAAATTTCTCATCAAAATTTATTCGAGGCAGAGTAAGGAAATCAATACTGGAGTCAAAGAGTTAATTATCCATGCTAAGTCAAACTTAATAATGTACCTGAAAATACACAGTTATGTCAAACTTAACAAGTAGACCTGGACTGCACAGCAACGTCAAATTTAATTAGTGAACTGTCTATCTCATCTCAGTTCAAAATAACAAGATCTTTGATCACGGAGATCAACAATGCAGGAAATGTGATAACTAGAGTGGTGCCAACAACAAAGATGCTGTAGATTTATAGTCTTGGCTGAAACTCAGTCCAGCATTTTAGAAAATTAAAGCACAATCGGATATTTAACAGCCTACACGTATTTCAAAACAATGCAGGTTCAGCCCAGACCACTAATTAATGACCTTTTTATTGTCATTTTACAAACAGACATTTACGAAAGATATAGTGCAGCATTCTTTTTTTTTATTATCATTTCTGTAGCAATGGCTGAAGTTGAACTTTGAAATATGATGAAGATAAAATGTTCTTAACTGATCTTTCTAAGAGAAATTTGATATTACAAGTGCGAAGTACAAGAAATGTCAGAGTCGTGAGGTACAGAAACAAAGAATGATTTATAATTGTTTTGAAAAGGTCATGAACAAGATGACACGTTTTGAGAATATAGATTAATTTAATAGAAATCTTGAGATTTTTCACATACCTTTAATCTTATATTTTGAATATATCCTTCACATATATCACGTCAAAGACAAGCAGCTTTAGCAGTTTTTTTGTTAATAGAATTTTTTCTCACATACTAAAATTTCTGGCCCCTTAAGAAGGCAAGCTGTCAGTTTATTATGAAAGAAAGAGAGGAGAGATGTGTCTTTCTGTAGTCCAGGAGGAAGCGAAGTTTTTTTCTTTTTTTATTAGTATGATATCACTTTCTTAAATAAGGCCTATAAGCCAGTGTTGCGCTACCAATGTCAGATATAGGCAATAACTAAGAAATAGCAAAATAAAATAACTGTGTGAGAAATGTGATGCATAAGAAAAGAAGTAAAGGTCATTACGATGAATAAGTTAAGAAATGACGACGTAAGACAATTGCTATCAACTACACCATACCTAAAATTCATAGAGAAGCAGAGAACTCCACCATGTTTACATTACATAGAGAAACAAAGAACTCCACCATGTTTACAATACATAAATATAAACAAAGAACTACATCATGCCCATAATACATAAAGAAACAAAGAAATATTTGCACACCATGCCTACAATACATAGAGAAACGCAGGACTAAACCATGCCTACAATGCATAAAGAAACAAATAACCACACCATGGCCATAATACATAAAGAAACAAAGAAATACTTGTACACTATGCCTACAATACATGGAGAAACAAAGAACTACACCATGCCTGCAATACATAGAGAAACAAAGAACTACACCATGTCTACAATACATAGAGAAACAAAGAACTACACCATGTCTACAATACATAGAGAAACAAAGAACTACATCATGTATACAATACATAGAGAAACAAATAAATAAAGGAGCTGGTAAGATATCGTCACACTTGAGAACCTTCAGGGATATTCGAACTGTCACAGATAGATAAGCATCGATGTCTGAGCGAGCGATCAAGAATATCCGTAGTGAAAAACGACTGTATGAAGGAGAATGAAGAGAAAGATACCTGGGAAGTCATGCATTCCGTCTGAAAATGTATATTCTTCCCTTCCATATTTCTGTCTCCAACTTTTCCTACAAAATATTAGATCAGGCTTTATATTTTTTGTTTATCAGTTTTCAATCTTTGTTTCCGTATCAAAGAACACATTATAAAGCCCCAGATATGATTAGGAACTACTTCCTACGAAAACTATAAAAACAATATTTTTTAAATCAAAATCTATGGTGTATTAGCTACACTTTACAGAATACATGCTATTAAATTATGAACAAATATCAACTTTTCTTTCTCTAACTTCCAGTATCAACTCTTCGTCGTCTAACACCAACATCAACTTTTCTTTCTCTAACTTCTAATATCAATTCTCCATTCTCCAACTTCCAGTAGTAACTCTTCTCTACAACGTTTGATTAAAATGGCGTGTCCACAGAAGACTGGTAAGTGTTTTCTGTGTCACACATTCCAGTGCTTGTAGTGCGGCCTGATTTAGTTTTGATGAAAAGGGACCCAAGGCATGGCCACTTGGCAACAAACAACCTAAACACTCGCCTGTTTGTTATGAAGCCCAGAAACAAGGCCAGGCCAACAAAAGGGGCAGTGATAACGTAGGCATAAGCAAAGACCAAAATATCCGTAATCTCGTAGAGGAATCCAAAAATCCAAGCTGCTCCCGTCAGAATAGATAGTCTGGCGTACACCTTCAGCTTCCGTTTATTGGAGAGAGTGTTGCTAATTCTTGGCATCCCAACAAGACGAACAACAGTGAAAACATACATGCCACTATTGGCCAACACCGACAGGAGAATGGGCAGGCCGAAGAACAGCTGTTTTGGCAAGCCAGAGTCAATGAAACAGTTAGACTTATTACCGTACCCAAATTTGTTGTAGATGACCTTGTAAAACACCATACTTGCAGTAATGAACATGGTGGGAACTGTCAGAATAATTAAGATGTAGTATGTAATCATGTGTATGTCTTTGTCTTTATGACGAAGGTGATGCACTGGAAACGACAAAGCGTAGAACAAGTGAAATGTGCTTGTGGTCATGCAGGTTGTTGCGCTCAGCCAGAAGAAGTGTCCCACAATGCCTATGACGAAACAAAGAGTGGGAACTGAAAGTGAGAAAGCAACTGGTCATTGATATGACAGTAGAAGAATAAGACAGCCAAGTCAAGATCGCTTCATGAGTGGACTCTGTACTGTCAGATATGGACGTGCTCGCTTTTATATCGTTGAGGCACGCAAATAAAGAGTTGTTGTCAAAGTCGATACTCACTCTTTCAGCCGATATCACGATGCCTGAAGTTCTAAAGATGATTTCCCATGTTCTGACGTTAAATTCGTATTCGTCTGCAGAAAATGATGTGAACTGACAGGATAGCAACGGCCCGATTTGTAGAAAATAAGCATCCAATGGTTTACCTCTTCTAATGTACGGTCTATCATTAGAACCTTCACAATCTTGTTCGAATTCTTTATGATTTTGAAAAATATTTAGCGTACTATTAAGATATCCAAATTTACAGCTCGGAAGCATTACAATTCTCAGTTTCTCATCAGCGGAGATGTTTTTGTTGGTTTCCACGAGTTGAAGAAAGTCTAATGATGCTATTTTGTCATCTAAGTCATCACGATCTATAGGGAGTTGTGCAGCAAAGGCAATTTGAACAATCTTGGCAGACTGAGTGGGCGCTATATCCAGTAGATCACTATAACAGCTCAGCTGCTGACTAATTGTTAAAACCTCTATGAGACGAGCTTTTGGAGTGCTAAACAAAAGATTAAATGACAAAAATGAAATTAAATCCGTCTCAGCTATCACAATATAACACCCGAAATAGCCATAGATGTTAGTCTTAGGTAGGGCACTAGCGCAAGATCCATTTTCTGTGGGTATTTTTCCTGGGGCGCAGAAATATTCTCGACACCGTTCCTGAAAGAAAAAACATGAAACAAAACTCGTACACTGGGAGAAAGATGATTTTTACTGCGTGATTTTAAAACTGGAGCTATTAATCTTCACTAGACATTTAAAACTAATAGAAAGGCGGTAAGAGTTCTACTCAAGCATATTTACTATAATATACAGGGTGTACATAAAGTACCTGAACAATTTATACAGTTTATAACGCACGTAATAATTGATATCTCATTTTGAAGAGAAAGTGTGAAAGTTTATAATCTAAATTTTGGATTAGTTATGGGATTACCGCGTTTGTTTCAAGAATTTGCCGCCAGATGGCACTGGATAGAAAATGGCGGCGCTGGGAGACTAGAAAGCCTTCTATGATATTCACTTTGAAAAAACAAACTATGCTACAGCCGTTCAGCGGTCTTTCCTTGCGAAATATACGAAGAAGCCATCATCCAGAAGGACGATTTACGAAATCCACAGACATTGTGACGGTACAGGTTGCTTATGTCCACGTAAGAGGAGTTTTGACAATCTTCCCACCAACATCTGCGAAACAGATGGATTAGAAGAGCTACAGATATAACGACCTGCAAACTCTGCCGGCCTGACGCGCTGTGATTCTTTCTTTGGGGGTGTATCAAGGACATATGACAGTATGTAATCAAGATTACTTAACCCTTGAGATAACTCTAAATTATTGTGTGAGAAACTAGTACGGGAAAGTATAGCTGAACTTGTGCGAGAATGAAGGATCTGAACTTGTACATGAAAATAAACTGAACCTCGATAAGGAAAGGTAGATTTCACTTTGTACAAGAAAGTAGAGTGGATCTTGTACTAAAAAAAATAGATTTGGTTTTCTCCGAGAAAGTATATTTGCTTTTTCAATATAAAGCACTCTCGGTCTTGTAATAAAAAGCGAATTCTGAATTGTAGTTTTTTTTTTCAGTAACAGAAGGCCCGGATTCAGATAAAAACAGACTGTAAAGTGTAACTTAGGAATTTGCATTCAGTGTAACTCAACTTACCGTACTTGGATCAAAAAACTGACCGGGCTCACAAACTGTGTCTTGTCTCGGGCTTCCTGAAACTTGTCCTTGTCCGTCCAGGTCCAGTAGGATACTTAATGTGTTGCCCGGGTATGTTAGGTCGCGGGTCGAGGGTTTACGCACACAGGCCGTTAGCTGTGGAGAATGAAATATGAAAGTTGTTAAATGTGTTTGTTTAGCGTCTACTACCTCTATCATCACCAGTACCACCACATTCTTCTTCTTCATCTTCTTCTTCTTCTTCTTCACGATCACTTTGAGATGCATATCCATGTTTCACCAGCTCAACACTATCGTGATGCTCACATTAAACGTCTGGGACCTACTGGTTACTCAAACGTTTATTGTTCTTCCCAGTGATGTAAGATGTGTCACCTGGTCCCAGGTGGTGTTACATGTATTCAGTTTGTTGTAGCTGTTCTGTCACAGCATCAGAATCACCTCACATCCTAGCTAGCAGACAAGAAGCCAACCCTCCTATGGTAGATTCAACAATCTGTTTAACAAAGGCGCTGCTACATAATAGGCCTGCCAATATCGGTCATCGCAGTCGTTGACTGAACAGCTAGATCAAAAACTGCCATAGGGGATAGTATTATATCTCCTTTGGAGAAATCACTTGTGGGCTTAAAATTTTGGTAGAAGACACTGGATGTATCTTAAGAAGTGATGAATTCTGTTCACTCTGAAACAGTTCGCAGTCAATATCAAGTGAATGAACATACAATAAAATATGATATAATTATCGTTGTTGTTGTTGTTGTTCATGTTCTACATCCCTGGAACTGCTAGCCGAATGTTCTTTGCGGTCGATGCCGTGAAGGTGTGTGTGTCGGATTGGGTGTGGGTTACAGTAGCTATTCTTTCAGTCCTTGGTGTGAGGAAAACAAGTTGATAGATTACAGTACTTGATAGATTCATGTACATGATAGATTCATGTACTTGATAGATTACAGTACTTGATAGATTCATGTACATGATAGATTCATGTACTTGATAGATTACAGTACTTGATAGCTTCATGTACTTGATAGATTACAGTACTTGATAGATTCATATACTTGATAGATTACAGTACTTGATAGATTCATGTACTTAAGGACGATTATAACAACTGATGGGAAATGTCACAACAAAATAAAAAGCAGACGTGCTCAGGCCAAGTCAGCATTCCAGACAATGAGACACATCTTGTGCAATAGATCCATATCATTGGAAACAAGATTCCGAGTACTTAAATGTTACATCGAACCAATTCTGTTTTATGGGTGTAAAGCATGGTCTATGAATAAGAGAGTACAGCGAGAAATGAGGGCCATGGAAATGTGGTTTATAAGAAAGATGTTGAAGGTACCATGAACAGCCAAGAAAACCAATGAAAAAAGTCTTAAGAGAGGCTAGAGTCAAAAACCAAATTATAGCAATGATAAGAGGCAGACAGGCAAGATTTATAGGAGATTTCCTGAGAAGAGAAAAACTGGAACACACTGTGGCAACTGGAAAAACTGAAGAAAGAAGAGACAGAGGAAGACAGAGAGAGAAGTTACTGGATGGGCTGTCAGTGTGTCTAGGAAGAAAGTCACCGGTGGATCTCATAATCAACGCAAAAGACAGGGAATTGTGGAGAGAGATGATCGCCTACGCCACACGGCATAGCAATTAGAATTAGAGATGAGGGAAGGTTTCGAGGGCAATTTTTAAAAGTCAGAAACTGATTTTCAATTCCATTATAGGATCAACAAATAACAGGGGGAAACGTCCTATTATATTAGGGAACTTTTTCTGTTCTCTACTACAGACATGTCACTAGGACAGATTTCATAACTACAGAAGAATGTTTTTGATTGTAGAAAGATGAAAGGAAAGTAAATGTTTAAAATGTATCGGTTACGGATTACGAATAGCCTGCATACATCCCAGTTTTGTGGAAGTCTGCTTTTTTTCTGACAATGTGTAAAGTACTGGCACCCAAGAACAGAGGGAACCAGCCAGACTAAGAGATGGATGGAGACTGGTTTGCCAGGAAGAACTTCCGTGTATAAAGATGGCGCGATGAGGAAATCAAAAAGGCAGAAACAGACGCCAAATTGAGCAGAGGTGATTTGTCTTTTCTTGACCTTTAGCAGGGATTGGCAAACTCTCGTTCTCATCACGCTACTTGTGGTGCCGCTTTTACATAATATTACCTAACAAGAATAACTATTCATCATCATCATCATCGTCATCGCCTTTCACTGCCTTGAGAGCGTAGGTCAAGGATAAAGGCTATCCAGTCATCCCTTTTCTTCGAATTATTCTCTCCTTCATAATTTATTATATAAAGGCATAAATGTAGCCTGCCGGCCAGTAACACAGGTGCTATCAGGCCACTCTGTAGCGAAAAGTTGTCGACAGAGGCACTCCTATAAAAAATGTTTATATCCCTTTCGACTTTTGTGTCTTTTATAAGAAGGTTGCCGACCCTTGAGATAGAGTAGTAAGAATATGTAAACAAATAAATACATTATTTGAAAATATGAATAATTCGTTACCTCATCCCAAAGCATATCCACGTTACAGAACACACAAAAGTAATTGTAGTACCAGGCTTTATGTGGCAGCCAATACACAGGTAAATAGAACATGGAGCATGCTTTCTCCACAAGATTAGAAGTCACTTTAGATTTTCCGGTGACGTTGCAAGTGGCGATTGCTGATGATTTGTCGACGTCACAGTTTCGACGGATGTTTGTCACATCTAATATATTAGTTGGTGGATGATAAACGATATAACCATTACCTGTCAAAAACATGAACTGAAACAGCTCTTCCGGGGTGTCTACATTGCTCACAGATGAAGGTGACTTCACCTGAATCTCCACATCCCAGGCCGTTACATTTGAGACCCCATTACAGCCAGCACAGTAGATATTTCTGAATGTGATACCCCGATCATCTGTCACGGGTAGTGTCAGTTTCCAGTCACTTGCAATATCGGAAATGTTCCATCTGCTACATTTTTCTTCATCTGAAGTTATGTTCGGACATGAAGTAACCATTAATGCTTTCTTTTGATAACCCAGGAATGTTACACTACTACAACCGATGATACCAAGATCAGTTAGGTTGTCCCTCAAAAATGAACTATTGGCGTACATTTCCGGACAACAGTTCCGGTAAAAAAAGCACAGACTATCGCTGTAACATATGGGACACTCTGTCAAAATACGCTTTATGAAAGCGTATTCTAGTTCTTCAAGCCTTGTTATGCATAGCTGAGACAAAGCAGGAACTACCAAAGTCCAGAATTCAGAATCCGTCTCGTACTGCACTGCGCGAGTCTCAGAAAGTATAGAGGAAGGACTTCTGTAATTGCAGTACGGTAAACTATCGATTCTTAATGGTGTATATAAATCATTACCTGGAGCTGTCGTTTCCGACTGAAGCACTGGATTTTCTAGCGGTTGTAAGGGTTCGTCGTACCTCGGCAGTTCTGGGCGATCGATATTTCCGGCACCTTCAGTGTTCGAATACCTGGTCATGCCTCCCGACTCATCCTTTGGCACAATGTCGGCCTTAGCTTCCACATAGTTGTCTGTACTTAATGAAAGATCGTAGTGTGCCAAGTTGTTCATTGTTGTCGAACTTGTGGAAAATTTGGTAGAAAAATACAAATTATCGGAAAGTTCATCTTTTCTTCCTCCACCCTGTAGAAATTCTGGTGCATTTGGGTATGATTCCGAAATATTTTGTATCTGGCTTTCCTCACTGTCTGAATTAGACTTATTTACAGAAGTATTTACTTGTTGAGAGTGGTAGTTTGCTTTCGTGGGAAATATTTCTGATTCTGGGAGTTCACCGTATGATCGATTCTGGGATAAGTTTAAATATCTCTTACTTGAATCAGACTCGCTGAGATTAAAGTTTATAGCTCGGTCTGGGAAACAGATCAGGATTACAAACAATATTTGAAATGGTCCAAGGGAAAAGTGTTTTAAACAAGCCATTACTTTTAAACACACGCCACATAAATTTTGCTGAATCTATTTTAAGAATTGTTGATTGTTTTTGTTTTCACATCGGGCGGAACGGGCCGAGATGTCTAGTCATATGATGTCTAAATTTACATATTTTAAAAAGCTGAAAATCTTATTTGGAAACTGGTGTAAACAAGTTATTTATTAAAACAAATTTACTATGTTTTATAGCCTGTGAAAATATATATTAGTTTGTAAAAAAAGAGCATATGCTATTGCGAGTACGATAAGAATTTCGTTATAAGTAGAACAGAAAGAAATAACTTATTTGCTATGTAATCCTGGTTTGGGAAGACAAGTACTTGGCCTGGTATTTATGGTCGAAAACGTCTCCACTCTAAGCTGCTAAACCATGATTGGATGACATTTCCAACTTTATGTAAATATGATTTATATCTAACAAAAATTAAAATAACAGCGTGCTTGTGACAGTTATATGATAAATCACTAGAAGTTTACTTAATCTCAGGTTCAAACTTTAAAAAAATAAAAAACTTCGGCAATTCTTTTTTTTTTCTAAAGGAAAGTTATAATGGCGAACAGAAATGGAAGAGATTTACATGACGATGGATAAAGACCTTTTGTTGGGTCTGGTCATTAAAGGTAGGATATTTTATATGTTTAATAATTATAATATGTATTTATTTATGTGACTGTAATTAGTAGGTAAAAACGTAGAATAGCCCCGTTAAATACACACACACACACGTGGGGTGATTGATAAGTTATCGTCATAAGGTACAACGGATTACTTGTGGACAACTTTTTGGGGTTATTTCTCAACATAGTCTCCTTGCAGGTTTATGCACTTAGCCCAGCGATCCTGGAGCATACACATCCCTTTATTTGTAAAAGTCAGCATCTTGTGGGGGTAGAAAGTGGTCTACAGCATGAATGACGTCATCATATGAAGCAAATCTGCGACCACTGAGCTCCTTTTTGAGTTTGGTAAACGGCTAATAGTCCGAATGGGCCAAATCTGGGGAATAAGGAGGATGTTCAAGAAGCTGGAAGCCGCATTCATGATTGGCAGCCATTGCACCGCCTACTTGTGAACTGGAGTATTGTCTTGATGAAAGATGACTCGTCTCGTCAATTTCCCTCAACGTTTTTCCTTCAGTTTAACCTGCAGTTCCTTCACAAGATTAGCGTAATAGGCCACGGTGACCGTTCTTCCCTTTTAAAGACAGTCTACCAACAGCACACCTTCTGAATCCCAAAAGATGGAAGCCATCACTTTGCCTGCAGACAGAACCACCCTTGCTTTCTTTGGAGGTGGAGATCCATGATGTTTCCACTGCTTTGACTGTTCTTTGGTTTCTGGTTGAAAATGATGAATCCAAGTCTCATCCATAGTCACAAATTGCTGAGGAAACTTTTCAGGATCTGCAGAAAAATGGCCAAGATTGTCTCTTGACATGTTGAGACGCTGTCATTTGTGATCAGCTCCAAGAAGTTTCTGGACCCATCAAGCAGAAACCTTTATTATTTGAAGATCATTATGAATAATGGCATGAACACGTTACTGGGAGATGTCAAACTCAGTAGCAATGTACCGCTAAGTTAATCGTCGATACTCCATTATCATGTTATGGATTCTGCTGGTGGTTTCATCGGTGGTTATCGTTCTTGGTCTTCCTGGACAGGGATCATCTTCCATACTCTCCTTACCATGTTTGAATTGAGCTGCCCATTTCTTCACTGTGCTGTAAGAAGGGGCACTCTCCCCTAGAGTCTCTGTCATATCCTCATGGATCTCCTTCGATGATAAGCCCTTGATGCAGAGGTAGCGATTGACTACTCATTGATAACGATGTGTTAGCTAATATATTTCTCATTCTCTGAAATGCAGTCTTTGCTTGGCCTATTCTGTTCCTAATTTATGTTTTGCATTTCCAATCTGAAGTTATTACTGCTCCAAGGTATTTGAATTTCTGCACCTGCTTTAGAATGGTTCCGTTTAATTTAATACTGCATGCTGGTGGATTCTGTTTCTTAGATATAACCATAGTCTCTGTCTTTTTGATGATCAAAGTTCACTTTCTTTGGCGACTTTATCCAAGAGATTTTGCAGGTCTTGTTGGTTCTCCGCTATCAGTACTGTGTCGTCAGCATACCGAAGGTTGTTAATGTTGTATCCTCCAACTTTTATGCCTGGTTCTGTGATGATTGTTCTTAGAATATTCTCGCTGTACAGAGAAAAAAGGTCTGGAGATAGTACACATCCTTATCGCACCCCTTGTTTTATAGGTTGGTATTTTCCAACTCCATTTTCAACTCGAACTGCTGCTTCTTGCTGCCAGTATAGATGTTTTACAATCCTCAAGTCTTTGCCGTCTATATTGATGTCTTCAAGCATTTTAATAATTTCACTATGTTCCACCTTGTCAAATGCCTTGGTGTAATCAATGAAGCATAAATAGAGATCTTTCTGTACTTCTAAAGCTCTTTCTGTTAGTGTTCGTAAAGCATAAATGGCATTGTGTTTTCCCTTTCCTTCAACAAATCCAAACTATTCATCTGCTATTTCCATTTTTATCTTTTTCCTTGTTCTTCTCATAATGATTCTCAGAAGTAGCTTCGTTATGTGACATGAGAGGCTGATAGTCCGGTGGTCGTCATATTCCTTTGCACCTGGTTTCTTTGGTAGTGCTATAAACGTGGATTTAATCAGGTCACTGGGAATATAACCACTGTTGTAAATATCATTCAGTAACTTGGTTATTATTTTTATTCCTGTCTCCTCTAGTGCCTCTATTTCTTCTATTGTTATATTATCAGGCCCAGTCGTTTTTCCTTTCTTCATGTGTTTGATGGCATCTATGATTTCATCTTCAAATATTGGCGGTCCATCACAGTTTTCAGTATCTGGTGTTAATTCTGGTATTTCTCCTCCATATAGCTCACCGATATACTCTGTCCATCTTTTCCCATTAACATTTTACCTTCTTTCGATTTCAGGCATCCTGTGGTATATTTTGTTTTCCTGCCTGTGAGTTCATTAATTCGTTTATGCATGTTTTTGCTGTCTTTATTATGAGTGTCCTCTACCTGTCTGCACTGTTCATTTAACCACACTTCTTTTGCTTCTCTGCATTTGCGTCTTATTTCTTTATTTATCTTGCTATATTTTTCCTCGTTGTTTTTACTCCTCCTCCTCTTTATATATATATATATATATATATATATATATATATATATATAAAGGTGTATTGTTTTATGATAACCTTACTATGAAATTGTTGTGACAGAACTGAAGAACGAGCAGTCACAATGTGTAATATAAGTTACGGTTAGTGAGAGAGAGAGAGAGAGAGAGAGAGAGAGAGAAAGAAAGTTAGAAATAAAAAGATAGAAATGTTTTTGTGCTTCAAATTCTGTTGTGTAAATCCAGTCACGTTATCTGTAGCTCCAGTCAAGTTATCTGTAGATCTAGTCACGTTACCTGTAGATCCAGTCACGTTATCTGTAGATCCAATCATATTATCTGTAGCTCCAGTCATGTTATCTATAGCTCCAGTCACGTTATCTATAGTTCCTGTCACGTTATCTGTAGCTCTTGTCACGTTATCTGGAGCTCCAGTCACATTATCTATAGCTCCAGTCACGTTATCTGTAGTTCCAGTCACGTTATCTGTAGCTCCAGTCACGTTATCTGGAGCTCCAACCACGTTATCTATATCTCCAGTCACGTTATCTGTAGCTCTAGTCACGCTATCTGGAGCTCAAGTCACATTATCTATAGCTCCAGTCACGTTATCTGTAGATCGAGTCACGTTATCTATCGCTCCAGTCATGTTATCTCCCCCCCAGCCAATGAATATTTCTTTGCTTTCTCTCTCTCTCTCTCTCTCTCTCTCACTCACTCACTCACTCTCCTTTTCATTCAGTTGTCAGCTCTCTTTCATCTTCCAACATCTTCTTCTAATAAACAAACAGCACCTCATGTTAGGGCGTTTACATTTTTATTAAGCTGTAATTATTTTCAAAGCCATTGTCCAAGGACACATGAGGCAGCAGGAAATGATTTTCGTGACGGACTCACACCTATACACTGAAAGCATTCCACCTGTTTGTAGTCTATGTATGAAGTACACCTCATCTTTTGAATGCCTGACTTTCAGCATTGGCCTGCAGGTGCGGGCTGGTCTGAAAATGAAAGAAAATTCATTTTAGAAGACATGAATACTCACTGTTTGAAAATGTTTTACAGTTCTGGTACTCTCAGTTTGTTAATGTTTACAAATAACGATTTCATCTTTTTTTCTGCAATTGGTAAAGGACAAAGTGTACAGTTTTGTTTTTTTTTAAAGAAGAGAGTTAAGTGTTACAACTATAGTTATAGTTAGTGTTAGGATTGACGATTTGGTAAAAATTAGAATTAGGGTTAAAGTTAGAACTGGATTTGAGTTTAGTCAAGGTTAGAATTAAGGTTAGATTTAGAGTTAGAATTATGGGTGGGTTTAGGGTTAGGATTAAAGTTATATTTAGGGTTAGAGTTTAAAGTTTTGGTTCGAATTAGAGATAGGTTGTTTTAAAATTACCTTGGGTTTAGAATTTAGTGTAAAGTTAAATTTAGTGTTGGAGTTCGAGTTGAGGTAGGTTTAGGGTTAAGGAGAGTTATGGTTTGGATTAATGTTAGGTTTAGAGTAAGGTTTCATATTAGAGTTAGTTAGAATCATGGTTAAACTTAGGACGAAATTTAGAATTAGTTTAAGAGTTAATATTAGTGCTTCAGTTAGAATTTGCTTCGGACATTAAATAGACAGATTAAACTGGAAAATGTTTTCTTCATTTATTAATTTGACTGTAATTAGTAGGTGAAAATGTAGAATAGCTCCGTTATATAAATTTGTTTATTTATTTTGACTTGTATTGTCTCCATCTTCATACACCTTTAGTGTTGAGGGGACAGATATTTCGTATCATTTATTTAAAGATTATATTCTTCATTGCATGAATGAGAGATTATACGTATTAGATGTTCCTTACATTACTATTATTGTTATATACGTATATATATATATATATATATATATATATATATATATATATATATATATATATATATATATATATATATACAAGTCCTAAACAGATGGTGATATACTACGTGAGGATGCAAACAAATGTAAACTGGATGATGAGAGCAGAATAATGGATGACTGTCAAGTACAGGATCGGGCATAAAGCATAGATGGATTTTTAAAATGGAAAATAAATAAGCGCTGAACATGTTTTTTTAGTAAAAACAAAAAAAAAAGTGAAATGACACTCAGAAAAGTGGGTGTTTGTATAATTACTGACAATCATATTTAGGTTTTTAAAATTACACCGGTTAGATGACCGCCGTTACATTTGATACATTCAGCCAGGCGTCTGGAATATTCCTGCATAACACCATTTAACATGTTCAAAGGGATATTTTGAATGCAGTGTCGGATTCGATCTTTTAGGTCTGCAATTGACTGTGGTCGACTAGCATACACCGTGTTCTTGAGGTACCTCCACAAAAAAAAGTCTGCGGCCTATAAATCCAGTGACCTTGAAGGCCAATGAATATTCCCAAATCTGGAAATAAGACGATTGGGAAATGCTTGTCGCAGCATGGCCGTGGACTGACGGGCTCTATGGGCAGTTGCACGATCTTGCTGGTACCATATTAGTCTCGTATTTCAATTGGCCAAATCTGGAATGAAGTATTCATTTAGCATCTGCACATAGTGAGCGCTATTAACAATAAAAGGATGCCAGGTGCCAAAGCGTTCCTAACAGCTGATCGCCGAGGGCTACTCAGCAATGCGTTGCGGGGTTCTTGAATTCGTTCAGCTGTCTGTTGAGTTCTTGGACGACCAGTAGATTTGTTATTAAGGCAATTAGTGGTTTCCTTAAATTTTTTAACCTACGTCAAAATTGTTTTGTCCTCCGATCGGGAACATTATCAGTGGGATGCAACTGAAAATGGAGACGAAACTTTCGTTGTACAGTAATAGACGATTCTCCACTTTTAAAATACGTTTCAACGGTGAATGTGCGGTGTTGTGTCTGCCAAGAAGCCATTGTTAAAAATGACCGTTCATCTGCTTCGTCTCTGACGTCATGTTGTTTTTTTTTTCACATGTATTCAGTTTCTGTGCACTACGTCAGTTAAATCCAGCTATGCTTTATGCCGGACACTGTACTTCCCACTTGGAAAATGAAAGTTCTTTCATTCGTTCATTCTTTCCTCTTACTACACTGATTGTTGTAACAATAGCTCTGAGTTAATGTCATCACCATCATCTCGCCTTCTGTGCCTTTTTCTGGGGCATAGGGTATCAACAAGGACTCTCCATTCTTTTCTATCCTGGGCTTTTTCTTCCTATCTGTCTCCAGGTGAAGTTGATCTCCGTTTCAAGAGACTCCTTCGCCAGATGTTTCTAGGTCATCCTTGTGTCCTCTTTCCAATGAGATTCCAAGCAAGAGCTTGTCTTGTTATGTATGAGACCTATCAGGATGAATGTTCTTGAGCCTGTATGAATTCAATAACTGAATCATTTTAAAATTGATAGATTTTAATCATAAATAACTTCATTTTTCTTCGGCGCTGAAGATTCTAGTCTTTTTAAAAATTATTATTTTAGTCATTTCAAGCCCACTTTTTATTTCCTTCCATTCAAAAATCAAATACATTTCTTTTTCTTTTCTTTTTTTTTCTTTTCTAAACAAAACCTTTCTCTCAAAGTGTTGATGAAATTCTACGGCACGGTCGCAGCTGTGTATCTCCGTAGATAGAAATACTTGGGTACGGTCACAGCATCTGGCGGTAGATGCACTGAGGACATCAGAACCAGAACAGCAATGATGGCAAAGAGAGCTTTTTAAAGCAAAAATGAAGAAATATTTTAGAATTAAAAAAATACTGCCACGAGTAACAAGAAATAGAGTTCTAAGATGACATGCAGAACCTATACTACTTTATGCAAATGAAACATGGACTATGAATAAACAGTTAGAACGAAGTGTAAAGGCTACTGAAATGTAGTTCTTAAGAAAGATGCGTCCCATACCATGAACAGTCATAAAGACAAATGAAGAAGTATTCCAACAGCCAAAGGGATGTCTCAGACCGATGCCGTAGATAAAAAAATAGACAATCAAAGTTCCTTGGGCACATCATTAGACATGAAGGTCTCGAAAAATTGGTCATAACTAGAAAGATAAATGCCAAAAGAGGGCAGAGAAGACATAAATACCTGAACAGCCTGACTGCATGGTATGGCATGAAAACAGCAATCGACTTGATTCCAGACACGGAAAATCGAGCGACGTGGAGAGAGGTGATAGCATGAAGCTATCTGATCTGATGACATTTATCGGCATTTAAGTAGCCACTCATTTGTGCAATAACTGAGAGACTTCACACTGACATTTGATATTACAAGACAAATATTGTTAGTGGAATACAGCGCTACAGATCAACATTTCTAGAACTTACCCGATACAACAATGTCTTGATGAAGCTCGTGCCAGTTAATCGCGGCGTACAGATTTCTAACGTAACAGCTAACCCGGTGTTTTCCGGGGCTTTTCAGCTTGAACACTATCTCCCGTCTCCAAATGTTTCCTTCAAGTTCTCCACGTAGCTTGTCGTAGGCTCCCCAACGACTACCATCAAGGGTAATTGTATACATGGGCATTGGGTTTACAGTTGAAGCCGGTACGTCGCAAAAGAGTTTCAGTTCTTTAGTCTCACCAGACGGACAGATATACACAGTGTCATTCAGCCCCTTGGCCAGTTGTAGAGTTGCAGATTCAGGCCCATCTGCAAGTAGCACAGATTATATATTAGTACCTGATTATTGTTTTAATACAGACTTAAAGTAAAAATTAGAAAGGAAGGTATCAAAATTTCAATCCCAGTTTTGTTTTCACATTGAATTCATGCTGTTCTACAAGATGCAGTAGGGAAAAAAAAATGATTGCCTGTACGAAAGAGCACCACACGAGGATTTGTGTGTGTGTGCGTGCGTGCGTGCGTGTGTGTGTGCATGCGTGCATGCGTGCTTGCGTGCGTGCGTGTGTGTGTGTGTATGTGTGTGTGTGTGTGTGTGTGTGTGTGTGTCCAGTAGAATCCATGAAATAGTTCATGCCTGCAAACAATAGCTGTTGACTGAAACTTTCATATCTTCACATGTATCCTCTCACCAGATTGCCAGTTTCCTTTGATCATTTCCTACAGGTAGATAAACAAACAGCCCCCGTGTGGTACCCGGGATCTGCAAAGAATAGGACCACTGTACCCTATCACGCATGATCGTAAAAGACGACTAAGGAGGGTTCGGCATAGGGCCAGCAACCCTATCTGGTAAAAAAAAAACTATCAGACTGCTACAGAAATGGAAGCAAGGGAAAAAACAAATGCAGGTGGAAGGAGAAATGCTTATCAGGAAATGAAGGTTGTGGATGAAAGCCAGCCACTGGAAGTCCCCAGCCCGACTGCAGACCTCCTGGAACCTAAACACAATATGCAAATAGGCAGTTGGAATGTAAGAACACTTAACCAGACTGGAAAACTAGCACAAACCATCAAGGAAATGCACAGATACAAATTAGACATACTAGGAATACAAGAATCAAGATGGACAGGACAAGGCAGAAGGAAATTAACAACACAGCACACAGAAGATACAATAATATGGTCAGGTAAAGAAGATCTTCATGAAGAAGGAGTAGCATTGATTATAACAAAAGAAGCATCAAGAGCATTGCTGAAATGGACCCCAATAAATGAGAGATTATTATATGCACGGTTCAACTCAAGATTCACGAAGCTGTCTATTATAATTTGTTATGCAACAACAGAAGCAGCTGAAAAGGAATTAAAAGAAGATTTTTACAACAGCCTCCAAGCCACAGTAGAAACAATACCCAAGCATGATATGCTACTCATCTTGGGCGACTTCAATGCAAAAGTAGGTGAAGGAAATGAAGAAGAATCATAGGAAGAGAAGGAATGAGAAAAATAAATGAAAATCAGGATATTTAAGAGTAATGTTCTAAGTGTACTACTCTATGGAAGTGAATGCTGGAAAATCACTACAACCGTAGAAAACAAGTTGAATTCTTTCCAGACTAAATGTTTACGAAGAATTAGAAAAATATTTTGGCCAAACACCATAAGAAATAACATCTTATTAGCAGAAATGCAGATGAAACCACTGACAACAATTACTGAGGAAAGACGCTGGCGATGGTTGGGACATGTGCTCCGAATGACTGACAACTCACTACCAAAAATAGCACTAAGATGGACACCACAGGGGAACAGAAGTAAGGGTAGACCAAAAGAGACATGGAGAAGAACAACAGAAAGGATGTTGAGCAATAGAGGGCTCACCTGGGCAAGAGCAGAAAAAAGGCAAAGGACAGGCATTTGTGGAAACCCCTTGCGGAAGCCCCATGTGCCCTGGGCACTTAAGGTTCAGAGAGAGAAAGAGATAAACAAACAGGTTTACCGGAGAGGTTTAACCACGAGTCAACACATAAATATGTGTGTGTGTGTATATATATATTCCGTTCGTGGATGTATTCAGTATGTTCGTACACACTAACATACACATAGTTCATACACAGGTTAGTATTTACATAGCCTATAAAGTCATAACAGAGACGAATAAACGTGGAAGACTATTATTAATTATTATTATTATGTGCCGTGCTGAATGGTGCTGTTCATGATACTTCTCCATCTTGCACGATCCTTGGTGTTTATGATGAGCTCAGATGCTTTTGCTTTTCCATACCATTTGGTTAGTCCAAAGAGATAGTTTTTATTTTTGGTATTCCTCTTCTTCCTTTTCCTTTGAGGTTTCCAGTGATTATCCTGTTCTCTAACTTCCGTCTTCTCATAGCATGTCCAAGTAATTGTTATTGTTGTTTTATTTCAATGTGAGCTAGTTTTCGCTATTCTGAAATCTCTCTGAAGATTTCTTCATTTGTATGCTGTTGTTGTTGTTGTTTTTTTTTCTTTGTCTATTGTCTGTCTGTTGTATTTTCTCCATTTTCTTTATAATCCCTTCTTTCTTGGTTCCAGTGTAGATATAAATAAATAAAAATAAATAAGACAGAAGAATGTTAGAGAAATATAAAGCATGACGGATGTTCTATCTATATACGTCAGAACTTTAAAGGTATACAGAAGGAAAGATAATACTTACACAACAATTTGACGCTGTACGTAAGCTCTGTCTTATTTTGTTCCGATTCTCTGGTCAGACGACAAATGTAGGTCTGGTTCTTGGCTGTTAAATAAAGATGTAAAAGTTAAGCGGATTTTCTCTGGTTAAAAAAGACATATTTTAGAGACACGCTTTAAACATGGGAGAATAAGGAAACAAGAAATAAACATACAACAACGAAAGGCTTTCTTGCACGGAAGCAGTGATAAGAAGACCCGCAGCCATTTTTTCCGTCAACTCAAACGTAAAATGCGTACACGACACAGCGTGTTCGAGGAAATATTGCATTTTAGTCATGCATAAACGGAACCATTCTAAAGCAGGTGCAGAAATTCAAATACCTTGGAGCAGTAATAACTTCAGATGGGAAATGCAGAACAGAAATTAGGAACAGAATAGGTCAAGCAAAGACTGCATTTCAGAGAATGAGAAACGTATTAGCTAACACATCTTTATCAATAAATGTTAGAAAACGAGTCCTAAAATGCTATATTGAACCTATCTTGTTATATGGAAGTGAATCATGGACAATAGGCAAGTCTGCACAAAAATCATTGGAAGCAACAGAAATATGGTTTATTAGAAGAATGTTGCGAATCCCCTGGACAGCAAAAATAACTAATGAAGAATGTATGAGAAGAACTGGAGAGACAAAAAACCTTATCAGAAAGATAAGAGAGAGACAATGTACTTTCATAGGACATGCAATGAGAAGAGGGGGCATTGAAAATATTATAACAACAGGAAAAATAGAAGGAAGAAGATCAAGAAGAAGACCAAGAGAAATGATACTGGACAGTCTGACGGGATGGTGTGAGAGGAGATCACCAACTGAGCTGATGGCCTGCATGAAGGATCGGATACTCTGGAGAAGCGTAATAGCCAACGCCAGTCGGCACGGCACCTGATGATGATGATGATAGTCATGCATAACGCCTGCATTTAAAAGGTGGTGTGCACCAGAATAAACTGGTGTCATCTGCATGAAAAATATAATCAAGCGTTCACGGAAAGAGCACTCTCATGCCTAATATAAGTGACAGAATAAAAAGCAGGGCAAATATGTTAACTTGCACATACATAAGCACAGTTACTGCTGGAAATATGTAGAAACTAACTGTATATAGGTAAACTACTGTTGGAACAAACGTTATAGGACAACTGCAACTGAATGAGATAGTCGTCAGTGACCTTCAGCTGACTGTCTGCTCTAAGGTTAAGGTTAAAGTTCAAAAGGTTAAATTGTTAAAAACCAGACTTCGACGGCATTGCGTTCAGGATAGCCCCGGATATCGCAACACGCTGTAGCATCCATCCAAGAGAATATTTACTAATAGTTCCCATCAAGTGTTGGTTCTTTACAATGTATTTTCTGCCACACAGTTTACAACCAGCACCCTTCATTTGTCCTTTCTCCACAATCGCTTCACAGCTACACTGTTCTTCAATTCCCGCTCTTCATTTTCCCCCTGTTTTTTTCCAATACGGCTTTAGCAATGTTTTCCAATACGGCTTTAGCAATGTTTTCCAATACGGCTTTAGCAATGTTTTCCAATACGGCTTTAGCAATGTTTTCCAATACGGCTTTAGCAATGTTTTCCAATACGGCTTTAGCAATGTTTTCCAATACGGCTTTAGCAATGTCCCCCTTGTCCATTCTCAGCCTGTCATTTATTTTAGCCTGTCCAGCATGTCCATCGGCTACTTCATTGCCGTGTGCTCCCATATACCCTGAACAATGAAGCCAAATAAAACTAAAGTAAATAAATACAGACCAAGACCCTATTCTACCTCCCGGTAATGCGCCCTGGAAACAGCAAAGTAGTCTGGGCTAGTGAACGGGGAACACAACTGAAAGGCCAGACCGATTCTAAAAGTACACCGAGTCGAAGTCAGATGTGATGGTGTAAAAGACGCACAAAGGCCGTACGGCGCAGCCAACATTCTTTTGAGGATGAATGCCAAAGAAGAAGAAAGAGATCACTTGCAACTCGTGTCCATGAACATGACACTTCATCAGAGTCAAGACAGACAAAGAGGGGCCAAGAAAGTTTAATTAAAATTATTCTCTAATTCAATTATCTCAGAAATGTCCAAGCAGTCTTCTCTGCCGTACACACTACTTAGGAAACGAAGAAAGCGACGTAGGTCCCTGAAATTTGGACACACAGAATAGTTAACCACGCCAGTTTTTCATGGTCAAATAAGAAAAGAAAGAATATTAAATAATTGAATTTAAAAATACAAACAAAGAGCAACGTACGAAGAAGACAGTAAAACATTTTGGCCAAATCAAAAGGCACAGCACAGAAATGAAGACAATGCTGGAGGGAAAAACTGTAAGGTAAAAAAAAGCAAGAGAACAACAACAGCAACAACAACAACAAGAACAACGGTTTGTGACTGGACAACATAAAAAATGACGGAATTTAATTGGCCGGATGCAGTGTGAACACAAGGGACAGAACAGATTTCTTGGGGAGATGGCACAAGATAATGAAATAACATAGAATATAGGAAATGTATAAACAACTTTAATTACACTACAGTAACCTCTATATGTGTCTATTCTTTCTATGAGTCACTTTCACAGTACACTGAAGACCTAGTGCTACATTTTGTAACCTGTTTTATTATCTGAAGATTTGTTATCCACAGTGTTTCACAAGTCTCCGTTCACAGACAATTTACCATGTTTAAGAAAATTATATCTTTAGTTACACAACCACAGTGTGGAGAATCCTCAGATGGCATGAGCTCCCATTAAAAAAGCAATTTTTTATGTTCAATGTACTGGTACGCTTTTAAACCAAACAAACAAACAAAAATGTTTAAAGTTTCTTAGATTAGCTTCACTTACCGTACGTCTCTTGTGGCTCTACTGTAAGAACTGACGAGTTGTCTTGTGCAAGAAACATTTGTCTTGCTTGTACCCCATTAGGAAAAACCCACTGCACTTGGCCAGGGGAATCTGGGTCAGTCTTACTGCACTTACAAGTATTATTTGGCGGGACATATCCATCGTATGGCGGGTAGCAATCTCTACTCAGCTGGAGTGCTGAAATCAATTTGTTTTACAAAGGAGATCTGTTGTAATAAATGTGACGAGGCGGCATTAAAAAAAAAACAAGGTAAAATTCCTGTTTACATGCCATCAAGGCATATTTGGGAATACGGCGTTCGGCATGTATTTTCCATGACCTTCGGCACATGAAAGCCTGGCCGGTTTACCTTCCCAGATTTCTCTGGTACCCATTTTTAGAGGCTGGGTGAACCCCGAGGCCTTTTTGTTGGTGTGTACCAGAAAAAAAAATCCCACTTCTGGGACTGAACCCGGTATCGCTTGTTTAGTAAACCGAGCGTCTGACCACTCGTTTAACCAGGCCACCGATGAGGCGGTATTAGGATCTACAAATGGTAACTGGTCACTGCCTTATCTGCTTCTTCCTTTATCGAGATGAAGCTGAATATGATGGCCAGGAGATGCATAACGCCAGGAGATGCATAACGCCAGGAGATGCATAACGCCAGGAGATGCATAACGCCAGGAGATGCATAACGCCAGGAGACAGCGGAAACCAATCTCCTTTTGAGTGCTAACGCCGAAAAGGAAGCCACTAGGGAGTTTTAAGGTTTGCTCAATAATTTAAGATTTGAGTTTCTTATTACTGCTTGCAGGGATTACGAAGTTTATTTCTCACAGCCGTTCAAAGCATGAAAGATGTGAAGAGGCTGTTCTGTTGGGCAATCAGGGATCAATATTTGACATGCCTGCGCCAGGGTTGGCGAAACATTCGCTGACCAAGACCCTTTCCCTCCTCTCCGTTGGTACACCCCAAATATACAGGTCAAGCCTGCAAAACAGAGGAAAGGATCACTATAGTCCCCATGGTGGTGGAGTCTGTTAAAGAAATACTGCACACCATCCCCCCCCCCCCAAATTCTTTTTATCCCCACTCAGGGACTGGAAAGTAAAACAGCCGCTGTGACCTTCTCCAGGTTCTGTTCCTGAAGACTTTCAACGCATCGGCTGGAAAGAACATTCTAGCTACAGTTCCTACAAAACAGTAGACAGAAAAATATCAGCAATAAATCATCAAAAGAAAACTGGAGAAGTTTATTTTCTGGCCTTGCAGACGCCGGAATTTCATGTCCAGATCTTGCGTTTACACTCTTTGCTGACGCCCATCAAGCGCCTAAACTGAGAAGTACCCGCACGCACCAATAATTTCAGCTTATAGCTGTGGTCTATGCTTGATCCCGCCAGACATATACTCTAGATCTTATTTACCTACTTACAAATGACGCTCTGTATATCAGAGATGTAGCTGTATTACTCTCTGTATAACAGAGATGTAGCTGTATTACTCTCTATATAACAGAGATGTAGCTGTATTACTCTTTGTATAACAGAGATGTAGCTGTATTACTCTCTATATAACAGAGATGTAGCTGTATTACTCTCTATATAACAGAGATGTAGCTGTATTACTCTCTATATAACAGAGATGTAGCTGTATTACTCTCTATATAACAGAGATGTAGCTGTATTACTCTCTGTATAACAGAGATGTAGCTGTATTACTCTCTGTATAACAGAGATGTAGCTGTATTACTCTCTGTATAACAGAGATGTAACTGTATTACTCTCTGTACAACAGAGATACAGCAATATTACCTCGCTCACCAGGAAGACTGGCTATATGGCACGTACATGTAATGGAGTTTCTTCTGGCTCATAATAAAAGTGCTGAAAGTAATTTGAGTGCAAGCAAGTCTCACCATCAGGTCACATATGTTACGCAGTATTTTTTTAATATAGCGTGTGCCCTTTCAAGGAAAATAAAATAGCTATGCGTATTTTGAGCACCAACAATATAGAAATATGAAATGCACTGTAAAATTTAGCTGTCTTTTCGTGTAGTGAAATGAGAGAGTTCGTTTTACCTTGCTGGCTAAACACCGGCACAATAAAATTGGCACAGCCTGAGGAATTAGAAAAAATAGTAGTCACAATTACAAATATTCAGAAAGAAACTATTTACACAAATATAGGTTTACTTAAGGACTCACAAGTTAAAGCTAAAGGGCATTTGTATCTGTCAATCGCGAAATCAATATATGAAATAGTGTTACGACAAAAACAGATTACAAAGTATACTAACTTAAATGACTGAAATACTGCAGTCCAAGGTACACGATAGCAATTTGGCAGAAAACTCAGTATTTAGCAGTATGGTATTTCATACCAGTGAAATATGGACTCATTTTTGCCTGTTTATTTAATTTATTTAATAGTATTCCATATTTTCAGAGCGAAAAAGACAGAGACATTTAGTGATGATGATGATGATGATGATGATGACCAAATGATACTTTGCCAGCGCTGTTAAAAATATTTATATCAAATCAAAAAGCTTAAACGTGAAGATGAAAATCAGGAGTAATGTTCTGAGTGTACTACTCTATGGAAGTAAATGCTGGAAAATCATCAGAAATAAAGAAAACAAGCTGAATTCTTTCCACACTAAATGTTTACGAAGACTTGGAAGAATATTTTTGACTTGGAAGAATATTTTTGACTTATAAGAATATTTTTGACTTGGAAGAATATTTTTGGCCAAACAATCTAAGAAATAACATCTTGTTGGCAGAAATGCAGATGAAGCCATTGACAGCGATTACTGAGGAAAGACGCATGCGAAGGCTGGGGCATGTGCTCCGGATGACTGACGACATACTACCAAAAACAGCGCTAAGATGGACACCACAGGGGAACAAAGAATAAGGGTAGACCAAAGGAGACACGGAGAACAACAACAAACAGGATGTTGAGCAATAGAGGGCTCACCTGGGAAAAAGCGGGGAGAAAAAAGGCGGAGGACAAGCGCTGATAGAGAAAACACTTGCGAAAGCCCCATGTGTCTTGGCCACGTAAGATTCAGTAAGAGAAGAACCTTAATACTATAATGAAAACGGTGCTTGATAGAAAAGTTGAAGAAAAAGCGGCAGGAAAGAAACCATGATACAGATAAATTGATAAAATAAAGAAATGGACTAAACCCAGCCTGGATGGGTGATCTGTGACAACAAAGACAGGAGCAAGAAAGAGAATCATTGCAGGCAACATTCTTCGCGGACGATACACATGATGATGATGACTTTGACAATGAAGAAGCTGAATTGCAGAATAAACATTCTAAATCAGTAGTTCCTAAACTATGGTCCGCGGCTTCCTTATCGATTTGCTATTAAATGTCATAACTGCATAAAAAACAATTAAGATATATATATATATATATATATATACAAAAAGGAATGGAAAACCTAATTATGACTCTCCGTAAGAACAGCGAAGAACAAAACCTCTATCTTAATGCAAAGAAAACTAAATTGATGACAACTGACAAAACAAACAAGGTAGCTGAAATATGTATCAATGAGGAAAAACTGGAAGAAGTGGAGAGTTTTGAATATGTTGAATCACTACTAACTAGTAATGGAGATACAATGAGGGAAATTAAAAGTAGGACATCTATCGCTCTTCAGAAAGTAAAACAACTAAAGAATCTGTGGAGAGGAGCAGACAATCCCACAAAATTAAGATTTTTAAGCGCATGCATCTTTCCCATCGCAACATATGCCGGTGAGACCTGGACACTTAACAAAACAGCTGAGAAACACATAAATGCCTTTGAATGTAAATGCTACAGAAGAGTTCTTCAAATATCATGGACACAAAAAAAGAACAAGGATATCTATACTACAAGAACTTAATATTGAAGAAGGCTGGCTAGTAAAGAGGATTAAAGAGAGAAAACTTAAATATTTTGAACACATTAAACGTCATGATAATCTAGAGAAGATCGTCTTGGAAGGGTACATAATGGGAAAATGAAAGAGAGGAAGACCAAAGCGAAGATGGCTGCAATACATTGTTGATAATCTGCAAATGGATGTATCAGCAGCAGGCCATCCTGCTCACAACCGAGAGGCCTACAGAAGTGCTGTTTGTGAGGCAAAGTTCCGTAAAGGGACATGCAAATGGATGAATGAATGAAATATATATATATATACATATATATTTGTGTGTGTGTGTGTGCGCGTGCATGCTTTTGTGCGTGGGTGTGTGCGTGCGTGTGTGTATGTGTGCGTGCGCTTGCGCAGAAATCAGCGAAATTCCGCTTGATCTGTCACATACCCTGTACCGAGAGTTAGTCATAAGGCTAACAACCTTATCCTTTAACCTATCTAGAGGCGACTCCAATTGGGAAAAAAAAAAAGATATCGTTACGGAAACTCGCAGAGAAACCAACCGATCATCAGGGATGCCAACTCCGAGGAGCTCATTCGTCGGCCCCAAACACGTGACAAAGGTTGGATTCTGGAATGTAAGAACGATGGCAGCACGACGGGAATGTTTACAAGATTTGGAAAGAAGAAAAGGTTCCTTCCAATTAGAAAAAAAGGAATCATTGTTAAAATACCAAAAAAAAAGGCAACTTTAGTGACTGTAACAACTGGCGAGGAGTAACCTTAATATCAGCTGTGTCAAAAGTATTTTGCAAGGTCATTTGGAATAGACTTAAAGTGGGTACCGCAATGAGAGAAGAACAAGCAGTATTTCGAAAAGGGAGAAGCTGTCTCGACCAGATCTTTACTCTAAGAATAATACTTGAAGAACATATTGAAAAGAGGAAACCATTAATACTGAACTTCATAGACTTTAAAAAGGCATTTGGTAGCATACACAGAGATTCATTATGGAGAATTTTAAGTCTATGTGGAATATCATCCAAAACTGTCAACATCATTAAGGACTTCTACAATGGATATCTTTGTGCAGTCAAGACAGAAGATGGGATAAGTGAATACTTCCAGATTGAAACAGGTGCGAAACAAAGGTCTATACTGTCTCCTTTACTTTTTTTAATTACAGTATACTTCATAATGAAAAAATGCTGCACAGGTAACACAGGTATTGACTGGGTACTTGGGATCCAATTAGAAGATCTTGATTTTGCTGATGACATAACTCTAATCAGTAACAACGTGAATTCCATGCAAGAAAAAACAGATAGCCTGTCTTCACTGGCTAGCAAAATAGGATTTGAAATTAACAAGGACAAAACAAAAATAATGAAAATTCCCATTAATCAAATGGAAAAATTCACATAGAAGGGACATATATTGAAGAATTCAATCAATTTGCATACTTTGGCAGCTACATAGAACAGGATGGTGACACTAGAAAGGAATTTAAAATCAGAATTGCAAAACCAGCATCAATCTTCAAGAATCTTGAAAACATATGGAATTCAAAAGTTATAACCATAAAAACCAAGTTAAGACTATTCAATTCAAATGTAATATCCACCCTCATTTATGCATGCGAAAGCTGGAAAACAACTAAAGAAATAGACAAGAAATTATTCTCATTTGAAAACACATGTCTAAGTATAATACTCGGCATCAAGTGGAACGAATTCAAGAACAATGTAGAGATAAGACAGATGACTGAACAACAACCAGTCTCATGGATGATGAGAGAAAGGATATAGACATATGTTGGTCATGTGATGGGAAGAAATGATCAGAGAATCCAAAAACAAGCTATGAAGTGGAACACAACAGGCCAAAGAAAAAGAGGTCGACCACGTGAAACTCTGAAGAGGACAATGTTAAGAGAGGCCAAATTAATAGGCATAAAATCCCTTGATGATGTTGAAAGACTCGCCGAAGACAGGAGAAATTGGCGAACTACTTTGCGAGCCCTATGTGGCGTTTAACGGCACCAGAAGGATGCAAGATATAAGATATACATATAATGTTGTTATAATGCTTATATGTAGTTTGAAAAGTGATTTTGGATTAAAGAGAATGGGAACCGTTGTTCTAAATTACAGAAACAAGAAATGTGTGCGGTGAATGGGGCTGTTAAAAGTTAAGATACTTCAAAATTTGCTGCAAATATCAGAGTTGAAAACATGAAAATTAGAAGTGACTTGAATACAACAACGGGGAGTGAAATAATGTGAAAGTTTAAATTAATGTGAGTACAGTAGTTTCATCATCATCATCATCATCATCATCATCATCATCATCATCATGTGCCGTGCCTACTGGCATTGGCTATTATGTTTCTCCATAGTACCCGACCATTCTTTCAGCCCATAAATTCATTTGGTGATTGCATTTCACATCAACTCGCCAAACTATCCATTATCTTTCTCTCGGCCTTCCCCTGGATCTTCTTCCCTCTGTTTTTCCTGTTGTTATAATATTTTCAATGACCATAGCAGTTTATGTGGAAATGGAAAAGTTAGCAATAACCTCAACAATGCTAAGGAAGGATCGAGTTCACAGGCATGAGCAGTTATCGGAACCATAGTTAACACTAGTAATGTAACATTTTTTAAACGTTTTATAAATATCTTATGTGTTAATTGTCACTAGACACGTATAAACAGACACGGATAAGTTTCTTAAATGTTTCTTAAAGTTTTCAGAAATTCACTTTTTTCTGAATTAATGAAATAGTTCTTACAGATGATATCTCTGTGTGTTGAAGACGTTAGGAAATATCTATCGACATCCTTTTCTTCTTCTTCTTCTTCTTCTGTTTTTCTCTTTTTTATCCTCTTCTTATTTTTTCTGTGTTTCGTCTTCTTCTTATCCCTTTCTGTGCTTTTTTTCTCTTTTTCCTTTCTATAATTCTTCCTCTTCATTCCTCTTCTTTCTTCGGTCCTCTCTACCGCTATAAACTGTTCCCCTAATCACCCAGTACCTTCCTGATGTTTAAGCATTGGATTCCTGTGATTCTGGAAGCTCATTGCTGTGGCTTGCTTACAGACAAGGTTTAAACCTCCCACAAAGCGAGCGTCCCCATCACTCACCAGCCGTGGCCTTTACTCCAAAAGCCCGGACAAAATGAACACATCTCCAAAATTACTTCAAGGATTTTTTTTAATAATGTAGATTCTTGTCAGTCTAGATAACTCTTTAGTTACTCCAGCCGTTCTCTTTGCACCCCCGGACTCAGTTTGAAGTAAGTAATAACGATAAGTAAAATAAGCATTGCAACATTCAGATTTGAACTACTTAACCCGTACGGTGTACAGAAAACGGTCTAGCCACTTAAACTGTATCAGTCACTTGCATGTACCTTGAGGAACTTTGCCTCCCTAACAGCTCTCCTGTAGACCTCTCGGTTGCAAGGAAGATGCCCTGCTGCTGATGCATCTATTTGCAGAACATCAACGATATCTTGCAGCCATCTTCACCTTGGTCTTCCTCTCTTCCTTTTTGCCATTATATATGCCTCCACGACACTCTTCTCTAAATTCTCATGACGTTTAATGTGTCCAAAGTATTTCGGTTTTCTCTGTTTAATCCCTTTTTTGCTGCCCAACCTTCTTCAATATTAAGGTCTTGTAGTATTGATATATTTGTTCTTTTTTGTGTATATTTGATATTCGAACAATATTAACCCGTGTAGGGTACAGAAAACAGTGTAACTTACTGAACACGATGCCACAAACCACAAGACGTAGCATAGCAGAGCTGAGCATAATGTTAGGATTAAGAGGAAGTTTTTCAGCCGCGATGCCTACAAAAAAAAAAAACATCATTTCACGATTAAGAGGAAACATTTAGGCACGTATGATAAGTTTAGCAACAAAATGTTAGTCAGTGTTACAGAAAAGAGATATGGAGTTTAATGAGTCGAAATAGTTTTTAATAAACGGCAATGCATACTTGAGGGTATAGGAAAACTGCATCAGCAATTTAGAAAGAATGTTTCTTTTTTTAAAAAAAATATATTACAACATGATAACAGACAGACAGAACATCTTTTATTTTCAAAAGAGTTAAGAATTGGGCACGTAGACCCGTCAAACATTCTGGCCCTTAATCAGGCAACTTTCACTCAGACACAGTCATTCAGCATGTGTTAATGAGCATAATAAGCATGACGATACAATTAAATGACTACATAAATAAATAATAAGCTTATCTCTTGTCTATACACTATACCATATACAGACAGACAGATAGATAGAATGACAGACACGCAAGAGGATAGATATATAGACAGATAAATAGATAGACAGACAGACAGACGGACAGACGGATAGATAGATAGATAGATAGATAGATAGATAGATAGATAGATAGATAGATAGATAGATAGATAGATAGATAGATAGATAGATAGATAGATAGATAGAAAAACTTACTATTAAATGAAATCCGCCAACCGTAGCTTGAGTCAAGCTTTAAAGACAGCTACCCAAAAGACCGAGAACACAATTCTCAGCTGAATCTATGGCAGACAGGGCTGAGTGACAGACTGCCTACCTTTTATACATAAAACTCCCCTTGCAGCATGCAAATGTAAGCGGATGTGTTAATATTTGATGACAAATATTGGTTGCATCTTGAAATGAAGTCTTTATATCCTGTTTACCTGAACCGAATTTCAATAATGGATTTCAGCCTATCTCTTTGCGCGTCATTTTTTTGTCAGTCTATTTTTTGCCTCTTTTTACAATCTGTCTGTGTAACTTATTTAAATACTGTGTATATCTTTCTAATGATTTTTTCTGAAAGCGATCATTGCTTTCATTATCAATATTGTTTCTGAAAATTGCTTTCATTAGCAATATTGTTTCTGAACACAGTTCAGATGTAATATTTAAACTTTAAGGTATCTCTCTGCTATATTTTTTTGAAACACTAACTGCATGAATGTGCTTCAAATTACAATACCAAGATACATCGCAGCTGGGTACAGCTTGATTAAGATTAGTACAGTCCTTAAAGTTGATGGTGTGGGAACCGTCACCCCATTACGTAGAAACTACTCTCAAAGTGTAAACTGACGTGATTCTTTTTTCAGGGGGGGGGGGGAATGTGGAAAAGGCGGGGGTTGGGGGATGTAAGGGGTAAAAGCGGTTTTTATTTCGAGGTTTCTTAACCTGGGATCAGTTGACCTCTTGAGGTTTCAATGAACTGCTGTTAAAAGGGATCTTATGTATCTGTAAGTGGCATGCATTTTTTAAAAAATCCTGACTGTTAATAATCACAACAATGTATAAATAATAAACACTGCAAATTACTGAACAGAATACAAGGTTAAAGAAAATATAGAGAAAGAACATTATGATGCCATAACAAAATTGTAGGTTATGAAATACCGGAGATTAGATATGTTAATCACACAGCATTACTGTCCACAACACAAAACGGAATAGAGAAACTAATTATTTAAGTCTGTAAGACCAGTGAAGAGCAAATCCTATTATATTAGTGCAGATGAAACTAAACTGATGATAACTACAAAAATATAGCAATTGAAATATATATCAAGGAAGAGAATTTGAAAGTGGTGGAGAGTTTTGAATATCTCGGATCTTCTTATCTTATATCCTTCCTGTGCCGTTAAACGTCACATAGGGCTCGCAAAGTAGTTCGCCAGTTTTTCCTGTCTTCGGCGAGTCTTTCAACCTCATCAAAGGATTATATGCCTGTTCGTTTGGCCTCTCTTAATAATGTCCCCTTCAAAGTTTCATGCGGTCTGCCTCTTTTTCTTCGGCCTGTTGTGTTCCACTTCATAGCTTGTTTTGGGTTTCTCTGACTGTTTTTTCTCATCGCGTGACCAACATATGTCCATCTCCTTTTCCTGATCACCCATGAGACTGGTTGTTGTTCAGACATCTGTCTTATCTCTGCATTGTTCTTGAATTCGTTCCACTTGATGCCGAGTATTTTCCTTAGGCATTTGTTTTCAAAAGAGTCTAATTTCTTGTCTGTTTCTTTAGTTGTTTTCCAGCTTTCGCATGCATAAATGAGGGTGGATATTACATTTGAATTGAATAGTCTTAACTTGGTTTTTTTGTGCCATATTTTTTGAATGCCATATTTTCTCAAGATTCTTGAAGATCGATGCTGGCTTTGCAGTTCCAATTCTAACTTCCTTTCTGGTGTCACCATCCTGTTCTATTTAGCTGCCAAGGTATGCAAATTGATTGATTTCTTCAATATCTGTCCCTTCTACGTGTATTTTTCCATTTTGATTAATGGGAATTTTCATTATTTTTGTTTGGTTTGTCCTTGTTAATTTCAAGTCCTATTTTGCTAGCCAGTGAAGACAGGCTATCTGTTTTTTTCTTGCATGGAATTCACATTATTGCTGATAAGAGTTATGTCATCAGCAAAATCAAGATCTTCTAGTTGGGTCTCATGTACTCAGTCAATACCTGTGTTACCTGTGCAGCATTTTTTCATTATAAAGTCTGTTGTAATTTCAAAAAGCAAAAGAGACAGTATACATCCTTGTTTCACACCTGTTTCAATCTGGAACCATTCACTCATCCCTTCTTCTGTCTTCACTGCACAAACATATCCATTGTAGAAGTCCTTAATGATGTTGACAGTCTTAGATGGTATTCCATATAGACTTAAAGTTCTCCATAATGAATCTCTGTGTATGCTATCAAATGCCTTTTTAAAGACTATGAAGTTCAGTATTAATGGTTTCTGCCTTTCAATATGTTTTTCAAGTATTATTCTGAGAGTAAAGATCTGGTCGAGACAGCTTCTCCCTTTTCGAAATCCTGCTTGTTCTTCTCTCATTGCGGTATCCACTATATCTTTAAGTCTATTCCAATTGACCTTGCAAAATACTTGTGACACAACTGATATTAAGGTTAGTCCTCTCCAATTGTTACAGTCACTAAGGTTGCCTTTTTTTTAGTATTTTAACAATGATTCCTGTAAAAAGGAATCATTGTTAAAATACCAAAAGAATCTCTGATCATTACTAAATAATAATGGAGATGATGGAGATACAATTAGGGAAATTAAATGTGTCTATCGCTCTTCAGAAGTTAAAAGCACTAAAGAATCTGTGGAGAGGATCAAACAGAACAACAAAAATACGAGTTTTAATGGGAATCATCTTTTCCTATTGCAACATATTCCTGCGAGACCTGGGCACTTAATAAAACAGCCGAAATACATAAATGCCTTTGAAAGTAAACGTTATAGAAGAGTTCTTCAGATATCATGAAAACAAAACACAGAACGAATATATCCATACCACAAGAATTTAATACTGAAGAAGGTTGATTAGTAAAAAAGATTAGACAGAGGAAACCTAAGTATTTCGAACATATTAAACGTCATGAGAGTTTGGAGAAGACAGTAGTTTTGGAATAACGGGGAAAAAAAGAAAGAGAAAAAGACCAAGGCGAAGATGGCAACAAAATGTTGATGATTTACGAATGGATGCATCAGCAGCAGGGCATCTTGCTTATAGCCGAGAGACTTTCAAGAGTGCTGTTAGGGAGGCAAAGTTCCGCAAAGGACATGGAAATGAATGAGTGAAGGAATGATCCAAGGTAAGCGAAACAACAATTTATGTATGTCTGTGTTTGTTATGGGTGTGAAAGATAAGGGTAAAAATCCCCATTTTCATCGCATTAAGGTGTCTTGGGGATACCGTGTAAGGCTTGTATTTCCTTTGCATTAAATTGTCTTGGGGATACGATGTTAGGCCCGTATTTCCTTTGCATTAAATTGTCTTGGGGATAGGATGTTAGGCCCGTATTTCCTTTGCATTAAATTGTCTTGGGGATAGGATGTTAGGCCCGTATTTCCTTTGCATTAAATTGTCTTGGGGATACGATGTTAGGCCCGTATTTCCTTTGCATTAAATTGTCTTGGGGATACGATGTTAGGCCCGTATTTCCTTTGCATTAAATTGTCTTGGGGATAGGATGTTAGGCCCGTATTTCCTTTGCATTAAATTGTCTTGGGGATAGGATGTTAGGCCCGTATTTCCTTTGCATTAAATTGTCTTGGGGATACGATGTTAGGCCCGTATTTCCTTTGCATTAAATTGTCTTGGGGATAGGATGTTAGGCCTGTATTTCCTTTGCGTTAAATTGTCTTGGGGATACGATGTTAGGCCCGTATTTCCTTTGCATTAAATTAAATTGTCTTGGGGATAGAATGTTAGGCCCGTATTTCACGACCTTAGTGGGTTCCATAGAAAATACGTAAACGATGTTGAGAAACACTGTCCCAGTCACACTTAGGATAGCAGGTTCGTATCCTCATAGACGAAGGCTCAGATTGCTGGTGGCTGTAACATTAACTTCGCTTCTCAGGCTTAGTTCTTTCCGTGGGCGAATTTTTTCTCACATTCCAACAGGAAAGCACAGATTTTAACAAGCAGCATTGACAAAATGTCTACTTTTAAGTGTTCTGTACACTCGACCCTGCGTGTTGAGGATAATGAAGGTATATAAAGATGTATGGGTCAGTTTTACAAAACAATAAAAGACAGAAAGAGTGAGAAAAGTGGGCGAAATAAAAGAAATGGCAGAAAGTAAAATGAGCACATATAAATGAAGTAAATACAGCAATCCAATATTTCGGCAAATGCCTTTATTCAAGGATCACAAACAAACAGACAAAAGAACACGAACAACAGATAAACCCACGAAAAACTGCTGAAAAATTAAACACTTAGTTTTTTTTCCCTCTTCCTTGTAAGATAGGCGGGGAAAAATTTTGAGGATACATTGACATTAAAGAATAATTTAAAGAGTAAAGATACTGTTTCAGAAAGAAACAAAAAAATTAAAGATATATGAGCTTTTTTTGTTTATTTGTTGTAAAACAGTCTTAGCGTTTATCAAATATTACAGATTAAGCAATTGTGACACAACCTTGCAACCTTGCAATCCTGTGCCAAAGTTTTCTGTGACAAGTGTCACATTTTATTGACTTATATTTCAGCTGTAAATTTTTCTCGGAAAAAAATTGCTCATTTGATAATAGATAATCTATCTGCGGTCCTTTCATTTCATCCTTCCTACATTGTTGCAGACTGTACTATGTGTCCCTGCTTCCGTCGACATTCCGTCAACCTTCTGTCGAAATTCCGTCGAACTTGTTTTGAAAATGCATTCTTGACATCTTGTACTGAGCGGAATTGTCTCAAAAAAAGTGGAGAAACTTACTTGCACTAAGAGGCCATAGCCAGACTGTACAGTGCTCACAGTGATCGTCGCATGCATGGAAAATAGGACATTATGTTCATCTCAGTTCCAACGGTAAACCAAGAAAAGAATACTCATCACAAGTGACCATCTAGATCAGCGGTTATTAACCATGGGTAACTATTCCTTTGTGGGTGTGGAAACCATATGATGACGGTATGGGACGCGATCTTACAACACTGTTTTTATTTATTGAATGTTTATTTATATTCATATTATTAACTATAAATGTTAGATTTATATATTTATATTATTAAGCTATCAATGTTAAATTTGAATTTATATTCTTAGCTATGAACGTTAGATTATAGTTCATATTAATAACTATGACTTTTCATAATGAATATAAATGTAAACATAAATCATAAAACTGATTATGTGTTACCCCCCCCCCCCCCCATTATCATTAAAAATCACGTAAGAATATCTTATCTTATATCTTATATCCTTCCCGTGCCGTTAAACGTCACATAGGGCTCGCAAAATAGTTCGCCAATTTTTCTTTTCTTCAGCGAGTCTTTCAACCTCATCAAAGGATTTTATACCTGTTAATTTGGCCTCTCTTAACAATGTCCTCTTCATAGTTTCACGCGGTCTGCCTCTTTTTCTTTGGCCTGTTGTGTTCCACTTCATAGCTTGTTTTGGGATTATCTGATAATTTCTTCTCATCGCGTGACCAACATATGTCCATCTCCTTTTCCTTTTCACCCATGAGACTGGTTGTCTCGGAGTTGACATCCTTGATGCTCGGTTGGTTTTTCTGCGAGTTTCCGTAACGATATATTTTTTTTCCCATCTGGAGTCGCCTCTAGATAAGTCCCAGGAAAAGGATGTTAGCCTTATGCCCAACTCTCGGTACACGTAAGAATAACTACGACATTATTACTACAAGTTTGGTTCATGGTTTGCATTTTGCTTTAATTTTCGTATTCAAACAACGACAACATTTCATTTTCATTGTTCTGACTGAGCCGCAAGAAAAGAAAAATTATATTATAACTGAAAGACATTCTCATCTTAGTTCAATATTTATTCATATAATGTTTTTTTTTCCCTCGCTGTCCAACGAAATGTCTTCTTGTTAAAGCATACTTTTAATGGAGACCTTTTTTGGGGGGAGGGGGGGGGGAATGAAAGCATTCAGTCAATCGGTCATTTGCATGTCCCTTGCGCAACTTTGCCTCTCTAACAGCACTCCTGTACAAGATGGCCTGCTGCTGATGTATCCATTTGCAGATTATCAACGATGTCTTGCAGCCATCTTCGCCTTGGTCTTCCTCTCTTTCTTTTTCCCATTATGCTCCCTTCCAAGACGATCCTCTCTAAATTATCATGACCTTTAATGTGTCGAAAATATTTAATCCTTTTTACTAGCCAACCTTCTTCAATATTAAGTTCTTGTGGTATGAACATACTATTTGTATTTTTTTGTGTCCATGATATTTGAAGAACTCTTCTGTAGCATTTACATTCAAGGGCATTTATGAAAGCATTCACTAAATTAAAATTAGTCAAGTCATTGTTAGTTAGACTGCTCGTTAGTTAGTTCTGCTGTGAACAAGACATTGCAGGCTGAGACACTAACTATATCAGAAGCTATAAATTGGCTCAACAGGTCTGTGTCCCTGCAGGAAAGAACAAAGAATACTGCAGCAGATCCTCCAGAACTGCCAGCTACATAACCCTGCCAAGCAAAGGACCTGGCGAGACTCCACCCCCCATACAGAAGAAGCTCTACGGTGATGCTGACAACCCTGAGACGAACTGCCGCATTTGTGTGTGTGTGTGTGTGTGTGTGTGTGTGTGTGTGTGTGAGAGAGAGAGAGAGAGAGAGAGTAGAGATCTGAGCGAACGAGGAAGTTTATTAATTAGGCAGTCTGTCAGTTAGCTAGCTAGCTGGTTACCTATTCAATCAGTAAGTCAATTTGTTGGTCAGTCAGTTAACTGGTCAGTCAGTCAATCAGTTAGTTAATTAGTTATTTAATCAGTTAGTTTGTTAGTCAGTCAGTCAGTCAGTCAGCTAGCTAGCTTGTTAGCTAGTCAGTTGGCTATTCAGTTAATTAGTCAATTAGCTAGTTCGTTAGTCTGTTAGTTAGTCATCTAGCTAGCTAGCACGTTAGTTAGTTTGTTAGTCTGCTAGCTAGTCTGTCAGTTAGTCTGTTAGTTAGTCTATTAGTTAGTTTGTCAGTTTGTATGTTAGTTAGTCTGTTAGTTAGTCTGTCAGCCAGCTATCTAGCTAGTTCGTTAGTCTGTTAGTCAGCCAACAAGCTAGCTCGTTGTAAGTTAATTAGTTAGTTAGTTAGTTAGTTAGCCAGCTAGCTAGCTAGCTAGTTCGTTAGTTAGTTAGTTAGTTAGTTAGTTAGTTAGTTAGTTAGTTAGTTAGTTAGTTAGTTAGTTAATACCTTTATCTATGCTCTACAGAAACATCCTTAGATGCTCCTATCTTCTTTTCAGTATTTCAGCCTATGACAGTTGATAATACCCTCCCTGTCTTTACTGATCATCACGATTGGAGCATTTGATTAGTTTTTCATGTTCTGGCACACAGAATTTGACACCAAATTTTAACATGTAACCCAGGAGTGTCAAGCTCCTTGTTAGCTTTTGACCCGTTTCCTCTTTCTCCCTCATTCTTGAAAAATTAACTGGAAGCTAAAAACTGGGCCCACGGGATCGTGTTGACGTAAAGATTCTGGACTTCGTATTAGTTCTAGCCTGCGGGAGATTAAAGACCCCGAATTGTGGAAATATTTCCATTATTAAAAACAAAAAACAAAAAAACTATTTCTGATGGAAGCTAAACTGTGTTAAAGGCAACACCAAAAAGGCATGTTCTCCTCATTTCTTTGGGTCAACATCAGTGAGCTAACTAGGCACGCCTCCTTGAATTGAATCGCACATAATTGCTTGCACCCCCCCCCCCCCACCCCCCATCTCGTGCGCTTAGACTGGATGGAAAATGTTCATTATCTTAGTCGGTTTGTAAAGTTCATTGGCTTCTGCAGGTCATGGGACTATGTGTTTAATGAGATGAACATGCAGATGTATTAGAAGGTCACGGGTGTTTTAAACAAAATACAGGCCAGAATTAAAGCTGAGAAAGATTCTGTGTTGGGGCGGAGAGGCAGCAAGTGAACGAGCTGGCTTCTTGCATCAAAAAATAGGTTGTAGACTTGGCTTTTGTCCCATAAGACAGTGCCGATGTCCCAGTCTTCTCGCATACCGAAAACACAAATGAACCGTTAAGTAAGAAAAACGGATTTTTATTTTTCCTAACTTTTATCCTTATCTTCTTCTTCTTCTTCTATGAGCAGCTACTGAATTTAGCAGCTTTCCGGGACGCTGAGGCTGAAGACAAGACAGGTCTCCATTCCTCTGTGTTCATGATCTTTTCTTGCTAGTTGTAGATTCCAAGAGCGCGTATATCTTCTTCTAGGTTGTCTCACCATCGCTGTCTCTACCTCTTGGTCTGTTCCCTCTCATTACTTCTGTATAAGTCTTCTTTGTCCGTTCATCCTCCCCCATTCTCTCTAAAAGCCACCTCAGTCTGTTGTTTTTCATTATGTGGTTGTTATGAGCGGAGAGTTAAACAATGTCTAGATTTTTTTTTACTTATTATCGTCTATTATTCACTTAACAAAACAGTTGAGAAACACATACATGCCTTTGAATGTAAATGCTACAGAGGAGTTCTTCAAATATTATGGACACAAAAAAGATCAAATATGTCCATAATACACGAACTTAATATTGAAGAAGTTTGGCTAGTAAAGAGGATTAGGGAGAGAAAACGTAAATATTCTGGACACATTAAACGTCATGATAGTCTAGAGAAGACCGTCTTGGAGGGGTACATAATGGGAAAAAGAAAGAGAGGAAGACCAAGGCGAAGATGGCTGCAAGACATCATTGATGATCTGCAAATGGATGCATCAGCAGCAGGCCATCTTGCTCACAACTGAGAGGCCTACAGGAGTGCTGTTTGGGAGGCAAAGCTCCGCCAGGGACATGCAAATGAATGAATGAATGAACGTCCATTATTTTGTTACTGAGTCTCTTATCAGTTCATAAATTCATCTCAGGATTCTATTTTCAAATGTTTGTATTTGGCTTTCATCTTGTTTAGTTGTGCTCCGCGTGTCTGGGCGATACGGTACAACTGGTCTAATCTAATCTGTGTCTTATATATGTTTAGTTTGGTACTATGGGCCAGAGTTTTGTTTTTATTGTAATACTTATCTAAAGGTAAACTATGTCTTGTTTCCAGCTTGTATTCTAGCCCTTATCTCATCTCTTAATATTGCTGGTACTATTGACGCCTACCTGCACAGATCTTCCCAGCCTGGTTGAACCTGCCAGGAGTAAAACTCCCGCTGGTATATCTCTGGGGGTGGTCAGGGTACGCAAGCTGCCGCGCCTCGACAAGGCCTTTTCCTAGCTCAGGCCTTGAAATAACAAAAAATGATGCTTTGGGAGTCATCGACATAAAAAAAAGTCAACAGGCTTTCCTTCAAACTGATCAGAACCTTTTTTCTAGTCAAGAACAAACAAGGTGTTGAAAAGTGGTCACTTCTACTTTGGTTGGCGTTCGAGTGCTGTGTCCAGATTCATGACGGGGGTTAAAACCTACAAAAAATCGCAGATCTCTCTGGAGTCTTGGCCGAGAGAAGTCACCCACACTCGTCCCTCTTTAACAGCGTCGAAAGTTTGCCCAAGTCCAAACATCTTCCTTGAGCTGCAGCAGGGGAGGGGGGATAGAGACGGACTTCTCTGGTGGTCTGAGGAGTTGCGTGGCTGCTTCACTCTGTGTGGTGGTATCCTGTCTGACTAGCCGGTAAACCATACAATCTTCATAGGATTTTCTTGAATAAAGTGTATGGGGTGGGGGTGGGAGTGGGTGGGGGTGCGCATATTTCGTAAAACGTCACGTGAAATACTTACAAGTTTTATTTATTTTTAACTTTTTATTTGTGCCTGCTTCTTCTTCATCTTCTTCTTTCTTCTTCTTCTTCTTCTTCTTCTTTTTTCTTCTTCTTCTTCATCATCATCATCTTCTTCTTCTTCTATCTCCCTGGAACTGCAAGCTGGTGTTATTTAAACGATGCAGGTTACGGCGGCTATTTTTCAGTCCCTGAGTGCAGCTAAAAGCAGGTGATGCGCAATGCTTCTTAGCAGACTCCACCACCATGGGGACTATGGCAATTTCTGCCCTGTTAACCCGGTTAGGCCTGTTTCACTGGTGTACCAAGCCAGGGGTGACACAGGGTTATGGTCACCTATGCTTTGGTAATTCTAACACCAGCATGTCAGTTATGGGCCGCCAACTATAACGCCAGCATGTCAGTTTTCGGATGCCAACTCTAACGCCAGCATGTCAGTTTTGGGTCGCCAGCTGTAGCGCCAGCGTGTCAGTTATGGGTGGCCAACTCTAACGCTAGCATGTCAGTTATGGGTCGTCAATTCTAATGCTAGCATGTCAGTTATGGGTTGCCAACTATAACGCCAGCGTGTCAGTTATGGGTCGCCAACTGTAACGCCAGCGTGTCAGTTATGGGTCGCCAACTCTAACGCCAGCGTGTCAGTTATGGGTCACCAACTCTAATACCAGCGTATCAGTTATGGGTCGCCAACTATAACGCCAGCGTGTCAGTTATGGGTCGCTAACTTCCAAATCCGACATCGTCTTCACCCGCAGCTTTGTGTGGTTGCTACTGCTTAATTATGCTAATTTACGAGAGTGTTCGCCTTTCGCTTCAGCAATGGCGATAGGTAGCATTTGACCGTTTCGCCCCCTCACCAGCGACCCTCCGTTTGTTATGATATCCAATGTGTAGGTGGATTTCAGCGCTGCCGATTGAAAAAATGCTTGTATCCTGTGGTGGCTCGCCGCTGTTTGACTTGAGTATGGTGCAGACAGGAACGTACTCACGTGTCAAATGAGCAGCGATGTCGTCACTGCTTTCAAGATGGAACTCTTCCCGAGAACGACGCTGACTAGTTTCGCATTTGGACTTTTTTTCTTCCAAAAAAAAAAAATGGCCCCTTCATTGGGTGGCTCATCATCAAGGACTGACGCGAAGGACCACTGGTGAACATTATGTGCGATATACACTGGCACAGACGGGGGGGGGGGGGGGGGGGGGAACAATTATAGGATAATACCGATAACCTAATACTGAAAACTGAAAAAAGAGTGTATTCTCTTTTTCTTTCATTTTGCTCTTTATTTTGCGTCGCTAGATTAACCAAATGAAATCAAAGACCACCCTAGCGCCACACAAAGGTTGCTGGAAAGGAAGCATGAAGCACGTTATACGGTCATTTATACCACGTCGGCTGCTAACAGAGTTAACAAAAGGTGTAAATTAAATCCACTGTTTTCAGTTGAAAAGAAACGAAGGTCAGCAGGTTGAGATCGTGGTAAACTGCCACCTGTCCTTAGATTAAATACTTTAGTCTAGATCTGCGCATGTACAGTCAATGTTTACCACCTGACCCGATTATTTGACCGGTTACGTCCCTTGTACAAGTAATGAGCAGAAGAAAGCACTTTTTTCTGTCAAGGGTCAGCAACCCGTGGCCAGCATCATACTGATTATGGTGTGATTATTACGCAGTGTTCATCATCATCATCATCATCATCATGTGCCTTGCCGACTAGCGTTGGCTATCACGCTTCTTCAGAGTACACAACCCTTCATGCATGCCATTAGCTCATATGTGATCCCCTGTCACGCCATCTCGTCAGACTTTAATGACGAATTTATTACTCTGTACAAGCATAGCTATCCATGGGAGCTACAACAGTGGTTTTCCCGTTGCCTTCTGTCGGTTTGTGTACGGACTCTCCGCTAGCCTTTGGACTCCCTTGTCCTACCCGCAAGGCAGTTCGAGCGAGAGGTTTTAAGGCGCCTCTTACCCGCCTGGCATTCCCTTCACTGAGCACGTGAGGCACTTTATAGAAGTAGTAAGGACAGACAGACAGTCTTGTATATGCAGTATTATATAAGTGAAATAGCTGTTATTCAGTCTTGTAACATTTTGGGGGGTTAAATTTTGAGTTCACGTATTAGCTACAGATTGAAAGTAGCTCGCCAGCTACCCAAGTAGGCGGTATCCGACCTTATTTGTCAAAAAAAAAAATGTTGCCTTCTTATTCATGTCTGTTACAAAAGAGCAATGATTATGTCCCTTTTGATTTTGATGCTTACGCCGAAAGTTGCCGACCCCTGGGATCCGCTGTAACACGATGGCTTTAAGTTTGACCTTCAACATTTAATCGCTTATACTACAGACACAAAGCTTGCATATTTATTCATCTGTTGATTCATTACCCTAGGTCCCATTCATTGAGTATCAAACAACTGGCAAAGGACATAGTGATATGGAGATACATTGCAGCAGTATGTACGACATAAGTGTCTGTGATGAATAACAAAGATAATGATGATGATGACAACGAAGATAGTGGTTGCGATAACTGTTTTGATAATCAGTAAAGTTGATCTTTCTTTGGGAAAAGTAAATTTTTTCTAAAATCTGTGTATGTATGTGTGTATCTATCTATCTATCTATCTATCTATCTATCTATCTATCTATCTATCTATCTGTCTATCTATCTATCTGTTTGTCTGTCTGTCATCCATCCATCCATCCATCCTGTCTGTCTGTCTTTCTGTCTCTCTATCCTTCCGTCCGTCTGTCTATCATAAATAAAGAAAAAAAATGCTACTCACAATTCACTTCTGATCATGCTCAGTAAATATTTATCACATTTTATTATTTACACAAACAACCTGCGCGTGTTGTTTTCCCAAATATTTTTGTATATAAATCTGGTGATAAATCTGCTAAATTCACTGGTAGGTTTCAACAGCTCAAGAGCATCTTGAAGGTACAGATAGCTACCATGTTCTTGGTGTCTGTCAATGTCTCTGTCTTCATATTTATGCGTGTTAAATCGTTCATTTTTTTGTGCGTTATGAATTACTGACTAGCAGTTTTTCCCCCTCTAATCTGTATAAGGTCTTGAAAGATAACCAATTTTTTTTTAAATCTAATTTTATAAGCTTTTGAAACAATCACAATCTTTTTTTTTCTCATAATGCACACTTATGAAGCAGTCTTTTTTTAATCTAATTTTATCAACTTTGAAAGAACCAAACTTTTTTTTGGACTGGATTTTACAAGTTTATGAACCAATCTTTTAATCTAATTTGATATGCTTTTTTTCAACATCTCTATATTTCTTTCCAAATTATTGAAACAATCAAGATTTTTATTAAGTTTTATAAGATTCTAGGAATATTAAAACTGTTACCAAATTTCACAAGGTCTTGGAAACATCAAAAACATTTCTCTAACTTTTGTTACTTTTTAACAAGAAGTTCCTTGTACCTAATTCCTGCTTTATATTCTTTAAAAATGTAACTTGAACACCAGTGCTGTTAGTTCTTGTTTGCTTTTATTGGATCCTTTATTAATTCTTGTGTAGCTTCTTAACTGTATTTGTTACTCGTTGTGTGTGTGTGTGATTTCCACAACTGCTGTGAATGCTTCTTGTATGTACGTACAAGTATACCTTTTGTTTTGCTTTGTGTAAGACTCATAAACTATTTCTGTACTCGTGTATAACTTCCGTGCGTCCAGTATTATTGTTATTTTATTGATCTTCTTCTTCTTCTTCTATCTCACTGGAACTGTGAATTTGATGTTCTTTGCAGCCGAGGCGGTGAAGATGTTGACCATAGCATCGTGTCGGATTGCTAGGAGGGTCATGGAGGCTTTTTTTTCAGTCCTCGGTGGAGCAAAACAGCAGGTGTCATGCAATACTTCTTTAGCAGACTCCACCGCCGTGGAAGACTATGGAGATGCTTGTGCAGTTAGCCAGGCTAAGCCTGTTACTAGTGGGTTGTGGGTGGCATACGAAAGGTCGGTCCGGGTCTTGATTAGCTATGGGTCCGCCAGTCAGGACGCTACTATGTCAGCTATATCTCTCTCGGGGGGTGCAAGATAGCTAAGCTTATTAATGCGCTATTCTCTCGTGGCCAGACGGTTGTTCGTCCTACCGGAGTCCGTGGTTCAAGTCCCAGGTAATTCTCTTGTCATTTTTCTTTCCCTCATTACTAAACGTGCTCTGTCTATGATTTTTTTCGAGGTCTAACCGTAACACAGTGTGCTCTGTTACTTAACTGTGCGAAAACCTCGTTTGTTTCCTATCTGTAAAAATGTGTATCTCGTTTCACTTTCCCATGGAAATGTGTGTATGCGTGTGTGCGTGAGAGAGAGAGAGAGAGAGAGAGAGAGAGAGAGTTTTACTTCAGTATTGGGGGCGCAGTAGTCAGCCGTAACCAGTCCTTGACCACACCGGAAAGTTAGTTTGCGTCTTGATAGTCTGAGCACTAGTTCAAATTACTTGTTGGCATTTACGTTTTCTCTCATTTTTTTGCGTTCGATACAACTCCTCAGTATACATGAACGGTAAATGGTGTTGACTGTTTATTGTATATCGAAGAAATTCTCAGCCTCTCAACAATGCACTTGCCACATCATCCTCTGTAATCTATAAACTTTATAGGGACCTATACCGATAGACGCAAATTCTGTATACGGAGATGGAGACTTTCGGAGTACATAATATTCTACGTGTCTTTGTAGAAATATGGAGAATATAACTCCTTCGGCTGTCCCTTTCAAATTTTCCTGTGTCTTTTGATGCCACTTTGGGCAGACTGAATTTGGAGGACATCTGGCTGAATGACAACTATCTCATCAGGAGGATGATCGAGTTGGGGGAGGAGAATGGAAGTGGACGTTTTTTTTCCAACGAAGTGGTTCAGCGCGTGTTACCAACAACCAGAGTGTGGCTGGCTCCATCAGCAGGTGCATGTTTCACTGGGTGTTAGAACGGAAGGCGGAGCACGTATGGGAATGCCCGCCAGCCTCTGATTACAGGTTTCTTTTCCTGCTTAGTTTTTATTTAAAGGGCAGCTGCAATCGAATCTTCAAGCGTTTCCGTAATGTGAAAGTAATAATTTTTAATCACATCACTGGTGTTATTATGTTACCTCTGTGTGTTGTTTATATAGTGTATGTGTATGTGTGCTATTTGCTAGGAGAGGATAACAGTAGAGGTGTAGGGGCAATTAAGTGAGGTAAAAGATCATCATCATCATCATCATCACTACTTGTCATTCCCTTGGGAGTATAATAAATCAAATCACTCACCTGCCGTGCCGCGTGGAGTAGGTGATCATTTCTCTCCACAGTTCCATGTCTTTAGATTATGAGATCCGCCGGTGACTTTCTTCCTAGCCACACTGACAGCCCATCTAGTAACATCTCTCTCTGTCTTCCTCTGTATAGGTGCATAGGCTGTGGATAAAGTTTCTCTAGTCATCCCCGTTCTTGGATTCGTTCTCTACTTCCCTCCAAATGTATCCCTTGTCTCTGAGCACTTTCATAATTTCTACAAGTAGTTCTAGACCTTCCCTGATTTCTTTTTCCCTGGGAGTTTCATGTCAGTGCCTGCCTTGTTATGCTGGCGTCTGGTGTCCTTAAGTATGTGGCCAATCCACCTCCATTTTCTTGTTATGATTTGTGGGTTCACAGGTTCTTGCCCTGCTCTTTCCCAGACCTCTTCGTCCATCGCTTTGTCTTGCCTTTTAATGTTTATCAGGATTGCGATTATTGTTTTAAAAGAACATAATAATAATAATAACATTTTCCTATTTAAAATTGACTAATAATTATTGATAAGTAATAAGAAACACAAATTATTGATCTATATTCCAGAAGCACACATTGTTTGTTCCGACGAAAATGTTGAAGCATCTTACTCTCTTCTGTTGTGTGTTTGGTGAGTTACATTAACATAAATCTACTTACGTGTCTGTAACTTTTTTTCAGCGTGATTTTTTTTTTTTAGTGCCCGCATGGGCTTGCTAGATAATTTTACCACGTGTGTGGTGAAGGTTTGTTGATTAAAATAGCCAAAAGGCCGGGAAGTTGGTTCCAGCTGTAAAATACTGTGTCAAAGTTTTTTCAGCGTGAGTGATGTATTTTCATGGCTGTGATTTTAATTATTATTATTATGATTTACGGGCCTTTCCGAAAGCAAATTGTCGCCTGACGATATTTTTGTCACGTGATCTTTCTTTCATATTTAATTTTAATGCGTGCTAAGACTTAAAGCAATTCCAAATATTACAAACACAAAGCCAATTCGTGAAAAATATAAAAGCAATCAGAATTAAGCTTGCAAAGTGTGATATTTATATCTTCTCTAAAACACACATACGACATAAAGCACGAGAGGTCTTATAAATGAATTACTTCCCTTTAAATGCGACTTTAAACACACACACACACACACACATACACAGAGTGCAGGAGTTAACGTTAACTTTGAATGTCAAACCAATAAATGTAAACATTACGATTCTGATCAATAGAAATTAATTTTCGTTCTAGACAATTTTTTTTGTTTCTCTTTTTCATGCAGGCTATGCTCACATGATACTGCCTGCGGCAACCCAGGAAGGTAAAATAGTTTAGCAAGTATTCCCATATTTAATTTATATATTTTATATATATTTTTTAAATTATAGTATTAAAGACACTTTTATTGAAAAACAGAAAAATTACAGTTGAAACAAAAAGATCAGTAAAGCATGATTTCCTATCTCTGGGTTATCTGTGTCAGACATGGACGCTAACAGGATAAAAGTAAATGGAACATCACCGCGACAGAAATGTAACGGTTATGGAGAATACTGAATGTAACAAGAAGAGACCAAATCAGAAATGACACCATCAGGCCAAGAGTTCGACTAACACCAGATCCACAATGCAACCAGAAAAGTCAAATGGTTTGGCTACGTTACGCGAAACAACCACAGAGTATACCACAGACAACATCATCATCATTATCATTGCCCGTCGTTCCTTTAGGAGTATAGGCCATTAATAAAGTTTCTCGTCTCGACTTCCCTCCATGTGTATCGTTGTCTCTGAGCACTAACTTCCCTCCTCCGGGTACTTCTGGGCCTTCCCTAGTTTCTATTCCCCTGACAGAGAACAGTAAACATGCATGAAAACAGACAGCGAGGCCGCCCACGTAGGAGGTGGATGGACGAAAATTACAGAAACCTTAAACAATGCATTATGTGAAGCAAATCGTTGAGCTCTGTCAACTCTCATAGTTATATGAGGAGCAAGAAAAAACACAAGACAACAGCGTTAACTGTTAACCTCTCAATCATTGTTACTGTATTTTCACACTTTGTTTTTTTTTAAACTCTTTTGCTATTGTTTATTTTAGTTATACGTAATTTAAACATAATGTAAACATGGTTAAACATTCCCACTCTGACATTTTAGCTCGGCAGCCACCAAGCCCCGTTAGGAATTTTGCAATGTGGCCCTAGTCCATTCGCACGCTCTCCCTATTTGTTGTACTGAATAGCTACTCTATCCCCAGACACTACCCGGACCTTTTTTTTGTGGAATCCGCCCCTCTTTTCCCATTTTTAAAACAGGGGAAGCAGTCAGGGCTCCTGTCAGGCGTTCGGCGACCCCAACCCCTCCCCTCCCCACCCCAACCCCAGCTCCCATAGGTGCTTGTCAGCCCTATACACGTATTTTATGTTCAGAATTTGCTGTGCTGGTGTAATATAAGCAGAAATTAAGAACAGACTATTTAAAAAAGCAGAAAATGCAACAACAAAAAAAGGAGACAGTAAAACTTTATAACATACAGAAGAAGCTAGCAGGTGCTATTACCTCAAGAGAAAGACCTGTCTTTAGCAAAATAGGCAACCTATCAACATCAAGTAAAGACCACAAGCAAAGATGGGCCGAACCGACCACACCTAAATGAATTAATAAATCTTGAAACTGATTTATCAGTCCCACAACTACATGTCAACTTAGATGAATTTACACTGAATGAAACTGAAACAGCAATGAATCTAATGGCTAACGACAAAGCTGCAGGTGGAGATGAAATAACAGTCAAAATGTTAAAGCTATTAGCAGTGACAACATGAGCCAGCACAAAGAATATTTAATAAAATTTGGAAAGAAGAAAAAGTCCCTTCTCAGTGGAAAAAGGGAATCATTGTTAAAATACTCAAAAGGGAACCTTCAGTGACTGCAGTAACTGGAGGGATGTAACCTTACTATCAGTTGTGCTATAGGTGTTTTGTAAAGTGATTCTAAATAGAATTAAAGATGTAGTGGATACTGCAATGAGAGAAAAGCAAGCAGGATTTCGAAAAGGGAGAAACTGTTTCGACCAGATTTTTACTCTAAGAATAATACTTGAAGAACATATTGAAAAACAGAAACCATTAATCCTGAACTTCATAGACTTTAAAAAAGCATTTGATAGCATACACAGAGATTTATTGTGGAGAATTTTAAGACTATATGGAATAAGATCTAAAATTGTCAACATCATTAGAGATCTCTACAACGGATATGTTTGTGCAGTCAACACAGAAGAAGGAATGAGCGAATGGTTCCAGATTGAAACAGGCGTGAAACAAAGGATGTATATTATCTCCCTTGCATTTTGGAATTGCCATAGACTTTATAATGAAAAGATGCTGTACAGGTAAAACTGGCATTGACTGGGTACATGGGACCCAAATAGAAGATCTTGATTTTGCTGATGACATAACTCTTATCAGTGACAATGTGAAATTGATGTAGGAAAAAAAACAGATTCCCTGTCTTCCTTGGCTAGCATAATAGGTCTTGAAATTAACAAAGACAAAACAAAAATAATGAAACTTTTCATTAATCAAGAAGAAAAACTATATATGGAAGGAACAGTTGAAGTAAATCAGTTTGCATATCTTGGCAACAACATAGACCAAGATGGTGACACCAGGAAGGAAGTGAGAATTAGAATTGCAAAAGCAGCATTGTCCTTAAAAAATCTTGAGAACATATGGAATTCAAAAATTATAAGCACAAAAACCAAGTTAAGATTATTCAATTCAAATGTGATATCCACCCTCATTTATGTATGCGAAAGCTGGAAATCAGCTAAAGAAATAGACAAGAAATTAGACTCTTTTGAAAACAAATGCCTAAGGAAGATGCTTGGTATAAAGTGGATCGAATTCAAGAACAACGCAGAGATAAGACAGATGAGCAAACAACAACATGTCTCATGTGTGATCAGAAAAAGAAGATGGACATATGTAGGCCATGTGATGAGAAGAAACAATCAGAGAATACCAAAACAAGCTATCAAGTGGAACACAACAGGCCGAAGAAAAATAGGTCGACCACGTGAAACTCTAAAGAGGATATTGTTAAGAGAAGCCAGGTTAGTGGGCATAACATCCCTTGACGAAGTTGAAAGACTCGCCGAGAATAGGAAAACTTTGCATACAACTATGCGAGCCCTATGTGACGTTTAACGGCACAGAAAGGATGTACGATGTAAGATTAACCCAAAGTTTGTTTTTCAACTCCAGAAACATAAAAGAAAAGGATAAAATAGGTCAGGAACGGGTCAGCTCAGAGGAGCGCAACTCTGAGTTAACCCGTCACTGACCTAGTTTATTATTTTCATGTATGTTGCTGGAGTTGAAAAACAAACTTTGGTTTAATAGTCTGTTCTTAATTTCTGCTTATATTACACTGACTGTGTCACATTACGTGACTACATAAGCGTCCATAATAAGCAGATCTACACAGTTAAATGCAGCCGTGGGATCTGGGTCTGATATAAGATATTACGTAGCTGTCACTAGCAAAACTGAAAACATTAACTTGGTGATACTTTGATGTAGTTCCAAATCTGATCGAACATGTAAATCCAGTTTAGTTGGCAGATTTCAGGGGGTGGAGACATTGCCCCTTTTAGCAATCAGCCACTCATAGTTAGCGAACCACAACCAGCCAAGACCCACCTCTCCACTGTTATCCTCAGTAACAGGCCGAGCCTGGATGACGGAACAGGGATCGCATGAGTCTTCATGATGAGGGGGTCTGCTATGGAAGCATTGCACAAGCTCCTGCATATTTAGTTTCACTCAGGGCTCCCAGTCCGCCACGATGATGTGACTCATCATCTTCATTGCATCAGCTGCAAAGTACATCAAGCTTGCAGTTCAGGGATGTAGTAGTAATAGTAGTAGTAGTAGTAGTAGTAGTAGTGGTAGTAGTAGTAGTAGTAGTAGTAGTGGTAGTAGTATTAGTAGTAGTAGTAGAAGTAGTGGTAGTAGTAGTAGTAGTAGTAGTAGTAGTAGTAGTGGTAGTGGTAGTAGTAGTAGTAGTAGTGGTAGTAGTAGTAGTAGTAGTAGTGGTAGTAGTAGTAGTAGTAGTAGTGGTAGTAGTAGTAGTAGTAGTAGTGGTAGTAGTAGTAGTAGTAGTTGTTGTTGTAGTGGTAGTAGTAGTAGTAGTAGTAGTAGTGGTAGTAGTAGTAGAAGTAGTGGTAGTAGTAGTAGTAGTAGTAGTAGTTGTAGTAGTAGTAGTAGTAGTAGTAATTGTAGTAGTAGTAGTAGTTGTTGTAGTAGTAGTAGTAGTAGTAGTTGTTGTAGTAGTAGTAGTAGTAGTAGTTGTAGTAGTAGTAGAAGAAGAAGAAGAAGAAGAGCAGGATTTCGGAGTTCGGAGACAATGATAAATCTCTTCACCCTTTTTTTTTCCCTAGGAACTGCAAGTAAAAGCATCCTCAATGATTCTTGCTCTAACCTCTAAGTAATAGGAACGTCAGTACCTCCCTGAATGCCTTTGTCTTCCTATGGAAACCCCAGGTACTCATTTTGGGGACTGGGTTGACCCCGAGCCGGCGGTCAGAAAAAAAAAATGTCCCCGGACAAAATCTAAGCAGGGACCTTGTGATCGCTAGGCCAGACCACTAACCAATAAACCACTGCGGCACATATTTCTTTGAAACTAAGCATAATAACGGGTTTCTTTGGTAACGGGTTTCTTTGCTCGAATTTCCAGGTCTTCAGCTGAGCCGGGACTGCTACGGGTCATACGGGTACGTCTCTCCGCCTGCCACCTGCACCTGCAGTAAGACCAATTCGAACGCCCCTGGTCTGGTGGAGTGGGTGCTACCTGACGGAACCCGCGCTGACCAGCAGTTTAACACCATACGTTCCACTGCCACTGTGAACATCGTGTCCCCGTATGAATATGGTAAGTGTCATACAACTTTCACTTAGTAGTAAAGAAACGGTGTAAACTTCGTCTTTCTGCTTCGAAAAAAAAACAACTTTTTCCTGCTTTGATTAGCTCCGCGTACTGCCACGTGTGTTATTTTAACTTGCGTAGACGAAAGATGCAATATTCGTGTTGAATGAGATCGCGGTTAGCTGCCTACAGCTGACTGTTTTCATTAGGGTTTGGGAAATCATAGCTGACTGTCTTTATCAGGGTTGGAGAATCATAGCTGACTGTCTTTATTAGGGTTGGGGGAAATCATAGCTGACTGTTTTTATTAGGGTTGAGAAATCATAGCTGACTGTTCTTATCAGTGTTGAGAAATCATAGCTGACTGTTTTTATCAGGGTTGAGAAATCATAGCTGACTGTTTTTATTAGGGTTGAGAAATCATAGCTGACTGTTTTTATTAGGGTTGAGATATCATAGCTGACTGTTCTTACCAGTGTTGAGAAATCATAGCTGACTATTTTTATTCATTCATTCATTCATTCATTCATTCATTTGCATGTCCTTTGCCTCCCAAACAGCACTCCTGTAGGCCTCTCGGTTGTGAGCAAGATGGCCTGCTGCTGCTGCATCCATTTCCAGATCGTTAACGATGTCTTGCAGCCATCTTCGTCTTGGTCTTCCTCTTTTTCTTTTTCCCATTATGTATCCTTTCCAATGTTTCTCTAAATTATCATGACGTTTAATGTGTCCAAAATATTTCAGTTTTCTCTCTTTAATCCTCTTCACTAGCCAGCCTTCTTCAATATTAAGCTCTTGTAGTATAGATATATTTGTTCTTTTTGTGTCCACGATATTTGAAGAACTCTTCTGTAGCATTTACATTCAAAGGCATTTATGTGTTACTCAGCTGTTTTGTTAAGTGTCCAGGTCTCACAGGCATATGTTGCTATGGGAAAGATGCATGCCCTTAAAAATCTTATTTTTGTGGTTCTGTCTGCTCCTCTCCACAGATTCTTTATTTGTTTTACTTTCTGAAGAGCGATAGATGTCCTCCTTTTAATTTCCCTCATTGTATCTCCATTATTAGTTAGTAGCGATCCAAGATATTCAAAACTCTCCACTTCTTCCAGTTTTTCCTCATTGATACATATTTCAGTTGCCTTGTTTGTTTTGTCAGTTGTCATCAATTTAGTTTTCTTTGCATTAAGATAGAGGTTCTGCTCTTCGCTGTTCTTGCGGACTGACATAATTAGTTTTTCCATTCCTTTTTGTGTTGTGGACAGCAATACTGTGTCATCAGCATATCTAATCTCTGGTATTTCATAACTTCCAACTGTTATGGCATCGTAATATTCTTTGTCTACATCTTCTCTAACATTCCTCATTATATTTTCAGTATACAAGTTAAATAAGTAGGGTGACAATATGCACCCCTGACGGACCCCTTGTTTTATGTCAAACCAACTTGTTGTTTCACCATTTATTCTTACTGCTGCTTGTTGGTCTAGATACAGCAGTGATGTTAATTGTATCAAATGTTTTGGAAATCCCATTTTTTCCATTATTTCCCAAAGTTTCTGGTGTTGTACACAATCAAATGCCTTTGAGTAGTCTATAAAGGATAAATATAGATTCACATTAAACTCTCTGCATTTCTCTATTATTAGTCTTAGATTGAATATATGATCTCTTGATCCTCTTCCTTGCCTGAAACCAGCTTGGACCATATTGACTTCTTCTTCTATTTTCTTTCGAAGTCTACCCATTATGATTTTTAGCAGAATTTTACTGGCATGACTAATCAGGGCAACAGTTCTGTAGTTGGTGCATAATTTCAGGTTACCCTTTTTTTGGCAGTGGTATGAATACAGTTCTTTTCCATTCTTTTTATTAGTGTTGAGAAATCATAGCTGACTGTTTTTGTTAGTGTTGAGAAATCATAGCTGACTGCTTTTGTTAGTGTTGAGAAATCATAGCTGACTGCTTTTGTTAGTGTTGAGAAATCATAGCTGACTGCTTTTATTGGTGTTGAGAAATCATAGCTGACTGTTTTTATTAGTGTTGAGAAATCATAGCTGACTGTTTTTATTAGTGTTGAGAAATCATAGCTGACTGTTTTTATTAGTGTTGAGAAATCATAGCCGACTGTTCTTATCAGGGTTGAGAAATCATAGCTGACTGTTCTTATCAGGGTTGAGAAATCATAGCTGACTGTTCTTATCAGTGTTGAGAAATCATAGCTGACTGTTCTTATCAGTGTTGAGAAATCATAGCTGACTGTTCTTATCAGTGTTGAGAAATCATAGCTGACTGTTCTTATCAGTGTTGAGAAATCATAGCCGACTGTTCTTATCAGGGTTGAGAAATCATAGCTGACTGTTCTTATCAGTGTTGAGAAATCATAGCTGACTGTTCTTATCAGTGTTGAGAAATCATAGCCGACTGTTCTTATCAGGGTTGAGAAATCATAGCTGACTGTTCTTATCAGTGTTGAGAAATCATAGCTGACTGTTCTTATCAGGGTTGAGAAATCATAGCTGACTGTTCTTATCAGTGTTGAGAAATCATAGCTGACTGTTCTTATCAGGGTTGAGAAATCATAGCCGACTGTTCTTATCAGGGTTGAGAAATCATAGCTGACTGTTCTTATCAGGGTTGAGAAATCATAGCTGACTGTTTTTATCAGGGTTGAGAAATCATAGCTGACTGTTCTTATCAGTGTTGAGAAATCATAGCTGACTGTTCTTATCAGTGTTGAGAAATCATAGCTGACTGTTCTTATCAGGGTTGGCGAATCATAGCTGACTGTTCTTATCAGGGTTGGCGAATCATAGCTGACTGTTCTTATCAGTGTTGAGAAATCATAGCTGACTGTTCTTATCAGGGTTGGCGAATCATAGCTGACTGTTCTTATCAGGGTTGAGAAATCATAGCTGACCAAATGGTGCATTATGATAGCATAGCAGAAAAAAGACGACTAGACTACTGATTACATAGGAAGGCAAACCTGGTAACAAAATAAGTCATGTTAAAGGTCTTTGCATCACGAATATGAGACAGCCAGGCTCTAACTCGTGGCACAAGGAAAACCCTTCATTTTTTAGGGCGGAGAAAAAAGACAAATAACAACAACAGTAACTGTATCTGGTCGAAATTGGTTAAAAAAATAATGAAAACGTAACATTTGCTTAAAACTGTGGATGCTTTATCTAACAGACAGCACGAAAGCCTGGCCACCCTCTACTATGTCTCCACTGAAGCATCCCCGTTCACACATATTCAAAATCTTTCCACAGCTCGAAGCGTGACATACATATGTCGTTGGCTGGTCCAGGAAGATACTGCAGCAGCTGAACTAACATACACAACGAATTTAACATGTAAGTAATTTTGTTGTATTTTGGTTGTTGTTGTTGTTGTTTTTTCTCTCTACGTAAAGCGTATTTTCGTTCATTCATTGTAACCTTTTACTCTCCTATGCCAAGAATTTGGTACACAAATTTTATTCTGCAGCTCGAATATTGTATCAGTTTTTTTTTAATTTACATCATCATCATCATCAGGTGCCGTGCCGACTGGCGTTAGCTATTATGCTTCTCCTGAGTACCCGATCCTTCATGCAGGCCATCAGTTCATTTGGTGATCTCCTCTCACACCATCCCGTCAGACTGTCCAGTATCATTTCTCTTTGTCTTCCTCTTGATCTTCTTCCTTTTTCCTGTTGTTATAATATTTTCAATGCCCCCTCTTCTCATTGCATGCCCTATGAAAGTACATTGTCTCTCTCTTATCTTTTTGACAAGGTTTTTTTGTCTCTCCAGCTCTTCTCATACATTCTTCATTAGTTATTTTTGCTGTCCAGGGGATTCGCAACATTCTTCTAATAAACCACATTTCTGCTGCTTCCAATGATTTTTGTGCAGACTTGCCTATTGTCCATGATTCACTTCCATATAACAAGATAGGTTCAGTATAGCATTTTAGGACTCGTTTTCTAACATTCATTGAGAAATCATAGCTGACTGTTCTTATCAGTGTTGAGAAATCATAGCCGACTGTTCTTATCAGGGTTGAGAAATCATAGCTGACTGTTCTTATCAGTGTTGAGAAATCATAGCTGACTGTTCTTATCAGGGTTGAGAAATCATAGCTGACTGTTCTTATCAGTGTTGAGAAATCATAGCTGACTGTTCTTATCAGGGTTGAGAAATCATAGCCGACTGTTCTTATCAGGGTTGAGAAATCATAGCTGACTGTTCTTATCAGGGTTGAGAAATCATAGCTGACTGTTCTTATCAGGGTTGAGAAATCATAGCTGACTGTTCTTATCAGGGTTGAGAAATCATAGCCGACTGTTCTTATCAGGGTTGAGAAATCATAGCTGACTGTTCTTATCAGGGTTGGCGAATCATAGCTGACTGTTCTTATCAGGGTTGGCGAATCATAGCTGACTGTTCTTATCAGGGTTGAGAAATCATAGCTGACTGTTCTTATCAGGGTTGGCGAATCATAGCTGACTGTTCTTATCAGGGTTGAGAAATCATAGCTGACCAAATGGTGCATTATAGTACCAAAACAAAAGAAAAAGACGCCTAGACAGATAGGAAGGCAAACCTGGTAGCAAAATAAGTCATGTTAAAGGTCTTTGTATCACGAATATGAGACAGCCAGGCTCTAACTCGTGGCACAAGGAAAACCCTTCATTTTTCAGGGCGGACGAAAAAAGACAAATAACAACAACAGTAACTGCATCTGGTCGAAATTGGTTAAAAAATAATGAAAACGTAACATTTGCTTAAAACTGTGGATGCTTTATCTAACAGACAGCACGAAAGCCTGGCCACCCTGTACTATGTCTCCACTGAAGCATCCCCGTTCACACATATTCAAAATCTTTCCACAGCTCGAAGCGTGACATACATATGTCGTTGGCTGGTCCAGGAAGATACTGCAGCAGCTGAACTAACATATACAACGAATTTAACATGTAAGTAATTTTGTTGCTTTTTGGTTGTTGTTGTTGTTGTTGTTGTTGTTTTTGTTTTTTCTCTCCACGTAAAGCGTATTTTCGCTCATTCGTTGTAACCTTTTACTCTCCTATGCCAAGAATTTGGTACACAAATTTTATTCTGCAGCTTGAATATTGTATCAGTTTTTTTAAAATTTACAACCAAAGCATTTTTATTTATTTTTTTTAACTCAACGAATTCCTTAAAATAAGATAGAAATGTGTGTATGAAATGTTAGTTTCTTCACGAACATGAAATGTAACAATTTTCCCCCCTCATTCTATGTAAAAAAAAAGGTAAAGGTGACCCTGTCATGCCTTAGAGGCACATAGGGATACGGTGTTAGTGCCCATATTTTCCTTGACCTGTCAGCACACTAGAGGGTGATATGGTCAGTATCACGCCTGGCTGCCTTTCCTTCCCCAACTCCAGAAGAAGTCGGGTACCCATTTCTACAGCTGGGTGACTGGGGTCCCGTCGGTCGGATTCGAACCCCCGACCTTCGCCATGAGAGACCGGTGCACTAACCACTTCGCCACTCAGACACCCCTCATTCTATGTACGCTCCGTTTATTATGTGCAGTCGAAACACGGAGAACCAATCAGAGAACAGGAAATAGATTAAAAGAATTTCAAGGAAGATGCCTCGGGAAAATTTGATGAATACACAGGAAAGAGCGTGTGATAAGAAGAATAAAAGGAAGCAGGAAAGACATGGTTTGAGGTACCTCAACTTGCTCAAGACGGGATTGGCTGGAATACCTTTGCTGGTGCCTTATGCTTCTCAGGACGCAAGGCATTCATTTTGATTTCTCAATATTTTTGAGAAGGTTAACGAACGAATCATATCTAGGACTGACGAATGATTATCGATCAAAAATATCTTGCTTCTTTTTATAAATCCATGATACGCCTGAGCCACACAAATTCTCATCTCTGTATTATGTGTGTGTGAACAGAACGTATAGATTACACTCACTATAGAAGTTAGAAAGCTGAGATACTTTGGCCACATCAAGAGACACAACTGTTTGGAGAGTTTCATAGTAGAAGGAATGGTACCCGGCAAAAGAGAAAAGGGGCCGACTTCGCCGTAAGTGAACCCAGGACATCACGGAAAGTCTGAATTTGCGAGTCGCTGGTCAACTTCCGGTATGACCTCATTGCATTCAGGAAGGCAGTGGGAGGGACAATGTTCTGGAAAGGACACATTACATGAAAACAGAAACACTGCAGTAAATGGGCCGAATCTAAATAAGTAGCACCTTATAACACAGCTGTACTTGTTACTTGTGTGTCGTCGCAGCTGAGTCATTGTTGCATCAGCACATGTTTAGTTTGGGGGGGGGGGGGGGGGGTGCATAATGTCTTACACTTAGTCACGTGACCGAGCGCTGGGATAGAGTTAGGATTTGGCAGGATTTTTGCTGGGGGGGGGGGGGGGGAGAGAAGAGAGACGGCCGAGGTAGGGGGTGCGTGAATGTGCATGCTGACAGAGAGTTAGAATGCGCCAAGAGATGAATTAAAGATGGTCTTTCTACACTAGCCTTCCTAGATTCTGTCATCCGTTGTTTGTAGAGGCCACTCCTGTCATTGCAGAATCAACACCGTGAAGTACCCGTCTCTGTGAAGTAACCTGAAGTACCTTTGTCTATGTGGAGAAACGTGACGTACCTTTGTCTATGTGGAGTAACGTGAAGTACCTTTGTCTATGTGGAGTAACGTGAAGTACCTTTGTCTATGTGGAGTAACGTGAAGTACCTTTGTCTATGTGGAGTAACGTGAAGTACCTTTGTCTATGTGGAGTAACGTGAAGTACCTTTGTCTATGTGGAGTAATGTGAATTACCTTTGTCTATGTGGAGTAACGTGAAGTACCTTTGTCTATGTGGAGGAGCAATGTCCTGTGGTCGTTGTAATTGTGTCAGCACACCTGTCCACACATCTCCACCACATTTACTCCACACGTAGCGGAGATAGATACAAGATGAAGTAAAAGAAGGAAAATGTGTGCAGGCTGTTAGTTTAGTTACTGTAAAGTTACTCTGAACACGCCCCTACCCCCTCCCCTCCCCCCACAGATGGTCCTGAGGATGCTAGGCTGTATTCACTGGACTCAGATGTCGTGTATCTCTGCCCCTCTGACGCGGCCAAAGACGTGACCCTCTACTGCGACGTCACAGCGTCCACGGTCAACCCAGGACCAGTGTTTACCGTCACAGCCAACGGCAGACGTTACGGAGCATACGACAAGTACGGTGGCGTCTTCGTTCAGGATGAGAACGTTTGGAGACAGGCGATTATTTTAAGCGTGACGAGTGCTGGCTCTTACGATGTAGCCTGCTACGTGAGAAACATGTACGGCCACAGTAGCTGGATCAATCTACGGTATAGCTTCTCTGTTTCAGGTACGTTCGTTTTCTTCGTAATTATCCTACTAAATTTTAAGTGTCTTATTAAATTCTATAAATTATAGTTTGTTAGCTAAATCATCGACTTAACCTACTGAGCATATGCTACTGGTTGTACATAATTAATGTTCTGTGCCTCCAACCAGTCAGTTACATCACAGAGTCTATTAGCAACCTACTTGAGATCTGCGCAGGTACCTCATGGCGAAAGTCAATAGCTCGAATCCGATTGGAGCGCCCCCGCCACACAGCTGTAGAAACGGGTACCTGGCTTCTTCTGGAGCTAGGAAGGGAAAGGCTGCCAGGAGTGAGCGACGCTGACCACGTCACACCTCTAGTGTGCCGACGGGTCTTGGAAAATACTGGCACCAACACCATAACCCCTAGCTGTCTCCAGGGCTGACACGGGAAAATTGGTCAAGAACCCAGTTTAACTTCTTGAAAAATGTTGCTGACACTAAAGACGAATTTTTGCGCTTCATTGATTTATTTATGAATCAAAACACCGTCCCTGACGAATTTTTATTCACTCTTTATGACAGCCATTTTCTGCCTTTAAATTATTATGTTATGTGCATGTCGGATAGAGACGGTGATCATGCTCCTCTATCTTGTGAGATTCTTTGTGTTTCCGACCATTTTAAGTGTTGTTCTTTCTTTCATGTCACTTGGTTAGTCCACTTAGATGTCTTTTCCTTGTCCCAGATATCTTTTTCTTGTCCTTCCTCTCTTCCTTTTTTCTCTTGAGTTTTTTTTTCAAGTTATTACTAAGTTTTTTTGTTATTTTAAATTATGTTGTCTCACGACATATCCAAGAATTCTTGATAGTCTTTTACTTACAATTTTAAATAGTTTTAGTTGTAATCAGACTTCATTCAGGATCTCTCTCTCACTCTCTCTTTTATCAACCTAGGGTTTTTTTTGTTTGTTTGTTTGTTTGTTTGTTTTTTGCTGCATCTTTTGGCAAAACCACATCTCTATTTCATTCATTATCTTGGTCATCTTTTTGTTAATTGGCTAAGTTTCACAACCATGTTGGTTCTATATAACATTTTAATACTCTCTTTTCTTCACTTTTAGGGACATCTTATTTGTTAGTATCTTTTTTTTTTCATGCCATAAAATGCTGCCCCTACCTTATCTATTCTTGATTTTTATTTCATTTGTGCACCTGCCATCAGCTGCCTCTATTGTTCCAGGTAATACATAATATATAGTGAATGTATTTGTCAGTGTCCTCCAGTCTGAGGGGTTGTTGCCCTTGGGTATATTGACTCGTTTTGATATTTACCATTATTAGGCTTCTCTCTTGTTGCTGTTTAGCTCTATGCCTCTTTTACTGCTCTCTATAATTATCTTGTTCACAAGTTTCTTTAAATTACTTTCACTTTCTGTTATTAGAACGGTGTCATTCGCACATCTCAGATGCTTTTTTTTACAAAAATATTATGGCCTCCTATTTTTTTATTTATTTATTTCACGTTTTTATGCTTCTCGTGACGTTTCCACTGTATAATGAGAGCAGATCTGGTGACAATACGCAGCTTTGTCTTACGCCTACATTTTATATCCTGATACTCATCCATAACATCGTTGGCTATTATTGTTGTTAATTGATTCAAGCACATATTCTTAATAATAATAATTCTCATATCTATACCATCTGTATTTTCCCCCCTAGCATTTGTATCACATTTTCATGTTTAACTGCCAAAGGCTTTCATGTAATCAACCAATAAAGCACAAGTATCAAGGGTACGAGAAAGGGTTTAACTTTCGATACTGTAGTTTTCCGGGTGTAACAGTAACACAACATGCTTTACTGGAGCTTGTGAATGATTGTAGCTAGCACACTAGCTAGTGAATAACTGTAGCTAGCACACTAGCTAGTGAATGATTGTAGCTAGCACACTAGCTAGTGAATGATTGTAGCTAGCACACTAGCTAGTGAATGATTGTAGCTAGCACACTAGCTAGTGAATGAAGAAATCCCCATGGGTGCCGACTTGATCGATGCCCGAAAACATCCACACCTTGCCAAAGTTCATACACGGCTCAGTTGAGAATGTCGAAATTGGGCGGCAGGACGAGCAGAATCAGAAATCAAAAGAGCGAATCATCGAGCACTCCAACCCAGATGACCCTATAATATATACAGATGGATCGGTTACACGTAGACAAAGCAGCGGGTGGGGATTGGTGGTGCATCGCAGGGAGGGCCATCTCCAGGCCAGCAGCAGAGCATGACAGTTCTTCAAGTTCAAGTACTGAATGGTTTTAGATCAGAAATACCTCACTTCCTGCCAACGCTCCATGAAACCTGTGTGCCACAACAGCCTGGTGGAAGACGAAGTAGAGATGGAAACGGTTGTTGTTGTTGTTGTTGTTGTTGTTGTTGTCGTTGTTGAGCTTAAAGAGATCCAGATGCCGCTGTGCTGAAAATACTGAAGGGGAAACGGTCATGAAAATCAAAAACATATAGGGATAGTAATATTAACTTTCAGACAACAACAACAACATATGACTTATTTTATCATCTTCATGTGGACTTGCTTAAACTCGTGAAAAGCTATGACATCCAGTTATCATTGCCATCCACCTTCGCCATAGGGCAGACGAGCAAACTTTTTGTTCTACGATCGGTTTAATATCATCGGTCATTCAAACAGAAAGAAGGGCCACCTTCTTGAATCCCATTATCAGCAGTAGTTCTCCATGCACACCTCACATTTTTTTGTAACCATTGCTCATTACCTTAAGTCGTAAGGAGTGTAGATTTTGCGCTGTGGTATAAGGAAAGCCCAGCAGCACCTGCAGAATGCCGACTGAGAAGCCTTTAGTTGATGTAGATGAAGGCTATAGTCGCAGTACTTACTTTACGTACTTTACCTTATCCTTCCTCTTGTACCGCGAGGTATCGAGGGGAGATGCAGTTTACGTTTTGGGGGCATATGAGCGGCCTCGGTGATGCTCATGCAGTAATTTGTGAGCATTTCTTAACTCCATTCATCTTCTTTTTTTTTCCCTTGGTCTTCCTCTTGATCTGTGTCCTGTCGTTCTTTGGTTGAAGACCCTTGCGTCATTCTCATTAGCTAGTCAAACCACTTAATACTTGTTTCTTTATGCACTGTGGGCATGGCGTAGTTCATACCCGTTGCTTTCTACAGTAATTTATTCGCTTATCCCTCATTGTAACCTTCGCTGCTTTTCTTGTACATTTCATTGTGCCGTTTAAGGGAGTCTGTTTTATCTCCTTTCTTAAGCTTACAGCAAGAGTAAAATCCACTGTCGGCTTGGTTGGCCTGTCTTCACCAGAGCCCATTTAGCCAGTCGTTTTTCATGGTTAACCGGGTTGGCCTGTCGCTGATTCACCAGAGCCCATTTAGCCAGTCGTTTTCATGGTTAACCGGGTTGGCATGTCGCTGCTTCACCAGAGCCATTTAGCCAGTCGTTTTCATGGTTAACCGGATTGGCCTGTCGCTGCTTCACCAGAGCCCATTTAGCCAGTCGTTTTCATGGTTAACCGGGTTGGCCTGTCGCTGCTTCACCAGAGCCCATTTAGCCAGTCGTTTTCATGGTTAACCGGGTTAGCCTGTCTTCATCAGAGCCCATTTAGCCAGTCGTTTTCAGGGTTAACCGGGTTAGCCTGTCTTCACCAGATCCCATTTAGCCAGTCGTTTTCAGGGTTAACCGGATTGGCCTTCATGGCTACCGTAAAGGCCTCCTTGGTACCCCCCCCCTTACTTCGCCCAACCCAGCGATCCCGTACATGGTTGTTACCCTCTCCCAAGACGAGGACGTGGGGCTGGTCTTTTGGAGAGTCCGCAGTGTCTGCAAAAAGGAGCAAAGGACCAAAAAATTGATATTTTAACATGTGACTTGCTCTAATTAATTAAAGGTCCACAGAAGGAGTTCTTAACATTTCTTATAGTGACACTCCCAAGGGATTAGTCTGTATTTCCCTGTATCCCCATGGTCAAACTGTCGAAATCATCATCGCTTAGCCCTATTGGATACTAGTATGATTCATGAAGGGGCACAACGAAGGTTCTAAAGCAGAGGGACTCACATGTGCGACCTGGAGAACAAGGCCAAGGATAAAAATGACTGGAAAGCCTTTGTCTGTGCTTAAGCTCCGGAGGACAGGCTACGGGCACTGAATGACTGATTGATGACTTCGAGAGATGTCTATAGCTTGGGCTAACTTTACATGTGAATAGTAACAGCTGAGAACAAAACAAAACAAACACCCTCATCTACCAACAGTTTTTCAAATAAGGAATTTGTTCATAGAATAGGGCCCCCATAACGCCATTATTTGATTACCATACTACACAGGGTTTAGATAACTCCAGTTATAAACACCTGGCCTTCACAGTAAATAAACTGTTGTACGCTTTTATCCTTCCTTGGAAGGGTATATAATGGGAAAAAGAAAGAGAGGAAGACCAAAGCGAAGATGACAGCAAGACATCGTTGATGATCAGCTAATGGATGCATCAGCAGCGGGGCATCTTGCTTACAAGCGAGAGGCCTACAGGAGAGCTGTTAGGATCTTGCTTACAACCGAGAGGCCTACAGGAGAGCTGTTAGGATCTTGCTTACAACCGAGAGGCCTACAGGAGAGCTGTTAGGATCTTGCTTACAACCGAGAGGCCTACAGGAGAGCTGTTAGGGAGGCAAAGTTCCGCAAGGGACATGCAAATGATTGGCTGAATGACGCTTCTATCCACACAAAACGAATAAGTAAACTGTTATCTAACACGTTCATTCTTTTTCGTTTCAGACAATCCACCCGCAGATGAGTGCTGAAAAGTCATGATAAGTATAGTATCATGAATACAGGCTAGGATATCAGTGAATACATGAAGATCCCTGTAAACCGTCGGCCTGTGACAGCAGCTGTTACAAGTTCTCTCTGAAATGAGAAGCGTGTGAGAGTAAAAGTTAACAAAGCAACAAAATAGTTGATATTTTATTTTCTGGTAGCTTAAAGAAAAGGACAAATGTGTTTGAGGGATCACTCAAGTTTTAGGAGTAGGAAAATAGGAGGGGTAATGTAAGAGATAGAATTGGGGAGTGAAACAGATAGAAAAAAAAGATAGAAAGGGGGATAGACAGAGATAGAGATAGACAGAGAGAGATAAAGAGAGAGGGACAGAGAGAAAAAGAGAGAAAGAAAGAAAAAGATACATGGAGAGTGATAGAAGGAGATAATGAACGAATGAACAAACTTTATTTTCAAAGGATTAAGAATTGGGCACGCAGGCCCGTCTACATTCTGCCCTTCATCATACAGCATTCACTCAGTCACAGACGTTCAGGATTTGTTATTGAACATGATATGTACGAAAAGGAAGAAATGAAGAAGTAAACATTTAATAAACCCTTTCTCTCTCTTTCTCTCTTTCCGTCTGTCTTTCTGTCTCTCACTCTTTCTCTCTCTGTCTGAGAGAAACAAAAAGAAATAGAGAGAAACAGAGATAAATAGAAAAATAGAAAGAGAAAATGAGAGGCAGAAAGAGACACAGAGATAGAGAGATAGAAAAAGAGAGAGAGAGAGCAAGAGAGAGAGAGACCACAAAGGCACAGAGAGACAGAGAAAGAGACAGAAATAAAGAGAAGGAGAGAGTGACATAGAGAGAGGGGGCAGAAAAAGACAGCGAGAGAGAGAAGGAGAGAGGAAATAGAGAGAGAGAGAGAGAGAGAGAGAGATGACACATTAACACGATGCCATAATATAAAACAGTTCATCTCTGTAGATTTTTTAACAGCAAGAACTCTCATCAGCGACTGATGTAACCTACGAACCCTCACTGAAACAATAACAAGCTCTAGTAACCAACAACTGATCTGCAAGAAAAGATCATTTTCCAGTATCTTTCATATATTAAATAATCTCACAAACACTTTGCACATAAAAGATCTCTCTAAGTTTTATGTATTTTTTGCGCAAAGATTCAGTATTCCTACACTCACTTCAGGGCACATTTGATAGAAACTTCACGCTGGAAGAGGGGTGTATTCAATCAAATACAAAAGTCGAGGTCTTTGCAGGTTTAAAACTGAGATTTATATTTGAAGAAAAATGTAAGAAACGAGGCGTGCCTTACGACATCAGTGAAATGTTGAAAGTTACGAAAGTAACCAAAGTGATTAATACAATTTGGATGAATTTGAAAGTTCTTTCACTTCGGAAATAATTAACCTTAACATCCGACAGACCACGCTCTGCCAGGATAAATTTTAATGAGAAATTCTGGTAAGAGCAGAAGAAGAAAGGACGTTCGTCTATAATTTAAACGTATACGTTGGCTTAGAAATGTGCTGTTTTTTGTTTGTTTGTTTTGTTTTGTTTTGTTAAGACTTTGCCTAATATCAGTCTGAGTATTCGTTCGTACTGGGGTGCAAGATCTACCAACCTTACCCGTGCTGTTCTAGAGTGAAGGAGTTAAATAAACATAAAAAACTGAGAGTGACTTGAAAAGAATAACTAAACTTGAAACAACTTGAAAGACTTGAAAATGAGGGGAGCGTCTTAATTAAATATGATTTATATATAAAAAGTAAACGCACTTAGCTTTAACTCTTTCTTGTTCTGAATAATTTTAGCTAATTTACACCTTTGCGGAACTATTATTTTTAACTGGATTTAAAAAACGTCCAACTTTACTGACGTCAAAGTTAAATTTATGAATAAAATTTATCAATGATCATGCCATCTAACCTGACTAAATTATACCTTCTGTTCTATTCAGTCAGTAATGAAACTAGTGCGTGCTGTTCCACGCTTGTCCAATAAATCTTTGATAAAGGACAGAAAAGGGTCAACACTGCAGTTAAATGTGCCTTGTTTACCAGAAATCGCGGTGGTTCACACATCATAATATATTTAATAATCCAGCCCTAGATGTATTTAAAACTATCAGAAATATCTTGCGCGTCCCATGCCAGAAGTACAGTAGAGGGCACATATGGATATTTTCTTCAGCATTCCAGAACTTTGGCAGAATAGGAGGAGACTCAGTTTCTATGATATTTTTCAAAACTGATCTTTTCTGGGTCTATCTCAGTTTGCGGAGAGCCATAGAGAGAATATCCATCTTTAACTCTTGAACATCCGAGCAACATTCATGGCACTTATGACACACCAAAATTGTTTGCTATCATTCATAACGTACGGCATATAAATCTGAGTAAAGATGCGTTGCCTATTTTATTAAACTATTTCTTTACATTAATTGCTAATTAATTGTATAAACCATAGGGACAGATCGAAAAGACAGAAACTCAGTGAAAGTGGCAAATAGACAGAGAGAAAGACAGATAGATAGATCAAGCGCAATGAATTTGCTCAACAACAACTTTAGGCGCACATGTACGAGTATATAACAGAAGGTAAAGCTCAGCTGATTCTGTGGCAGACAGCACTGGGAGAGAATTTAGGATGTCTGCCATATATAAAACACCCCACTGAATATGTAAATGCACATAGATGTCCATGTGTGATCAATAGTTAGATACTTGAGATCACGTGCTAGATCTACATTTATCATATCCTGCTTGTTTAGACATCTGATAAGTTTTAATTCTTAATCTACTAAACAACATATATCACCTCTCACCCTCACAATAAAAAAAAAGAATCTACTTTACAGGAAAACGAAGTGATGCCTATTTTTAGCATTCACAGCAATTTAAAATTGCGAACTCTCGACCGTGGAACAAAACCATTTGATTGTTGTAAACTTTTTAAAGCCTTTAACCCGCTAATGATAGATTTTCACTGAAATCTAACCATTTCTTCCTACCGTTGGCATGCTAATTGGCTTTTCTACATAGAAAAATTCATTCATGTGGCAGGCAGGCACTTATCAATGTGTACTTTAGCAGCCCAGATTCCGCTGAAGCACTGGAAATGGAGTAACTAGCCTGTCCTGTATAGTATTTACTTAGTATAGTATTCATCCGCTGTCTTAAAGACATAGAGATAAACGTTAGCTTTCGTGTTCAGTCCAACACTGCATCACTGAGGTAAGCCATGAACAATATTTCTAGATTTGGAAGCACCAGTCACTAAGTACGCAACATATGCCTGTGAGACCTGGACACTTAACAAAACAGCTGAGAAACACATAAATGCCTTTGAATGTAAATGCTACAGAAGAGTTCTCCAAATATCGTGGACACAAAAAAGAACAAATATATCTATACTTCAAGAGCTTAATATTGAAGAAGGCTGGCTAGTAAAGAGGATTAAAGATAGAAAACTTAAATATTTTGGACACATTAAACGTCATGATAATTTAGAGAAGACCATATTGGAAGGATACATAATGGGAAAAAGAAAAAGAGGAAGACCGAAACGAAGATGGCTGCAAGACATCGTTGACGATCTGGAAATGGATGCAGCAGCAGCAGGCCATCTTGCTCACAACTGAGAGGCCTACATGAGTGCTGTTTGGGAGGCAAAGTTCCGCAAGGGACATGCAAAGGAATGAATGAATGAAGTCACTAAGTATATTTGATCTCCAGATCCCAGGAGCGCAGAAGGAAGAAATTTATTCCTATAAACATAAACATAAAGAGTGACTTGAAAAGAATAACTAAACTTGAAACAACTTGAAAGATATGAAAATGACTGGACCATATTAGCTAAAAATGATTTATATAAAACAAAAAAACAAACGCACTTAGCTTTAACCCTTTGTTATTCTGAATAATTTTAGCTAATTTACACCTTTGCTTATCTATTATTTTTAACTGGTCTCACTAGATGGTTCTGGTCACTGTTGGATTTACACCTTGAGACGCCTGGATCATACATTCAAGTAAATGCCATAGAGGTGCTTGGAGATATGGTATTAGTGCCCTCGTTTTCCTTGCACGAAGCACATTAGAAGGTGATGTGGTCAGCTCCGCGCCCTGGCTGTATTTCCTTCCCTGCCTCCAGAAAGACCGGGTTCAGTAGCCAGGAACCGCTCAGTGGCAGGAGTGACTCTGGAGTCGTCCTTGCCTAAGCCACGGTTCAATCTAAGAGTCTTTGCTGCCTGCTGGCACCATACAGCCACCTCGAGCAAGAAGTGATTTTCTTTAAAAAAAATTAAGTTCAGAAAAAGTATGTAACACGAAGAGAACATATATTATCTTTATTTCAAAGCTGATGCATTTTATTTTACTGAGAAAACTGTTGGAATGATTCCGAGAACTGATGAGATGAATAAATTTAAGAATACTCATTGACTGCAATCCTTTATTAATGGCATGTAAAGACACCATGTCTGATTCCTATCAGACCTGGTAGGGCTCAATCAGACATTTGCATGCCCCTTGCGGAACTTTGCCTCCCAAACATTTCTCCTGTAGGCCTCTCGGTTGTAAGCAAGATGCCCTGCCGCTAATGCTGATATGGCTATAATATACAAGAATGCAAAGATTCTAAACATCAGATAATAGGACAATAACAGAAACGATGAGGTCTGGGAAAGAGGGGGACAAGAGCCCATAACCCCACAAATCATGTCTAGAAAATGGAGATGGATTGACCACATGCTAAAGAAGCCAGGAACCAGCATAACAAGGCAAGCACTGACATGAAGACACCTGGAAAATAAAAATCAAGGAATGTCAAGGACTACTTGGAGAAGGGAAATTATGAAAGTGCTCAAAAACAAGGGATACACACGGAAGGAACATAGAACAAATCCAAGAACAGGGATGACTGGAGAAACTTTAGCTGTGGCCTATACCTGATGACGTTTACACGTTTCTAACTATTTTGCTACAACCAGCGATCCTATATGTCCTAGCAATTTACAGTTTTGAAAAACAAAATTCATTCGAGGTAACAGAGATTTTGGAGTAAGATGCAAGAATTACCCTGCACACAAGAACAAAACAAATGAAGAAGTTTCTCTAGGGTCAGTTCTACCGGAGGAGAGCCTCTTACCTGTCGCACCTGGTACCAGCTTCTGAGTGAGCTGGGCTCCTAAACAGGACTTAAACCACTGACCTGTGGTTGAGAGATGGCCGCATTCACCACTACGTAGCTCTAAGCCTAGCTGAAAATGATGTATGGATCTCTTCGTTCTATATAGAACAGGCTTCACTTGAGATTCAGGGTCGATACAGTAATTTCATTGAAAATAGAGGCAGGAGCCACTACCCCCCTCTCCTTAAATTAAATTTAAGACCGTGTGGCATTAACTGCGTCAGGTAAAAAAAAAAGTCCCTTCAGTATTTCTTTGAACCAACATCCGCGAGGTAAGCCAATTATAACTGAATTACTTGCATTTCTTTGCTCTGCCTTCGAGCTTTCAAACTTGGTCAAGATGTTCAGGTCGTGGCGACTTCTCAAAATCTGATTCAGCGGTTCCAATATCATTGATCAAGACTCTTTGAGTGTCATGGAACATTGTGAGGAAGATTAGCATACATAAATACATACATCAGTACTGAAGCTGGCTATGAATGTTTCACAGTTAAAAGCAATACCAAGCTGGATATTGAAAATAAGAGGTTGACTGCAGACTATCTTCTCCGTCATCTAGTCCCCTTATGCTGTAAACAATGGCAGCTGTGTATTGTTTTGCTAACGGAACTGTCCCTAAAATTGGAAACCTCATTTCTATGAGAACCATAAAGTGAATTCTTACGCTGGGAAATACGCTATGAAGTGAATAAGACTATCTATAATTGAAACAATCAGGGCAACGACACTACATTTCAGTACCTAGTAGGGCAGTATTTTGGACACATTAAACGTCATGATAATCTAGAGAAGACCGTCTTGGAAGGATACATAACGGGGAAAAGAAAAAGAGGAAGACCAAGGCGAAGATGGCTGCAAGACATCGTTGATGATCTGAAAATGGATGCATCAGCAGCAGGCCATCTTGCTCACAACCGAGAGGCCTACGGGAGTGCTGTTTGGGAGGCAAAGTTCCGCAAGGGACATGTAAATGAATGAATGAATGAATGAATGAATGAATAGGGTTAACCCTTTCACTCTAAAACAAAACATTTAAATATCTAGTATTAACCCTTTAACTCCAAAAATAACACATTTCAATATCGAGCATTAACTCTTTCATTACGAAACAACACATTTCAATATATAGTATTAACTCTTTCATTCTGAAACACTTGCGCCGTGGAAGTTTGCTCCTGTTGCTATGAAAGATTTTCCATAATAAAGTGTGAAGTGTGTGTCTATTTCTGTGTCTCTGTTTTTTCATCTGTACATATTTTGTTATCTTTATCCATGACACATTTTCTGTATATTTTGTTATCTGTATCCATGACAGTATATATATATATATATATATATATATATATATATATATGGCTTATAAGGGTGCAGATGTTAACAGTGATCACAACCTGTGCATAGGAAAAATAAAACTAAAACTGAAAAGCCAACACACGAAATCAATACACAGAAAGATAAACAGCCACAGCCTACAAGAAGAAAATACTAACAGTAATTTCAACCAGGAACTTGCCAATCATTCCACAACACCCAGTGAAGTAGAGGAGATAAGTATAGATGAATTATGGAAATCTTACAGCACAGTCATAATCACAGCAGCAAAAATAAGTGCTGGACTGAAAAAAACAAATATAAAAGCATGATATCAGAAAAAACATGGAAGTATATACATGAAAGACGAGCAGTCAAAATAGACACTTTGAATGCAAAAACAGATCTTGGAAAAGATCTTGTGAAAGCAACATACAAAGAACTAGACAAGAAAGTAAAAAGTTCAGCTAGAAGGGATAAAAGAGAATACATAGACAATATGACGAAAGAGGCAGAAAAACAGCAAAAACAACAGGAGACAGCAAAATGTTATATAACATACAAAAGAGGTTAACAGGTACTATTAAATCTAAAGAAAGACCAATCCTTAGCAAAACCGGAACCCTATTAACATCAAATAAAGACCAAAAGCAAAGATGCGCTGAACACTTCCAAGAAATACTTAATCGACCACACCCAAAAGAATTATTAAATCTTGAAACCGACTTACCAGCCCCACAACTAAATGTCAACCTAGATGAAATTAAATTGCATGAAACTGAAACAGCAGTGAATTTAATGGCTAATAACAAAGCTGCAGGTGAAGATGAAATAACACCCGAAATGCTAAAAGCTATCAACAGTGATAAAATGAGATAATTACAGAGAATGTTTAACAAGATTTGGAAAGAAGAAAAGGAAAAAAGGAATCATTGTGAAAATACCAAAAAAAAAAAAAAAGGCAATCTTAGAGAGAAGAACAAGCAGGATATCGAAGAGGGAGAAGCTGTCTCGACCAGATCTTTACTCTAAGAATAATACTTGAAGAATATATTGAAAAGCAGAAACCATTAATACTGAACTTCATAGACTTTAAAAAGGCATTTGATAGCGTATACAGAGATTCATTATGGAGAATTTTAAGTCTATATGGAAAACCATCTAAAATTGTCAACATCATGAAGGACTTCTACAATGGATATGTTTGTGCAGTGAAGACAGAAGAAGGGATGAGTGAATGGTTCCAGATTGAAACAGGTGTGAAACAATGATGTATAACGTCTCCTTTAATTTTTGGGATTACAATAGACTTCATAATGAAAAAATGCTGCACAAGCAACACAGGTATTGACTGGGTACATGGGACACAACTAGAAGATATTGATTTTGCAGATGACATAACTCTTATCAGTAACAATGTGAATTCCATGCAAGAAAAAACAGATAGCCTGTCTTCACTGGCTAGCAAAATAGGACTTGAAATTAACAAGGACAAAACAAAAATAATGAAAATTCCCATTAATCAAAATGGAAAGATACACATAGAAGGGACAGATATTGAAGAAGTCAATCAATTTGCATACTTTGGCAGGTACATAGACCAGGATGGTGACACTAGAAAGGAAGTTAGAATCAGAATTGCAACAGCAGCATCGATTTTCAAGAACCTTGAGAACATATGGAATTCAAAGGTTATAAGCACAAAAACCAAGTTAAGACTATTCAATTCAAATGTAATATCCACCCTCATTTATGCATGCGAAGGCCGGGGAACAACTAAAGAAATAGACAAGAAATTAGACTCTTTTGAAAACAAATGCCTAAGGAAAATACTCGGCATCAAGTGGAACGAATTCAAGAACAATACAGAGATAAGACAGATGACTGAACAACAACCAGTCTCATGGGTGATAAGGAAAAGGAGATGGACATATGTTGGTCACTTGAGGAGAAGAAATGTTCAGAGAATCCTAAAACAAGCTATCAAGTGGAACACAACAGGCCAAAGAAAAAGAGGCAGACAGCGTGAAACTCTGAAGATGTCGTTGTTAAGAGAGGCCAAATTAACAGGCATAAATCCCTTGATGAGGTTGAAGACTCGCCGAAGATAGGAAAAATTGGCGAACTACTTTGCGAGCCCTATGTGACGTCTAACGGCACGGGAAGGATGTAAGATATATACATATATATATATATATATCTTTATTTATGACAGATTCCGCATACATTTTGCTATCTTTATCCATGACAGATTCTGTATATATATTTTGTTATTTTTATTCGTGACAGATTCTGTGTACTTGGTGATTCTAAAGTCCCTGGACTGTAATTTCAGAAACTGATTCCATGAAAACTATGAACTAAAACTAAAATCCTACTGAAAAAAATATTAAATCGAAACTCAGTCTAATGCGTATTAAAATTAACTTAAACTCAGTCTAATGTATAAATAAAGTAACTTTAACTCAGTCTAATGCATAATTAAATTAACTTAAACTCAGTCTAATGTATAATAAACTTGACTTACACTCAGTCGAAAGTATAATAAAATTAACTTTATAGAAGATGCCGAAAATGTCCACTGTTCTCCTTGAATTCACCTGGCGACACACGTTAGCGAACACTCTTTCCAGTGTGTTGGACTTGATGTCTGTCACGTCTCTGATAATGTTGTTGGTTAGCTGTTGCATGGTGTGAGGGGTTGTTGTGGTACAGGGTGTGAGCGTTGTTGTGGTACAGAGTATGAGGGTTGTTGTGGTACAGGGTGTGAGAGTTGTTGTGATGCTCTATCTTTTTTTTTTTCAGATAGTTCCACAAATAAAAGTCTTGGGGACTTAAGTGGGGCAAGTGAGAAGGCCACAGGTTTTCCGAGATTAGTTGATCCTGGAAGAATTCAAATCTCCATATCCTCGGAAGAATTCAATTTCCGTAGCCTCGTTTTTTATTGTGGCTCGTTGCACCGCCTTGTTGGAACCAACTTTAACGCTCATCGCTTTCAATCACTGCCACAAACTGACAGATGATATCCGCCCACACGCCTGAAGTAACAGCGATATCAAAGACATATAGGTCCCGCAACTCGCCGTCTTGTCCTAGCAGACCAAACTTCATCTTTCTGACTGTTAAATGGAAACCCAAGCAATACGTGAAAATCATCAACAGGCCAGAAGCGAGTGTTCAGTTTACATATCCTCTCAAATGGAAACATGCCTCACTGCTGTAGAAAGTGTTAAGTGTTCTGCTTACATTGTTGTGTGCGAATGTCCTAAACCAGCGGCAGTAGGTAACGAGCTTGTCGAAGTCCAACAATCTCAGCTCTTGCACTTCCCGAACTCTGTATGACCCCGTCTTCAGAGGTTTTGTAGTCCTCCGGCACGATGAATAAGACGCTACTGCATCCTGTAACAACCAGTGGAAGTGATTTCCGCGATGAGCTCAGAAGTCCGCCAGTCATTTGCACGTCCCTTGCGGAACTTTCTCTCCCTAACAGCTCTCATGTAGGCCTCTCGGTTTTGAGCAAGATGGTCTGCCGCTGACGTGTCTATTCGCAGATCATCAACAATGTCTTGCAGCTATATTCGTTTTGGTCTTCCTCTCTTCCTTTTCCCATTATGTACCCTTCCAAGATGGTCTTCTCTAAATTATCATGACGTTTAATGTGTCCAAAATATTTACGTTTTCTCTCTTTAATCTTCCTTACTAGCCAACCTTCTTCAATATTAAGTTCTTGTACTATGGAAATATTTGTTCTTTTTTGTGCCCATGATATTTGAAGAGCTCTTCTGTAGCACTTACACTCAAAGGCATTTATGTGTTTCTCAGCTGTTTTGTTAAGTGTCCAGGTCTCACATTTATATGTTGCGATGGGAAAGATGATTGTCCTTATAAATCTTATTTTTGTAGTTCTGTCTGTTCCTCTCCACAGCTTCTTTAGTTGTTTTACTTTTTGAAGAGCGATAGATGTCCTCCTTTTAATATCCCTCACTGTATCTCCATTATTAGTTAGTAATGATCGAAGATATTCAAAACTTTTCACCCTTTCCAATTTTTCCTTATTGATACATGTTTCAGCTGCTTTATTTGTTTTGCCAGTTGTCATCAATTTAGTTTTCTTCGCATTAAGATAGAGGTTTTGCTTTTCACTATTCTTACGGACTGACATAATTAGTTTTTCCATCCCTTTTTGTGTTGTGGACAGGAATACTGTGTCATCAGCATATCTAATGATTCAGAAGGTTCCTGAATATTATCCAGAACTGATGGCACCATAATGGACTGTCGGCAGCTCCTACGCCTATCGTAAACTTTTCCGGTTTCACGAAAACGATTGAAAATATCATAAACTGTCGATTTTCCTGGTACCAGAGCATCAGGGAACTATGCTTGAAAACTCCACATGCAGCATTCGTACGAATGTTCTGCGGAATAAGCTTCTAACAAACCCATATTCTGGTCTAGTGTGAAACATAACTACGTCAACCGTCCATTTCTGCCCACTTCCGCACATGCGCGTTACCGTGCGATCACTGTTCACTGACCAGCTAATTTACCAACGACATCTGCCTATGCCACAAGCAAAACTACCCGAAGATCGCTACTAGTTTAGCAGTTTAAAAAGTTAAAAGTTGAGTCCAGGGACTCGTACTTTTATTATCTTTACCCATTATTTAGAAGACCAAGGCGAAGATGGCTGCAAGACATAGATCTCTCTCTCTCTCTGAACCTTAAGTGCCCAGGGCACATGGGGCTTCCGCAAGGGTTTTCCACAAATGCCTGTCTTTCGCCTTTTTTTCTGCTCTTGCCCAGGTGAGCCCTCTATTGCTCAACATCCTTTCTGTTGTTCTTCTCCATGTCTCTTTTGGTCTACCCTTACTTCTGCTCCCCTGTGGTGTCCATCTTAGTGCTATTTTTGGTAGTGAGTTGTCAGTCATTCGGAGCACATGTCCCAACCATCGCCAGCGTCTTTCCTCAATAATTGTTGTCAGTGGTTTCATCTGCATTTCTGCCAATAAGATGTTATTTCTTATGGTGTTTGGCCAAAATATTTTTTAAATTCTACGTAAACATTTAGTCTGGAAAGAATTCAACTTGTTTTCTATGGTTTTGGTGATTTTCCAGCATTCACTTCCATAGAGTAGTACACTTAGAACATTACTCTTAAATATCCTGATTTTCATATTTGTGCTTAGTTTATTTGATTTCCATATATTCTGTAGCATTGCAAAAGCCTGGTTTGCTCTAGTAAGTCTGCTGTTGATGTCCTCTGTGCTGTCTCCATTTTCTACTACTCTGCTGCCAAGGTATACAAATTCGTTGACCTCCTCCACTAACTTGTTATCTACTCTGAGTACATTTCTGTTGTTCACATTTTGCTTCATTAACTTTGTCTTTCCTACGTTGATCTTTAGTCCTATGTTGTTTGCATTCTGGGTTAACTTGTTCATTTTATCTTGCATATCTTTGTGGCAAGACATAGATGATGATCTGCAAATGGATGCATCAGCAGTAGCAGGCCATCTTGCTCACAACTGAGAGGCCTACAGGAGTGCTGTTAGGGAGGCAAAGTTCAGCAAGGGACATGCAAATGACTGGCCCATTATTTATGCTATCTTGAGAAAAACTTTTTTTTTAAGTGTGAAGAATTCTGCACGCAGACCCGTCTGAAATTACATCCTTCACCTTTCCACTTTCAATGTATAGTATTGTAAACATTTAGTTTAATACAAATAGTAATAAATGAAAATAACAGCGAAGAAAGGTCAGCCAGTACCATTTCCGTGTGTCAAGAAGAAAATAGGCACTAACATCATGTCCCTTTCATGCAAATCTTATGATTAACTTTACGTTATCTAAATCTAAACTACTGTTCCCTCACAGCTGGCAACCTTGGCGATTTCCTGCGGAGAAACGTAGAAATAGTGGTATCGATCTTTTCGCTGTAGAGTTAGATTTGATCCGGATGCGGGGACACGTATACTGATGACGTCGACAGTTTTGACGTTCCGGTGGAAACTTATTTTTTTGGTTACGGCAGAGAAACATTTTGTGTCCTGGACTTGACTAATCAAACCCTCTCATTGTAGATTTTCTCAACTAGAATTAGATAAGCCAAAGACTGCAATACAGCTATGAGGCGTTCTTATATTGGTAAATAGATTGAATGTGTCTGGTGTATTTTCGATATTATTGCTTCTCTTATATCTGTTCAATTAGTTTTAAACTTATAACTTCATGTATGCCATGTTTGTTTGTGTTTTCGAAAAGTTATTAGATATATGTATCTGTACATTGAGATTTTATATTATTTATACATTTATCAACATTTGCTTTTATTACATATTAAATATTAGTGGTGTTATTTTGGAAGTTTTTACGTGATAACCAAAAGATACCCAGTCATATCAGTATGGTCATAGGCGGTAGGTCTAACACATAATCACAGCAGTAAATGATAGGTCTAACACATCATCACAGCAGTAAATGATAGGTCTAACACATAATCACAGCAGTAAATGATAGGTCTAACACATAATCACAGCAGTAAATGATAGGCCTAACACATAATCACAAAGAAACATAGAATTAATTACTTCTACATGTCCTGTTCTTTACTTTTTGAAAAACAGATTTCATTGTTTTGTGGATTATGTATGTGGTGCAAAAGAATTTTCATGGAACACAAAACACATCATGATGTGTTCAAAACTAAAGAGTATAGAATGACTTTAATGAATGTGAGACTAGACAACATCAGATGTAGTCCTCAATCAAACCGGATCGTATAGCATAAGACTAGTTTAAATCTTGCTGTAACAGTCTCTGCTCATCAGAGATTAATAAGATCAGCCTTGAGAGTAAGTTGTTGAACCATATGTTACCTAGCACTCACCTCCTTTGATAATATCAGCCTTGAGAGTAAGCTGTTGAGCCATATGTTGCCTAGCACTCACCTCCTTGATAAAATCAGCCTTGAGAGTAAGTTGCTGAACCATATGTTGCCTAGAATTCACCTCCTTTGATAAAATCAGCCTTGAAAGTAAGCTATTGAGCCATATGTTGCCTAGAATTCACCTCCTTTAATAAAATCAGCCTTGAGAGTAAGTTGTTGAGCCATATGTTATCTAGCACTCACCTCCTTTGATAAGATCAGCCTTGAGAGTAAGTTGCTGAACCATATGTTGCCTAGAATTCACCTCCTGTGATAAAATCAGCCTTGAGAGTAAGGTATTGAGCCATATGTTGCCTAGCACTCACCTCCTTGATAAAATCAGCCTTGAGACTAAGCTGCTGAACTATATGTTGCCTAGAATTCACCTCCTTTGACACTTATTTCCCAGATGTATGAATCTCTGTAGGGCTAATAGATTCTAATGCTTCATAGAAGAGAATGTTAGGACAATATTCAGAATATCCAGAGGTAGAATACCATCAGATGTCAGTAAATAATACATATTATTGATTATTATAATATTTATTAGCCTTACTCCTCTGTTGCCTCAAATTTTATCAGGCACACAATGAGCATTCTGTGGCGTTGGTATCCAGACACCAGAACATATCTTGCACACCTGTGCAGTCCACTCAAACCTCCGAGCTTAAATCTGCCGGAGGGAGACGAACTGAAAGAAAAGCTACAGGGCTCCCACTCGAGCCTGAAGAAGATGGGCATACTTCGTCAGGGTGACAGGACCACAGGTTTAGCATGACCAGCCTTCCTGGAATGCTTAAATAGAAGAAGAAGATTAGCTTTATTTTTTTCTAAGATAGATTTTAGTCAACTTTGCTCTTCGTTTCATCAAGCGTGTTTTATTCCTATGTTCATTGCAGCAAATGGCGGTAGTAATTACCAGTACCAAGATACTTCTCAGATGTTGGAGGAAGAAAATCGTCAGATGGAAGATGAGTTGAGAGGAAAAGTTAAAGCCCTTAAGTCTGTGAGTTGATAAGTCTGTCCATGTTAATTATTTTGATCCTTCGTTTGCTAGGGGAGCTGAGATTGATGAGAAGATTCTTGTGCTGTTTCTGCTTCCTGTTCTCATGGGGGTTTCCAGTTTCCAGTTTTGTTGATATTTCTTTACTCTTCTTTCAACTGTTTTTCTTCGAAATTTGTGATTTCAACCTCTGTAAGTTTTCTGGAAGATTTCATGTTGGATAAAAGAGGAAGGTAAATGTTTTTGTTATTTGAATTTTTTGTTCATGCCTGTTATTTTCATAACATCTCTCTCTCTCTATATATATATATATATAAAATAACCAGCACTCTCTCAACACATGGCTCGTAAACTATCAAGTACTTCAATGACATAGTTAGAAAAGCAACTTGTTAGATATTGTTAGAAATTATTTTAATGTTTAACATATGTTAGAAGATCTGTATTTACAATGTATTTTTATTTATGTATATGTCTGTGTGTGTATGTGTGCATGAGTGCTATTTTATTAGGTTAATTACTTCATCTCTTTTACTTTAAATGTAGTAGTTAAATCTTACACTCTTTTGATATGTTTTTCCTAATTTAATTTGTATTTTTGTACTAAATCAAGTGTGTGGGAAGAATGAAAGATGGAGTGATGAAGGGCAGAATGTAAGACGGGCCTGCGTGCCCAATTATTTACCCTTTAAAAATAGAGATTATTCATTCATTCTCTCTCTCTCTCTCCCTCTGAACCTTAAGTGCCCAAGGCACATAGGACTTCTGCAAGGGGTTTCAACAAATGGCTGCCCTTTGCCTTTTTTTTTTTCCCCACTCCTGCCAAAGTGAACAATATATTGATACTAAATTGGTGTGGAATGACTATGACAATTTGAAAATTGAGAAATAAATGACAGAATATCAGGTGGACCTGTGTACCCAATTCTTCACTCTTTGAAAATCAAGTTAATTCATTATTTTGGTAGCTTTCAGCAGCTGACTTTGTCTGTCCTCATAGAACATTCCGGTTATTTTCTTCTTTGAAGTGAGTTTGTTTCATGCAGATTTCCAGTCCTGTCAGTGTGCTGAGGAGAGTGTGTGAAACTGACTGAAGATGCCTGTAGGACATTACCCAGGAAGTTGTTTAGACTTGGGGGGGGGGGAGATATATATTCTTTAGATTGTGAGAAGTTCAGTCCCTGTCCCTGTTAAAAAAAGCAGGAGTGTGCAATGCTTCTTTAGCAAATTCCGCTGCCATGGGGACTGGCGATCCTTGCCCCGTTAGCCATTTACTGGGGGTACCAGCGAAGAGGTGGGGCGGGGTCTTGGTCTCCTATGGTTCGCCAGCCCTGATGCTGGCATGTGAGCTATGGGTCGCTGATTGTCAAATCGACACTTTCATCTTTTATATCAGGGGTGGCCTAATCATGGCTCATGAGCCAACATTTCACATATAAACCATAGCCATTGGAAGTGTGCTGGTTGAAATTTTTTTTGGTCACATTACATTTAATATAAAAGATAAATAAAGTATAAAATAAGATTCCACTGAACAGACAACTCTTCCCCCCCCCATCTTCCTCCCCAACCCTTAAGACATGTACTTGCAGGTTTTGGACATCTGAAGCTCATCACATGTGGCTCTTACCTTCAACAAGTCTGACCACTCCTACACTTTAAATCATTCTCAAAGTCCAAGTACCAAGTCTTGAAAAAGAGTCTCTGTTTTGGAATTTCATGCTTTGTTGTTATTTTAATCTAGCTCATGTTGACTTTCATGTCATAACTCTGATAACTAGTTTTACAAAGCTGTGTATGCTTTTGAAGATATCTTTTCAGTGGTCACCCTTTGTGTATAATGAAAGAGTAACTCTTCTGTCAGATAAAACTTAAGACCAAAGGAGTGTTCTGGTCAAATACCATAAGAAATGACATCTTGCTATGACAGATATGACACCATTGCCAACTGTGACTGAAAGGGTCAGCAAAAAATTATGCTAATATTTCTATGGTTGGTGAACAGTAGATGACCAAGACCTTATCCCACCTCTTTGTTGGTACATCAAGTAACTGGCTAAGGGGCAGGGATCACCATAGTCCCCATGGCAGTGGAGAGTGGAGTCTGCTAAAGAAGCATCGCACATCCCTTGCTTTTTAGCCGGGACTAAAAAAAACATAGCTGGCATGACCTGCTCCCCAGTCCGACACAAGGCTGTGCCTCAAAATTTCCACCGCTTTGGCTGCAAAGAACACCAGCTTGCAGTTAAAGGGAGGTTGAAAAAGAAGAAGTATATGATGAACTCACCTGATAGTAAAGCAGAGTAGATGACTTCACCTGATTGTAAAACATAGTAGATGACTTCACCTGATAGTAAAACAGAGTAGATGACTTCACCTGATATAGTAAAACAGAATATATGACTTCACCTTGATAGTAAAACAGAATATATGACTTCACCTGATAGTAAAACAGAATATATGACTTCACCTGATAAGAGAACAGAATAGATGACAGCAACTTCACGGAGAAAAAAGATTCATTCATTCATTCATTTGCATGTTCCATGCGGAACTTAGCCTCCCAAACAGCACTCCTGTAGGCCTCTCAGTTGTGAGCAAGATGGCCTGCTGCTGCTGCATCCATTTGCAGATCATCAACGATGTCTTGCAGCCGTCTTCGTTTTGGTCTTCCTCTCTTTCTCTTTCCCATTATGTACCCTTCCAAGACGGTCTTCTCTAAATTATCATGACGTTTAATGTGTCCAAAATATTTAAATTTTCTCTCTTTAATCCTCTTTACTAGCCTTTACAAAAGAAGCATCAAGAGCATTGCTGAAATGGACCCCAATAAATGAGAGATTATTATATGCACGGTTCAACTCAAGATTCACGAAGCTGTCTATTATAGTTTGTTATGCACCAACATGGATGCAGCAGCAGCAGGCCATCTTGCTCACAACCGAGAGGCCTACAGGAGTGCTGTTTGGGAGGCAAAGTTCCGCAAGGGACATGCAAAGGAATGAATGAATGAATGAATATGCACCAACAGAAGCAGCTGAAGAGGAATTAAAAGAAGATTTTTACAACAGCCTCCAAGCCACAGTAGAAACAATACCCAAGCATGATATACTACTCATCTTGGGCGACTTCAATGCAAAAGTAGGTGAAGGAAATGAAGATAGAAGAAGAATCATGGGAAGAGAAGGAATCGGAGAAATAAATGAAAATGGAGAAAGACTGTGCAGTTTCTGTGAAGAAAACATGATGACCATCGGAGGGACAATTTTCCAACACAAAAACATCCATAAGGTGACTTGGAGGTCACCAGATAAAACCACAGAAAACCAAATTGATCACATACTAATAAACAACAAGTGGAAACGGTCACTACAAGATGTGCGAGCAAGGAAAGGAGCAGATATAGGAAGTGATCACAACCTTCTGGTAGCAAAAATAAAACTAAAATTAAGGAAAGCCAGAATCGGAGAACACAGAAAGATACATTTTGATACAAGAAAACTGATAGACCAGCAAACAAGAAATGAATTCTCAATAATACTTAAGAACCGCTTCAGTGTCCTACAAGACGAAGCAGAAATGTCCATATTAGAGTTCAATAAAACACTACAGGAAACAGCAAAAGAGGTGCTGGGATATCGGAAAAGGAGAAAAGAGGAATGGATAAGTGAGACCACATGGGAAAAGATAGAGCAAAGAAAAGAAATCAAGAAAAAATTACTGAACACCAAATCACAATGGCTTAAAAAACGAGTTTTAAGTAATTATGCACAAAAAGACAAAGAAGTGAAGGAATCATGCCGTCAAGATAAACGTCAGTATTATGACAACTTAGCAGAGACAGCAGAGAAAGCAGCATATACAAATGACATGAAAACCATATATAAAATCACAAAGCAGATGACAGGTAACTTCAATACAAGATGTGAAAGTGCAGTAAGAACACAAAATGGACAACTGGTCAGTGGAGAAAGAGAAAAAATTGAAAGATGGAGGGAACACTTTAACACCCTACTAAACAGAACACAAGCAACACAAGCAATAGATATACCTGAAGCAAAAGCGGAACTAAACATCAATACAGGACCAATAACAATAAATGAAGTAAAAGAGGCGATAAAGATGCTAAAATCAGACAGGGCACCAGGTGAAGATGAAGTGACTGCTGAGATGTTGAAAGCAGAAGAAACAGAAACACCAAAACAACTTTGCCAGATATTACAACAAATCTGGGATTTAGAAAAAGCCCCAGAGGAGTGGAAAACTGGTCTTATAGTAAAACTACCAAAGAAGGGTGACCTCAGAGATTGTGGGAACTGGAGAGGCATTACCCTACTGCCACTCACTAGTAAAGTATTTTGCAGAATAATCATCAACAGAATTGTACCAACACTTGAGGAAAAACTTCGGAAAGAGCAGGCAGGATTTAGGAAAGGAAGATCATGCATAGACCATATATTTGTACTTAGACAAATATTAGAACAGGCAAATGAATGGCATAGCACAACATATGCATTGTTCATAGATTTTGAGAAAGCCTTTGACAGTGTCAACAGAGATGCACTGTGGAAATCCTAAGATGGCATGGCCTCCCCCATAAAATAGTTAATGTAATCAAAGCCCTATACGAGGGTTTTCAGTGCAAAGTTATCTGTTGAGAACATACCTCCAGCAGCTTTAGGGTACAAACAGGAGTGAAACAGGGATGTGTACTATCACCAACATTATTTATCTTGGCAGTAGACTGGTTAATGAAGGAGGCAACATCAGACAAACGCAGAGGATTACAATGGACCCTTAACACAGTGCTGGAGGACCTTGACTTTGCGGACGACATTTGTCTATTATCAAGCAGTCACAAAGATATGCAAGATAAAATAAACAAGTTAACCCAGAATGCAAACAACATAGGACTAAAGATCAACGTAGGAAAGACAAAGTTAATGAAGCAAAATGTGAACAACAGAAATGTACTCAGAGTAGATAACAAGTTAGTGGAGGAGATCAACGAATTTGTATACCTTGGCAGCAGAGTAGTAGAAAATGGAGACAGCACAGAGACTTACTAGAGCAAAACAGGCTTTTGCAATGCTACAGAATATATGGAAATCAAATAAACTAAGCATAAATATGAAAATCAGGATATTTAAGAGTAATGTTCTAAGTGTACTACTCTATGGAAGTGAATGCTGGAAAATCACCAAAACCATAGAAAACAAGTTGAATTCTTTCCAGACTAAATGTTTACGTAGAATTAAAAAAATATTTTGGCCAAACACCATAAGAAATAACATCTTATTGGCAGAAATGCAGATGAAACCACTGACAACAATTATTGAGGAAAGACGCTGGCGATGGTTGGGACATGTGTTCCGAATGACTGACAACTCACTACCAAAAATAGCACTAAGATGGACACCACAGGGGAGCAGAAGTAAGGGTAGACCAAAAGAGACATGGAGAAGAACAACAGAAAGGATGTTGAGCAATAGAGGGCTCACCTGGGCAAGAGCAGAAAAAAAGGCGAAAGACAGGCATTTGTGGAAAACCCTTGCTGAAGCCCCATGTGCCCTGGGCACTTAAGGTCCAGAGAGAGAGTATAGATATTTTTGTTCTTTTTTGTGTCCACGATATTTGAAGAACTCTTCTGTAGCATTTACATTCAAAGGCATTTATGTGTTTCTCAGCTGTTTTGTTAAGTGTCCAGGTCTCACAGGCATATGTTGCAATGGGAAAGATGCATGCCCTTAAAAATTTTATTTTTGTGGTTCTGTCTGCTCCTCTCCACAGATTCTTTATTTGTTTTACTTTCTGAAGAGCGATAGATGTCCTCCTTTTAATTTCCCTCATTGTATCTCCATTATTAGTTAGTAGTGATCCAGGATATTCAAAACTCTCCACTTCTTCCAGTTTTTCCTCATTGATACATATTTCAGCTGCCTTGTTTGAAAAAAGATTGGTTATCTTAATTTTCAGTAGAACACTAAGAACTTCCCTGATTTTTTTTTTTCATTATCTATATTCAAAACAGACATGGTTAAACTTGCTCTGAAGCATGTCTAATTGGGTTTTTGTATTTACAAGTGAAAGAAGTAGAGATGGCAATATTCATGTTGGAGATTTCCAAGGAAGACTTAAAATAGTCATCATTTGTTTCATTTGCAATAAATAACACAAATACAAATAAGGTTATAAATCCAAGAACAGGGCTGACTGAAGAGTTTCAGTCAGTGACCTTGTTTGTTTGTCAAACAAACAAACAAACATAGCCATTTTATCACTGTGTTTGTCTTCCTCAGCTGTCCATTGACATAGGAGTTGAAGTACGTGAGCAGAACAAAATGTTAGGACAAATGGTATGTAAAAGATCTGTACTTGTTCATCATATGAGCATTGATAATGTTATGCTATAGGTTTTTGTATGGATACATGGGGTTTCTCTAGGAAAACAAAAGCAGAGAGGGCAAGCTGTTGACATTCCCTCTTCCTTAAATGCTGTAGAGGGTTGAGGTAACCCTGTCATGCCTTAGAGGCACATAGAGATATGTTAGTGCCCACATTTTCCTTGACCTGTCAGCACACTAGAGTGTGATGTGGTCAGCATCACACCTGGCCGCCTTTCCTTCCCCAACCTCAGAAGTCAGGTACCCATTTCTACAGCTGGATGACTGGGGTGCCTCTGGTTGGATTCAAACCCTGACCGTCACCATGAGAGACTAGTGCCTAACCGCTTCAGAAATGTGAGGGCGCTGACACTTCACACCCCCGTGGCATGAAAATGCTATGAGACATGGATGTTCATGTTGTCTGTGTTTCTGAAACTGTGACCGTCATGTTTTTATCTCATACGTAGACAATGACTTTGATGTTTTATTTCTAGTACATGATAGAAAAGTTGACTTTCTGTCTGAGTCATGGATTTTTATTTCTTTCTTTTTTCTTCTCTGTTTTCAGGACATTGGTGTTTTTTTCTCTCACTTTTTAAAAATGCAACTTGATATTTTTTCTTTTCAGGTGTGACTTTGATATTTTTTGTTATTGTTAGGACAATGGTTTATCTCTATGACTTTTATATTCTTTTTTTCTGTTATCAAGACAGAGCAATGACTTTGATATTTTTTGTTCAGTTATCAGGACAGAGCAATGACTTTGATATTTTTTGTTCAGTTATCAGGACAGAGCAATGACTTTGATATTTTTTGTTCAGTTATCAAGTCAGAGCAATGACTTTGATATTTTTTTATATTATCAGGACAGAGTAATGACTTTGATATTTTTTTATATTATCAGGACAGAGTAATGACTTTGATATTTTTTTTATATTATCAGGACAGAGTAATGACTTTGATATTTTTTTCTCTGTTGTCAAGGCAGAGCAATGACTTTGATATTTTTTCTCTATTATCAAGGCAGAGCAATGACTTTGATATTTTTTTTATATTATCAGGACAGAGCAATGACTTTGATATTTTTTTTATATTATCAGGACAGAGCAATGACTTTGATCATTTTTTCTCTGTTCAAGGCAGAGCAATGAGTTTGATATTTTTTTTTCTCTGTTATCAAGGCAGAGGAATGACTTTGATATTTTTTTTATATTATCAGGACAGAGCAGTGACTTTGATCATTTTTTTTCTATTATCAGGACAGAGCAGTGACTTTGATATTTTTTTTTCTATTATCAGGACAGAGCAGTGACTTTGATCATTTTTTCTTTGTTATCAATGCAGATCAATGAATTGGATTTTTTTTTTTTCTATTATCAGGACAGAGCAGTGACTTTGATCATTTTTTCTTTGTTATCAATGCAGATCAATGAATTGGATTTTTTTTTTTTTCTATTATCAGGACAGAGCAATGACTTTGATTTTTTTTCCCTCTGTTGTCAGGACAGTGACTTTGATATTTTCATATCTTTCAGGATGATGACTTTGACTCTTCAGGTGGTTTATTATCAAGGACAATGGGCAGACTTAAGACAATCACAAATGCTGGACACTGGAAAATATGGCTGTACATAGCTTTGTTTGCACTTTTTGTTTTCTTCATGTGTTGGGTAATCATTAGGTTCAGATAACAGTTCAGAGAATTTGCATTTATTGTTTTTTTTTTTTCCTCTTTAATTTTTTATTCTTTTCTGCTTTAAAAGGACTAGAAGGGTTACAATTGTGAAGGGAAAGCTGTTTATCAATTTTTTTTTTTTTTTTTTGCTTTTTAGTTGAAGATGGTGATTTTTTAAAAAATGTCATTTAAAGCCCACTCGGAAAAATATCAGATGGTATGGCCATGCTGCATGACTGCCACCAGATGGTATACTACAGGAAACATTCATGCTAAGATTTGTAGGAAATGGGAAGAGGCCACCCATGGAAGAGGTGGAGGGAGTAAAAATAAACCTTTAAATATCCCATTTTATGAAGTAAATTGCAGAGCCCTATCAAGACGTCTATGAGTCCCCTCATCACTGAAACTTGTATGAGGAAGAAGACAAAACAAAAAAGAGGGCCCAAGGATGAGATGTGGTAATGACCTGAAACTTGGACCTAGTAATGACCTGTTGTATTTGCAGAGGGATGAGTTTGGTCAGAATTTAAAAAAAACAAAAAAACTAAAAGAACTGCGTCCAGCCATTTATTTGCTGTGCCATTGTAATGTGATGTTTTTATTAAAGTCAGTTTTGCCCATTTGTGAGAATCTTATGAGTGCCAGATATTTTTTGGAGATATGATAGTGAGAGTCTCATGTATGTTTCATGTGTAAAATATGAGAATTGTAAATTTCGTGTAAATATCACACTATAACAATTCTATGCATTAAAATAGCGCATGTTTTATTCAGGTAACTGTTATAGAATCCAGAGAAGTTTGTTGTGTATGTATTATCACATATGAGCTTTTTTGAAGGCTAAATTGACAGAATATTGTAAACTTGGCATTTTTTTTCATCCCTAAATCCTTTTTTCATTGATTAATTTAAAAAAACTGGGGGAAATTATTTCAGGCATGTGTGCCTTCACTTATTTCAGGCATGTGCGTCTTCACTTATTTCAGGCATGTGCGTCTTCACTTATTTCAGGCATGTGCGTCTTCACTTATTTCAGGCATGTGCATATTCACTTATTTCAGGCATGTGTGTCGTCACTTATTTCGGGCATGCGTGTCTTCACTTATTTCAGGCATGTGTCTTCACTTATTTCAGCCATGCATGTCTTCACTTATTACAGGCTTGTGTGTCTTCGCAGAACAAGTATTTGGTAAAATCATTTCGGATCCTTCATCACAGCGTAGGTTTGCAGGACTTGAGTAACCGCATTAAACCTGCACTTTAATTTTTAGGGATTAAGAAAATTTAACTTTTGTTTTTTCATGGCTCCAGTACAGTTTAGTGCATGTACTTTCAGCAGTTTGTTCTGGTCTTTGACATGTGTGTCATGCATGTGTCCATTTCAGTATTGTGTCCCTCTCACTGCCTTCCTGAATGCAGCGTGGTCTTGAGCAAGTTGACCAGCATCTTGCAGTGAGTATTCAGACTTTTCATGATGTTCTGAGCCCACCTGCGGCCAGGTCACCCCTTTTCTCTTTTTCCAGGCACAATCAACTTCTCAGAACCATTTTCATCTTTTGATGTGGCCAAAATATTTAACCTTTTTAACTTTGATGGTGTTTACAAGCCAGTTTTGTTATGATCTATGGTGATATATTCTAAAATTTCAGCAACTATATATCAGGAAGTAATCACTTTTATTTGTGTTCAGTGTATCATTAAGAAGCATTACCAAGGCACTGCTCTTTTCTGATTTTATTACTTGCTTAGCAAGTCACCGTATTCCACTAATACTTTGGCCCATGTTCCTAAATCTTGATGGTGTTGGGTGCAGGAGGAAAAACATTCTGCTCACAGCTCCAAAAAGATGAAGCAGCAGCATCAACAGCTGGTTTTCTTCATTGGCATAACCCATTCCTGAACTACATTTTCAGATCAGTCATTGAGAATTACTTTCTGAGAAATGTTTATCCTGGAATAAAAATGTTTATCTTGGAATAAAATTAACTATTTTATAACTCTTAACTCTTCCACTCCAGAGCAACACTGATGGTGGTGGTAGATCTTGTACACCTATGCTAAAATCATTGGTCAGAGTGATAGTTAGACAAAGTCTAACTCACTCTGTGGTTTGAAACTTTAGAGTAACTTCCTTCTAGTTTTTTTGTTTTGGTTTTTTTTTCCTCTACCAAAGTTTCTCATCAAAATTTATCATGGTAGAGCATGGACATTGAATGACAGTGAGATGTTGGAACAGATTTTATGGTTTTGTTCCACTTTTGAGAGTTTGTAATTTTAAACTGCTGTAAATGCTAAAATTAGGCATCATGTCGCTTCCTAGTCAAACATTGTGAGGGAGATCTTCTATTTCATGAGTGACAGATGTTTGAGTTCCACATGGGAACAGAAGTAAGGGTAGACCAGAGGAGGCATGGAGAAGAACAGAGAGGATGTTAAAGCAATAGAGGGCTCACCTGGGCAAGAGCGGAAAAAAAAAGAGGCAAAGGACAGACAGGCATTTGTGGAAGTCCCTTGTGCCATGTATTGCTTAAGTTTCAGAGAGAGAGAGAGAGAGATAAGAGTTAAAACAGATTATTTATCTTTTCATCTTTATGTCAGGGAGTTGTAATTTTTTTTTTCAAATTGGTGATGGTATTATTGTTGAAGTTCTTGGTGTTATGTTCCACATTAAGGTTCTTGATGTGTGTGTTGTTGCTGTATTGTGAGATTATGGCTGCTATGATGATTTCAGTACCTGACCTTGATATGTGTGCGTATGTGTTTACATGCACATGCATGGGCGACTGCAGTAAAAATGTGTGTGAAAATTGAATTAAATAACATGAAAGATTATTGGTATTTGTTTTAAATTCTGTGAATTCTCAGTAACAAAATTAACATTGACTTTGAATGTACAGAAATACTGAATCCAGGAAAATGCTCAGTCATATATAAAATGCTCAGTCATATATAACAGCAGTGGTAAGCTGATTATTCCTGTTTGATTGTCCTGATAGTTTTCTTTTTTTGACCAGTATCTTCTGAGAACTTAACTTTTATTACACTTCATTCTTAAATGCAAATTTTCAAAACAAAATAATGAGATGTAAAATTTAGAGCTGATTGAAGAAAACCATTAAATCAAATGGAAGAACAAACATCATGTTTGCGTTTTGGAGTTTGTTCTTTTTTTTTGTTTTTGTTTTTTTTTTCTTCTGGCAGAAAGTTTCTGTCCTTTTGTTTTTTCATTTCATTAAAAAAGTTGTTTTATTAAACAAAACAACAGAGAAGTAATAAACAACACAAAAGTAGTTATAATTAATATTTTAATTCATTTAACACAAGTTTATGTTAGTGAGAGTCACATACAACATATACAGGGGAGTACATAAAATGTTGATGATGTACATCAATTTCTGACAACAAATGTATGTACAGTTTGAGGGGAGGGGGGAGGGGGATTGTTTCAGGAGAATAAATGGTTGAGTTTGTGCAATGTTTGAGAGCAGCCTTCTCTTGTGTTGAGAACAGATGGTTCTTCTAGTTCACAAGTTGTGAAAGGAATTTTTTTGTAATCTTATAGTGATATATGTAACTCATCAAGCTCAGAATCTATAAATCCAGTGTTTGCTCCATTTTATTATTATGCAGCCAAAACATGGAGAACCATTCAGAGAATTGAAAGTAGACTGAGAGGGTTTGAAGGAAGATGCCTGAGGAAAATTTTAAGAGTACACTGGGAAGAGCACGTGACAAACAAAATAACCAAACAGGCATTGAGAACATTATTAAAGAGATCAAAAGATGAAGATGGTAAAGCCTGGGTTACATACTATGAATGGAAAGAACAAGATGCCCCTGTACTACCTTGACTTGGACACCTCAAGGGAAAAGAATGAGGTGCAGGCCATTGGTACCCATGGGGGATCGCACAAAACAGGAAGAACTAAATGAAGCCGGAGAGATATGATTTGAGGTATCCCGACTTGCTCAAGACAGGTCTGGCTGGAGAACCGTTGCTGATGCTTTATGCTCCATTAGGAGTACAGAGGACTGATGGTGATTTGTAATTTATCCATGAAAGGCCTTGATATTAACTTTGTGTAGTGGGAAGAACTGGCCAAGGAGCATGACATAGGGGAGGAGGTGGTTTGCCTTATTCTTTCCGTAACCTTCTGTTTTTTGGGGGGTTTTTTCCCACACTTCTTCCATGTTTAAATGGGCTTTTGTCTTCATTATTTAGTTTCTTATTGTATCTGTCTTCATTATTAAGTTTCATATTGTATCTGTCTTCATTATTAAGTTTCTTATTGTATCTGTCTTCATTATTAAGTTCCTTATTGCATCCCTTCAAGTGTTTTCTCACTTATTTTCTGCTTTCTAATGAGTGCTGTTTAATCTGAGGAAGAAACAAAGGGCAGATTTAAAGACAGAAGGTGCAGGTGTGAATAGTCTTCATTTTTTAACATATAATCATTTTTTAACATATGATCATTTATTGTTGCTGAGGTCAAGTTATGCTGTATGAAGATATTGTAGAATCAGTCTTGAGGGAATCTGTTCAGGAAGTTCCACAAAAAAGGCTGACAACAGACGTCTTCGAAACAATCATGTGAGATGATAAAAGATCCATTGCTTATTAATCTGTAAATGTAATGAAAATCAGATCCATAGGAAAGTTTAATATAATGGTCCAGCTTTTGTTTATCATACGTCAGCTTCTTGTACAGGGGTTCTCATGCAGGGGCATTGTGGGTAAGGGGGTTACATGAACCAAATAATGGGAGTATGTTACTAGATTAGGATTTTCTCTCAGCAGTTCTGCTCCCAGCCATCCTTATATAAAGTAAAATCAAACTATTGTCATCAGATGAAGTCATACCGGCACCTGTTAGAGTGGCTGAAGATGAGGATGACTTCAACATTCTGGTGAACGGGGTAAGCGGACTTTTTGCACAGTCCAATAGGAAGTCTGTAATCGTTTTAAAAAAAGGAGAATAAGAACTGCTGTTACAGCAGCACTGCTTCTGCATTTGTTACATAGCACAAGTATCAGGTTCCCATTTTTTTTTATTCTTCTGTCAGAGATTCTGAAATATGGTAGAATCAGCCAGTCTATAATCATGTTTTATTTGAAAAGGCAACTTTCACACAGCTTCTCTGCTGTCATAACTTATTATTACATTGATAGTGTTACTTATAGTATGTTATATGGCACTTTTTCTGGCATATCAAAAACATTTATTCATACAGATTTACTATTAAATAGCATTAAACAGCAGATGTGTGACATTAAGAAAAGTTATTTTACATATTTTACACATTAATTACCAGGATATATATGTAACTACATTCTTGTTTTTTAAAGGAATAATGATTTTCAAAAAGAGTTTTCAGGAAATGTTTTCAGAAATAACAATAATTTTTTACAATAATTCTCTTGTCACAGTTTGTTGTGAAATAATTCATGATGAAATATGTGATTTTCAAATGTGAAGAGTGAGAAGAAATATTTTTATAAATTTTTGCTGTTCAGAATTAGAACTCATACAACATTAAAAAAAAAACCCCAATGAGTTCAACTTAGCAGTGTAGTTCTTGCATCTTACATCCTCCCCATGCTGTTAAACGTCACATATGATTTGCGTGGTAGTTCACCAAGTTTTCCCGTGTTCTGTGAGCTTTTCAACTTTATTAAGGGGTTTTTATGCCTACTAATTTGGCCTCTTTTAACAGTGTTGTCTTTAGAGTTTCACGTGGTCGACCTCTTTTTCTTCAGCCTTTTTTATAGTTCCACTTGATAGCTTGTTTTGGGATTCTCTGATTGTTTATTCTCACTAAATGGCCAATACATGCCCATCTCTTTTTTTCTGATCACCAGTGAAACAGGTTGTTGTTCACTTGTCTGTCTTATCTCTGTGTTGGTCTTGAATTCGTTACTTTATTCAGAGTATTTGTACAGTGTAGTTCATGTACATAAAAAATCTTGGAGTTCTCTACAGGGGAACATTTTAACAGACATTTAAACATTCGTGTGCAATGTGTTCTTGCATTTATTCTGATATGGTGTTTGAGAAAGAACTTCAGAGTTTTAACTGCAAATAATTTTAATAAACTTTGGCAGCGACAGCTAAAGTTGTTAGCTGCAACAGCTAAAGTTGCTAGTTGCAACAGCTAAAGTTATTAGCTGCAACGGCAATGATTTCTGTGGGTGAAGACATGCTAGCATCAGGGCTGGCGAACCAAAGCTGACCAAGACCCTGTCCTGCCTCTCTGTTGGTACCCTCAGTAACAGTCCTAGCCTGGCTAATGGAATCGGGATCGGGACAGTCTCCACAATGGTGGAAATCTGCTATAGAAGTACTGTACACCCTTTGCTTTTTATCTGGAGTCAGGGACTGAAAAATACAGCTGCCATAACCCACTCCCAATCCAGCTTGATGATGTGTCCCAATGTCTTCTCTGCATCAGCTGCAAGGAAAACCAGCTGGCAGTTCCAGGGAGGTGGAAGAAGAAGAAGAAGAAGAAGCAGCAACGGCTGGTGCTGTTAGTAGATGAAACTGTTCATGAGACTCAGCTGACATATTACACAATATCCTTCACAAGAAAGCAAAAGGAGGGAAGAATCCATAAATGTCAAATCTGAGCTTTGTTGGAGCCAAGTTTGATCTTCCAGCTGAATGTCCTTTCAAAGCACTGACCATTTCTGAGAAATGCTACTGCCACGTATGTGGAGATTTATCACTTGGAGTTTCTTTCATTAGCCACACACGAAGGTCCTTCGCATAGTCATAACTTGTTTTATTTCTGCAAAGCAAAGCGTGCATTTCATTTTCCCCTCTTCTAGTGATGTGTTTTAATGATATGATCATTTATTAGAGAAATAGGAACCTGACATTTTGTTTTATGGCATGTTATTTGTGTTTAGCAATGGTATGATGCTGTCAGAAGCTGCAGTAATAAAAGTTTGATAAATGCAGGTTCTGTGAATTGAGGTATACATTGAAATACCTGAAAAATATTCACAGTTAATGCTTTGAAGTTCTTTCTCAAGCATTCTCTATCTCATAATTTTGTTATGGTACAGGTGAGCTTTGAGCATTGGGTTCCCAGAGTGTGTGGTACAACCAACCCTGCCCCCTACCCCTTAGGGGTGTTGGGGAGATCCAGCTGGTCCGTGAGGGAAAAGGAGCAAGGGCGAGCATCAGAACCAAATGAGGGAAAAAAATATTTCAGGCCCTAGGGATGCAGGACAAAGGGACATCAGTGAACAGCTTAGGAACCACTGACGTATCTAGTTGTTTCCTACATCAGGAAAACAACGAAACTGGTTGCTCGATGTATATAAGAAAAACAAACTGTAAAACATTAAGGGTTTTTTTTTCCTTTCCTATTTTCCTTTTTTCCATACTTTATCTCTTTCATTCTTCCTGTCATTGACTTTCTTTCATTTCCATCTTTGCCTCATTTCTACCTTGACATACCGAGGATGTTTTTTTCCCAGTTGGTGGAAGGTGTAAAAATACATTAAAAATGTCATTGTTTACAAATCTTCCTCAGGTTGTTACGTTAGAATTTTATTCTGTCAAAATTCACCTCAAGAGACGAAGACATGTTTTATAATGCAACCTACTCCCTTCATAAAATCAGATCTCAAGTGTCCATTTCTACAGCTTTTCCCAAAATGAGTAGATCTGTATTTAGATTGAGGGAAAGATGTGTGCAGATAACATTTGTTCAGTCCTTGAGAAATAACAATCTCACATACATCCACTTTGTTCACAGGCAAGATAACGTGACGCCTTCGAAGGGACAGATCGACGAAAAGTGGTGGTGGTGGTAATGCTTTTAAGGAGATATTTTATCAAATAGTAATCAATAATTAGCAGGGATGTATCTATTCTCCATACCTGTTTAACATCTACACCGAAAACATCATGAGGAATGTAAGAGATGAACGGTAAAGAGTTAAATTTGACTCTTTTAACAACAGGGGCCACCAGATTCCAGAAATCAGATACACCAAGAAGCTCAGAGGGACTGCAACAGCTGATTCAACCAAAAGATACAGCAAAGCTCGGAACCTCTTTTATTAACACCAACAGAACCAAAGTAATGACAATTGACAAAATGAGAAGCAAACCCAAAACTACACTGGACCATCAGGAGCTTGAAAAGGTAAATAAGTTTGAGTATCTAGGTTCACTCATCATTACCAATGGTGACTTGGCGGTGGAAGTCAAAAGAAGACTTGCAGTTGCGTTACAGAAACTAGCACAAATAAAGAGCATGTGGCAAGGTACTAACAAGAAAACAAAGTCATGTTTACTAAAAGCTTACAGTGGCAACATACTTGTGTGAAACATGGACACTTAACAAATCACTAGAAAAGAGAATAACAGCATTTGAAATGAAATGTTACTGAAGGGCACATAGAATATCATGGATAGAACGAAAATCAAATAAGGAGATGCATGCAGTTTTGTTGTTGTTGTTGCTGCTAGTGTGTCTATATATGAAAATAACTACTTCGGTTTAGTTTGTTAGATGGTAATATGGCTTTAGGTGTCGCAGAAAACTGGCTCGTTAACATTATAAAAAAGAGAAATCTGAGATGCTTCGGCCACATCAAGAGACATACAACAGCTTGAAGAGGTTGATAGTAGAAGGCATAGTGCGAGGCAAAAGAGAAAATGGATGACCTCGCTGCAGGTGGACTCGGGACATCACGGAAAGTCTGGATGTGTCATTGCGAGATGCTGGTCAATTTGCACAAGACTGTATTGCATTCGGGAAGGCTGTGAGAGGGACAACGTTCTGGAAAGGACATGTCACATGAATGAATCAATAATTGGAGAATTTAAAAATGGAATGACAAACTTCAAGCTAGAAAAGGGTAGTGTAGGGGAGAAAATTCGACGAAACAATCATTCTTTGAATGTAATTGGTACTCTCCCTTAGGAAAAAAAAGTATGAATTTGATTGGTTTGGCAACCAATTAGCCTATTTTTCTATTATTTTAAACTTTTAGCGTTCCCGACTGATGCAATGTCAGTAATTACTGCGTTAATGAGCCACAGAGATGAAACTTTCAATGATCTGCGAACAGCTACATACCAGATATGCTTTTCTCAAGAGTGGTAAAGCAATGGATTCCATTCCATTGTGGTTTACTTGGTAGCGAAACAGATGACATCCTAGCAAAAGGTGGCAGATAAACAGATAACAAGCATACGAGGATGTTGAATCTATGATTTAAAAATAAATAACACTTAAGAATAAATGGGCAAAAGAGCGCCCTGGTCACCAGAGAAATGACGCTTACTATCAACTCAGCGTTATCAGCGTTATGAGTTATTAATAGCAGACATGAAGATAAAGATAAAAAAGATAGTTATGGGATCAAGACCACTCCGCTTTGACCTTACAAATATACCAGAACAATACGGTATAGAAGTGAAGAACCGTTTCGAAATCCTGATGGCTGTACAGGAAGAGATGACACCAGATGAACTGGCTACGCAGGCCAAAGATATCTTAGTAACAACAGCTAAAGACATGGTTCCAGTAAAGAAAACACAAAAGAATAGATGGATCACAGCAGGTACACTAGAACTGATAAAACAATGTAGAGAAATGAAGACGCAATGGAGAGTGACAAACAACAACAAAGATAAATATCAAACTTTAACAAAAGAAGTACGAAGAAACATAAGAAAAGACAAAAAACAATACATACAAGATTGTTGTGAAAGAATAGAAGAACATCAGAAGTGTGGAAGAGATAGTGAAATGTTTAAAGAAATGAAGACATTGACGAGAAATGTCACACCTAAGCTAAATGTAATTTGTGATGAGATGGGGAATACCCTGACAGAGACAGAGGAAATTCTGGAAAGATGGAAGGAATATTGCAAAAGAATGTATGAAACAACCGACTGTGGAAGCAGAAATCAACAGTGTGAATTATTATTGGAGGAGAAAGAACCCGAGCCGACAATGGAAGAAGTTTTATGGGCAATAAAGAGTCTGAAAAATGGTAAATCCCCAGGATGTGATGAGATAACCGCTGAATTTATTAAAGCAGGAGGAAAGGAGTGTGCAACAATCTATCATGCACTATGTAAAAAGATATGGCATTCAGGTATTTGGCCAAAAGAATGGAAAAGAACTGTATTCATACCACTGCCAAAAAAGGGTAACCTGAAATTATGCACCAACTACAGAACTGTTGCCCTGATTAGTCATGCCAGTAAAATTCTGTTAAAAATCATAATGGGTAGACTTCGAAAGAAAATAGAAGAAGAAGTCAATATGGTCCAAGCTGGCTTCAGGCAAGGAAGAGGATCAAGAGATCATATATTCAATCTAAGATTAATAATAGAGAAATGCAGGGAGTTTAATGTGAATCTATATTTATCCTTTATAGACTACTCAAAGGCATTTGATTGTGTACAACACCAGAAACTTTGGGAAATAATGGAAAAAATGGGATTTCCAACACATTTGATACAATTAACATCACTGCTGTATTTAGACCAACAAGCAGCAGTAAGAATAAATGGTGAAACAACAACTTGGTTTGACATAAAACAAGGGGTCCGTCAGGGGTGCATATTGTCACCCTACTTATTTAACTTGTATACTGAAAATATAATGAGGAATGTTAGAGAAGATGTAGACAAAGAATATTACGATGCCATAACAGTTGGAGGTTATGAAATACCAGAGATTAGATATGCTGATGACACAGTATTGCTGTCCACAACACAAGAAGGAATGGAAAAACTAATTATGTCAGTCCGCAAGAACAGCGAAGAGCAGAACCTCTATCTTAATGCAAAGAAAACTAAAGTGATGACAACTGACAAAACAAACAAGGCAACTGAAATATGTATCAGTGAGGAAAAACTGGAAGAAGTGGAGAGTTTTGAATATCTTGGATCACTACTAACTAATAATGGAGATACAATGAGGGAAATTAAAAGGAGGACATCTATTGCTCTTCAGAAAGTAAAACAAATAAAGAATCTGTGGAGAGGAGCAGACAGAACCACAAAAATAAGATTTTTAAGGGCATGCATCTTTCCCATCGCAACATATGCCTGTGAGACCTGGACACTTAACAAAACAGCTGAGAAGCACATAAATGCCTTTGAATGTAAATGCTATAGAAGAGTTCTCCAAATATCGTGGACACAAAAAAGAACAAATATATCTATACTACAAGAGCTTAATATTGAAGAAGGCTGGCTAGTAAAGAGGATTAAAGAGAGAAAACTTAAATATTTTGGCCACATTAAACGTCATGATAATTTAGAGAAGACCGTATTGGAAGGATACATAATGGGAAAAAGAAAAAGAGGAAGACCGAAACGAAGATGGCTGCAAGACATCGTTGATGATCTGGAAATGGATGCAGCAGCAGCAGGCCATCTTGCTCACAACCGAGAGGCCTACAGGAGTGCTGTTTGGGAGGCAAAGTTCCGCAAGGGACATGCAAAGGAATGATCAACTCAGCAGAGAAGAGCAAGCGATCATTTTTCGGGTCCTAAACGGCCACAGCAGACTGAGGTACCAGCTCTTCAACAGACTCAAGACAGGCCCGACTGACATGTGGCACGGGCAGGATGACAGGAGAACATATTCTGCAGGAGTGCCCAACGTATGAGGTACATGGGAAAAAAAAGCACAGATGTGGGCAACATCTTTAACAGTTGTAGAAAAGGTAGGGGGATGTACACCAACTCCAGCTTAAAAGTACAGAGGTCGAGATCTGAGAACGACTAAAGGAAGAAAAGACGAAGACCTTGAAATGTGTTTCCCTTGTTCTAGGTAGCCAGAGCACAGTTATATACTTTCTATTTTGTTATATGTCCTTCCTTCTTCAGCCGTGACTGCCTGAATGACGACTGTGAGGTTGGCACTTATCGACTTTTATGTTACAAATAAAAAAAAAACAAGGCTTCTCAAACTATGTTTACTTCAGCCCCTGCTGCACCCTACAAATAGCAGTAAAAATTTTTCCCCCCTGCCCTTCCCCAACTCCTTATTGCTGTGGAAACGTTTATGTCGTCTCATCATCACCTCCCATAATTATTATTATTATTATTATTATTTTCAAAAGCTTCTGCACGACCTGTGTAGACTTTATATGTAAGGCTTTTAGAAAGTTTCATCTGTGAAAGAGATTCGAGACGATGTTGCTCTAGCTGTGAACTAATGAGTTCTTCATAGCCAAGACCAGTTTTGTTTAGTTCATTAGAAAAATAGCCTCAAACCTAGGTGCTCGGAAAGGCTGAGGCCCTAGAGCCAAGGGCAAAAACACATACACACACGCACGCACTCTCTCTCATCTCTCTCTCTCTCATCTCTCTCTCATTCTCTCTCACTCTCTCTCTCACTCTCTCATTCTCTCTCTCTCTCTCACTCTCTCACACAATCTCTACAAATACAGATTATGTGAACAATATGGGTCGGAAAAAGGTGAAAGATCATTTATTAAGTTTAATTCAGGTGTCTTGATGGTGGAATATGATACTACAGGTGTCCGTACATCTTTGCGAAGAACTGGCCACAAACTTACTTAGAGCAGACATATCCCTGTACACGATATCAATATCTATATCAGTTTTGTATATTCTGCTTTCACCTAAAGTTGAACATTTGCTATAGAAACCGACAGGGCTGTGAGGGCACGGATATTTCACAAGTAGCAGAAATGTTCTCTTCATGCGCTTGATACAACTCATGGACTGCGCGGCAGGAAAAGAAAGAAGTTCTTTACCCTCCCTTAAGAGTTAAACATCAGGGACCTTTTAGTTAAGCTTTAACTCTTATATAGGAGCTTATTTTAACTCAGATCACGCAGTAAGGAAGAGTTTTATATAACAATGACAAACATACGTAGGTATACGTAAATATTACGTGTCAAAACAACAGACTTTGACAGCCCAAATGAGTTTGGATGCATAATTCAAAAGACTTCGATTAAAAAAAAAAACAACAAACTGAACAGCAAACTTAACTCATTCAATGTTTTAGACCGAAAAAATGTGCCAAGTTTAACAACTCTGCACAGACTGAAACGTTTCATAATTACCATTATTTGAGTGATTTCCCTTAGTTTAACACAAACCCCCCCCCCCCCCCCCCCCCCCCAAAAAAAAAAAAAAGATAACTGAACAAGGATAAATGCGTAGAGAACAATGACAAAGTTATTCAGGCTCAGAGGATTTACAGGACTTGATGTTCTTTTCGTCTTTGGAACTTTTCTTTTAAACAAAAAAAAAAGTGACTTCTTTCACACTTGTATCACACTGCCTATGTAAAATGATGGGCGAGCTTGTACAGCATTACAATAATCAGTTTGGAACAACGGAGATGTCGGAAGAATGTTTCAAAAAAAACTGGTACAACGGCTGGTTTAAAATTCTTATTATATACAGGGTCAGGAGAACACGGGTCTTACATCTCACTAGTAATAGTTTCTTGCTAAATTACAAACTCACTCCAATACGTACAGGCTCGGTCAGTTTACAGGACAAACAAACAGTTCGTGCATAACCGAACCAGTCGCGCAACAGGAGCCCAAGATCTAGAGCCAGCACGCGGTTAAAATAAAAATATCTTCAAATATATGCAAATATATGCAAACAGCTCGCGTGAACCCAATGAAGCCTTCGCGAACCAGCGAAAATTCCATAATAAGTGAAGGCAAAAGAAACAAAAACGAAAGGGAGAAAAAAATGGATTCATGTCCCAAAATATTAACATCGTGCAACAGTTAAACAATGAATGTACAGGAAATATATTTCATGACAGTTGAGGATCATTTCTCCTTGCCTAGCTCTTTAGTCGACATGCTTCTTTTTATGGTGAAAAACTTTCTCTGCGTCAGCGCCACGTAGTAGAAGAAGCTGAGAAGCACAATAGCCCCAGTGCAGGACATCAAAATCAGAAGGTTCTTTGTCGCCGACTGTGCTGAGAACACCCAGTGACCAGAAGTGACTGCAAAGAGTTAAAAAGGGGGGGGGGGGTGTGGGGTGGGGGGGAACATTACTTTAAAACACGACACCGGCATCACAGATTTAGGCGCGTTTGTGAAATTATTGTCATTACGATTAAATTAATGTTCAGCAGTAAACCCAGATTTTTAAAAAAAAATGGTAGAATTAACTTGTGAGAGTAGAATAAAGTAAATAAGGTTGATCTCTGTATCTCAGATTTAAATGAAAATGTGTTTTGCTGTGGGCAATAACCGGGCTATAACCAGTCAAGAACTTGTGGCATGTGCTGTTAGAACGGCGACAGCACTGGAGGCTGTACACAAGTATAACCGAAGTAGACATTGCTTTTAATTTTTACGGAAGCTGATGCTGTAATGTTCTCTTTTTTTCTCTGTCTAGCAATGCTTCTATGTTCGCCAGGAATTTTTCATAGATTACTTTTCTTTTTGCCTTCATTTAACTCAAATTTTATTTTAGTTCCTTTCTGCTTACAGCATTTTGATGTTCTGTATGTAAATTTTACAGAGAAATAATCTTTTTTTTTTAATTTTGCAGAGATACAACAATATTTGATTTAGATTAATTGTTTTAAAAAGAACTTCTTGCACAACTAAAGAGCAATTATAATAAGAAGAAAGAGGAAACAAATAGTGGTCAACAGAAAGTGAAAATGAATTCGTGCATAAAGGGATTTTAGTGCATAGAGTTTTTTTTTTCTCTTTCCAAGTATGAATAACACAAGATTTAGAAAGCCATTAATGCGTATGTTACATATGAAATAATGCGGGATACAACACACAACATGCAGTGTCATGTCTGTAACAAAACAAAACAAAAAAAAGCAAATAAATAGTTACATACAAATAAATATCACAAAAACTCACAGAGCATTCACGCATGCAATTTTTTTTTTTTTTTTAGCGTGGCTATATATGAAAATAACTGCTTGTGTTTAGTTTGTTAGATAGTAACATGTTAACTGTTGTGGGAAATAACGAAAGTTTCTTTGTAAGCGAGAAAGGAGTACCTAATTCACAAAATATGTCAGTAATGTGTGTACAAGACTGTATATCACGATGAATTTTAAAGTATCTTCGTCCTCAGCCCGATAAATCTGTCTCCACCACGTATTTCTTTCGCCTGTACTCCCGTAGCCTTTAGCTGTTCCTAGCAAAGCAGCAAGGTTTGAGTTGTGTTTTGTCTGGCTCCTACCCTCTAGCTTGGGTGGCCCTGTCCGGAGCTGCTACCCCCTCGACCCCCTCTATTGGTCATGGGGCCACACAAGCTTTCTTATCACGGCCGGTAACAACGGAGTAAGAACGCAACAGACTGATAGAAGCACGGCATATGAAAAAAATACTAAAAACCATTTATAAAGACAAATGGACAAAAACAATAACCCACACCAACATCAGATGACCAATACTATAAACAGCCAAGTAAGGACCAAGTGATAATCTTCCGGCTGAGAACAGGACATTCCAGGCTGAGGCACCATCTCTACCAGGATTTGGCCCAGTAGGCCTATGTGCCCGAGGCAAAGAGGAAAAATAACGCCACATCATATTCTCCAGCATGCCAGCTACACAACCCATTCGGCAAAAGATCTGGCCAGCGCCTCACTCCCTGGCCCTCTCTCTCTCCCCCCCTCTCTCTCTCCCCCCCCTCTCTCTCTCTCCCCCCCTCTCTCTCTCTCTCTGACACACACACACACAGAAGCTCCACTGTGGTGCTGACAATCTGGGAAGAAGTGCCGCATATGTGGGAGAGACTCTCTGACACACACACACACACACACAGAGAAGCTCCACTGTGGTGCTGACAATCTGGGACGAAGTGCCGCATATGTGGGAGAGACTCTCTGACACACACACACACACAGAGAAGCTCCACTGTGGTGCTGACAATCTGGGACGAAGTGCCGCATATGTGGGAGAGACTCTCTGACACACACACACACACACACAGAAGCTCCACTGTGGTGCTGACAATCTGGGACGAAGTGCCGCATATGTGGGAGAGACTCTCTGACACACACACACACACACACACACACACACACACAGAGAAGCTCCACTGTGGTGCTGACAATCTGGGACGAAGTGCCGCATATGTGGGAGAGACTCTCTGACACACACACACACACACAGAGAAGCTCCACTGTGGTGCTGACAATCTGGGACGAAGTGCCGCATATGTGGGAGAGACTCTCTGACACACACACACACACACAGAGAAGCTCCACTGTGGTGCTGACAATCTGGGACGAAGTGCCGCATATGTGGGAGAGACTCTCTGACACACACACACACACACACAGAGAGAAGCTCCACTGTGGTGCTGACAATCTGGGACGAAGTGCCGCATATGTGGGAGAGACTCTCTGACACACACACACAGAGAAGCTCCACTGTGGTGCTGACAATCTGGGACGAAGTGCCGCATATGTGGGAGAGACTGGTATCGATGTTTGAGTGAACGACGGAGAACACACTGTAACTCTTAATCTTCCATGAACTATTTAAACATCATCATCATGTGCCTTCTCCAGAACGAAGGTTGGCGGTAATGAGTCTCCAGTTCCCTCTCTCCCTCGCCTTGATGGTGAACTCAGCCAGGCTATGTCCTGCCTACTCTTGTCTGTTATCTTCCATTCTACATCTCTATCCTGCTCTTGATCTTTTTACTTTCACCTTTTCTTCTAGTATTGTCGTCAGTATATTGTTATGCCGTTTGATATGGCTAAAGTAGTTTGTATTCTTCATCCTTATTTCTTTGAGAAATTCACATTGCACTTGGAGCTGTTCTAAAACTTGTGCATTTGTTCTTTTCATTCATTTAAATAGCTTTAGAAACAAAATAACATCTTGAAAATACACACTGAGTCTCTTTCCAATAAAACACCGTGATAATGATTTTTTTTTTGTTACAAAAAAATGTTCGTATGTCAAGTGTGCCGTTTGGTAGACAGAGTTTAAAAAATACGCAGAGTGAGATCTGTTGAGCTTTATCACTTTCTGATATTTATTTCCTGCAGGCCTATTTTATCTTTCGTTCAGAAATCTCAGACCCCTTTCGACAAAAAGCTGGACTCTTTCCGCAAATAAAATACTTCCAACTTTTCCATTTTATATCTAATTTCTTGGCCAGAACTGCTATAAAAGTGATACCGTCGTGTGGCCAGAACTACTATAAAAGTGATACCGTCGTATGGCCAGAAATGCTATAAAAGTGATACCGTCGTGTGGCCAGAACTACTATAAAAGTGATACCGTCGTGTGGCCAGAAATGCTATAAAAGTGACACCGTCGTGTGGCCAGAAATGCTATAAAAGTGACACCGTCGTGTGGCCAGAACTGCTATAAAAGTGACACCGTCGTGTGGCCAGAACTGCTACAAAAGTGACACCGTCGTGTGGCCAGAACTGCTACAAAAGTGACACCGTCGTGTGGCCAGAACTGCTACAAAAGTGACACCGTCGTGTGGCCAGAACTGCTATAAAAATGACACCGTCGTGTGGCCAGAACTGCTATAAAAGTGATACCGTCGTGTGGCCAGAACTGCTATAAAAGTTATATCGTCGTGTGGCCAGAACTGTTACAGAAGTCGTGTAGGGGAAATTTACAGCTCAAAAATACAACAAGGTCTACCTATAACGACATTATAACCCTTATTTAGATCGGGGTTCTCAGAAAAAACTAACATCTAATGCAGATTTACAGCCTGTATACCGAAAAGGGTGCTTAAAAAGACAACACCTAGAGCAAATTTATAATCCCATATATGGCAACGTTCTCAGGAAGGTGACATTTAGGGCACAATTACAACCCCTACATTGGGCAATGTTTTTTTTTTTTAATGCAATGCTTATAGCAAATTTTTAGTAGCTGTGTAGGGCAAGGTTTTTTTTTAATTGAATAGTTATAGAAACATTTCAGTAGCTGTATAGGGAAAGGTTTAAAAAAATTGAATACTTACAGAAACATTTTAGTAGTTGTATAGGGCAAGGTTTTCAAAACGGAATTGTTTAGGGTAAATGTATAGCCTATATACAGTGAAGGATTATCCAAAAAGTCAATAAAATTTACAGCCTCCAGGATCAAATCCCAACAAAGAAAAAAAAAATGCATATAATGACAAACTTATGAGCCCTTACAGCTTAGAAATGCTAAACATGGCGTTAAGGTTATTTAAGTACAAAAAAAGAAAAACAAACCGCCCTTAGCAATACTTTAGATCCAGACAACAAACGAGCTTTCATCTCCTTATTCGCCCAGCAACTGGTAATATACGCGTTCAACAAAGTAGCATATTTTGTGATGGGACTGGCTGAGCTTACAACAAATCCTATTACCTCGTGGGGCAAATGTAATTTCATGTCGGAGATGACAGGGCACGCGAGGTTTCTGACGAGCGTTCTCAAATAACAAAAAAATTCCCAGCGCTCGTAGAAAGTCTTCTGCCTGGAAGTATAAGAAACAACTTCCTCCCCCCTCTCTACTTGGCATCTTTCTTCATCTATGATTTGCTTACAAAACGTCTTATTATGTTCATACTAAAACTGAAAATATTTCGTTACAGACATTAGGCAAATTATGCCTGATATACTCAGCTAAGACATAATAATCTTCAATAAGGCCATCGGATTTTAACATGAATCTTATCTCAGGTCAGCGGATTTTAACATAAACGGGACACCATCAGCTTGTTACCAGTATGCCAGCTTGTTACCACTGTCCCATCGGTTTGTTGCCATTGTCCCGTCAGCTTCTTACCATTGTCCCATCAGTTTGTTACCAATGTACCATCAGCTTGTTACCAGTGTGCCATCAGCTTGTTACCAATGTACCATCAGCTTGTTACCAATGTACCATCAGCTTGTTACCAATGTACCATCAGCTTGTTACCAGTGTGCCATCAGCTTGTTGCCACTGTGCCATCAGCTTGTTGCCACTGTGCCATCAGTTTGTTACCAGTGTGCCATCAGTTTGTTACCAGTGTGCCATCAGCTTGTTACCAGTGTGCCATCAGCTTGTTACCAGTGTGCCATCAGCTTGTTACCAGTGTGCCATCAGCTTGTTACCAATGTGCCATCAGCTTGTTACCACTGTGCCATCAGCTTGTTGTCACTGTGCCATCAGCTTGTTACCAGTGTGCCATCAGTTTGTTATCAGTGTGCCATCAGCCTGTTACCAGTGTGCCATAAGCTTTGTAGGTGTCGTCATCTAAGTCTGAAATGCAACACTATATTTAAATGACACCAGCGGTCCAGTACCCCAATATCTAACAAAGAGTGTTGCCAACAACTACGTGATGGCGGGTGCCATATGAAGACGGAGACACGCAAGCTCTTACTTCCGAATCCTATATTCTTTTACATTAACTGGTATCGCTGCCTAAAAGGGCACTGAATTAAGTACAGTTGCTACTTAACAAGATAAGCAACAGTAAAAGCAGAACACATGAAAGTTTCTAGCTCTTTCTTCCCCTAGACAGCTCCTTGTAGAGCCTAATTCACAGGACAAACTTCCTAATTCTGACAGACTGACCTAAGTTAGAGAGGACTATCCCAGTCTCCTACAGATCCATAAAACACAATCTCCTCTTCACTTTTCTGTAACTCAAGTGTGACTGTAATGGAACAGGCTTTGTGGAAAAAAAACCAAACAAACTAGGAAATACCGACTGGTGAAAAGAGATATGGCACTGTTAACGATTCCAGCTGTTCAAGACCCTACCGATTCGTAGAAAAAAAAGGATCAGTTTGAAAACCAGGAGAGAGTCGAAGAGTTCTAGTCAGGCGCTGAAGATTTACTGGGCAGTCTTCTCTAAGGTCCGCCCCTGAAATAAAATCATCCTGATACCCTTTGTAACCATGTAACTTTTTCATTATTTTTTTATGTCATAAGGTAGTTTTTGGTCAGCAATTAACATAGAAAGAAGGAAATTAATTTTTATAAACGTTTTCACGTTTTTTGTTTAAAGGATGGAATTTACAAAGAGGAAAAGGCTCAAGTTTTCTGGAAAATTGGCCAGTTTTGTTTTGACAGGACAGAAAAATGTACACTCTGCACAATGAGGAGCAAAAAATTTCAGAGTGCTGGCCCTTTACTGGTTGTCTGACAGAAGGCTGTTGTACATGTTCCTTTGAGTATCATCAAGAATGATGTTTGCATTTATGAAAATATAACATTTTAAACAAAATGGTACTTGTGAGTACCGTCAGGATACAAAGGGTTAACCTAAGCGAATGAAACAAAAAATCCAAGTCTATATGCTAGAACAAATAATCTAAGTCTATATGCTAGAACAAAGAACCTAAGTCTATACGCTAGAACAAAGAACCCACGTCTCTCTCTCTCTCTCTCTGGACCTTTAAGTGCCCAGGGCACATGGGGCTTCCGCAAGGGTTTTCCACTTATGCCTGTCCTTTGCCTTTTTTCCTCTTTTGCCCAAGTAAGTCCTCTATTGCTCAAAATCCTCTCTGTTGTTCTTCTCCATGTCTCTTTTGGTCTACCCTTACTTCTGTTCCCCTTGTGGTGTCCATCTTAGTGCTATTTTTGGTAGTGAGTTGTCAGTCATTCGGAGCACATGTCCCAACCATCGCCAGCATCTTTCCTCAATAATTGCTGTCACTGGCTTCATCTGCATTTCTGCCAACACGATGTTATTTCTTATGGTGTTTGGCCAAAATATTTTTCTAATTCTTCGTAAACATTTAGTCTGGAAAGAATTCACCTTGTTTTCTATGGTTTTGGTGATTTTCCAGCATTCACTTCCATAGAGTAGTACACTTAGAACATTACTCTTAAATATCCTGATTTTCGTCTTCATGCCAAGTCTATAGGCTAGAACAAAGAATCCAAGGCTATACGCTAGATGAAGACACGACCAACAAGAAGCAATACTGTTAATGTTTTCTTCCCGGTCATATACAGCATTAAATTACGTACTTGTGTCAGTTTCTCTTTTCTTTTATTATTATTTTTTTAATATACGAGGGCTATTCCAAAATCAACATCCGAATGCCTTGGTTAAAAAAAAAGGTCAAAACTAGAGAGAAAAAAAATGTTGTGCATATAAAATGTACACAGAAATAACTGAACAAATAATTTTCCACATAATCGCCACAGGCAACTGTGCTGTGCCACCAGCTTTTGTCATCTCTTATCAAAGGACGACGCCATCCATGAGCTCCAGGCTGATAACGAAATCTCTCTGTCACAATTCCAAGTAGATTAGTCCTCTGGATTTGAGAAAATTCATCAGAAAGATTTGAAATGGTGAAGCGAAGCTTCGTACGCACGATATTGGCCGAGCGTTTTAAAGAGTTAATCAGACACAACTGAGTGTCGCGCTTGCTCCTTCCCCTCCTCCCTGTCACGCACATATGTGCGACCATCCTTGAGTGTTCTGTCAGAACTGTCACTCTTATCACCGGACACGTGACAATCAACGATGAATGTCGGTGGGGTTGTGTCCTTCGGCTTGCACAAATGAATCATACCACGGACGTCGTAGCTGTGTGGACGATACACGCTTAGACTTGAGTGTACGACCTTAACCGAAGCGTCATCGTCCACGTGATTTTGTAGTTGGTTTATCGGGGACGGAGTTGGGGAGGGGGGGGAGTAATATACTGAAACACTGGCTTGCATCAGATTCGGCAGAGGAAATGGCCAGGCGATGTCGCTTAGTTGTGCTTATTGTCAGTGTTTCGTATATTCTGCCTAAGTCCACCTCTAGATTATGTAGTTGTGCACTAAGCTGTGATGTAGGTTTCTGTATTTACGTATCAATATGGACCTTATGATTTTCGGTGTAATTTATAGGTATACTTGATAGGCAACATGTTTGATTCGTTATTATGCTTTCATGTAGATTGATCTTCAGCTGCAGCAAAACCGTTATACAGAGCTGTATCATGGCATAAGCTGTGGGGAATAAGTGCCATTGCACTTTAGATTCGTAGTGAAAGGTACCTTTAGAGAGCCCGGGACCTCAAGTCCATCAATTTTAAATATGCAACATGAGAAGTCACTATCATATGATGCCATGCTCAATTATCCTGCATTGTATTGATATTGTTCACCCAACTGCTTTTATATCACTGAAGATTGCTTGAAGTATTTTGCGTTGATCTGATCTTGTTCATCCAGTTGTCGTTCATTATGAGGACACCTGTCTTGATATCATGTTGTTAGCAATGTCAGCTGTTGTGGCGTATAGTGAGGTTAAAATGCTGTGTCCTTAATTTCGGACTTGGTGATTTGTACTGCATGTCAATATATTGTGTATTGATTAAATGCTTGAGGATTAGTCAAAATTAGCATACACTATATCAAGGAGGGGAGACCTGGGTTGGCGGTCATGATAGGGGAGCTAGATTGGCCTCAAGTACGGTAGTACATTGCCAAGTCTGTAACCATCCCAGGAAAATATTCCTTCCACTAATTATAAATGTAAACTTGCACCAAAAAGTTTTACAGCTGGCAGGAGTGGTGATTACAAAGCCCTTGTTTTCTCGGTCGCTACTCGTGCACAACTGAAGATGGACTGTGGCTTGATTTTTAGAGAGATAACACTTTACTGGCTGCTACAGTAAATGCGTCGTATAACTAACTATACTAACCGGTTCATTTTTACCAGCCAGCAGGATGTTGGTTTTGGAATTGTCCACGTATATCTTGCCATTTTCTTAGTATGTTATCTTCTTTGTCTTCTCTTCCTGAAAGCAAGATCTCTATGACCTCGTATGAATAAGGCGCAAGTCTAACCTTTAGTGATCTATGTACCCGTTGCTGAAAAACGTCGCTTGTAATTTGAAAGAAAAAAAAATGTACTCCTGTTATGCAATAAAGGATATGGTAGTGTCTATTTCTTCCTTGACTTCCCGTCACACTAAAGGGGTATGAGGTCAGCATCACTCCTGGCCGCCTTTCCCTCTCAGCTCCATAATACGGAGTCAGGTACTCATTTATACAGTTGGGTGACTGGGGCGCTTCCGGTCAGACTTTAGCCCCCGAACATCGCGTGTGAGGCAACAGCACTAACCACTGCGCACCAGAGAGAGCTAAAAGCTATGGTACACCTATGCCAGACAGAGCACCACATAAGAACAAACTAAAACTCTTGATGCATCACACATGAACAAGCTGAAACTCCTGACGCATCACACATGAACAAGCTAAAACTCTTGACGCATCACACAAGAACAAGCTAAAACTCTTGATGCATCACACATGAACAAGCTGAAACTCTTGACGCATCACACAAGAACAAACTAAAACTCTTGACGCATCACACAAGAACAAGCTAAAACTCTTGACGCATCACACAAGAACAAACTAAAACTCTTGATGCATCACACATGAACAAGCTGAAACTCTTGACGCATCACACAAGAACAAACTAAGACTCTTGATGCATCACACATGAACAAACTAAGACTCTTGATGCATCACACAAGAACAAACTAAGACTCTTGATGCATCACACATGAACAAGCTAAAACTCTTGACGCATCACACAAGAACAAACTAAGACTCTTGATGCATCACACATGAACAAGCTAAAACTCTTGACGCATCACACAAGATCAAGTTAAAACTCTTGATGCATCACACAAGAACAAACTAAAACTCTTGATGCATCACACATGAACAAGCTGAAACTCTTGACGCATCACACAAGAACAAACTAAAACTCTTGACGCATCACACAAGAACAAGCTAAACCTCTTGACTCATCACACAACTCAGGCCAATCCTTGAAAGAAAAATGTAAGTATACCTTCTCCTACGTCCTTATAAAAAAATATTGTTAAGTTGCAATACCTGAATGGCAGTGAACTAGCGTACATTACTACTGATACTGTTGATTAGTCTTCTTGTAGAGTACAATTTTCAATATAGATATTAATTATTTGTTGTTAGTCCTAATAGATCAAAATGTATGATCTAATTAGGCAACATAATTTCCTCTGCTAAACACTTACGAAAATTCAGCAAGAACTCCCAGGCACACAACTCCACAGAAGAACATTGAGATACAACAACTTGACTAAACTTGGCAGTCTTCCAACATAAACAAACTTGCCAAACAGTGAGGGTTCCAACAAAGTCAGTAGTGCAGTTTTACATCAGACATCACACATTTTATTAATGGATAGAAGGGCGAAATTGTGAGGATAAATAAACATCACTGCCACAAGGCAGGAAATATAGAATATAATGACAAGAAAACTTCCCGGCAAGAACTAGTTCGCCATATGAGAACAGAGGCATGTATGGCAATAAGGAAAATACCAACTCACATACCTATAATTCAGTTCGAAATGAATATAACTTCACTTCCAAAAATACTACATCACAATTCCTTCAGCGATGAACATCACTCTTATAACTATGTCATCATTCTAACCAGAATTCTAAAAAAAACTTGCAAGTCTGTCCTTAAAAGGAGAAAATCCCCAAAACTACATAATACCAATGTCAAAATGAATAACTCCAACTCTTTTCTCAACCTGGCTACATCTCAAAACAACTCTGGAAAAAATACTGGAGTAACTCAAAACACTGACTATCACATGACTACTAACTTGACTCTGACTTAACTCGTACTCTGACTATCACATGACTAATAATTTGACTCAGACCTAACTTATACTCTGACTATCACATGACTACTAACTTGACTCTGACCTAACTTATACTCTGACTATCACATGACTACTAACTTGAATCTGACCTAAGTCATACTCTGACTCGCTCTAACTCATCCTCTGTCTATCCTCTCTCATACTCTCAAAATTCAGTTTCATAATTTCTGCTACAGCCCCCCACTATCCTGTGATTCTCACTTCCTCCCACGCTATAAACAATCGCATGAATCCCACTACTCATTATAAACTTTCTCTATTTTCAGTACAGAATTTCGTGGAGCACCAAGTTTCTCTAGTAAACTAAGTTACTCAAAACTGAAAACTTCTAAATTATGTATCACGAGAGATATATTTTTTTCTAAATTCATGTGAGCTGTAAACAGACACTCGGGGGAGAGGGGGAGGGGGGAGTACTGCTGGTATTCGCATTTCACTTGGTTATGACCCTTACACTAATGGTCATTCTGCCATACTTACAGTACGTCACGAATATTTCCATGTTGTTCACGGCTTTGAATTTCCTCAACATTCATCCATAATGATTTGTGAAACACGTGTTTTAGAGAAGGAAACACCATTACTCTGGAGAGCTTAATCAGATGTATCACAAAGAAAAGGGGGGAGGGGGGAAATTCTAAAGGAGCAACTTTGAACATTCTTAATTTTCGTTAATACCTAATAATATGTTGAGTGGATATTAATAAGCATTGGAAGCAAAGATGTTATTTTTGGCAATCAGAGACCCACATCTGACAAGCTAGCGTTAGGGCTGGCGAACCATAACTGACCAAGACGCTGTCAGACCTCACCGCTGGTAACAGGTCTAGCTATACTCCCCATGGTGGTGGAGTCTGCTAAAGAAGCACTGCGTACCTTCCAGTTTTTTTTAGCTTCCGGGACGGAAGAAAATAGCTGCCACAATCCGCTCCCAGTCAGAATTGATGTTGTGTCTCAATACTTTCAACCTATCGGCTGCAACAAAACTCCAGCTCTCAGTTAAAGGGAGAGTGAAAAAGAAGAAGAGAAGGAGGAGTATAAGAGGAGGAGGAGGAGTAGTATAAGAAGAAGAGGAGGAGTAGTATAAGAAGAAGAAGAGGAGGAGGAGTATAAGAAGAAGAGGAGGAGGAGTATAAGAAGAGGAGTAGTAGTATAAGAAGAAGAAGAGGAGGAGGAGTATAAGAAGAGGAGTAGTAGTATAAGAAGAAGAAGAGGAAGAGGAGTATAAGAAGAAGAGGAGTAGTATAAGAAGAAGAGGAGGAGGAGGAGTATAAGAAGAAGAAGAGAAGGAGGAGTATAAGAAAAAGAAGAGGAGGAGAAGTATAAGAAGAAGAGGAGGAGGAGGAGTATAAGATGAAGAAGAAGAGAAAAAGTATAAGAAGAAGAAGAGGAGGAGGAGTATAAGAAGAAGAGGAGGAGGAGAAGGAGCATAGGAAGAAGAAGAGGAGGAGGAGGAGAAGAAGAAAGTAGAAGAAGAACAACAACAACAATACACTATCACTGTACAGATCTATCCCCAGAACTATAATCAAACGTATTGATACTGTGTTTCTGATGTTTACCAAATATTGATTAACTTGCATAGCAGTTGTTTCTCTTATTTAATCACAATGCCTGCTGCAGGCAATCAGGATATCGATTCTCTCTTCCGGCGCTCTCTTTTCAAATACTGATCAATCGAAAAGTGAAAAAAAAAACTATGCTTATCTCTGTTTCAATATCACAGTATAAGTTTACAATTATTTTCTATTTATTTAAATTTGCAAAATAGAGATTACGTGTGTATTTCTTAAATGGGAGATTGGTTAGTGGTTACCTTTTTAATACTTTTTAATAATTTCCACTATACTTTCTACCGTATTTTTAAAATATTTTATACTGTACTTTCTACTATACATTCTACTAAACTTTTTAATACTTTTACTGTACTTTCTATTATACGTTTTACTATACTTTCTACTATACTTTTTAATACATTCTATCATACTTTCTACTAAACTTATTAACACTTTATACTGTACTTTCTACTAAGCGTTTTAACACTTTCTACTATACATTCTACTGCAATTTTTAATACTTTCTACTGTACTTTCTGCTGTACTTTTTAATGTTTTTAATACTTTCTACTATACTTTCTAGTGTTGCAGTCTGCGATCATGGGTGGTACTCTCCTTATACTTGAAATGGAAGGGTCTGGAGTTATTTATTTTATATACTCTATCACTTTAATTGCTCTCCCTCCCACCCCCTCTCTGATTATTCCGCTGACTAGGGGCTTCTGGGTTTATCTTAATGTCCCGTAGAACGATAAACCCCACCCCTTACTCTTTTCTATTGTTTTTTTTTATATTAATTTACTGTAGTACGATAAAACCTTTATAACTGATACCCATTCTCCTGCGGCTGTCTCTTATCTTAGACACCTCCCGTAATATATTCTTCTACTCTCCACTCCGTTTTCCGTCCCATATTTTCCAGTCAACCCAGGCTCTGTGGTCCCTTATCCATAACCACTCTCATTCTCTCTTAAATCAACGCACCGGACTCTACTAAGCACTTACACATAAATCAAATCATATTTTAATATGCGATGAATCTTAACTGAATGAAATCAAATCAAATGATTCAAGTAGTACTATTATTGCAAGTATGCCAAAAAAAAAGACGTAGTTAAAAAGTGCAACGAAACCACAGTATATTTAGCAGCGAATAAGAATCAACTTTTACAAATATATTTACACATGTTAAACGAGGCAGAGTTTGTTTAACATGTCTCCACCTACTCTGTTTACCCCCCCCCCCCTCCCCCCACCCCTTTTGTATGTCCGACTGTACACTCAGTACTCAGAACTGGTTTCGCACTCTTTCTGTCAAGTCCAGTAAATATATTTATTTCTCATACCCGTATGTCTGTACTGATTGTATTAGGTTCACACCCCGTTTTGTATAACCAGTTTACTGTGTATATATATATACATATATATATATATATATATATATATATATATATATATAATATGTATGTGCACAGTGTACTGGGCTTACATTGATCAATCTCGACATCTATTTATTTGTACACTCGTCTACCGTATTTTGTACTATTATACATATTTTCTCGACTTTGTTTCTTCTTTCTTCTGTCTGTTTGTACAGTTGCACTTATTCTCTCAACTTTATGTCTTCTTCGGTTTATCTGCACTAACTGTGCCTTTTAGCCTCACTAGCCCGCAAATTACATGTTCAACAAAATATAACTCAAACTATACCAACAATATAACACATACTACATCTACTCATTCACGTGAGTCAGTAGGTGAAAGAAATCTTAACCCTTTTCACACAACATCTTGCTCACAATAAAATCACATGTTACTTGCGTTTGTGTTTCACATCACAAGAGACTTTTACCACGATTCCACTAACGAAAACAAATCTGTCATCCAAGAGCTCCCTCATTATCAACACTGAACCGTCGCCCAATTCAGTTCAGCGTTCGACCCATCACTGCAGGAACTTAGCCTGCTTGAGCCTTATAACCTATGCACCCCGGGATTTTCCATTCCTAAACGAGGCTAGAACTCGTTATTTCTAGGACACCACACATTTTCATACTTTGTACAAAAAGCTGGTTAGTCATTCGTGCGATGTAACCAACAGCTTTGGCTTTGAATAACAAGTTTAGTCAATGAACTGTTGACGTGACAAACTACCATTTGTAATATAAACTATGTCGGAAAAAGACCGTGTCCAAAGCTTCTGTGTACACAGTGAAGTCAGGCTATACATCTTTGTTTTTTCTATAGATCGTTCTGTCCCAGTTATTAGTATAAAATTTCCATTGTTTGTGCTTTGTTTTCCTTCGGCAAAACCACGCTTTTCTTCTGCAGTTTGTCTTTATCTTATTTCGAAACTTTATTTTTCTGATATAACTCTTTAAGCTGATGGTGTAGTTTTGTTTGGAATTATGTGTATTATGGTAAAGGGACATATTAGGCAATTTAAAGGAAGTATAGGAATATTTGAGCAGTTCATGGGGGGGGGGGGAGAGGGCGGGGTTTAATCGTTATAAAATATGAATCCCTTATTTACATGCTAAACTACAGGTTAACTTAAGCAGACAAAAGAAGAACAACACATGTAAAAATAAAGACAATAACATAACACCAGAGACAAAAGCTAAAACTCATGACGCACTACATGAGATCGAGCTAGAACTCGAGAAAAACATTAAAACCTACGACGCACCACACTAGACCGAGCTAAAACTCACGATGCACCAAACAAGATCGAGCTAGAACTCATGACGCACCAGACAATATCGAGCTAGAACTCATGATGCACCAGACAGTATCGAGCTAGAACTCATGACACACCAGACAAGACACAGCTAGAGCTCATGACGCACAAGACAAGACCCATCTAGAACTCATGATGCACCAGACAATATCGAACTATAACTCATGACCCACCAGACAAGGCCGAGATAGAACTCATGACGCACCATGCATGATCGAACCAAAAACGTCAGTCTCATCAAACTAAATCCAATTAAAACTTATGACGCATCAGGCGAGATGGAGCTAAATCTAAGAACGCACGACAAATCGTAGTCTTCTTGTATAGCTATTATATATTAATTCAGTCATTCTTTACGTGCGATGTCTGTTATGCTTCTCCATATTGTGCTGACCTTGGTGTATCCTATCAAATGAAATGCTTGTTTTAAACCGTAACTTATTAACAGTTTCTCTTAACCTCTGCATTATTACTATTATTATTCATGCGAATAATCATTTTTTAATGTTTTATAAGGGAAAGGTCAATTTATTTTATTTTCATTATAAAATTAATCAAGTACCTAGCACTAAATTAAGTACAAATCACTTTCATTTCTTCGCCCGTCATTTTTATAGGTTATTGCTTGTTACAGAACATACAATTTTTGCTTCCTCATTCTCAAATTTCGAAAGACTATGTCTCATTCATAAATGTATAGTGCTCGATGTAGAATTTGTTATGTTCATTGTAGACAATGAAGCAAACGTTTGGGAATGAAGCAGAACGATGTTGCTGTCAGTGTAGATATTAAAACATGGAGACCGACAGAGAAGGAGCAACGTTCATTTCAGATTTTACATCATATATAAAGGAACAGACAGAGAAAGGGTTGTATTCGTTGTATAAATTGTAGCACAATCGTAGTGACAGATAGAGAATAGGTTGTATTCACTGTAGAAATTGTAGCACAATCGTAGGGACAGACAGAGAATGAGTTGTATTCACTGTAGGAATTGTAGCATAATCGTAGGGACAGATAGAGAATGAGTTGTATTCACTGTAGGAATTGTAGCATAATCGTAGGGACAGATAGAGAATGAGTTGTATTCACTGTAGGAATTGTAGCATAATCGTAGGGACAGATAGAGAATGGGTAATATTCACTGTAGAAACTGTAGCACAATCGCAGGGACAGATAAAGAATGAGTTTGTATTCACTGCAGAAATTGTAGCACAATTATAGGGACAAAACGAGTTGTATTCATTATAGAAATTGTAGGTTTTTGATAGAATATCGATTCAAAGTTCTAAGGCACCTCCTTAATCTCGGCGTTTATTTGAGTAAGTTGAGAGATATAATCATTGCTCCTTAAAGAGCATATGAAGAAAAGCATGGTTACTATGCGAAAAGTGTCTGTCCCCCCCCCCCCCACCCTGTTCAAGACTTGTCTCTTTCGTTGACTTGACTGCCATGTCTCTGCACAGCCACGTAAGTGCTCGTTGCATGTGTCTTATCATAGACTGCGCGTGCCCAATTCTTAACCCTTTGAAAATAAAAAGTCTGTTCGTTCTTTCGTTCAGTCAGCAGTCACCGATACTCACTGTGACTTCTACTCTTGAAGAGTTTCTACCAAATATAATGTCAGACAGCCTGTATTTTCTTTCCGTAAATCTACCAAAGTATATTCTCTGGCAGAACTCAGCTTGTGTGAAAAATAAAGCCCAAATTTGCAACAAAGAAAAAAAAAAGAAGATTAAAATACAATGTAAGAAACTACGTAGAAAAAAAGAACTGTGCAAATCTAAAAATAATTGCTACATACAAAATAAAAACAAATCTGGAAGGCACATTCTGTGAAAAACGGAATATGATGTGTAATGGTTAATCAATATTTAACACTTAAAAAAATACAAACTGGTGAGTAAAACAAAATGAACTTAAAATAAGAAAGGATTTAAAATATGATGCATTCTAAGTTTTGTTATTTTTTTTCACAATGCATACAAAGTGCACGGTTTTAGAAATGAATTTAAGTGCATAATTTATATTAAAGAAAAACAAATGGAACTCGCAAGTCCTGGCACTTACGACAAAGTGTGAAATATAAGGACAAGACCATCGGAAGGAAGTCAGGTCAGCGATAGTGTCTCAGGTCTCTGGTTAGTACCGTGTAGAAATACACGCTCCCGGCAACCTGGACACACCTCCACAGGACAAACACATACACCCCCAGACACGTGTACACTGGAGATTCCATCGGCGCGGGTGAGAAAACTGAAACTAGATTGATGGACATCGTGTTTTGCGCATTCAATACAAACAAGTAACGTACAAAAAAAAAGAAAAGAACCTTATACAATTATGTACACGCATGCAGACTTCCTTTTTTTCTGTTCATTTATTAGAAATTAGGTGTTAAATGTTTAGAGAAATGAAATAAAATGTATTTCAAGTATTGTTTTAATTATTCAAAGTTCTGTAAGAATTAACCCTTTCCAAACCCAAGTTATTTTATTTTGAAAACTTAAGACCTGATGTAGAGTCGATGAAGTTAATTTTTTTTTTTAATATAGAATTCTTCTTTTTTGCGTCTTTCTTCTATTGCTGTTGTTAAAAGAGAGTTTAACACATGAACTGATAATAAATCTGAATAAATTATTGTTCCATTTAAAAAAAAAAGATGAAAACAGTTTGGTTTTGTTACAACACATAATCATTGGATAAGCTCAGACACATGGCGGGAAAGGGTTAAACATATCTTATCTGTACATAAGTCATGACTTTGCATATTACGTTTGTAAAATATGAAATTACAATTAATCATGAATTACAAATTTAAAAAAAAAACGAAAACAAAACAAAACAAATAAAGATAATACATATACTAATTCATGAAAGACCAAAAAAAAAAGTCTGAAGTCCGGCTGATTGGCTAATAAATTCTTGTAAGTAAAATATGAATTCAAACTAAAAGAAGAAATAAAAATGTCATGCACAAATTACCTAAATCATTGGATAAGTCAACTGAAAGACTAAATGAGAAGCAAATTGCGTTATCATTTACAATTTAAAAATAAGCTAAGCCGAAAAGATATAATTTATAAATGATAAAAGCTGAGTTATTCCAGCCTTTCTAAAGCTCCCACTTAAGTTAGATATTGTGAGCACATTTTAAAGTAAATTAACATCAACGGTAAGAAAACTAGTTAGCGTGTATGTACTGATAAGAAAACTAGTTAGCGTGTATGTACTGATAAGAAAACTAGTTAGCTTGTATGTACTGAATTAGAATTTCTAAATATTTTAAACATGTTTTTTCACAAGCATATAGAAAAAAAAAATTACAATAAAGCATATCTAAGACTGCAGAACAGGAAAGAATGTATTGACAACGAATAAACAAAACATAAATGAAACAGTTTACAAAAAGAGCGAATGGGAAGATATATAAGAAATGAGGTGATATGGGGTAATATGTTGGTAAGAAAAGTTGAGGAAAAAAAAGTCTCTATCTATGAATAAGTGTATCGTGTATTGGTACTTGGTGCCGTGGTGGTGTAGCGCTTTGTGCACTCGTCTGCCCACCAGAAGGCCCCTGGTTCGATTTCGCACTCGGGCAGAATTTTCTCTTCGGACCTACTGGCACCGGGGTCAACCCAACATAAAAACAATAGGTACCCGGAGTTTCCCTAAGAAAGCGAAGACAGCTAGGCAAGGTGCTGGCATCCTTAGCTCAAATGGTTTAGTGGCTATAAATGTGAAGGCGCTAGTAATTCACGCCCCTATGACACGGGAGTGCTACGAGACAAAGTTTTTTTGAATATTGCTCGCTATATAGAGATGTGGGTCGGGCCATACTGGAGGCTCTCCAATCACTCCAGCTGTAGAAATGAGTGCCTGGCTCTTCCTGGAGCTGGGGGCCAGGGGTAATGCTGATCACTAGACTTTCTAATCTGTCGAAAGGTCATGGTTCTTCTTCTAATATGCCGCCAGGCCAGATATTTCACTCTCTGATGTGTCTTCAGGTCAAGGTTCACCTTCTAGTGTGCCTTCAGGTCAAGGCTGACCTCTAACGTGCTTTCAGGTCAAGGTTAACTCTCTAATGTGCATTAAGGTCAAGGTTCACTCTCTAATGTGATTTAAGGTCAAAGTTTACCTCTAAGGACTTTCAAGTCAAGGTTGACCTCTAATGTGAATAAGGGTCAAGGTTGACCTCTTAGAGCCTTCAGGTCAAGGTTGACCTCATGTGCTTTCAGGTCAAGGTTGACCATCTAATGTCCCTTCAGGTCAAGGTTGACCTTCTAATGTGCCTTCAGGTCAAGGAAAAACAAAACTACCCTCGGAGGCTGTGGACACTAACACAATGTCACCAGGGACCTCTACGCTTTCGTCTCTGGCATAGTAGGGCTAGGTTTTCTTTTTCTTTTATAAATAGCTGTTCTAAGTGAACTTTTTACAGTAAAATTTATTTTTAAAATCTTTTCTTGAAGTCAAGAAATTAGCTGCTGAGTGAAAAAAAAGCGCTGTTTACAGTGAAAAATTGTTTCCTTTATAGTGTTTTCCATTATATATAATACAAAATTGTTTCCCTTTACAGTGTCGTCCGATATTTACAGCAGCCAATTGTTTCCCTTTAAAGTGTCCTCCGCTATATACAATAACCAGTTGTTTCCCTTTAAAGTGTTCTCCGCTATATACAATAACCAGTTGTTTCCCTTTAAATTGTCTTCCGCTATATACAATAACCAGTTGTTTCCCTTCACAGTGCCGTCTTCTAATCTATGGCATGTGTACATAGGTTTAAGTTCTTTAAAAATGAATATACGTATATGTACATCATCTGGGGCAGTCAGTCCCTTTTGTTTTCTGTTACACAGCTTTCGATAATATGCTTTATTAGTTCTCTGGCATGAGTTTTATTTTCTGTATCTCCTGCTTTAGCATATATATATATATATATATATATATATATATATAGGTAATCCTGTTATGCCTTAGAGGCACATATGGATATGGTGTTAGTGCCCATATTTTCCTTGATATGGTCAGTATCACGCCTGGCAGCCTGTCCTTCCCCAACTAAAGAAGAAGTGACTGAGTGACTGGGGTACCTCCAGCCGGATTGAACCCCCGATATTCGCCATTAGAGACCAGTGCACTAACCACTTCGCCACTCAGACACCCATATATATATACTATTATTTTTATAGTTTTATATTTTATACTTTCGCTTGTAATCTATCCTTTTTCTGTATCCAATTAGTTAAATTTATATGAATGTGATCAGGCACTGCAGCACTTAGGCAAAGTTAAACGGAGGTGTATGGAGCAGTTTTATATGAAGGAAGGAAGTAAGAGAAGTCAACGATAAGAAACAGGCAAAATTAAATGGCTAGGTAAAACAACAAGAACAACGCAATATTTCAGAAAATTGCCTCAGGCAATAACCACTTCCTTCTTTCCTGTTCAGTTGCTTTTCTTTTCTTTCCTTTCCCTCCTTTCTCTGTTTACTTTCATAAAACTATACCCTACACCTCCGCGTAATTCAACTAGTACCAGTTCCACAATACTTGCTAACACAGGTGTCCCATGACTTTTATAGCAGACAACTATAGAAAGACAGGTATTCCATGACTTTTATAGCAGACATCTATAGAAACAAACGCCAGAAAGTAACATGTAAGCATAGTGAAACATAATAACAATAAAAGGAATCTTCGGCCTCAGAGGTAAAAATAAGAATGTAGTTTTAGCACATAAACCTTTTTTTTTAGAATGCGAATAAAAAAGCATCCCTCGAAATGATCTTCTTCCAATGTTCTTAGAGAAATGTCTTTTTCCAATAACGCCAGTATGACGAAGTGTCAATAAAGAACAAAATACAGCAATGAGGAGATCACAGACGTCAGTTTAGTGTCCAAGGCGAAACATGATCATTCACTGCCTTGGCATATATAGACAGTTTTAGAAATGAAAAGACAATTTATCACCCAGTTTCGGAGAAGATATTGTCCAAGGTGAAAAGAAGAAAAACAAATGTGTGTTGGCACGGAAATTATAGTAGAAAACTTAGCACGGAGAGAAAGCTGTGCACAGCGTAATAAAGAAAAAAAAATGGCAAGGGAAAAAATCAGCAAGAGACTTTCTAAAGAGCGTCACAAACGCAAGACAGTACAAGACAGAAATTCCAAGATCATCTAGCACAAGGCTTCAAGCAGAATTTCCTACGTGATGCCTCGAGCTTTATCAATGCACTTGAAACAAACAGGAAGAAAATACCAGGCAAAAATACGATTAGCAATAAAACAAAGAAACGACAAAGTACACAAAGAAACGACAAAAAAACACAAAGAAACGGCACACAAAACAAAGAAACGACAAACAGCACGAACAGTTCTAGTATCTGAGTACACATAACAAGTAGTCTATCAGTGATTGCCGGCACACTCTTGCTAAAATGTGAGAATTTTTTTTTCAGTTAAAAAAAGAATGGCATTACAATTTAAGCATTCTTACCCATCGAAATTTGTATATCCTGAAAAGACTTACTTACACACCGACGTCACATCGTGAGCATTTTCTGACACATATTTACATGAAGCAGCAGTGCTCGACTTCTTAATTTTTTTTTCTCTTTTCAAACAATAAAAGCTTATAGCAATGAAACAAACATTACATAATCTGTTTATCACGTGCTACATGTGTAATGAATGTAATTATTACATCACAGGCAAAATAAAGTGGAGTTTACCCCTTAATCATACCTAATATTAGCTAAACAAACACTTGTCATTTGTCGATAAAAATAATATTTGTGTAGGATTAAGAAAAGAATTGATGGAATACGTCTGTGACCCTATACAGCACAGGTCATGGCCAAGGGAGGTTAAAATAGAAGGCTAATCATCATTAGTATTAAGGCTGGTATTTATACATAAGATGAGACATATTGTCCTAGAAAGTAATTTAACATGTAGTAAATCTGACTGACTCTCTTTTACCGGTCAGAACCTTTCTCTTTTTTTAACAGAGACTCGATCAACACCTCCATGCTAAAGTTGCCCCCCCCCCCCAGTTTTATTTCTGAGACATAACCCTCTCCCATCTACGTTAAACCCCTACACCTACATTAATTAGGTCCGGACTATGAAATATGATTTGAAGGGAAAAAAAATTATGTCGTTCAAGTTCTAATAATTAAACAATTTTAGTGAATAAATAACGTTTCACTGATTCTCATATTATAGATTTAACATTTATATTTAAATTTCGGAGTCGTATCCATGTGAGAGTGTAAAGTGGTTACAAATGTCACTCATAAAAAAAGCGAGATCCAAGCAAAACAATAATTTTGGCATTTGACAGATATACTCAGGTGAAATATGGGCACAAATATAAACACTAGGGCTTACCTGTAAACTGAATAGCGAAGTAGACGATTGAGCTCATCAGACACATGCGTATAATATCACGATCTTGGGAGTAGAGTGTCATCCAATAAATGATGGATAAACCTACAAGTGAGAGAATAAGTACGGAAGTGTCATCCAGTAAATGATGGACAAACCTACAAGTGAGAGAATAAGTACGGAAGTGTCATCCAAGAAATGATGGACACACCTGCAAGTGAGATAAGGAGTACAGAATAGAGTCAGACCAACCATTGCTTTACTTGTGTGAATTTGGTTCTTTGCTAAGATCTGGAGAGATGTAGACATGTGCAAATGTTTAGAGGGAGGGGTGTGGAAGGGATGAAAGAGGATAAATGGAAAAAGAGAGAAAGATGAACAGAGGAAGATAGCGAAGATAATATAAATCATAGAAACAGGACTTCCATTACGTTTAAGATAATAATAATCAGAAACAGACTTTGACTCTCAAACAAAAACAGACAGACAGACAGACAGACCAGACAGACAGACAGACAGAAGGACAGACAGACAGACAGACAGACAGATAGATAGATAGATAGATAGATAGATAGATAGATAGATAGATAGATAGATAGATAGACAGACAGACAGACAGACAGACAGATAGACAGATAGATAGATAGATAGATAGATAGATAGATAGATAGATAGATAGATAGATAGATAGATAGATACGTCAGCCTTACTTAAAATTGCACCGCCATACAGTCTGACCGGCAAAGCCACAACGTCATTGGCCGTTGTTTCAAGTGCTGTGTGGAAAATTTGACATGGCATGACCAGCGCCTGGAATAGAAACGCGATATTCGCTCTAGAAATATAAAACTCTTCATATACAGCTTTTCAAGACAAATCACTCTTAATAAGCTATTCGACCATACAGTGACTTGCATTTAGAAAGGGCATTTTCTCTTCGGAGACTTTTCAGGAAATGAGACTCTACGAAAGGGGAGATAATCGCATTTTAAAAAATCATACAAGAAGATTAATCTTTCAAAGAGTCTCATAGAAAACAGTCGAAAGATGAAGGAAGATAAGAGATCTATATAAAAACTGCAGTGCAATTACAGAAGATTTTCGAATGTAGTACATAAGTAATGAATTCGTTTTAATTTCAAAAGCAGTTGGGAGCTGCGAAACTGTTCAAGCCATGTTAATAGTCTAAAGAGGCAAGATTTCTGGTCTCCGAGAAGTGGAATCTCAGCCCCCAGTTTTCATGTGAAATTGTTCACGTTGCACACTATTTCTACTTTTGTTCCGACAACTCTGTGTTAGAAAGGCTATGCAGCCGACTGTCCATGGAGGCGAAGGCGATGTTCGTTCTCGGAATCAGGGACACATAGCTGGCGTCAGGTTTAGCGAATCATAGCAAACCAAGACCTTGTCCCACCTCTCCGTTGGTACCCCCAGTAGCATGTCTATCTTGGCTAACTGGGGGGGGGGGGGCGGCGATCGCCATAGTCCCCATAGTGGTGGAGTCCTCTAAAGAAATACTGAACACACCCTGCTTGTTTAGCGGCTCCACGGGACTGAAAAGAAATGGCCGACACCGTACTGTTTCTCAACATCCCCACAGCATCTGCTGAAAAGGACGCCAGCTCGCGGTTCAAGTGGGGACAGAAGACAAGACAAGACTAGACAAGACAAATCGTATGTACATTTCGTCTCTGTGTTCAAGACTGTAGCAAAAGATCGCTCGTCAGACTCGCTTTTAACACTGACAAGGTTATATCTCGTCAAGATACCCTGCCAGGGGAAAAAAACAAATTAAACTGTCGTCTGCAGAAATCACATACCAGAATCGGTAAAAAAGACATCGACAGAAATATTTTATATCCTTATTATGTTCCAGGAAGTAATGTCTGGATATATATATATATATATATATATATATATATATATATATATATATATATATATATATAGAGAGAGAGAGAGAGAGAGAGAGAGAGAGGGAGAAAGATTATTGTTAAAACACATGCTCATTAAGATGACACGATAACGGGGAGATAGAGAAAAGGGAAGCACGAAAATGTTAACATTTCCTGAAGTAGATGGAAGTGAAACGTTTAATGTTTATTTCACTGATCTTCTAGCTATTGAATTACTTTGAAATCTACACCAGCACCTGACGGTAAATGGTAACTGGTAACTACAGACGTGTAACAGCTGTAATGGATAACAGATGACTACAGGTGTATGAGTAATAGGTGACTACAAGCTGTATGGGTAAAAGGTGCTACAAGCTATATGGGTGACAGGTGCTACAAGCTATATGGGTGACAGGTGCTACAAGCTACATGGGTGACAGGTGCTACAAGCTATATGGGTAACAGGTGACTACAAGCTGTATGGGAAACCATTACTACAAGCTGTATGGGTGACAGGTGATACAAGCTATATGGGTGACAGGTGATACAAGCTATATGGGTGACAGGTGACTACAAGCTGTATGGGTGACAGGTGACTACAAGCTGTATGGGTGACAGGTGCTACAAGCTATATGGGTGACAGGTGACTACAAGCTGTATGGGTGACAGGTGACTACAAGCTATATGGGTGACAGGTGACTACAAGCTGTCAGAGGTAACCGGTTACTACAAGCTGTCAGAGGTAACCGGTTACTACAGGTGTATGAATAACATGTGACTACTGATGTATGGGTAACAGTCGACTAAACGTCGGAGGGTAACAGGTGACTACGGTTGAATGGATAACAAGTGACTACACGCTGTCAGAGGTAATAGGTGACTACAGGTGTATGGATAACATGCGCCTACAGGTGTGTAAAACGTGGACAACTTTTTAGAACAGTACAAAAGAACATTATTTTCCTTTTCAAAGAAGTCTGCCTGAAGAGCTGAGAGTTAATGAAACAGTTTCCTCAAGAAAATAATGCAAGAACTGAGAGTTAATGAAACAGTTTCCTCAAATGCAAGAACTGAGAGTTAATGAAACAGTTTCCTCAAATGCAAGAACTGAGAGTTAATGAACAGTTTCCTCAAGAAAATAATGCAAGAACTGAGAGTTAATGAAACAGTTTCCTCAAGAAAATAATGCAAGAACTGAGAGTTAATGAAACAGTTTCCTCAAGAAAATAATGCAAGAACTGAGAGTTAATGAAACAGTTTCCTCAAGAAAATAATGCAAGAACTGAGAATTAATGAAACAGTTTCCGCAAGAAAAAAATGCCACCGATTTTTCTCATCTATATTTAACAAAAGAAATGGTTTCCTTAGATTTAGCACGGACACTCTGAACACGACAAGCTCTGAACAGAGAATGAAACCTGTAAAAGCTGAACAGCCTAAATACGCTGAGAGATAATCTTGCCTCTTCTTATTCCGAACAATCACTTCCAACATCTGGTTCAATATTTTTTTTTAAGTCAGAAACAATTTCTTTCCTCCACGTAGGATTCGCCGAAATCTCGGTTGTTAAACTTTTCTTAGTGAAAATAAAAGAAGGAGCTTTCAGGTTTTGCCAGGGACCCAAACGGCAAAAGGAGGGGGGCCGCGGTCTACCATTTGGGAACCACTGTACTAGAGTATTCAAAGGCAGAATTTCCTAACTATTTCCTAACTATCTAAATGGTAAAAAAAAAAGGTAAAGGTAATCCTGTCATGCCTTAGAGGCACACAGGGATATGGTGTTATTTTTGCCCATATTTTTTTTCCTTGACCTGTCAGCACGCTAGAGGGTGATATGGTCAGTATTACGCCTGGCCGCCTTTCCTTCCACAACTCCAGAAGAAGTTGGGTACCCATTTCTACAGCTGGGTGACTGGGGTGCCTCCGGCCGGAAACGAACCCTAAACCTTCGCCATAAGAGACCAGTGCACTAACCACTTCACCATTCAGACACCCACCATCTAAACGGAATATAAAATAAATATCTGCTACTGAATTCACTTTATGAATAGCTATTGTGATAGATTTAGTTGTGTAATTGTGCAAAATAACCAACGTTCTCATTAGCATATGTAGTTTTAGAGAATTTACTAAAGTAAATGACAAGTAAGTGTAATGATTTCATGCTTTTATATATATATATATATATATAAAACAACAATGTGCCTGATATGTCTAACATAACTCTGAAATGCTGAAACAGTTTCTCATGTGAAAACTTTGACGCGAAGTCAGCAGAGTTTCCTCCCCTTCTGTGTCCCTAGAACTTCCAGCTGGTAGTCTTTGCAGCCGATGCGGTGAAGATGTTGAGGTACAGAGTCGTGTCGGATTAGAGAACAGGTTTCGACAGCTTTTTTTTTTCAGCCCCCTGCGTGGAGGTAAAAGGCAAGAGGTGTGGCATTGCTTCTTTAGCAGATTCCATCGCCGCGGTTGCCATGGTGATCCCAGCCCCGTTACCCAGCCTGGGGCCTGTCACTTGAGGTACCAACAGAGAGGTGGGAGCAGTGTCTTTGTGGGTTATAGTCCGCCAGCCCTAACTTTAGCCTATCAGACATAGGTCTCTGACTGCCGAATGAGACATCCTCTTTGCCCCCAAGGAAAAGCTAAGTGTGCTAAAAGCATCCTATAACATTTCTATAGTTTAGTAGCCTTCTGTTTTTTCAGTCTAAACTGGGAACTAATTTCGCTAAGATCACGCAGGCTTTCTTCGTGGGGAGGACGTCTTCCAAAAATATTTGCGAACTTTCTCCTCTCTTGTGCACAGTTGAAGGTTCCCGCCCAGAATATCCAGGATTTCTGTTTTCATTTAATGAGCCAGACTGACTGAAACCTTTAGCTCAAAAAAACAGAAGCTTAAGTCCACATCAAAACAGAACGGGGGGTTTAAGCGCGTGACCCGATTTGAGTTTGTTGGTATAGCAAACTGTTTTTAATAGGAAGACCTGTCTGGTGTTTTTTTTCTACTTTAAATTATTAGGTATTAACACTATACCTACAGCTAGCCATTAAAATTATTTTGTTTAAAAAAGCTATAGAAAATTTTAATTGCATAATTCTGGTTTTGTTTATTTGCTTGACAGATTCAAATTTTAAATTACCACACAGGCTATATTTACGAACATAGCCTTTTCCGGATTAAATAAATAATGCTTGGGTTTATTATACACTTTTTTGTACGTCCTAATGAACTTTTCTTTGGTTGTGACAGATTTAAATCATGTCTGTTATTCATTTGTTAAATTCGCTTGTTTCTTTGCTTCCTCCGTACCAGTGAATATCAACATTGACCCCCATACCAGTGATTATCAACACTGACCTCCATACAAGTGACTATCAACATTGACCCCCATACCAGCGATTATCAACATTGACCTCCATACCAGTGATTATCAACATTAACCTCCATACCAGTGATTATCCACATTGACCTCCATACAAGTGACTATCAACATTGACCCCCATACCAGCGATTATCAACATTGACCTCCATACCAGTGATTATCAACATTAACCTCCATACCAGTGATTATCCACATTGACCTCCATACCAGTGATTATCAACATTGACCTTCATACCAGTTATTATCAACATTGACCTTCATACCAGTGATTATCAACATTGACCTCCATACCAGTGATTATCAACACTGACCTTCATACCAGTGATTATCAACATTGAGGAAGATGTCCCGCAGTGTGGGAATCTCAAGTCTAAGGCAAGGAATTGTGTTTTCCCTAGAGAAGAAGAATATATAACTGTGGCAGTCACTTTCTGAATAATAACAGGGATGTTTCGGGGACAGCCTGGTTTGAAAGAAGAGGTCTGGTACCTGATATGTTGAGAAGCGTCGCTCCATGATGTACAACATCATTGCTAAAAAAAAATAAAATCTATAAAGTTCCATTTTTCTAAATCGCGTAGGTTTTGGGGAAATGATTATGTTTGCTTTTTTGTCTTCTTTAAATAAACTTGTATTTATAATTTAGACCGTTTTATAAACCGCAGTAATGGCCAGAATTTTGGTTCCAGTGTTGTAACCACAGCCAGTAACGCGAAATAGCAAAATCAACGCCATCGAGAACATCTGGAAAAAAATGTGTAGACCAACAATAAAAACCCACTTCCATAAAAGATCATTTGTATCTTCCAGTTTTGGTCTTGGACATGATGCCCCATTTCCACAAAATATTGCTTTTGAAGTAAATTCTAATATGATATCCTTTTATAATATGGAATAAAACGAGGATATAAAGCAAGGCGTGAGACAAGGGTTCTTACTGTCACTTGATCTGCGCTCATTATACAGCGACACAAAATAATGGGAGGCATTAAAAATATGAAAAGAATTAAAATAGGAAGCCATAATATCAGCAACCTGAGATATGCACAAGACACTGTTCTAAAAGCAGGACGTGAAAGCAGAAACCTGTGAATAAGATTACTGAAGAGAGCAACTAAACGTGCCTAGAGCTAAACAACAACAAAACCACAACAGAAACAATGGTAATATTGAAAAGAATAAACATACCAAAATGCAACATCCTTTCAGGCGATAGACGATGACACAAGTAAATAAATTCAGTTACCTTGGAACAATAACAAGTCCACAAATGAAATAAAATCACGAGTAGGTAAGGCAAAGGCAGCTTTTTTTCTGTGACATAAAGAAGATACCGACAAATAAAATGTCCCTAACAGGGGGGAAAAGGGTATTACAGTGCTACACAGAGTCAGTATTGCTTCGTGGTTGTGAAACCTGGACAGTCAACAGAAAGATGCAACAAATAATCTGGACAGTCAACAGAAAGATGCAACAAATAACCTGGACAGTCAACAGAAAGATGCAACAAATAACCTGGACAGTCAACAGAAAGATGCAACAAATAACCTGGACAGTCAACAGAAAGATGCAACAAATAACCTGGACAGTCAACATAAAGATGCAACAAATAACCTGGACAGTCAAGATGACAAGGAACAGAGATACGGCTTTGGAGAAAGATGCAACAAGTACCCCGGACAGTCAACAGAAAGATGCAACAAATAACCTGGGCAGTCAACAGAAAGATGACAAAGAAACTGGAAGCAACAGAGATATGGCTGTGGAGAAAGATGCAACAACTACCGTAGGCAGACAGAAAAAATAAACGAAGAGGTCCTCAGAGAAGTTCAGAACAAGAAAAAACGTTATAAATCAGAAGAAAAAAAAAGACAATCAAAATTTCTAGGACGCGCCATGAGAAGACAGAAGATAGAGAACCTACCAATGACTGGAACGTTCAAAGGAAAAAAGAGGAGAGGAAGGCGAAGAGAATATATATATATATATATATATATATATATATATATATATTTCAGTGGACTAGCCAAGTGGCATGGAAAACTGAAAAAAACCTCTGAGCTTATCAGAAACACCAAGGACCACACGAGATTGAGAACCATGTCTGTCAACGCTGTCCCACACGGCACATAAGTAATAAATAATAAAATCTAATATTAATCGAAAGAAAAATTTCGTGGAATATGGTCTGGGTCATCATCATTGCACTCCGGACATGTCCATAGCTGTACCATCCTCTTCCTCAATATATCTATCATAGTTCTGTGGCTGATAGTGCCTGCTCTGTGTTGTCCTCTTATGCGCCCCGTATTCCTTTCATTCCTGGGCGTGAAAACTCCAGTGAAACATATGCGTGTATTTACACAGGTGGGTCTGTTGTACGACATCAAAGGAGTGCATGGGTATAGTTTCTGCTCAGCAGACAGAACAATCCAAGAAGCTTGCTGTTGCTGTGTCTTCGCTATGACTACAAGCGGCATGACAATGGATGTGATAGCAGTAAGGAAAGCACTCGTTTGGCCGGAATCACAAGACTACACCCGTGCCTGCATACTAAAATGATTCAGTGAGTATGATCGGGAAGGCCGAGGCAGGTTCTGTATTCAGGCACTGGCTTGAGTCACCTCAGAGATCAGTGATCCGCAAAATCACCTTCGTCTTTGTCTCTGGGCATACAGGCGTCCAAGGAAATGAAAGAGCTGAAAGGGTCGCTGGCTCTGGTAACCGCTGGATCGAGCCGATGTTAGCAATCAGCTTAGACAGATAGGAGTGGAGGACTTCGAGAGAAGTGAACTTACATCGCTGCTTAGACTGAGAGAGCTGGGAATACATACTGGCACGTGCTAGGAAAACTTCATATACCAGAAGATTGTATTCAAATATTATTTTAAAAAGGTTTTAAGAAGATCTACATAGCACATATTATAAATATTCCCTTCTAACACGAGGGGCCTACTGCTTTCGAAAGAAAATCTTTCATCTAAAATATTTTTTTACACGAAACAGATTAACTTAACCAAGCGTTAATCATATTTCAGACGCAGATTACACTACTATTATATTAGCACTACTTTTATGTATTGTATACCGAATAGAATAATATTTGTAAACTGACATTTACAGCCTTATGAAAGACATATGGTTTCCTACAGCGACCCGGAAGCTAACTAGATCATAATACGCTTCAGAATATACGCGCAATACGAAAGAATCGATGGCTGCATGATTTCAAGCATACCTTTCCACAAGAACACAAAAAATATTCGTTCTTAACGTGACGTTTTCTAAAACAAACAATAATTTTCTAAATAGCAGTGAGTTGTCTGTTATTTTCCAAAATACTCAATAATTTTCTAAATAGCAAATGAGGTCCCTGGTATTTTCCAAAACCACACAATATTTTCTTTAAATGATGCCGAAATGTCTGTTATTTTATAACATACATAAAGATTTTCTAAACAACTAGTGAGACTCGATATTTTCTAGAACACGCAATAATTTTCTAAATAACGAACAAGAGCGTGATATTTGCTAGAACACATGACATTGTTCTAAATGATGTTGCGATGCCTGAACATGGGACACTTTTCTAAATAACATTCACATGTGTGACATGTTCTAAAACACAATAATAATTTTCCAAATGACACAGAAATGTCATGTATGAGAAGAATAGTTCAGTCACGGATAAGTGCTCACCCAAAGGCCGGTAACCGTGAACATCAGAGCAATGAACAGCTGCCATATCCGGAGACCATAAGGCAGCTTGATGTACAGCTGGTCACTGTGTCCAAGGATCTGGCTCAACTGGAAAATAAAATGTAAGAAATGGTAGTAATAAACGTTTTTCATATCTGTCGATTTGGGAAATATATGCAAGATACATTAATTCTATTTTTTTCCCTTGCTTCTGTTTCTGTAGCAGTCTGATAGTTTGTTTTTTTTTTAACCAGATTGGGTTGCTGGCCCTCTGTCGAACCCTCCTTAGTCGCCTTTTACGATCATGCGTGATAGGGTACAGTGGTCCTATTCTTTGCAGATATTTAAGAAGACCAAGGCGAAGATGGCAGGAAGAATCGCTGATAATCTTTGATGATCTGCGAGTGGATGCATCAGCATCAGAGCATCTTGCTTACATCCGAGAGGAATACAGGAAAACTGTTAGGGAAGCAAAGTTCCATAAGGGACATGGAAATGACTGACTGACTGACTGAGTTATTGTGTCTTCAAACTGAAGTTTATTCAGCTCTCAAAAGTTCCCTGCAGTGAGATGTCTAAAATAAACATATCGCAATAAATGAAACAAGACCGGCATTATACAACACAGTCTCCTTTCCAGCTTTTTTTTTTTTTTGCTTTCAATGGCACATCTGGATATTAACAGTTAAATATAAAAGGAAAGTCAGGAGAATACTAAATGTAACAAGAAGAGACAAAATCAGAAATGACACCGCCACCAAGGAAAAAGGCTTGGGTACCGCCAGTATTACACTACATCCAGAAACAGCAAGTCAAATGGTTTGGCCATGTTACATGACCATCACCAGAAAGTATAGCACAGAATTCTATCATGGTAAAAGAATGGTAGGAAACAGACAGATAGACAGGCAGGCAGGCAGACAGGCAGGCAGATAGACAGATAGATAGATAGATAGATAGATAGATAGATAGATAGATAGATAGATAGATAGATAGATAGATAGAGATAGATAGATAGATAGATAGATAGATGCCTTCTACGCATGAAATGGATACATGGAATTACAGAAATCATAAATATCCCGTTATACTTGTGTGACGCAAACCTGCCGAGTCTGATAAAAACCGTCTATTTGTTGCGATATGAGGAAGAAAAGTTCTCAAACTTTCATGTAAACCTTGAGCAAAACAAAATGTATTCTTGTCATGGCAAAAAGAGGCATCTACTGCAGAGGAAGACGTCCAAAAGTTTTGTTTGTTTGTTTTCAAAACATGTTTAAAATATAGTATAACTAGAGTCATATGGTTTTGTTCTGTAGTTGTGTATTCACAATTTTAAACTACTGTAGACTCTAAAAATAATCATCGCGTCATTTCCCGGGAAAACAAACGGGCATCTATTTTTAGGTTACAAAACATTTTCCTACGCCATGGGCCAAGATTGACAAGAAAAGATCAAGACCAGAGAGAAATGGAGACGCGTCTTGTCTGTAGCAGTGAGCCACCATGATTCGGAAAGATGCCGATTCCAACAACTTCTCAAAGAAGAAGAAGAAAACGAAGAAGACGAACCAGCGTAACAAAGCCAGCGCGCGGGTACCCTTGAAGAGTTTTAAGCAAAGTTATTTTTGTCCTTCTATGAAATCTTGGCCTTGCAGCTAGCCCATGTTGCGTCAGTGCTCTCGTACACCACCAAGACATCGGTGGTTCAGCTTCGTCGGAGAAGCTTCAGTAACCCAGCGTTAGAAATAGGTACCTGGCTCCTCTTGGAGACCATCAAAGGTGTAATGTTGATCATATCCGCGTGTAGTGTGCCTGCCGACAGGTCAAAGAAAACGCGAACACTAACACCAGAACACAACATGGCTCTGTGGTACTTCTAAATCTACGCCTGTTAGCTCGCACCTTAAGATAGAAAGTGATCTTAATGGGCCAGTTTCACTGGCTTATTTTCTACAACAGGGTGGTTGTTAATGCTCGTACAGCACATCTGAGCGATTGAGTAGGTTTCTAAGGGAAGGTGGGTGGGGGTAGGGTAGGGGTGGGGTGGAGAATGGGTGCAAAGGCAAGATCTGACTTCAGTTGTTAACCAGCCGCCTGAGAGATGGGTGGAGTCGCCAGCAGCACTGTGACAGTGTCTGGAACAACCGCTCCCGCCCGCGGGAAGACAGAACGGTGAGGAAAAATGGAGAGGTAAGTTATACCGGGGTAAATAAAGTTTGTGTGTTTTTTTTGGGGGGGGGGGGAGGAAGGGCGTTAGGGAAGTGACCTGGGAGGCAAAGGGGTACTAGGGAAGTAATCTGGGAGCCATGTAGGCCCTAGGGAAGTGACCCAGAAAGCAAGATGACGCTAGGGAATGACCTGAGAGGCAAGGGGGCACTATGGAAGTGACTTGGGAGGCAAAAGGGGGGGGGGGAGGCGCTACCTGGGAGGTAGGGAGGTGATGGTGGGTCGGGGGAGCGGAAAACTACTCCGAAAAAGTTTGCGAAACACTGATCAAGAACTACTAAAGAGTAAGCATAATAATAATAACAACAGCTTTCACAATCTTGATATTAGGATAGTTTCCTCTCTAAGTGTTCAAACCACTGTTGTTTATAACGTGATTTCTATCGGTGCCCGCTTATATGAAATGTCTTGAGCATGTGTTTTCTGTAATGGATGTTGAATTCAGTTCTGAAAAGGACAAATGGAGTTTTTCTTATCAACAAATACTATATTCATTTCTTACACGCAGAATAATTAAAAATAAAATTTCGTTAAAAAATCTTAGCCTTTCTATATGTTTTTTTCTTGTGCTGATATAAAAAAATGACACTCTTTTCATGTATCACACCTCGTTTTTTTAACATATTCATAATTCTGTATAACTGATATTTTCAAAGCTCTTTATATTTTGTTCTTCTCTATGGCAATATAATAAGACATAACAATAAGGTGGATAGTCATCATCTAAGTTTTCAGCTGCATAGAGAAAGATTAATAGCCGAGGTTGTGTGAACTGTCCAGACAATTTGTGGATTGTTCATTATTTTAAAAAAACATCAAAGAAATATTACACATTTCGTTAAGAAATGTACTACACTTTTTTTTTAAAAGTGAAACTTGGAGATTAAGACAAGGAGATAGAAAAAAAAAACAAACGCTTTCAGCTCTGGTGTTCCAGTGGTATGGAGGAGGCCAAGAAAATAATAAATCTTGTCCAAAATCGTGTCAAAAAAAATTAAGAGAGAGACAATGTACGTTCATAGGTCATGCAATTAGAAGTGGGGGCATAGAAAATATTATAACAGCAGGAAAAATAGAGGGAAGAAGAGCCAGAGGAAGATCAAGAGACGTGATACTGGAGTCTGACGAAATGGTGTGAGAGGAGATCACCAACTGATCTATTGGCCTGCATGAGGGATCGTGTACTCTGAAGAGGCATAACAGCCAACGCCAGTCGGCACGGCACATGATGATGATGATGGTGAAGAAGAAGAAGAAGAAGAAGAAGAAAATCTCAGTGATGGCTGTTATTTTTTTCACTGTGATACTAAGGGCCACAACTCTAAAAATAACAAAGTTACTGTGATTCCAAATCATCTGTAACATTTAAGACCTGTTCCCCGTAGTCCTAAAGTCACAGTTCCTTTTGTACCTGAGAATTTAGAAGATTCTTCTGCTGCTTCTTTTGATTTTGAGAAAAATGATAGGGACTTTCAATGCAGTCGGGCCCCTCAACTCTCCATTCTGTCTGAACTTAATGATTTGGTGAGAGATTTAGGATTACCACAGGATTCTGCAGAACCCTTACCTTCAAGATCAAAAAGAAAAGCTTTTAACTTAAGAAAAGAATAACAAAAGTTATAAGATTGTGTTATACATATCAAATACCCGTGGTCGAGCTGTTCTGCGACCTCTGCAAGGTTATCTAGTCTCTGTAAAAGTGTGTCTTTTCAAAGAGATAACAAAACTATTTCCAGTAATAAAGGCAGACAGAGGAGTATGGTTCAGTTTTACAAATCGACAAGAGGGAGTTAGGTAAGTGACACAAATGTCAGAACGAATAAAAGTAAGATGAGAACGTATAAATGAAAGACACACAGCACCCAATATTTCGGCGTCAGCCTTTTCCAAAGATTACATACAAGAATAAACAACGCACCACATATCTTTTTTTTTATAAGTGAAAAACTTAGCTTTGCGGTATCCTCCTAGCTCCTTTCAAAGGTCAGTATTGTGCCTCCATGAGGTCAGCTCCCTACGCAGCTATACAGATAACATGGGGATATACATTACTAGTGAACATGGAAAAACTTTCCTGGTAACTCCCAGAAGAGGCAGGGCCTCACCATTTCACATTCAAAAACTGAGACCTGGACTGGAGATTGGACCCGGGAGCTGGGAAGTATGAAAGCCGCTGTAAGTTATTTACCCGTATCTTGTGTGTAAATTAATAATCTCGGAACAGCTAAAGATTAACCTAAACTTCTTTTTTTTTTAAATGCCGAAGTTGAATCTTTCTGTTGTAAAATGAAACAAAAGAATGTAAGTCTTTTAATTTCCTGTAAATATCTGGTCTAGGAATAATGAGATCTGGGCTGTAAATAATACTTTACGTAGTGGACAACACAGCGTTGGATTTAGTCTGCAAAGGGCGATGATAACAGTGCTTTCCAAGCCTGCAATCTTGCATAAAATCTAATTTATTAAAAAGCTTCGTGGATAATTTGTTTCGTTTCATTTAGATACATTTTTATTCAGCTTTATTGATTTCTGCTTTCTGAATTAAGATTACGACAGACAGACTTTTATTTGAGCTAGTGATTAATAAGATGAGTTTTTTTTAAAATTATATTTCTTTTACCCTTAAAGTTAAATTTTCACATAACCCACAGGTTTACGGATATTTTAATCCAGGACAAGAACTAGAAAAATTGTTTCTTAAAGTAAACATTCCGTAATGACAGAAAACGAGGTTAAGGAAAGGATACGACTGAAACATGTTTTGGACATTTGAAATTGATTAAAATCGAAACGTTAGAGGAGTTTTTGGAACATTTAGACTTATAAGAGGTGTGATCAAAAAGTTTCAGGGCAGGATTTATAAAACCAAAGAGGGACCGATTCTGTAACTTAATCAGCTTTGAAATTGTTCCCTTCTGAAATAACACACTTAGTCCAGATCTTTCTACTGCTCGAAGCATCTTTTGAAGTCCGCTTTCCACTGCTGGAAGCATCTTTTGAAGTCTGCTTTCCACTGCTTGAAGAATCTTTTGAAGTCATCTTCTGATATGGAGTACAGCTGCTTTGTAGCACACTGCCCTTTCGCCTCGCTATCCTGAAATCTTTCAAGTGGTATTTTATTTGTGAGAATAGGAAAACGTCACTGGGAGCGATATCAGGCGAATATGGTGGCTACTGGACTTTGGAGTGAGTTGTTTATCAAGAAACTGCTTCATAAGTTACGATGCATGGCCATGCGTTGTCATTGTGAGGCTGCCACTCGCCACTCTCATGCAATAACGGCATTCTGTGATGAACTGCATCCCTCAAAATGTCACAAAATTTCACTGTAATATTGTTGATTGTCTGTCCTGATAGAGGGTATTTATGATGTACAATTCCACTGTAATCAGAAAAAAAAAACACTCAGCATTGTCACTCTTGCTGGTTGCCTATCTCTCAGAACGTTCATCACTCTCAACACTTTCAATACCATCTTTAAAATGATGACTAATAAATTTGTGCAGTCTACGACTCGTACAATGCTCCCCCCCCCAAAAAAAAAAAAAAGACTACCTGTAACTTTAAGTATGTGAGTCTTCATATTTCGCAAGTTTTCTTCTTCTTCTTCTTCGTTCACTTCTACCACCAAAAACCGCACTGTGAACCTACTGAATTCACGCATGTGGTCCTCGTTAGGTCCCGTGGTCCCCTGTGTGGTCCAAAATAGACTACACGAGATCCACGAGAGGACCACAAGGGGTTCAGAGTATCACAGTGCTTTAGCCTGTATTCTTGGTGGGTCTCGGAAGCGGGATTGCGTGACACCGTGGTTTTCATTGCACCAGTTTAGTCTAGGGTTGGACTTTCTCACCGGAAGACCTCGACGTGTTTAGGATATCAGTGCATCCCCGCTGGGTGAGAGGCGGTAGCCCACCCAGGCCAGAGTTGGACTTTCTCACCGGAAAACCTCGACATGTTTTGAGATACCCATGTATCACCGCCGGGTGAGAGGTGGTTGCCCATCCAGTCCAGGGTTGGACTTTCTCACCGGAAAACCTCAGCGTGATTAGGATACGCAAACATCCCCGCCGGGTGAGAGGTGGTTGCCTATCTAGACTTCCCTGGTCCAGTGTCTCCGACTTCAGCATTTTGCGGTCGTGGCCGCTACCCTTCCTAGTTGTGACCAGGATGGAGCTTTTGTCCAGGAGGACGAATCCTCGCCACTAGTGACTTCTACCCCTGGGTTGAGCCGGTTTAGGCATTATCCCAGTATGGGTGTGTTTAGGACGGGACCGACCTCTAGGGCAGAGGTACTGTGACATGCATAGCCTTCAAGATTCACCCCTGGTATGAGCCGGTTTAGGCAAAATTCACCAGTATGGGTGTTTATCAGGCGTTACCGACCTCTACAGCGGAGGTGGCATGACATGTCTAGCCATCAAGTTCCACCCCTGGTGTGTGCCGGTTTAGGCATATTTCACCAGTGTAGGTGTATTTCGGACGTGGGCGGCCTCTAGAGCAGAGGTGCCGTGGTATAGCTCTCGTAGCGATACTACTGGACATACCGGTTAAACTTCACTTTCCACCACCTTTTCCCATCGGCTCCGCACAGCAACCTTTATTTCTTTTCCGCATTTACTTCCTTAACTGGGAGGAGCTTCACTCCACGCGCGGCATTTGAAGAGTCTCGCCAGCAGTGTCTTAACCTCTGGGACAAGCCGGTTCATGCATTTCACCCGATATGACTGCACTCAGGACGTGGCCGACCTCCAGACCAGAGGTGCCGTGATTTGACTGTTTGCTTCGCTTAATCCTTTCTACCACCTTTTCCGCAGTGATGCTGCGCGGCAACCTCATTTGCAAATTTCTTCATTGGCCGGGAGGAGCACCGCTCCACGCACGGCAGCTGAAGATCTCGCCAACAGCGGATTTCGCAAGTGTTTTACAAAATCTTTTGCAAATTCGTTGATCGAGGTTTTTTTTGGGGATATGACAACTGCTACGAACAAGAGCAAAGCACTGCTGTAAATAAAGCAGACAAACAGGGAAGACGTGACTTAGGTCACATGCGCAGTATATACCAAGGTCAACCTGTGCCATTCCGCCTCAGGTTATGTCATTTGGTTCCGGCCCTCATTGTTTTCTTTTTGATCACACCCTATATTTCTTACACCTTGTTTTTAATCGGGAGACCCAACCAAATGTTTGCACACATTCAAGCGCGCGCACACATACACCCACATACATATAAAAAAAATCTTATCAAGTTGTAATTTATGAAAATGACCGAAAAGAAAGCTGAAAAAAATACAGCGATTTGTGTAACAAATTTGCACTTAAAAAATGTTATTCAAAATGATGTGTATTAAACTTACGATATAAAATATGCATGAAAGTATAGGAACAGCAGTTTTAACCGATAATCTTTTTTTGTTATTTCTCTGGATTAAAAACTTCTTATCTATCTGCTTGTGCCATCAGCATCGCAGGGAGCTTCAGACATCTGTCCAGAGCAAGGTGAGAGGCCTGGGTAGCTGTCACGTCATGTTTCCCCCAGTGCGTCTGTCACCCCCGTCTATCATCTCCGTCCTTTGTCGTATACACGCCCGATATCCAAAAGTTTTTGAGCTACATCCACGTGCGGGTGACTGTTCTGGGTTCATGCGTATTAAGAGGTATCAAGACCACTTAACTCTCTGAAACTTCGAAACAACTTTGATTATACTTGAGTCACAGCTCACGTAGATTTTCTTGGAACTAGCTGGCCATATTCTCACCATAAAAGACGTGAGTTCATTACCCGCTCCTGGATCCTGTGGTCGACCCAGCTAGAGAAATGGGTGCTCAACGCCAGTAGATTTTAACCCGAGATTAACGGACCCGCATGGGGTCCACGGATCAGGAAATAGATTGGCTCGATTAAAAAAAAACGTTTGAGGTCATGCGGGTTCTGTTTATTGCTTTTATTTTAATGAGGGGGCCCACAGTTGTTGTTCTCAGGCCTGAAAGAAAGAGGATCCATGGTAAAAAAAAATGTTGAGAACCACTGTTCTACGCTCTAGCGTTTCAGGGAAAAAAAAAACTTTGAAAAGAAGACTGTCTTCCTACTGGCTAGAGGCACGCTAAATTCCACCCACAGACACAGTTAGTGGATAATTGGGAAATAGGAACATCAAGTTCATTTGAACCCACGTCAAGAATAATGAACTTTGCCAGCGTTCAACTCTGGCGACTACAAGAGCTTCCCTGACATCTCCGCCTCTCTGTGACTGCCCTAATTTCATTTGTCATCTTGAACTTGTGAGTCTTCAAATTATGTACTTTTCGTTAACAGACAAGTGTTTCGACCAAGCCCCTAAAAAAAAAAAGTTAAACGATGTATAATGAGGTTACAACCAGTGAAACAGCAGGTCAAGGAGGTAGCCCACCTCGACCTGTCCGCTTGCCTGAAGATTACATTGATTATCACGACAGATAACGCTGATTGCAAGAAAAAAAAAAGGGGGGGGGAGGGGGAGGAGAAAGTTAGATTGTAAGAAAATGATTAAATAACTTGATAGAAGCGCTGGAAGTTTACCAGAAACATCAAACCTGTTCCCTTTAGCAACAGCTGATTTCACGAGTTAAATAAACAAGCTTGAGATACTTGTAATAATTAACAGTTATTAAAAACAACGGATACACCGCTAATAATGAACACTTAATTAATAGAGCTATTACACTTGTAAATAATTAACAGTGGCAAAATGGAATAGAAAACTATAATAATTAACAAGCTTAAGGCTATTTATCATATTCGAGAAGTTAAAGAGAACCACTGTAGCGAAATGATCCCATGCAGAGATATTGAGTTGTGAGACCTTCTGAAGCCAACACTTTTGTAAAACTATGACACTTACACTTAAATGTGACAAAAACTGTGTTTGAATTTCTGCATGAAAGGTGAGGGACACTAAAAACACTGTATAAATAATATTAGCGTATTAAAAGATCATATGTTTTTTTTAAGTCAGTGTCAAGTATCTGTGACCTTATTGTAGTTCACAGCTGCTGAACAAAACAAAGAAGAAGAAGATATAACATATGAAAGAGAAAAACCTGAAATCAGCAAGAGGTCATTTTCCAACTTTTAAATTAAGAGAAAACATCGGTTGACTTAAATTTTACAGAAAAGTCAAGACTCTGAGAAAATAGAAGGGGAAGGAATCACCCAGCTACTTTCAGTTTATTTGTGCGCTCTCACAGATTCATTCCCTTGAGATTTTGACTTGAAACATCCACAGCTCATGTGCCTTTGTATTCTCCTAGCAGATGTATTTTTATTCACTATTACTCCAGGCCACGTACTTAGAATGGACGAAAAACGACTCCCACATCAAGCATTTATATGGTCACCAGGGGGTAAAAGAAAGCCGGGGAGACCTAAAGACACACTAAGAAGAGTTATCATCAAGGAATGTTCAACAATGCTCATCAGAAACACAGAAGATCTAAAGCAAGTAGCAAGGAATCGCCAGACATGGAGAGATTTGTCCTCCGCCCTATGCGCTGCCTTTAGCTCAAGAAGATCAACTAACTAACTAACTAACTAACTAACTAACTAACTAACTAACTAACTAACTAACTAACTTACTAACTAACTAACTAGCTAACTAACTAACTAACTAACTAACTTACTAACTAACTAACTAGCTAACTAACTAACTAACTAACTAACTAACTAACTAACTTACTTACTAACTAACTAACTAGCTAACTAACTAACTAACTAACTAACTAACTAACTAGCTAACTAACTAACTAACTAGCTAACTAACTAACTAACTAGCTAACTAACTAGCTAACTAACTAGCTAACTAACTAACTAACTAACTAACTAACTAACTAACTAGCTAACTAACTAACTAACTAGCTAACTAACTAACTAACTAGCCAACCAACTAAATAACTAACCAACTAACTAACCAACTAACTAACCAACTAACTAACTAACTCCCATCACACTCACATTTCTTTGGGTGTGTCATGAAGCGACAGAAGTTAGGGAGCCTTTTAATTACCGGAAAACTCAAGGGGAAGAGAAAGGGAAGGAGAGCAAGAGAAATGGGTTGACCATTTGGCAAAAGGAAAACTTAAGCAACTAAACTGCAAAAATCAAGAAACTGGAGGACGTTAATTCCCAACGCCCACGCCACATCACATGTTCAAGTCAATCAATTATTCCATACATTCCGTCCCACCCACGCTCCTTGAAAACTAAAAGTTATCGCCAAGATTCTTGTCCCAGATGTAAATACTGGGTTTCTAAGACGAAAGAAAGGTCTGAGGTAGTTCCACACGAAGCAGCTGATCAATAATAGATCAAATGAAAACTAAAATCTCACGACCTAAAAAGAAATATCAACTACGAAATGTCCCCAGGCGTATTTCTCGGATCATAGGCTAGCACGGACATCGTTTACTAGGGATTATTTCCTTAATCCCTAGCCTCTACACCGGCTGCCAGGACACTGCGGGGCATTACAAAAATATCATATTGTTATCTGCTGATCAGATTTAGTATACAATCATTTTGTAATCTACAAACTAAGGTTATTATTATATAATCTTGTAATCTGCGGATCTGGACCAGTATAATCTTGTAATCCAAGTTTGCTGTAATGGTTCTCTTGTAAATCTTGTAAGACTATACATCAGATATTGAAGAAGTCAATCAATTTGCATTCCTTGGCAGCTACATAGACCAGGATGGTGACACTAGAAAGAAAATTAGGATCAGAATTGCAAAAGTAGCATCAATCTTCAAGAATCTTGAGAACATATAGAATTCAAAAGTTATAAGCACAAAAACCAAGTTAAGACTATTCAATTCAAATGTAATATCCACCCTCATTTATGCATGCGAAAGCTGGAAAACAACTAAAGAAACAGACAAGAAATTAGACTCTTTTGAAAACAATGCCTAAGGAAAATATTCGGCATCAAGTGGAACGAATTCAATAACAATGCAGAGATAAGACAGATGACTGAACAACAACCAGTCTCATGGGTGATCAGGAAAAGGAGATGGACATATGTTGGTCATGATGAGAAGAAATGAGCAGAGAATCCCAAAACAAGCTATCAAGTGGAACACAACAGGCCAAAGAAAAAGAGTCAGACCGCGTGAAACTCTGAAGAGGACATTGTTAAGAGAGGCCAAATTAACAGGCATAAAATCCTTTGATGAGGTTGAAAGACTCGCCGAAGACAGGAAAAACTGGCGAACTGCTTTGCGAGCCCTATGTGACGTTTAACGGCACGGGAAGGATATAAGATATAAGATAAGATATACATCACGGTATCCATCAAATTTGTTGACTGCAACAAAGTATTCAGTACTAGGTTCTTGATATTACTGCGAACGAGATATTCCCTGCGCCAGTGTGTATCGCACATAATCTTCAACAATGGTTCTTCGCATCAGTCCTTGATGATAGCCGCCCAGTGAGGACGCCATTTTTTTGGAACTACTAAATTCAAAATGCCAAACCAGCCAGCGTCACTCTCGGCAAGAACTTCGCGTAGCTAAGGCGCCAAGCCGAACCAGAACACACATAGTTCACCACTGGCCGAGTAGACATAATGAAGAATTATCAATGATGTCTAGGCGAAGTTCACAGCTCACCGTGGTGCCATAGCACTAAACTCAGTAGCTCCGCACACAGAACCGATCTCCATCTTAACAGCAGTCGAGAGCGCGAAAACGGTCCAATGCAACCTATCGCAACAAAAAGAGAAGCCATCTGTTACGAATCGCCTTTTGTGTACATGCTTAACAACATGCGGGATGCAAAGCTTAATGAAAATGGTAAACAGGACGAGAAGGGATCACGTGCGGAAACGAAATAATCCGGCAAATGGTGGGGAACAACACCTGTCAAGGACTACATAGATAATCAGAGAGTTAAGTGGTTCGGGTATTTGATACGCATGAAACTAGAACAATCAATGGCACGTGCATACAACTCGAAAACATCTGGATATAGGGCGCTAGGACGATCAAGGAAAAACTGGATAGATGGGGTGGAAGACAACACTGGAGAACCATAACATGACAGCAATCTTGCCCTGGACCGATGTCTGAGACTTCCTGCGAAGCTAGTGGCAAAAGCAGACAGATAAGAAGAAGACTTTTGTATGTGTTCCACATCAACAGTTTTTTTAGTGCTGCTTAAACTTATATATATATATATATATATATATATATATAAGCAGGTAAAGATAAAATCCCCGCCTCCACCACATTAAGGCATATTGAGGATACTGTGTTAGGCCCATATTTCCACGACCTTCGGAACTTGAAAGTGTGACGTTGTCAGTATCACAACTGGCTGTATTTCATTCATTCATTCATTCATTTGCATGTCCCTTGCGGAACTTTGCCTCCATAACAGCATTCCTGTAGGCCTTTCGGTTGTGGGCAAGATGGCCTGCTGCTGATGCATCCATTTGCAGATCATCAATGATGTCTTGCAGCCATCTTCGCCTTGGTCTTCCTCTCTTTCTCTTTCCCATTATGTACCCTTCCAACACGGTCTTCTATAGATTATCATGACGTTTAATGTGTCCAAAATATTTAAGTGTTCTCTCTTTAATCCTCTTTACTAGCCAGCCTTCTTCAATATTAAGCTCTTGTAGTATAGATATATTTGTTCTCTTTTGTGTCCATGATATTTGAAGAACTCTTCTGTAGCATTTATATTCAAAGGCACTTATGTGTTTCTCAGCTGTTTTGTTAAGTCTCCAAGTCTCACAGACAAATATTGCGATAGGAAAGATGCATGCCCTTAAAAATCTTATTTTTTGTAGTTCTGTCTGTTCCTCTCCACATATTCTTTAGTTTTTTTACTTTCTGAAGAGCGATAGATGTCCTCCTTTTAATTTCCCTCATTGTATCTCCATTATTAGTTAGCAGTGATCCAAGATATTCAAAACTCTCCACTTCTTCCAGTTTTTCCTCATTGATACATATATCAGCTGCCTTTCTTGCTTTGTTGTCATCAATTTATTGTACCCAGATTTCTCTGGTGCCCAGTTTTAGAGGTGGGTGGACCCTAGGCCTTCTTGGTGTGCACCAGGGAAAAAAATCCCACTGTTGGGACTTGAACCCTGTACCGCCGGATTAGTAAACCGAGCACCTAACCACTCAGCTAACCAGCCCTCCATGTAAAAGCAGGAAGTCGGCTAACTAATAATAATAATAATAATTCGTTCGATCTGACAAAATGGTTCAGAAGCTAGGGGCATGCTTTCTGTGAAAATCACCACATCTCATTTTGCTTAATGGCCCTTCCGTGCTTAATCCGGGTTGATGATCTGAAACAACGTGCTTTGCCCATGCTCAGAAATAACCACCCCACGCCAGATCCCCACAACAAGAAACTGAAAAACTGAACGGGGGGTGTCAGATGATGAACAGGAAAACAGCTCGTCCTTAACTGCCTTAGAGTTAATCCGGGCCGGACTAACTCTTAGTGTTACCCTAAGCGCCTTCTGACTTGCTTCTTTTTTTCTCTCTCTCTCAGTAGTAAGGCTGTTAGGGAGGCAAAGTTCCGCTAGGGACATGCAAATGAATGAATGAATGGATGAGTAAGTTTGACGAACTAATGAAATGAGATCAATGCCTTGTGACTTGGGTAAATACAGAAATGCAGTTCCAAAGACATGCAATGTTATGGTTTTTTCTTTTTCTGCTGTCGTTGTTATCCTCAGCTCTAGAAGTTAGCTTTTTTTATGCTGATCGGGGCTTTCATTTGAGCTATTCTTCGCGGGGTCTTTCTTTGACAAGTGCGTATTTAATGGATTACTCCATTTTGTAGCTTTTTTCTGTTTATAAATACACTACACATTTGTTAATGGCATATCTCAACCTCACATGACCAGTTCATTATTTAGTGGAAGGATATTGTAGTCTGCTGCAGGTGTAAGTTTAAGCGGGTCATGAATTCCCTGGTAGATTGTCGATGGTCTGTTGGTGTGCTGTTGTCCTTGTTGTTGTTGGTGTGCTATTATTTTGTTGTGTTGTTACTGTTGTTGTGTTGTTGTTCTTGTTGCTGATGTGCTATTGTTGTTGTGTTACTGTTGCTTTATTACTGTTGTTAGTTGCCACTGTTGTTTGTTTGTGACTGTTCTGTTGTTTTCTGTTACTGTATTATTACTGTATTGTTGTTATCGTTCTATTGTTGTTGTGTTACTGTTTTATTGTTGTTGTTGTTGTTGTGTTGGACTGTTGTCATGTCATGTTGTCATTGTTATGTTGTGTATTTTTGTTGTTTTATTTTGTTGTTGTACTGATGTGTTGTTTTTTTATAATTGTTATTGTTTTGTTGTGGTTTTATTGTTCTTGTTGCTTTTATTCCTGTATTGTTTCTGTTGTTGTGCTGTTGTTCTTATGTTGTTGCTTTGTGTTGTCGTATTCGCTGTTGCTGTTGTTATATCTCTCTGAAGCAGCGAGCACGATGTTCTATTACAGCCGATATGGAGGAGATTTCGATCCACAGCACTGTATCGGACTAGGAGGTGAGGGCGGGAATATTTGAGGGCGGCCAATTTTTTTTTCGGTTCCTTAATGGAGCTAAAAAAAAAGGACGGGGTTGTCAATACTTCTCTAGTACACTCCACCACCAAGAGGACAATAGCGATCCTTGTCACATTAGTCTGGCTAACCTGCTGTCTGAAGTGATGTGGGCGGGGTCTTGATCCCCTACAGTTCGCCATTAAGGAAAGCATGTCAGGTATGGGTTGATGACTACCAAATCAGACAGCGTCTTCGCTCTCAAAAGGAGAAATGCTGATCGGAAGTTTAGTTTAGCACATAACTACAGCAAAATAACCACTACGATGTTACAGCTCTGCATTATTTTGTTCACATAAAACAGGGCGTTATCACAAAGGAACGTGAGAGAATCAGGTGTTTAACATCAATGCATACCACATCAGCACAGCATGTCAGCAAAGCCCTACCAGCGTTAGTTTGTAGGCATCATAACAGTGTTGAAAACCACGATACGTAACAGCAACGGCTCATCAGTAAGCCATGAAAATATCTTTCGATCAGCGTTCACGCTGTTGATTGTGGCATGGGACAGTAATGAACTAGAGGACAGTACAGTGCAGGTCCGGCCCTAGCTATTTGCTCATAAGATGGTATCGATATTCTCGCATTTATGTAGCTCTTCCTTTTCTCCTCCAGATCTCTTGCACAGACATATAGTGAGATACTCGATGTATAGTTACATTTTAACATATATGGTAACTAGGAGGGCAAGTCGAAAAGTAGCCACAAATCAAAGGGAAGTAAGCAGTGAAAAAGATATGAAAATCTCTCCACGGCGAGTCAAAAAGTCTTTTATATATTTTACAGTGATTATGTCTCTCGATGTGTGGTTACTTTTTGACTCGCCGTTTTATATTTCATTTGCAATAAGGAGCTGCAACAGACACATGTTGAGAATAGCAACATCATGATGATAACAGATATTGCTACATATTGTTAATATAATTAGATATTGTTAACACTGTCTTGGGAAACCTAAGCTTATTGGCATCGCCTACCATTTGATTGATCAGCTCATTAACAATACTTATGCATTGTTATTTTGTTTTGTTTTGTTTTTTGTAAATTTTCCCAGTGACAATCCATTTCTGAAATCCTTCTTTGTTACTTGACTAGAACATGTCAGAGAATAAATTAAAGATTCAGATTAATAGGCCATCTATCTCCATCTGGCTCGAACCTTCGTGTCTCCAGTCAAGTTGACTGCTGTTTTCCTGCCGAACCTTGCAGTCAGACGGTCCAGGTATTCCTCTCTTCTCCGGCCTCTCTGTCATTTACCATTTATCTTTCAGTCATATTCAATTCTTCCAGACCTTCAAGTGACTGATGTGTCCGAGAATCTTTGATTGTCTCTTCCGTATGTTTGATACTAGTATGAGACATCCCTTTGCCTGCTATAATACTTCTTCATTTGCCTTTCTGACACTCCATGGTATGCGGAGATTTCTTCTTAAGAAGCACATTTCAGTAGCCTTTGTCTTTCGTTCTAATTGTTTATATTCATGGTCCACGTTTCAATTGCATAAAGTAGAACAGGCTCTTGAAGAAGGCTGGCTAGTGAAGAGGATTAAAGAGAGAAAACTGAAATATTTTGGACACATTAAACGTCATGATAATTTAGAGAAGACCGTATTGGAAGGATACATAATGGGAAAAAGAAAAAGAGGAAGACCAAGACGAAAATGGCTGCAAGACATCGTTGACGATCTGGAAATGGATGCAACAGAAGCAGGCCATCTTGCTCACAACCGAGAGGCCTACAGGAGTGCTGTTTGGGAGGCAAAGTTCCGCAAGGGACATGCAAATGAATGAATGAAAGAACAGGCTCTGTAACGCATCTTAGAGCTCTCTTTCTTATTTTCGGTAGAAGTTTTTGATTTAAATGGATTGAAATCTCGGAACATTTGCATGTCCCTTGCGGAACTTTGCCTCCATAACAGCACCCCTGTAGGCCTCTCGGTTGTGAGCAAGATGGCCTGCCGCTGATGCCACACTCTGAGGAAACCCAACACCAGCATAGCAAGACAGTCACTGACATGGAATTCTCAAGGAAACAGAAAACGAGAAAGACCTAGACTTACTTGGAGAAGAGAAATTATGACAGTGCTCAGAGACAAGGGATGCACATGGAAGGAAGCAGAGAATAATTCCAAGAACAGAGATGACCGGAAAGCCTTTATACGCGGCCTTTGCTCTCAAGGGTGTGAAAAGCGATGATGATGATGATGATGACATACTTGAATTTGTCCACTCGCTTTAATTCTGAGCCTGTTACTCTGATGCTATATTTTGCTGGTGTTTCTTTCTTGGGTATGACCTTGACTTCTGTCTTCTTATTATTTAAACCAAGTCCTTTCTCTTAGCTTTTTTTCTACGATTTTGTCTAACAAGGCTTGTAGCACTTCTTCGCTTTGGGCTGTCAGTACCGTATCGTCTGTATATATTAGATTGTTTAGGTTGTATCCGCCCACTGTTATTCCTACAGGTTTTCAATGTGTCTCATAATCCTTTCGCTATAGAGGAAGAAAAGGTCAGGGGATAAAACGCATCCTTGCTGTACTCCTATTTCTATGTTCTGATTTGATTATCAATCCTCACTGCAGCTATTTGCTTCTAATATAGCTCTTTTATGATTCTCTAGTCTTTTCCATCTATATTTATGTCTTTTAACATCTATATGATTTCTTTGTGTTTTACTTTAGCAAATACTTTGCAATAATCTATAAAACATAGATACATATCTTTTTTTCACATCTGTGGCCCATTCTGCTAGTGATCTTATGGTATATATTGCATTACTTGTGCCTTTCCCTTCACTGAATCCACACTGTTCTTCTGCAATTTCTGGTCTTGTCTTACTCCTAATTCACCTTAGGATTATCCGAATCAAAAATTCTTGTTATGTGACTCATAAGGCTGAGAAACCTGTGATCTTCGCACTCTGTTGATCCTGGTCTTTTGGGCAATGCTGTAAATATTGATGTTAGGAAATCATCTGGAATACATCCACTATTGTAAATGTCATTGATCAGTTTTGTTATTATTTCTATTCCAAACTCTCCTATCGCTTCTATTTCTTCTTTTGGTATGTTATCTCGTCCTGGTGCTCTGTTGTTTTTCATATGACGTACAACATCTTAGACTTCTACAGTTAACATATATGGTCCGTTGTTATCACTCTCTATATTTACCTCTTCCCTTTCATCGTAATAAAGTTCTCTTATCTTGATTTAGAGAATAGAAGACTCACAAAATGTGCAGTGAAAAATTTATTTTAAAAAATCTAGCATCGAAATTTTAAAGGTGAACCCAACAGAAGAATGAAAACAGAAAAGGGCAAATTTTACATAAATACTGAATAATGTGAACGTAAACAAAGCTTTTGTGCTGTTTCCTCAGAATGTATGTAACAATGTGATTAGCGCGACATGTGCTCTCATCTAAATGCATATCTAACATAATTCTCGCAGTGAGCGCGTAAGTGTCCCTTCCTTCTTACTTTGCACCCCAGGTTAGCTCTTCGAAATTCGGTTTTTAGATTCAGTCAGAATTATCTCCACCTGACAGTAAAATCTAATTGTGCTCTCGCAACGCTTTTGTGTTCTCTAACTTTTCAATAAGAAAAGTGTGAAAATACTCTATAGCAATACTGAATTATGTATTTCAAACCGAGAAATAGTAGTATAGGTTAATGGTCGTTTTACTAAGGTATATTTTCACCTTTAAAAAAGAAATCGTAAATCATCATCAGTATTTCAGGTCAGACACAGGTAGGCCTTTGATCAAAGTCCAGAGCTTCAAATTATTCGGGGCGGAACAGACAAGGTCAGCTATATTGATACACAGCCATATAATTCAACATGGTCTGGTCAAGATAACGAACTAAGGCAATTAAGGGAGGTAACAAGCCAATGAATTAGATTTACCGGAGAACTCTTTGGAAAACGGCGTTAAATAATCCTTTTACATAATTATATGACGAGAAAGCAGTGAAGATCAGAGATAACAGCAGAAGACGCCTAGATCACTTTCTTCATCACATTTACACTTAAATCCCATAAATTAAAATCAGGCTTACCAGAGTAATATTCTCTTCAAAGAAACTAGCATGGCTGGCAGATATAATTGGAAGGGACCCTTTTCTCGCCATTTTTATGGAAAAGCAAAATAATTAAATGGACACGAGGAAATGAAATTTGTTGAACCAACCAGGAGAATCTCGGAAAGGCTGGGTACATTAATCTCACCAGCGGTTCTAACAATGGAAGGAAAAGCACCCACCGAACAGAAAGAAATATCATAGGATCAGACATATCAAAGAGTATTCTATTCTAAATAAGAGCCAGAATAATAGAACTTCTCTGATGCACTCCTCGTTGATAACACACTGAGAACAGCGAAAGCCACAGCCACATTCAAACCAAGAGCAGCAGAAGAAGCCGTATATTATGTATTGCAATAACTGTCGCTTTAACTACTGGGGAAGATGACCTTGACCAGTGCTTCTCGAGCCTTCTTCATGATTCAGACCCCTGACGCAGATCTTAATTCATCTGCCCATCCCCCTCTTCCCAGTCCCCCTCCACACACACACAAAGTGTGCAGGCTTTTCACACATCTCTAGTACCAAATATATTGTATGAATTTTTTTCCGCGGACCCTATATGAGTTATCACGGAGGTCGCTGACTTAGAACGTATATAAACCTTTTCTGATTTATGCTTCCAGTATATATTTGTAGATAACAAGTGAAGAGATGTAACAAGACGTTAGAAACAATAGCGGTAAGGTCATGAAGAAAGACTGAAAATTTATTAAGCCGTTTATGTAATATTATTCGGAACAGGCCACAAAAAAAAAAGGTTTGGTTGATTGATTTCTTGTGCCAAAGATTAAACGAAGGTCCCTTGTTGGCCTTTGATCTCAGCTAAGCCTACTAACCGAAGCTACCCGATATTATTTAGATAGCGTGGCCTGCGGAAGCCATCTGACTGGTTAATCGGTCTCTTTGATTATCACCTCTCGGACAACGATTAGGCAACTGGAGTTACAGTTCTGGTGTGAGTTAGCTGTAGGCGGCAAGGAGAGAAGGGCATAACTAAAATGTGATAAACTTGATAGAGAGTGTTAATTACACAGAAGTACAGCTCTCTACACTAGATAATCAGGAAAGCATCTTCTCACAGAGTTACGTTCTGTGCGTTATTCTTCTATTCGAAATCAATATACGACACAATCACCAGATGAATCCACTAACTTGTATTTTGAATACAGTTCTCGGGCACCTGTCTGGCCGATGGATAAATAAATATAATTTTCAAGATCTCATCATGGATTTATTGAGCATCTCAAATTTGTTTATGAGTGAAATAAGAGACAATGGATATATTTTAATAAAAAAAAATAGATGAGTATGTGGTACAGCTTTACAAAAAGATAAAAAGAATGAGGAAAGTGGGCAGAAACAAGAATGGCAGAAAGGAAGATGAGCACATATGAATGAAGGACATATAACAGTCCAATATTTTGGCAAAAGCCTTTTTCAAGGACAGCATACAAAAACAACACGACAGATAAAAGCACGAAAAATGTATGAAAAATATACAGAGTAAGCCTTTTGGCCTGCTCCTTGTAAGAAAGTCTGGCATGCAATGCACCCAGATAGACGACGTAGACCACAAAATCAAAGCCAACGATTGGCTGAGAAATGTTGTAAAGGGTTTATCACAAAGGGCACCATGTGGTAAACAACATAGCGTTATGCCACAAATTATGCCAAAAACAAGCTATGGCTATTTGTGGCATAACGCCACGTTGATTACCATACTGTAGCCTTTGTGATAACCCCTTTACATAATTTCTAACCCAATCATTAGAGGAGGAGGCTAAAAGGCTAAGTCTATATGTTTTTTTCATACATTTTTCGTGTTTTTACCTGTTGTGTTGTTTTTTTTTTTAAGTGATCCTTGAAAAAGGCTTGTGCCGAAATATTGGATTGTTGTATGCCCTTCATTTATATGTACTCATCTTGGTTTCTGCCACTCTTGTTTCTGCCCGCTTTCCTCACTCTTTCTATCTATTTTGGTAAAACTGTACCATACATCCGTCTATTTTCATTACTAGAACCAGTTTTACCGCAGCTGTCATTTCTTTTATATATTTTAATAATAACAAATAAATAAGAACTATCGATCACAATTTTCTGTTTTTAAATTATCCAGGAGTAAAACGAGCAAGGCTGAGAAAGAATTGTTTAGAATACACCGCCCGTTCAGATAAACCCATGGGAAATCTACACAGGAATCTGGAGGGTGCAAAATTGCGAAAGAATGCTTGTTTGACATAGGTCGGCAAGATAAATGTTTAATATTATCCCCATGAAAGCTCTCCCGGCATCTGTCTACATCTTCCACGTGGTCTTGAGTTTCCTTTCGTGTTTAATTATCTTTTTTTTAATTTTATCTAAGCTGCTAATATTTTATATCAGTGGACCCCTGGGTCACAATGGATCACTCAACCCAAACCGGGACAATACTGATAATTTAAAATAATGCGCGAAAAGAATAAAGGTGAGTTAACTTTCACAAGTGATAAATGAGAGGAAGTTCTTGTGTGCTGAGTTTAGGTCTTTTTTTTTAACAGTTACAAAAAAAAAGGGTAATCCTGGAAAGTAAAAGGGCTAAGATAAAGGAAAATAATGTAATTAATAACGAAAATAGAGAAGTGGTAAATTTATCTCAGACTAGGTTCAGACTTTGTCGTGTCAACTGATAAGGAAGAAGGCGATCAGTTTACATCAGTCATGAGGAGGAGGGATAGACCGGAGACTGTTATACCAAACAAAAAGTGTACAAGAATCACAAGTAAGAAGCAAATCCGGAGACGAAATCCAAAAACAGTTTACCAGAATCATGTGTAGGAGGTAAGACTGTGGAGGAAATTCAAACAGTTTATCAGAATCATGTTTAGGAGATAAAACTGGGGAGAAAACTCAAACAGTTTACCAGAATCATGTGTAGGAGATAAAACTGGGGAGAAAACTCAAACAGTTTACCAGAATCATGTGTAGGAGGTAAAACTGGGGAGGAAATTCAGTTTATCAGAATCATGTGTAGGAGATAAAACTAGGGAGGAAATTCAAACAATTTATCAGAATCATGTGTAAGAGGTAAAACTAGGGAGGAAATTCAAACAATTTATTAGAATCATGTGTAGGAGGTAAAACTAGGGAGGAAATTCAAACAATTTATTAGAATCATGTGTAGGAGGTAAAACTAGGGAGGAAATTCAGTTTATCAGAATCATGTGTAGGAGATAAAACTAGGGAGGAAATTCAGTTTATCAGAATCATGTGTAGGAGATAAAACTAGGGAGGAAATTCAGTTTATCAGAATCATGTGTAGGAGATAAAACTGGGGAGGAAATTCAGTTTATCAGAATCATGTGTAGGAGATAAAACTGGGGAGGAAATTCAGTTTATCAGAATCATGTGTAGGAGGTAAAACTAGGGAGGAAATTCAGTTTATCAGAATCATGTGTAGGAGATAAAACTAGGGAGGAAATTCAGTTTATCAGAATCATGTGTAGGAGATAAAACTAGGGAGGAAATTCAGTTTATCAGAATCATGTGTAGGAGGTAAAACTAGGGAGGAAATTCAGTTTATCAGAATCATGTGTAGGAGATAAAACTGGGGAGGAAATTCAGTTTATCAGAACCATGTGCAGGAGATAAAACTAGGGAGGAAATTCAGTTTATCAGAATCATGTGTAGGAGATAAAACTAGGGAGGAAATTCAAACAATTTATCAGAATCATGTGTAAGAGGTAAAACTAGGGAGGAAATTCAAACAATTTATTAGAATCATGTGTAGGAGGTAAAACTAGGGAGGAAATTCAAACAATTTATTAGAATCATGTGTAGGAGGTAAAACTAGGGAGGAAATTCAAACAATTTATTAGAATCATATGTAGGAGATAAAACTAGGGAGGAAATTCAAACAATTTACCAGAATCATGTGTAGGAGGTAAAACTGGGGACAACATCCAGATTACCAGAATCACATGTGGGAAGCAAAACTGCAGAATAAGCTGAAATAGCTTATCAGATTAATTTGTACGTATAAAGCTAGAGACGAAACTAAAAGCAAGCTGACAGTTCTGACTCGTAAAATGAAATCCTGTTTCTTGCTTCCTGTTAATGAATTTGAACTTTTTCTCTTGCTTCCTGTTCATGAATCTGAACTTTTTCTCGTGCTTCCTGTGTTTAAATCTTAAATGTCTCTCTTAAATAAGACGCAAACATTTGACCATAATAAAAATCTCTAGAGCCCTTTTGTAGCCAAACTGTTTGTGCCCATTTTTCCCACGGCGAGAATAAGTGAATCTGAGGAGGTTCGAGCCACCCAGCTGCAGAAATGGGTACCTGACTTTCCTTGAGTTAGGGAAAGGAAGGGCAGACAAGTGTCATCCTGAGCACATCACGCTCTGGCTTGCCAGCAGATCAAGGTATGGTCACTAACACCACACCCACTAGGCTCTTCTACAGAGCGACAGATCCTTTGCCTTTACCTAATTTTAGGATCTTAAAAGTCATGTGTCTCATACCAGTCCGAATGGTAATGGATACCTTTTAAGGAACAGCATGAAGTTTCCACGAAAGTACAAAAAAAAAAACCAATATAAGGAGATGAGCTCAACAACAAAACAAAAAAAAGCGGATAAAAGTACATGAAAATTACATCAAAGTCTTACATTAAAGAAGAAGGACGTGCAAATAGAAAAAGATATGGAGCCACACAAGCAGCAAGCAGACACTTTCATTAAACCAGTCGGAACCAGTCTTATCTTAAATCTATCGGTCGAAGACATTCTTATCTTAGATCCATCCATCGGAGACATTCTTATCTTAAAACTATCAGTCGAAGACATTCTTAAATTAGATCTATCCATCGGAGACATTCTTATCTTAAAACTATCAGTCGAAGACATTCTTAAATTAGATCTATCCATCGGAGACATTCTTATCTTAAAACTATCAGTCGAAGACATTCTTATCTTAAAACTATCAGTCGAAGACATTCTTATCTTAAAACTATCAGTCGAAGACATTCTTATCTTAGATCCATCCATCGGAGACATTCTTATCTTAAAACTATCAGTCGAAGACATTCTTATCTTAAAACTATCAGTCGAAGACATTCTTAAATTAGATCTATCCATCGGAGACATTCTTATCTTAAAACTATCAGTCGAAGACATTCTTACACTAAATCTATCAGTAGAAGACATTCTTACGTTAGGTCTATGACTTGGAGATATTCTTACATTTTATCTATCAATCAGAAACACCCTTACCTTAGATCTATGGATGTCTCCGTCATCAGTTTCACCAACTCCCAACAGTTTCCGAGTTTTTAACCTGCTGTGCAAGTCTCCGCTACTGTGCTTCCTGCAAAAGATAAAAAGAGGTTTTAGTATTTATTGCAATCTAAGATAAGGATTTTAAAAAACGGCTCCTTTCATCTTTGATTATTAACGTGCGGCTACTCTCAGTGTATTCTTTGAAGCCTTGGGTTTTCAAGTTTTCAAATATGACCCCCCCCCCCCCCCCCACCTGGGCACTGATGGCGTCCTTAAACAGATTGCTTACTGTCAGCTGCTCCTTGATGATGTCTGACCATTTATTAACAAATTTCTGATGATGTTTCAGCATTTGCTAATTTCTATCATGATGTCTCTCCGTTTATTAACAATTTCTATCATGATGTTTCCTCATTTATTAACAATTTCTTTATGATGTCTCCTCGATTATTAACAGTTATTTATTGATGATGTTTCCCCATTTATTAACAATTTATTGATGATGATTTCTTCCCATTTATAATGTCTCTTTTATGAAGTCTTCCCATTTGTTACCAATTTTCTTGATGATGTCTCCCCATTTATTAACAATCTTTTGATGATGTCATCCTATTTAACGAATGTTTCTTGATTCAGTGTAAAAATGTTGGTCATTTCCCAAGTTCGCCTACTCTGCTGCAAATTCCCTTTATAGTGACGTCTTCATGTTTCTTGTTTGCCTTTAGTTTTTCATGTCAACGCATTATTTTATTTTTCGGTCTATCGATGTCATTTTTCATGTAAAACAGCGTTCTAAAACTTTCATTGTTTCTAATCACAAGTTTATTTCCTGTCGTGCCATGTGTTTCATCGTTTCACTCTGAAAAGATATTGCCTGGTTGCATTACGTGAGGAATTAAGAGCAGCAGTGTGAAGAATATAGCAGAGTTGAGAAGAGAATTAAGAGCAGCAGTGTGAAGAATAGAGCAGGGTTGAGAAGAGAATTAAGAGCAACAGTGTGAAGAATATAGCAGAGTTGAGAAGAGAATTAAGAGCAGCAGTGTGAAGAATATAGCAGAGTTGAGAAGAGAATTAAGAGCAGCAGTGTGAAGAATATAGCAGGGTTGAGAAGAGAATTAAGAGCAGCAGTGTGAAGAATAGAGCAGAGTTGAGAAGAGAATTAAGAGCAGCAGTGTGAAGAATATAGCAGGGTTGAGAAGAGAATTAAGAGCAGCAGTGTGAAGAATATAGCAGGGTTGAGAAGAGAATTAAGAGCAGCAGTGTGAAGAATATAGCAGAGATAAGAAGAGAATTAAGAGCAGCAGTGTGAAGAATATAGCAGAGATGAGAAGAGAATTAAGAGCAGCAGTGTGAAGAATATAGCAGAGATGAGAAGAGAATTAAGAGCAGCAGTGTGAAGAATATAGCAGAGTTGAGAAGAGAATTAAGAGCAGCAGTGTGAAGAATATAGCAGAGATGAGAAGAGAATTAAGAGCAGCAGTGTGAAGAATATAGCAGAGATGAGAAGAGAATTAAGAGCAGCAGTGTGAAGAATATAGCAGAGATGAGAAGAAAAGAGCGAAGGGTGGCGGGAAATAAAGCTGAAAGGGGAAAAATGAAACCAATCCGTTATCGGGACTCTCTGGAGGAAAACGACCGAGGAAAAAAACGTTACATGAAATAGATGTAAGTGATAATGAAGACGATGCTCTTAATAACATGAAGTAATGATTTCACCATCGCGACGACGACGACGACGACGATGATGATGATGATGATGATGATGATGATGATGATGATGATGGTGGTGGTGGTGGTGGTGGTGGTGAAGACGATGATGGTGATGACAGCGAAGGCAACAACAAAGACGACCATGACGATAATTGCATACAGTGATAATAATAAACCTGATAAAAGACAGAAGAAAACCAAAACGAACACATCAGCACATATCACTGTGAGATATCTGACAGAGAGAACTTTCATCTCTCTACTTAACACTAAGGCATGGACAAATTAACAAACAATAACTTAATACCGACGTTAGATTTCTGTTACTGTTAAAGAAAACTGTTTAACAACAATAACAAAAGCTATCTACACACAGTAATAGGGTACATCTTTAAAATTAATCGAGAAAAGCAAAATTTGTAACAACTTCAAACAGATATTAGAAAAATGAGAGGGCTAGTAAAAGAAGATATCGAATCTTGTATCACCGTCGAAATCACAAATGTAGTTAGGAGACGTTCAAAATTCTGTATTACATTTGTGTTTGAAAGTATCAATAGTTTCATGTTGTTGTTGTTGTTCGTCCATCGTCTTCGATGATGATCACAGCTTCATCTTGGTCTAAATAGGATGAGGTGTGAGGTGTGTCCGTGCGTGACCAACTAGCCCTATACGAGCTTTGAAAGTTTTGCCACATACGGAACATGCATGTCCAGATTCATTTGTGGGTGCTTGTGCAAGCCTTGGCTTTTCGCATTGAGTGTTTGTGCTGACCACTTTCAATTCTTGAGGGCTCAGCTCTCTGGGCACCCAGGGTGGTTATAGCCCTCCATGATGGGCGGACTTGTGCTTTGGACTCCCAAGAGTTTGTGTCTATCCCGAAGGCCCTGAGTAAGGTTTTGAGCGTATCCTTGTAGTTTCATACTACTTCGCCTATCGATAACAAAGTAATTAGGGCAATTTATTACTTCGACAAAGTTTAAGAATTTATTATTTTCTCCCATCAAATTTTAGCGGGTTACAACTGATAATCAAGATACGGCAACACGCACCAGTTGGATGGCAGAATATCTGGTATAAAAAAGAGCAACGGCTTTTAAAGGAGTCCTCTATAAAACACACACACAGAAACTGTCATGACAGTCATAAAAGACGTACCAGGTAACTGAGACAGCGCGTAAACAATCTGAGATCAGACGGTGCTGTATATGATGACGACGATGTTTTGTATCTGGCAGGATTGGACATTGCCTTACGGCCACAAAAATGTCCAAAAGCTCGGAGAATGTTACTGACCGATGACTGAGAACAGTTCAGTGTTATACCTGATTTATTGTTTCTTTCGCGATTTTGTTTGCTTATTTTATATACCTGTATTATTTTTTTATGACCGATGTCTGATTTAGTACTCATCGACCCATATATGACATTCTAGCGTCAGGATTGAAAAACCGTAGTCGATAAAGACCCTGTCCCACTTCTTCGTTGGTATCCTCAGTAACAGGCCTAGCCTGGCTAACGGAGCAGGGATCGCCATAGTTCCCGTGGTGGTGGAGTCTGCTAAAGAAGTGTTCCATACCTTCTGTTCTTTTAACTCCAGTCAGGGAGTGAAAAAAAAACGATAGCTGCCATCGCGCTCTCCCCATCCGACATGATGTTGAGCTTCAACGTCTTCGCCACAACAGCTACTCGTACAAAAACTTCGCCTTTTCTCGTCAATTTCCTCTGTATTGCATTATGTCACACAGTTTACTCCGCATGTCTTCTGTATGATCATAAAACTCCACTCTGCTAGTCAGGAATATGACTTTCTGTAAACAGTACGAATAACCTGTTGTCAGCGGCCGGAACATTAGGCTGTGGTCAATATTTAGTATACAAGTTGTTGCAAAGATTAGTTAGTTCGGGATATGTCTCGGTGGGCGAGCCATCATGTGGTTTTGTGGATGTGGTTGGTTCTTGATATTCTTCTTCTTCTTCTTTCGCTTATACCACCAAGACTTGTATATATACAGTGTTATTGTGCTCTGCACTGATTATGTTGTAAGTATATGTAATATGTGGTTGTTGGCTATGACCCCATCGAGCACCCCGGATTCAATTTTCTTGACTGTGTAAGAGTTTGGTTATTAGAGATGATTTCGGAAGGATGATAGTGTGTGTGCTGGGTGCACCCCTAGGTAGGTATGGCAAGGTTGTAGTATGAGTTGGGATGGTGTTAATCTATATTTATATACAGCTGATATGGGTTGACATACAATAATGCTTTTGGTCTACTGTGGACGATGCACGCTTAGATCGAGGGGTGTACGACCTTGACCGAAGCGTCATCGTCCACGTGATTAGTAGTCGGTTTCGTGGGGAGTGGATATATATATATATATATATATATATATATTATATATATATATATATATAGAGAGAGAGAGAGAGAGAGAGAGAGAGATTGAAACACTGACTTAGATCAGTGTAGACTGCCAAATGGCTGGGCAGTGTCTTTTTTTAGCTGTGTCTAAGGATGTGCTGTCAATTCCTGTGTATTATGGTGATCATTGGCTATATTCTGCCCGTGCCCACCTCATGTGGTGTAGATTATGTAATTGTGCAGTAAGCTGTGATGTAGGTTTCTGTATTTACGTATCAATATGGACATAATTTTCAGTGTGATTTACAGGTGGGCAACATGTTTGATTCGTTATTATGCTTTCATGTAGACTGATCTTGTGCTGCAGCAACGCGGTTATATAGAGGTATGTCATGGCAGCGGTATCTGCGTGGAATAAGTGACACTGCCCATTAGACTCATACTGTAGGTTACATTTAGGGCCAAGAGAGCCCGGGATCCAAAGTCCATCAAGTTTTCAGTAATGCAACATGAGAAGTCATTATCATATGATACCTTGCTTAATTATCATTATAATGACATGTGTCTTGATGTCATGTGGATGCCAAGGTCAGTTGTATGTGTTGTTGTGGCGTACAGTGAGATTAAAATGCTGCGTCCTTAATGCCTGACTTGGTGATTTGTACTACATGTCAGTGTAATATGTATTGATTAAATGCTCAGGATTTATGCATAATTAGCATACAATATACAATGGAGGAGAGAACCTTGTTTGGCGGTCATGATAGGGGAGCTAGGTAGGCCTCGGGTACACATTGCCAAGGATTTGTTTGTCTGTAACCATCTTGAGAAAATATTCCTCCCACATAATTATAAATGTAAACTCGCACCAAATAAGTTTTACACTATGCTGGTAACATGGTATGATTTAGTATGTATCTTGAACGATAGTTCTGTTATGCATATTTCTTGCCATGAGTTCTGGCGTCGTTGCCATGCACATATAGTATACACGTAATGTTGAGCTTTGATATGATGCTTATTACAGCTGTTCTGATGGACAGCTTTATATGTTCTATTGTCCACGACACATGCCGTTATGAGGTCCCTCACTCTTTTGACAGTGATTTATTTGTGTGTAATGTTAATAATATTCAACGCATTGCTGCAAATATGTATGCATATATACTGATTGTATTGTATTGATTGCTAAAGCTTCTTGTGACAACGAAAGTTGATATAAAGGAGGATTACTGACTTGCATATATGTATGTATATGTTCTGTGCTCCTTACGTGTGGAATGTGGTCTGAACTGTTACTGGGATTGTATGTTGTTCATGACGAGTGTTTTGATGTTGTCGTAATAAACTTATTTTGTTAGCTGGTTTCACACTGAGATATTTGTTTTGTATTTGTTATGATGAGAAAGTAGATTAGACATAGTATCTACAGGTTGATCTGTTGGCTAACAAGGATCTGGGAACAAGGATGGTTGTGATCAAAATTTTTCTTCAAAATTGGGGTTGGGGATCACAGGACGTCTGTATCATTGGAAGAATTTAATTGCTTAATTACCACTCACATAAGCCACTCAATCCCTCCACTCTCTCCCTTACATTTATGCATGACCCACGGGTCAAATAGTCTCGCCAAGACGAGATTAAAAATAACCTTTAAAAAATACAAACTAGCCCATATGGTCTTCCATGGATCGATGTGTATATACAACACATTAATTGTTAGTACTCACAATGATATGACTGACGCCCAGCGAGGCCACCCATCTGTCACACACTAATCTTCCATTTGTTTACGCTACGCACTCAATAAAACGGAAATGTACCACACTGCTGATGCCGTGGCATATCTTCGTCCAGCTAAAAGTGTCATAGCTACTGCTGGAGCAGAAAAGATAACAAGCTGTTCCAAGGGCCCGTTATGAAAACGTACATAGAAGTTCAGTCCTATGAATTTTATGAACAATGCTATTTCAAAAGCCCCAGGAATGCTTCTTGTAACTAAATATTATCTAACGGTAGCAGACATCGCGCCACTCACCAGCTGATTAAAACCTAACAAAACTGTATTTGAGTTTCAAATAAAGACCTGAGTTATTATATCTGTACATGTGAAGAAGAAATATTAACATTAAACTGATGAGGTTAATTTTAGATCTTAAACAATTCAATGATGTAATATTTAAGCTTGAGCAACCATTTGACAAGAACTACAGAAAAGGAAGAGACAGAACGAACGAACGAACGAATATACTTTATTTTCAAAGGGTTAAGAATTGGGGACGCAGGCCCGTCTGACATTCTGCCCTTCATCATACAGATTTCACTCAGTCACAGTCATTCAGCATTTGTTAATGAGCATAATAATCATGAAGACACATTAACTGATTACATAAATAAATAATAAACTTATCTCATGTCCATACACTATGATTTGTGCAACAACATGAAATACACTTGCATTCTTACATTCATTCAAAACTAACAAATTTATAGAAAAGCAGTATTAAAAAATTCCAACACTCAAAAGCCATAATTTAAACTATTTTAAACTATGCTTATGGAGGCATATAGTCTATATCAAACAGATGTTGACAAAGTTTAAAGTTATAAGAACGAATATTACTTATAAGTTTTACGTCAATTGGTAGGCCATTCCAAAGGTGGGCAGCTGAGTAAGAGAAGCTTTTTTTTAAACATGTCAAGCCTTGGTTTTGGGAGAATACAATTGCTTAAGCGTTGACTGTGTTTTGGGTTGGATTTGAACAACGACCACAGATAGGGTGGAGCATTGTGCGATAGCATTTTATGAAGTAAATTGGCCTTGTTGAAAAGAACTCTCTTCTTGATGGGTAGAACATCAAGATGTTTGTCTTTATTTGTAATATATGCTGCATGTTTGTCATCTATAAGCTTTACTGCTCGTTTCTGAAGTGAGTAAAGTCTTTTCATGTTTGACATGGAACAACCATCCCAGACTGTGGAGCAGTAATTCAATTGTGTTTGTATCTGTGATGTGTAGTATTTTTTTCTGGTGCCTATATTTTTCTGGAGATGCCAAGTTAACAGGCATAAAATCCTTTGTTGAGGTTGAAAGACTCGCCGAAGACAGGAAAAATTGGCGAACTACTTTGCGAGCCCTATGTGACGTCTAACGGCACGGGAAGGATATAAGATATAAGATAAGATATTTTTCTGGTGTCTATGTCAAGAAAATGTTTAATTTTAGTAAATTGGTAAACTTTTTGTGCAATGAGTTTGGTTAGATTGTCTACATGATGATTACAGCTGAGGTGGTGGTCAGTTATGAGACATAGAGTTTTATATTCACTAACACTCTCTGTCTGTGAAGTTCCAGCATGGACCTGTAGTGTTGTTGTTGGTGAATTTGTTAATTTCTGTCTTGTTGTAATGAGCATGCATTTTGTTTTGCTGGTGATTATGAGCATTCTGTTATTCTGTTGTTATTGCTCCAGTTAATTAGACTGTTTATTTCAATTTGAAGAGCTGACTCAAGGTTAATACAGTCATTGTCACTAGTGTAAACTGTGTAGTCATCAGCAAAGAGGTCACAGATGATTTTTTTTTAGATGATGCGGAAGATCATTGATGTAGATGGTAAACATGAGAGGATCAAGAATAGATCCTTGTGGAACGCCATTATCAACCACAGATGAACTTGACTTAGAGTTTTTGAGGCAAACTACTGTTGTCTTCTGGAAAGAAAAGATGTAATACATTTTGTCAAGTCAGGGCGTAATCTATAAATCTCAAGCTTTCTAACTAGGATTTTTAGACAGACAGACAGACGGACGGACCGGCGGACGGACGGACGGACGGACAGACAGACAGACAGATAGACAGACAGATAAACAGGCAGACAGACAGACAAACAGGCAAGCAGGCAGACAGACGGATAGATAGATAGATAGACAGACAGACAGACAGACAGACAGACAGACAGATAGATAGATAGATAGATAGATAGATAGATAGATAGATAGATAGATAGATAGATAGAAGAACCATCAGCACTGTCTAAGCGATCAATAAGCAGGCCGTGCCAGAAAAGAAAAGAAAGGAAAACTACAAAAAGAAGATGGATAATTGGGAATATAGAAAACTAAACAGAACATAACAAACCGAACAATGGGATAAAGACGCTGATAAAGTCTGAGGAGTTCAACGTAGTTCATTAGATTTATTATACACATTTAGAAAGAAAAAATCGAACATGACAGCCGCTCATTATAAACATAGTACTTAGAATAGATCAGATAACTAATCTGAACTGTCTGATGAATCCAATTCTTTTGAAGTACTCGAGTTTTTTTTTTCTTCTTAGTTCGATTCTGATGATAAAGGAAGAAAGCCTCTCTATGTATGTCGGAGGTTTGAAAATCTAGTGAGAGTTAACGTATAGTATTTCGTACTGACAAAAATAGGACACAAACGGAAGAAAAATGCTGCTGTACTTTTATATCAAAGCGCAGGCATCCCTTTAAAAATACGAGTGGTAAATGAATATCTTTAATGTGCACTGAAAGAACCTACATTGCCATTTCTTTCTTATTTAAGTAATCTTGTAATTCAGCTGAATAAGTATTAGTAGTTCTATAATATGCATATATTATAAATCACAAAGATTTAACATTCATTTTAGAATGTCTCCGATTTCATTTTATTTAAAATATAATGAGGAATGTTAAAGAAGGTGTAGACAAAGAATATTATGATGCCATAACAATTGGAGGTTATGAAAAACCAGAGATTAGATATGCTGATGACACAGTATTACTGTCCACAATAAAAAAGAAAAGGAATGGGAAAAACTAATTATGTCCGTCCGTAAGAACAGTGAAGAGCAAAACATTTATCTTACTGCAAAGAAAACTAAACTGATGACAACTGACAAAAACAGAAATATGTATCAGTGAAGAAAAAATGGAAGAAGTGGAGAGGTTTGAATCTCTTGGATCACTACTAACTAATAATGGAGACACAATGAGGGAAATTAAAAGGAGGACACCTGTCTCTCTTAAAAAATAAAACAACTAAATAGGAGAGGAACAGACATAACTACAAAAATAAGTTTTTTAGAGCATGTATCTTTCCCATAGCAACAAATGCCTGTGAGATAGACCTGAACACTTAACAAAACAGATGAGAAACACATGCATGTCTTTGAATGTAAATGCCATAGAAGAGTCTTTCAGATATCGTTGACACAAAAAAGAACAAATATATCCATACTACAAGATCTTAATATTGAAGAAGATTAGTAGTAAGGAAGACTAAGCAGAGAAAACTTAAATATTTTGGACATATTAAACGTCATGAGAATTTAGAAAAGACCATCTTGGAAGGGTACATAATGGGAAAAAGAAAGAGAAGAAGACCAAGGCGAAGATGGCTGCAAGACATCGTTGATGATCTGCGAATGGACGCATCAGCAGCAGGGCATCTTGCTTAAAACCGAGAGGCCTAAAGGAGAGCTGTTAGTGAGGTAAAGTTCCGCAAGAGACATGCAACTGACTGACTGAATGCAAATATTTTCCCTCAGTTGAATAAATACCTAAAACTAAAAATATCTAAAACTCCAAAGTTTTATTTTGTATAACCAATTTTTTTAAAAAAATTTATGCGTAACACATTGGAACTTGATTTAGGATGGCGTTGTTTACCTTAGCAACAGCTTCAGGAACTGGTTTACCACTCCTGGAGCTTGCTGGCTGGAAGAGACATCTTGAGCTACCGTAGGAGATTTTGGAGAAGGGGTAAGAAGGTTTTCATTCTCCCACTTTTTATCTTCTTCTGCTGCCATCATGATTCATCGAGTTCTATAAATCAAAGCCCGTCTCAAGAACACCCAAGCCAATGCAGTATCACAGAATCTATCCCAAAAGAGCTCTGGACAAGCCAGTAACAATTTCTCCAAAAACGTTCTAGATATCAGTAGCTCATAATTTGTCAGAATACGCTTAAACAAGCCAGTAAATTGAAATTTGTCTACAAAACACTTAGATAATTTAGTTACTCAAATTTGTGTCTACCTAACGCTGTAAATGCATCATAAGGGCACTGCACATCTTCAAAACGCTCTAGATAAGTCACAAACTCACAATATATCCTCAAAGCGCAGACAAGTCACAAACTCACAATATATCCTCAAAGCGCAGACAAGTCACAAACTCAAAATATATCCTCAAAATGCTCTAGACAACTCAGAAACTCACAATACATCATCAAAACGCTTTAGTCAGGTCAGTCCCTCACAATATATCTTCAGACCACTCTAGACAAACCAGTAACTTATTCTCCGCAAAACATAATTCCCGAAAAATCTTCTAGACGCACTAGAAATTCGCTAAACCTCTTCTAAACACACCAGGAACTCGCTAAACCTCTTTTACACACGCAAGTAACACATAGCGCTCTAGACAAGACATTGACTTAACAATCTACGCGCGAAACGCTGTAGGCGAGACAGCAACTCGCACTTTGACTGCAAAATCTCCATAAAAACATCCCTATGGCAGTCTGTTCTATGTAGTAATGTGAGTTATCACAAAGTGATACAAGGCATACTTCAGAGAAATGTTTGAATGTCACTTTTTTTTAAGGTTCGGTCCCAGCAGTGGGATTTTTTCTTGTGCACACAAACAGGCCCCAGGGTTGACCCAGCCTCTAAAAATGGGTACAAGAGAAATCTGGGAAGGTAAAGCGGCCAGGCGGTGATACTGACCATATCACATTTTCATGGGCCGAAGGTCTTGGAAAATACGGGCCTAATACCGTATTCCCCAATGTGCTTTAATGGCATGGAAACAGGAATTTTAACTTTTTAAAAACTTTTTTTAAAACTAATATTTCAGCGTTTCCTTTTTTTGTTTTTGTTTTTTTCTTTGTTCCAGTAGGACATTTTAGGACATTGTATTTCTTAACCTGAGGTCCAAGAACGCAGCACTGGGTCCATGGAATATTTTTTTTTTTATGTTCCAGGGACCAGCAACTAATTTCGATAACGATCATTAAGAAAAAAAATTATATATATATATTGACTTTCAAGAGCCCGTAGTCGTTGTCATGACGTAGTAAATCAGTTTACCTTGTCCCTACTGCTTTAGAATGTAGTATATCAGTTTCCTTTGTCTCCACTGGTTTAGAATGTAGTATATCAGTTTACCTTGTCCCTACTGCTTTAGAATGTAGTATATCAGTTTCCCTTGTCTCCACTGCTTTAGAGTGTAGTATATCAGTTTACCTTGTCCCTACTGCTTTAGAACGTAGTAAATCAAATTGTCTTGTCCCCACTGATTTAGATTCCAAGACATAAAATTGAGACTGAGACAAGGATGTGCTTTATCTCCTGATCTCTTCTCCTTGTGCAGCGAAAACATAATGAGACATATAGTGAACATTCCAGGAATATCAGTTGGCAGGTACACCCTTAACAACTTAAGATATGCAGACGACACAGTTCTGATTGCTAAAAGTGAAGGGGAGCTAAAGGCTCTTCTGAACATTGTGGTTCGTGAAAGTGAAAATAAAGGTCTCAGCCTGAACAAACAGAAGACCGAACTGATGGTCATCTCCAAGGAAAAGAATGCCACAAAAATGTAGCATGACCATCGATGGCACAAATCTGAAACAAGTTGATAGATTCAAGTACTTAGGAACAATTGTAACAACTAATGGGAAATGTCACAATGAAATAAAAACCAGATGTGGTCAGGACAAGTCAGCACTCCAAACAATGAGAAACATCTTGTGCAACAGATCCATATCAATGGAAACAAGATTCCGAGTACTTAAATGTTACATCGAACCAATTCTGTTTTATGGGTGTAAAGCATGGTCTATGAATAAGAGAGTACGGTGAGAAATGGAGGCCATAGAAATGTGGTTTATAAGAAGGATGTTGAAGGTACTCTGGACAGCTAAGAAAACCAATGAAGAAGTCTTAAGAGAGGTTGGAGTTAAAAAGCTAATTATAGCAAAGATCAGAGGCAGACAAGGGAGATTTATAGGAAAACTGAAACACAATGTGACAACTGGAAAAATTGAGAGAAGAAGAGACACAGGAAAACAGAGAAAAAAGTTAGTGGATGGGCTATCAGCGTGGCTAGGAAGAAAGTCACCGGCGGTTCTCATAATCAACGCAAAAGACAGGGAATTTTGGAGAGAAATGATCACCTACGCCATGCGGCACGGCATTTAGATTAGATTAGACTGCTTTAGAATGTAGCAAATCAATTTTTCTTGTCCCCACTGCCTTAGAATGTGGTAAATCAGTTTCCATTGCCCTTACTGCTTTAGAATGTAGTAAATCAATTTTTCTTGTTCCCACTGGTTTAGAATGTAGTAAATCAGCTTCCCTTTTCTTCAACAATGTTGCTTAGTGTAAACGACTTTGTAGCAATCATCATCATCATCATAGAGTGCCCTGTCATACTTATGGTGGAGATTCTGCATCGCCCGTTTATGCAACTTTTAGACACTTCTTTTTAATTACATTCCACTTCTTTTTTTCCGGTAATAGCGGTCTGCTAGCCACGGTTTATTTTTGTGTTTGTTTCCTTCTCTTTCTATTTTTCCCCCGTGAGTTTTTCCGTGATTGTTAGATACTCGGAAAATCAGGGTTTCCGGGGAATGGAATTAGAGCTACAGATTGGCAGACTCAGCTTAGACTGTTTGAATATTACATGCATATAATTTGGAATGCACGTTTTCAGTCAAACATTATTGGGAAAAAGGGGGAAAGGGTCATTCTGACATAAAGCGAAAGGGCTGGATATGGCAAAACAAGTCGAGAACCACTCAGTTATACACGGTTAATCTTAAGTCTGTGAAACATTTAAAACATTCGAAACAAATAAACTTCGTAATGGATCCTGATTATTCTTACGCCAAGAGAGAGAGAGAGAGAGAGAGAGAGAGAGAGAGAGAGAAATTCTTCAAGTTGTTTTTTTTAGTAAATACAGCCTGCGCATGTAGTTCCAGTTTTTTGCCGCTAGGAGGCAGCAGTAGCAAATATGGCATTCAGTAAACGTGAGCAGTTATTTTATGTTTTGAAACACGCAAGAACCTTGTACGCTGTGACTGTGCAGCGACGATTTCGAGTGAATTCCAGAAGGCAGCACCTGTTTTTCAACAGTATCAAGAATTGGTATTCGAAATTCAGGGATGAAGGCTGTCTGTGCACAGCTCCTCGGCAGGGACGTTCAGGACCAAGCGAAGAAACTGTGAACTGTGTTTGAGAAGCTGACCAGCGAAGCCCCCGCCTTCATTCCAAAATTTCGCATACTACGTCTTGATACTGTTGAAAACAGGTGCTGGTTTCTGAAATTCCGCTAGAAATTGTCGCTGCACAGTCACAATTGACGAGGTTCATGCGTATTTGAAAACATAAAACGACTGCTCGTTCACTGAACGCCATATTTGTTACTGCTGCCTCCTAGCGGCAAACAACAGGAGCTATGCGCGGGGGCTTTATTTTTAAAAAATTGTCGGTCTGTCTGTCTGTCTGTCTGTCTGGCTTTCTGTCTTGACGTAAGAATAATCATGATTCGTTACGTATTTTTATTTGTTCCGAAGTTTTGAAATACTTCACAGATTTATGAATAATCCGGTACAAATGAGAGAGGGCGAAGACGATGTCCATGTTGGCAACCAGCGTCAGGGCTGATGAACAATAATTAATCAAGACCTTGTCTGAGCTCTCTGTTGGTATCCCTAGTAACAGGTCTAGCCTGGTAAAACAGCCAGGGATCACCGCAATATTCATAGTGGTGGAGTCTGCTAAAGAAGTATTGCTTACTTTCCTGTTCTGTTTTTTTTTTTTTTTGTGTGCGCTGTATTCAGGGACTGAAAAATAGCTGCTACGACCGGTTTTAAAGAGGAAAAAAATGCTGTGCCTTAACATCTTCATCTATTCGACTGCGAAGAATACAAACTCGCAGTTCCAAGTAGAAGAAGGAGAAGAAAGAATGGAAAGCTCACTCTTCAATGTGTGATTTATCGTTTTCATATAAACAGCCAAGGATATTTCTGTTACATCTAAGACACAAAACGTTTCGCGTAATTAATATTCTCTTTATGGGAAGTCTGTCGTTCTAATACCAGAAAATGACACATTTAAATAATTTTTTTTCTCTCCTGTTAATTGAAAAGGAAAAAAAAAATTATGTGATTTTTCTCTTATTTCGGAATGTTCGAGATTTATTACGACTCAGAAACACAACCTGCCACTCATTTTCCATCTATTTTCCCCTCATTTTATTCTTTCCGTGAGGTAACCCTAATTAAATGGAATAGAAAAATTCATTTCCCCCATTTGTTATGTCTCATTCTCTGGCACGTCTATCTTTCTTCCTTCCTTCTTGTGCGTTTGACATATTTCTTCCTTCCTTCCTTCTTGTGCTTTTGATATCTTTCTTCCTTCCTTCTTATGCTTTTGATATCTTTCTTCCTTCCTTCTTGTGCTTCTGATATCTTTCTTCCTTCCTTTTTATGGTTTTGATATCTTCCTTCCGTCCTTCTTATGCTTTTGATATCTTTCTTCCTTCCTTTTTATGGTTTTGATATTTTTCTTCCGTCCTTCTTGTGCTTTTGATATCTTTCTTCCTTCCTTTTTATGGTTTTGATATGCAGGAAACTCTCTACCGTAGAGAGCAGAACAACAACACAACTCCTTCAGATCATCAGAGGAAGTACCCCCGCCCTCAGACAAGTGTTTCGGCCCTATTAAACTCCTGACACTCTAAGGGGGGGGGGGGGTTGGCCCCTCTGGGTCATGACTCCCAGAGGTCTATGATTATGGCTGTGCTGTAAGAGTTCCATAATTCATCTATACGTACCTCCTCTACTTCAATGAGTGCTGCGAAATGATTGGCAAGTTTCAGACTGAAATTATTGTTAGTATTTTCTTCATTTTCTTCATGTAGGCTGTGGCTGTTTATCTTTCTGAGTACTGATTTCTTGTGTAGACCTTTCAGTTTTAGTCTTATTTTCCATATACATGGATTGTGGTCACTGTTGATATCTGCACCCCTATATGCATTTACATCTATCAGAGATGTTCTGAACTGCTTCCTAATACAGAAATGGTCTATCTGGTTTCTAGTTCTATCATCTAGGGATATCCATGTTGTTTTATGTATCTCTTTGTGTGGAAATATTGTCCTCAAATGACCATGTCCTATGTATGACACAGTTCAATTAATCTTTCTCCATTCTGATTTACTTTTTTCGATACCACTGTTATCATTTTCTACCTTGGCGTTGAAGTCTCCCATAACAATTAAAATGTCGTGTTTAGGGACTTTGTTCATGTGTTGTTGTAGTTGGTGATGGAAATCGTAGTTTATTTCATCATCTGCATCGTTCGTGGGTGCATAACATTGTATGATTGTCATTCTTCCGTGCCTTAATTTGTATCGTGCATTATCATGCGACTGTTCACTGGTTCCCATTCCATAAGGCACTTTGTTTCCACATTTGACATAATTATCCCCGTCGTCTCTTGTGCTTTTGATATCTTTCTTCCTTCCTTTTTATGGTTTTGATATCTTTCTTCCTTCCTTCTTGTGCTTTTGATATCTTTCTTCCTTCCTTCTTGTGCTTTTGATATCTTTCTTCCTTCCTTCTTGTGCTTTTGATATCTTTCTTCCTTCCTTCTTGTGCTTTTGATTAAGTCAAGACCTGAATTATGCCAAGGTATTTTAGAAGGGACAAATGTAAAATACTTTTGTAGTACCAGAACATTTTAAAAGATACTATTTAATCTGTTTTCCTTAACGCTGCCGCTGTGGTATAGTGGTTAGTGCATTCCGCTGAGAATTAGAAGGCTCCCGGTTCGATTTCGCACCGGCCTGGAGAAATGAATCACCTGGGGTTTTCCCTAGGAAAACAAATGTCAGCGAGGTCAGGTGTTGGCATTTCTCCGTCAAATGCTGTAGTGACTTACAAATGTGAAGGCGCTAACACCTCATTTCTTTACGGGTCATAGATTTCTTTTAGATTTATTTTTTTGGCGTTCTTCCTGGTTGAGAGGCGTACATGTCCCTAAATAACCGTATTTACGTATCTATTTCCGTGGAGATGTCAAGCGAAATGTGTTTGCATGTCCCCTTTAAACCGCTATTATTAACTGAAGCGTGAAAAACAGTTTTAGTGGTCTCCAAAAAACGATATGTCGAGTACTTGAACGCTCCAGTAATTACTTCACGCTTGAGACGATTACGGTAAAAAAAAAAAGTGTCTCATTCCAAGACCAAGGAGTGGGAAATATCGATAAGACAGGTACTTTTCGTGACAGCTCCAAGAGTGGATACCTGTTAAAAATTTAGGTAGCATCAAGTATGTGTAAATAACGTCAATAGTTCGCAAAAAATATAGGTCTTGTCGGTAAGATGAAGTCTTATTATGAAATCGATACCGACTTACGATTCCGCCAGAATGAGGAAGATACGCACACAACCAGAATAAATTGATTCTAGAAGGCTTTATTTTCTTGATGTACATAACGATTGGAGGGCCTGGTTAGCTGAGTGGTTAGGTGCTCGGTTTACTAATTCGGTGGTTCCGGGTTCAAGTCAAAACAGCGGGATTTTATTTCTTGTACACACCAAAAAAAAAAAAGGTCCGGCGGTCCAACCAGTGTCTAAAAATGGTTATCAGAGAAATTTGTGGAAGGTAAACGTAGCCAGGTCTGATACTGACCACATCACACTTTCATGCGCCGATGGTCTTGGGAAAAAATAAGATTTTCTTGGAAAAATAAGATTTACGAGCCTAACATCAAATCACCAAGGTGCTTTAGTCACATGGAAACGGCGATTTTATCTTTTTTTTTTCTTACTCCACACAGAGAATGTATAGTTTATAGCTCTGAGTAAATGATGTTGTGGAGATAAGGAACGCTAAGATTTAACCTTTTTCTTATCTATCTTCTTTAACTCTTAACCTCTCATTACCAGTTTAAACGGCCTTTTTTTCTACAAACTTACAAATACAGTAAACAGTCTTTTTTTTTTAGATAGCTTGAAGTTTTAAAAATATTAAAACTGCTGCAAACACAAAAGTCATCACGCCACTTCCCTGTAAAACACCAAAACAGTTTTTATTACAATAAATGTTTGTATGATATGGGTGCTACTTGGTAGAGTAGGAGTTAAACAAAGATGTCGCGACAACAGACAACATTATGTTGTCTAGTTAAGTTTAAACGTAAAATCGATTTACCTCCCTCAAACTCCACTTGTCTCTTGCCAACTATGAAAGTTCAGATGACACACACTTTGCCATTCTATGATATTTCCGAACAGTCAAAACAGAACACATAATCAAACACAGAAAACAGTCTGTTTTAAGAATAAATAGACCGAATTAGATCGCCTATTTGTTCTGGTAACTTTCTTCATTAAGCTGATTACCTTAAGAACAGAACACTGGAAAGAATACCACGACTGACAACAGAAGTGATCACTCCTTGATAAAATCAGGTGACATTTGAGGCGGGAAATTGAAAGACCTGGCTGAACATACTGAAGACAATGAAGCAAAAGTAATGGAAATGTTATAGTCAGAAGAGAAAAAGAAAATATGTTCTTAAAATGTTTGCTTAATGAAAAAAAAACAAGCAAAAAAAAAAAACTCGGTCATTTACCTGAAGCTTTCAGTAAATACTTCAAAACACCAACAAAACTAGAGAGTCTCAAGTTCAGACTCTGATAAAAGACCGTGTGGTAAAAAAAAAGGAAAAAGAAGATTTACTTTATGATATAAAAAGTCCTAATGAACACTAAAATCTTGATATAAATCTTTTATGGAAACACCAAAGTAAGCCATATATTTATAACTGTTGTATGTATGCAGAAAGTTAAAAAGATTGGGAAAATACATAATCTTATTTTACTGTTTTTGGCGAGTTTCCAGTTTAAAAATTGACAATTCTTTCCAATAAGTATTTTCCTATCTTTGTTTCTTTTTTAACTTTCTGTAACATATTTTTCTTCTTCTCTTTTCAAACAGATTTTTATTTTATTAATTTAATTCGGGGAAGAATTATTTGACTCGAGTTATTTACCGATTTTATTTCAATACACATTTCTCATGGCAAACAACATGAAAGATCTGGAGCTAAAGGAAAAACGAACGTACTTTATTTTCAAAGGGTTAAGAATTGGGCACGCATGCCCGTCTGATATTCTGGCCTGCATCATACATCTTTCACTCAGTCACAGTCATTCAGAATTTGTTAATGAGCATAATAATCGTGAAGACAGAGTTAAACGACTACATAAATAAATAATAAACTTATCTCATCTCCATACTCTCTACACAAATAAATAGTAATTTTTTCTCATGTCCTCTAAACTCTGATTTATGCAACAAAGAAAGAAATTAAGCAAAAGAATGAAAAGATGGATTAGACTTTAAACCTCATCTATATTTCCTTTAATTCTATATTTAATAAAATATCTGCACAAAACAGGTTAATGCACCAGCAAAATACTACGATTTTAACATTAACGTTGTGAACACTGCTGCAATAAGGATACCGTGTTTTTTTTCTATTAAAAATGATACTTTTTTTTTTTAATTTAAACGCTCGAAATTAAACCACAATGATTCCGCGCTATAAGGCTGTAAATAATGGATATGGTTCCCCGCTTTTAAACAACACAGTTATTTCTCTGTAAAGAAATGCCGCACAACTTTTTAGTTCAAGTAATTTCCAACTAAAATAACATCGACACGCATGAATTCCGCGGGAAGTTACTGCAGTACAAGCACACTCAATGACTGATATGTCCTTTGTAAGAACAGAACCATCGATCACGTGAGACTTCTTATCCAAATCACGCTGGTTTGTCGCCCGTTAGGAGCAGAGGAAGGGAGATAACACTTTGTGGGCTTTCTGCTAACTTCCGTACAGTGTCTCCAACTCGCGGCCCGCCCACGTGATACTGGTTGTGCGAGGTGGGTTCATTATCTATCTATCTATCTATCTATCTATCTATCTATCTATCTATCTATCTATCTGCCTGTCTGTGTATTGTTAAACAAGGGGGTGGTAGGACAATTACCACCTAACCCACGTCCCAAAATCTGAGCGTAATATTTTGACTGAAGCTGGAAAGAGTGTTATTCTCTGAGGTAAAGTGTCAGTTTGTATGATCACAGCTTTCTCTGATTAGAAAAAAATACTTTCTTTTTTCTAATCAGTGAAAGAACGCCATGCTTCTTTCCCATCGCAACATATGCATGTGAGACCTTGACACTTAACATATGCCTGTGAGATATGGACACTTAACATATGCCTGTGAGACCTGGACACTTAACATATGCCTGTGAGACCTTGACACTTAACATATGCCTGTGAGATCTGGACACTTAGTATATGCCTGTGAGAAATTGACACTTAACATATCCGTGTGAGACCTGGATATATGCCTGTGAGACCTGGACACTTAACAAAACAGCTGAGAAACACATAAATGCCTTTGAATGTAAATGCCATAGAAGAGTCCTTCAAATACCGTTGACACAAAAAAGAACAAATATATCCATACTACAAGAACTTTTAATCAAGGAATGGTGTGAAATTTTGTGAAACTCTGAACCATAATAAAATTCCTGTTCATGCAGAATAAGACTACAAAATAAATTCAGCAGTGCATGATGCAAACACAAATGCTTACCATACTCAGCCGTGAAGGAGTGGTATGCTAACTTTCAGGGTGGGGATTTCGAGACCGAAGATGCAGCAAGGTCTTGAAGGCCTTCAAAAGCGTCAACTCCAGAAACTGTTGATCATGTTTATCGCCAGATTTTGGCAGATGTTTATGACTTGGTCTTGTCAGAGAAACTAATTTCGGCTAATACATACGCTAAAGATATTACAGACAATCAAGGAACGCGCTGGGTTTATACCTCATCAACATATGGGTAAGCAGAAACTGCCAGGCAAGCAGGCGCTGAAATGCGTGAATGCCAACGAGAAACTAAATCGAGTGGACACATACAATTTGATTTTGCATCATTCTGAGCGATCTGGTGATAACGTTTTGGAATGACTCGCCGCTGTTGACGAAACATGGTGTAAGGGAATAGATAAGCACGTAGGTACCTGGGTTGGTAGGCACCCTAGAGCATAGAAGTAATGGAGGTACCTGGGTTGGTAGGCACCCTAGAGCATAGAAGTAATGGTCAGAAAGCAGATAGTACCAAAAGTGCGCAATTTTGGGGATTCCATCCCCTGGCTTGGTATACAAAGAAGAGGTGAGAGAATTTCACATTTCCGGGCTTTGTACGCTGAGCACGTAGGGGCCAGTGCGGGTAAGGAGGAAGGTCACTTGTTATGCAAGCGTGAAGGAGATGTTTATTGTCAGTGGAAAACCATGTACGTGTAAGTCACTTGTGTGATGTGGATGCGTGCAAGCTGTGTCCATTGTGTGCTCTCCTGCTCCCACCAGGCCCGACCTCACTTAGGTATGATTTAGATAATAAAAATAAAGTAGACACTGAATAATCAGACTTCCAAATTAACATAATTACTCTATATAAGATGTTCATGTTTAGAAACGGGCAAAATGTAGGATTTGTATGTGCACATGATATGTATTACTGTGTTCTATGTGAGAGCATGTTTGTATGCAATATATGCCAATTAGTTAGTTTATATTACAGTCGGAATCTTAATCTTTTAAGTGTGATTATTTTGAGATTGTATGCAGAGAACGGTTTTTGTTGCCAAACAAACTAACATACACGTGTAAGACTGTGTTACTGATGTCTGTTAATTTATCCTTGATCTATTTTTGTAGGATTCCAAATATTGAAAGACATTGTTGTAATGATGTTGTTGATAAAAATATATAAGCTGATGAATATTGCTAACTATGTAAACAGATGATTTAACGACAATTATAAGTTTATGACTATTTGAAAAAATAGTATTAATTGTGTTTGTTTTCTTTCATTGGTGTAGTGTGTGAAAGTGTTAGTCTGTGCAACCTTCATTCTTCACGTACATATAAAAAATACAATATAACATCATATAAATTACAGACAAATATTACCCCATATAAAAGAATAATCCCTACAATGGTTACACCACTGAGACCAAACAACGGTCCTCGGATTCCCCACGACCGAAGAAATTCTAGACCTAAAAGTCAGCAGGAAGGGTCTTGGTCACGTCTTTTTTCTCCTTTCCTTTGAGTGGGCGAAATAAGAAAGATATTTTCATGACTTCCTTTCCTTTGGGTGGGCGAAATAAGAAAGATATTTTCATGACTTCCTTTCCTTTGGGTGGGCGAAATAAGAAAGATATTTTCATGACCTCCTTTCCTTTGGGTGGGCGGAATAAGAAAGATATTTTCATGACTTCCTTTCCTTTGGGTGGGCGAAATAAGAAAGATACTTTCATGACTTCCTTTCCTTTGGGTGGGCGGAATAAGAAAGATATTTTCATGACTTCCTTTCCTTTGGGCGGGCGGAATACGAAATATATTTTCATGACTTCCTTTCCTTTGGGCGGGCGAAATAAGAAAGATATTTTCATGACTATCTTCCGAAGGGTCAAACAGTTAATGCAGGATAGTTTGCTGTGCCGGCTGATGTATGAACTGAAATAAAAATGACGAAAGGAGGTAGGAAAAAGGTGTTCTCTGTTTACATGACAATGCATCTGCATACAAGGTTCATAAGACACTGGATGTTTGACAAATTGTCTAAGAGTTTGAGCGCATAGATTATCCATCCTGCTCACTATATCCTGCTCCATCTGATTATATCTTGTTTCCCAATCTTAAAACATATTTGAAAAAAAAGGGGGGGGGGACATTTTCGAAGTGATATCAGCAATAACGCAGTTTGTCAGTGGCTACATGCCATGTATGGATGCATCAGCAGCAGGCCATCTTGCTCACAACCGAGAGGCCTACAGGAGTGCTGTTAGGGTGGCAAAGTTCTGCAAGGGACATGCAAATGAATGAATGAATGAATGATATGCTATGTTCTTTTTTGGAAGAAGAGTTTTTAAAAGTTGAAAAACGTTGTGCCAAGTGTGTAGAACTTTGAGGATACCGTGTGAGATAACATGTAAGTTTCATGGTTCTTTGTCATTATCTTCTTGATCGGGCCAACATCTTTTCATCGCCCCTCGCTATACTGCAGCTTAAAGCTGTTGCTTCTACTGTTCTCACAGCTGTCCTTGTGCAGACAACATACACCTGGCACTAGGAACTCTCTGCTCCTTTTACCTAATATTCGACTCACAGATTTTATGAAGCCAGGAGAAACAAAGTCTAGGTTATCGCTGTAGCTTAATCTAGACGGTTTTTTTTAGGATATCCAGCTGAATTTCATGTGAGTCAAGAGAAGACTTCTTGTGGAATCTCCCATTTGAAATGTCTTCAAGGGAAAATTAATGCTGGCAGATTTTCTTTAAAATGTAAGCGCAGAACCCCCATTTCGATTGCCACGTTTTTTAGGGACGCTGGATTACGTGATGAAAGGAGGCGAACAGGAGCCTAGAAACTAGTGGATCTTGTGAGATTCAGGGTGGATTTTGTTAGTTTCCTTGGGTGTTTTCCGAATGATCCGTGACTGAGCTCTCTGATCATTTTTCCTAGTAAATATTATAATGACGATGATGATGATGATGCCATGGTTTTCTTCAGTCTCTTGGAAGATACAAGCGGTCAGATCATAATCTTCTAGACATCTGCGTTATCTAGACTCTACAGTTTTCTGTCATTTTGTGTGTGTGTGTGTTTTTTGTCATACGATGAGAAGGAGGGCACACAGTTGGCTGTTTCTAGTTCTTCAGCTCTAGTATGGCAAATTGTGACTGGTTATAGTTCTTCATCTCTGGTAGGGCAAATTTTGGCCGAGTATGGTTCTCCAGCTCTAGTAGGACTAATTTTGGCTGGTTATGATTTATCAGCTCTGGAAGGACAAACTCTGGCCGGTTATGGCTCTTCACCTCTGGCAGGGCAAATTTTGGCTGGTTATAGTTATCCAGTTCTGGTAGGGCAACTTTGGCTCGTTGTAGTTCTTCATCTCTGGTAGCGCAAATTTTGGCTGGTTATAGTTCTTCATTTCTGGTAGGGAAAACTTTGGCTCGTTATGGCTCTTCAGCTCTGGTAGAACAAATTTTGGTCGGGTATGATTCTTCAGCTCTGGTAGAACAAATTTTGGCCGGGTATGATTCTTCAGCTCTGGTAGAACAAATTTTGGCCGGGTATGATTCTTCAGCTCTGGTAGAACAAATTTTGGCCGGGTATGATTCTTCAGCTCTGGTAGAACAAATTTTGGCCGTGTATAATTCTTCAGCTCTGGTAGGACAAATTTTGGCCGGGTATGGTTCTCCAGCTCTGGTAGGACAAATTTTGGCTGGTTATGATTCATCAGCTCTGGAAGGACAAACTCTGGCCGGTTATGGCTCTTCACCTATGGTAGGGCAAATTTTCACTGGTTAGAGTTCTTCAGTTCTGGCAGGGCAATTTTGCATGGTTATGGTTCTTCAGTCATGGTAGTGCAATTTTGGCTGGTTATGCGGTAGTCTTCTTATGGCCGAACCTTTACTTGGTACATAATGCGGCTGCCCTTTTCTCAGAAACGGGCACAGCTGCTCCCGCCGTATAAAACAATGCACAAAGAAGCGAACACTCACTTAAAAGCTATTACAAAAGGAAGGGACGCTTATGTTAAAATATCTTTCCTATTACAAATATGCATGTTATGTGTATATAACGTGTTCAGTTATTCAAGTGCTGAAACTTCACTTTCAAAACAAACTTTCTACCAGTTGCCAAGGATGGTCTTAGGGTGATGTGATTATCATTTTTAATAAGGAATTATGTGTTTGTGAGTGTGAGTGTCTGGGTGTGTGTTTGTAATTTTTTTTTGTCACTTTCATTTCAAGCGTAATTGATTTCCTTAAGCGTTTTCCATCGCTTCTGAGAGGCTGGGCGGGGAGGGGAGGGGGGGGGTGCCGGTAGCCAAGAGGTTAGTTTAATCAGCGAAGTAAAGTTTTAAAAGGATTTAAACAGACACAAACACATACATATATGGATAGATGGGTGAGTAGAAGTATAGATGGACAGATGGATATACGTATAGAAGGACAGAAGTATGGATGTATAGACGGATGAAAATATAGATATATAGATGGATAGAAGTATATATGTATAGATGTACATTAATTTATACATGGATAGATCTATAGATGGATAGAAGTACAGATTTATAGATAGATAGAAGTATAGATGGATAGAAGTATAGATGTATAAATGAACGGAAGTATGGATGTATAGATTGATGAAAGTGCAGATGTGCAGATAGATGAAAGTATAGATATATAGATGGACAGAAGTATAGATGTATAAATGGAAAGATGGATAGATGGATAGAAATATAGATGTATAGGTGGATGGGTGTACAAATATGTAGATGATGGATGGATGGATGGATGAATGGATGGATGGATGAATGGATGGATGGATGAATGGATGGATGGATGGATGGATGGATGGATGGATGGATGGATAGATGGATGGATTGGAGATAAGAATAGCTTTTGATTTTTTTAAAAAAATGATTTCTTTGTATAATCACTTCTGTAGATATTTATTTCTTTGTACAATCACTTCTTTTGATATTTATTTCTTTGTATAATCTATTCTTTAGATATTTATTTCTTTGCTTTGAAAGCGCACGTCATCACCCTTCTTCCCTCTTCCTCATACACCGCAATCCCCTCACCGCTTTGATATTTACGTAGCTCTCATCACGATATTGCTAAATAGAGCCAACGTCATGAGAACAACGGACGCAATATTAACAGCCAAAACAGGCCACATCCCACAAATAGAACCAATTTGCTTGCACGAACAATTAGGATAGTATCACACAACAAAGACAGGAATAACCTCAACAGAATTAAATACAGGCCAGCCTAGAAATGGTCTAGAAAGTCTGAGAGCGTGATATGTCAATTACCGGAGGAAATCTGTTGCTAATACTTACCAGCATGTAAGCGCTTTGAAATATACATACACATGTAAGAAAGTGAAGTCCTGTATTATCGTTGTGTTTATAAGAAACAAATGATAGGGAAAACAAAAGTAGGAGAGAAAATTAAAATTTAGTCATAATACAAAGAATGTTTAATAAAATTTGGAAAGAAGAAAAAGTCCCTTCTTAATGGAAAATGGGCATCATTGTTAAAATACCCCCCCCCCCCCAAAAAAAAAAAGGCAACCTCAGTGACTGCAATAACTGGAGGGGTGTACCCTTATTATCATTTGTGTCAAAGGTGATTTGTAAAGTGATTCTGAATAGAATTAAGGATGTAGTGGATACTGCAACGAGAGAAGAACAAGCAGGATTTCGAAAAGGGAGAAGCTGTCTCGAGCAGATCTTTACTCTAAGAATAATACTTGAAGAACATATTGAAAAAGCAGAAACCATTAATCCTGAACTTCATAGACTTTAAAAAAGCATTTGATAGCATACACAGAGATTCATTATGGAGAATTTTAAGACTATATAGAATTCCGCCTAAAATTCTCAACATCATTAGAGATCTCTACAATGGATATGTTTGTGGCAGTCAAGACAGAAGAAGGAATGAGCGAATGATTTCAGATTGAAACAGGCGTGAAACAAGGATTTATATTATCTTCATTGCTTTTTGGAATTGCCATAGACTTTATAATGAAAAGATGCTGTACAAGTAAACCCGGCAATGATTGGGTACATGGGACCCAAATAGAAGATCTTGCTTTTGCAGGTGACATAACTCTTATCAGTAACAATGTGAAATCGATGTAGGAAAAAAAACAGATTCCTTGTCTTCCTTGGCTAGTAAAATAGGTCTTGAAATTAATAAAGACAGAACAACAATTATGAAACTTCTCATTAATCAAGGAGGAAAAATATACGTAGAAGGAACAGCTGCTGATGAAGCAAACCAATTTGCATACCTTGACAGCTACATAGACCAAGATGGTGACACCAGGAAGGAAGTTAAAATTAGAATTGCAAAAGCAGAATTGTCCTTCAAAAATCTTGAGAACATATGGAATTCAAAAGTTATAACCACAAACACCAAGTTAAGATTATTCAATTCAAATGTGATATCCATTCTCATATATGCACGCAAAAGCTGGAAATCACCTAAAAAAAATAGACAAGAAATTAGACTCATTTGAAAACAAATGCCTCAGGAAAATACTTGGTATAAAGTGGAGTGAATTTAAGAACAACACAGAGTTAAGACAAATGAGCAAACAACAACCTGTCTGATGGGTGATCAGAAAAAGAAGATGGACATATGTAGCCTATGTGATGAGAAGAAATAATCAGAGAATACTAAAACAAGCTATCAAGTGGAGCACAACAGGCCGAAGAAAAAGAGGTCGACCACGTGAAACTCTAAAGAGGACATTGTTTAGAGAAGCCAGTTTAGTGGGCATAACATCCCTTGATGGAGTTGAAAGACTCGCTGAGAATAGGAAAACTTGGCAAACAACTATGCGAGCCCAATGTGACGTTTAACGGCACGGGAAGGATGTAACATTGGATCTTCTTCAGTGAACAGCTACTGATGGCGCTAATATAATAGAATAAGGAAGGTAATTGTCTTAATTACCGTAAGGACATGTGTCATCCTGGTGACTTTCTCTTTTTAAACTTCGGGGTAGAGGTTGTTCGAGATTTTTCTAGACGGTCACGTGAATAAAGAATCCCGTGACAGGTGAATTGTGGGATTCATGTTAGTCTCGAGAGATGTGATGTCCCGTCTTAGTTAATGGAATGTTTGGAACGTGTGTATGGTCTTTCCATGTGGCAGGGCAACCTGCCGACAGTCAACATTTCGTCACCATCTTCATTAAGTCCATCTAACAAAACCTCTATCTTAATGCAAAGAAAACTAAAATGATGACAACTGACAAAACAAACATGGCAGCTGAAATATGTATCAATGAGGAAAAACTGGAAGAAGTGGAGGGTTTCGAATATCTTGGATCACTACTAACTAGTAATGGAGATACAATGAGGGAGATTAAAAGGATGACATCTTTCGCTCTTCAGAAAGTAAAACAACTAGAGAATCTGTGAAGAGGAACAGACAGAACCACAAAAATAAGAAGGCTGGCTAGTAAAGATGATTAAAGAGAGAAAACTTAAATATTTTGGACACATTAAACGTCATGATAATCTAGAGAAGACCATCTTGGAAGGGTACATAATGAGAAAAAGAAAGAGAGGAAAACCAAGGCGAAGATGGCTGCAAGACATCGTTGATGATCTGCAAATGGATGCATCAGCAGCAGGCCATCTTGCTCACAACCGAGAGGCCTACAGGAGAGGTGTTTGGGAGGCAAAGTTCCACAAGGGACATGCAAATGAATGAATGAATGAATGAATGAATGAATAAACGTTATGCTGGATTGGCTTGGTCTTTCGTATCTGTTTGTGCCAACACAAGGTTAAAAAGAATCTGGTGTATTGTGTGGAAGGAGGGGGGGGGGGGGAGTGAATCTGAATCTGAAGACTGTGTGTAACTAAATTCAGAGCAATTCAGTATTCAGAACAACTAAGTATTCAGAACAATTCAGTATTCAGAACAACTCAGTATTCAGAACAATTCAATATTCATAACAATTCAGTATTCATAACAATTCAGTATTCAGAACAATTCAGTATTCAGAACAACTCAGTATTCAGAACAACTCAGTATTCAGAACAACTTAGTATTTAGAATAACTCAGTATTCAGAACATTCAGCATTCAGAACAACTCAGTATTCAGAACACAGGTGCAAAGCTAAGATGTAATTCTGTATCACCAAGTCTGTGTTACAAGGACCGACCTGCTAAATGTGGAGTCCTGGGTGGCGAAGTGGTCAGTGCACTAGTCTCTCATGGCGAAGGTCCGTGACTCAAGCCCGGGACCTCAGTTACCCCCAGACGTGGAAATGGATACATGGATTCTTCTGTAGCCGAGAAACGAAGGGTGGGCAGGACTGGTGCTGACCAAATGACCCTCCAGTGTGCCGAAAGGTCAAGGACAATATGGGCACTAACACAATATTCCCTAGCGACTCCACGCCGAAACAGGGCCTATCATTTTTTTTTAACCTTTTTAACATGGCATTCACTTCCCAGTCTTTCCGATATTTAACGCTCGGCTTTGCAATATTAAGTAGAGATGCTGCGATGGGGTTTTTTTTTAATGGAACTCTTCCTCCTTAATTGTGTCGTAATTAATTTTTCTTTTTCAGAAAAGGGGAAGGGGGATGTGGAAAAGGATTGATATTGTATAAAAATGATGTAATATTATCATTCACGTCTCTACAAGAGATGGTAAAGGTTTCTTTACAAACAAGAAAGGGCAGGGCGACCGTTTTTAAATCCATCCATCCATCCATCCATCCATCCATCCATCCATCCATCTGCGAGCCTCTCTATCTATCTATCTATCTATCTATCTATCTATCTATCTATCTATCTATCTATCCGCCTGCCTGCCTGAAATAAAAACCTAATTTACTTGATTGAACGCCCTTATGAGAACTTCCATCTTTTCACTGCAAGTTTACAAACGTACGGTTATCTAGTCAAAACGCTTGCTTTTACTGGGAGTGCTACATTGTGCGATCGTTGTCTCTATCACGGTCAGTGCAACATTTCACAGGAAAGCATGAATGCTCGACCCTTTGACTTCTGGAATAGAGTGAAAGGTGAAGAGGGGCGCCTGTTTCCGTTGAACTTGAATGCTTTGTTTCTCTAGATGGCAGCACGTCTGACAACTGCGACAGCCCTGATGTAGTGTGGAATGTCAGCACAAATACTTAATGCCGGAAAATGGTATCATTTGTCAGATATTCCATACATGCACTTACTTGGTCGACAGAATTTGTTCAGAAATAAATAACTGTCTGTCTGGCTGTTTTTTCTGTCTGTCTTATTTTTTGTCTGTCTGTTTATTTGTTTGTCTGTCTGTCATTTTACTCTGTTTGTTTGTCTGTCTGCCCGTCTCTCTGTCTAGAAGAGCTACATAGATACAGGTGATCACTTTATCATCATTAGTGATGCTTATCACCAGAAACACCACTGTCAGAATTATCATCATCATCATCATTTGCACCATCATCATCATCATTATCCACCTCTTTTTCATCACTGGTGCTATTATTGCAACTGCCATCGTAATTTGTCATTATTGTTGTTATTATTGCAACTGCTATCTTAATTTGTCATTATTGTTGTTATTATTGCAACTGCTATCTTAATTTTGGTCAAGATATTCGCCCATAAACGTTTCAGAATCATCGTTATAATAGTGCAGTTATAATTTTTACAATCAGCATTACTACCTCCAACAAGTTATTAGTCTCATTATCATTCTTGTCACCGTCATAATCTGAATCATCATGGGTATAATTAATTTAGTCTATAATCTAGGCATAATGGTAAAAAGAAAGAGAGGAAGACCAAAATGAAGATGGCTGAAAGACATCGTTATTGATCTGCAAATGGATGCATCAGCAGCAGCAGGGCATCTTGCTCACAACCGAGAGGCCTACAGGAGTGCTGTTAGGGAGGCAAAGTTCAGCAAAGGACATACAAATGTCTGAACGACTGATAAACTAGGTAGATTTTAAATTTATTTCTCACCAAGAAATTCTACGTAGGGAATGTCTTTCTACTTGAAGTTCCATGAGGAAAAGGGGAAGGAGGAGACAGAGGTAGTTAGAGATAGAGATACAGACACACATACAGACAGGGAAGCAGACTGACAGGCAGAAAGACAGGCGGACGGAAGAAACGATAGACGGACAGAGAGAGAGAGACAGACAGACGGACAATCGGCAGGATGGATGCGTTGATTAGACAGGCAGATAGACAGACAGACAGATAGACAGACGGACAATCGGAAGGATGGATGCGTTGATTAGACAGGCAGGTAGACAGACAGACAGGCAAGCAGACGCACTGACAGACAGACAGACAGACAAACAGACAGACAGACGGTCGGAAGGAAGGATAGACGGACGGACAGACAGAGAGACGGACAATCGGCGGACGGGTGGATGGATAGATGGACTGATGAATAGATTAGACAGACAGACAGACAGACAGACAGACAGACAGATAGATAGATAGATAGATAGATAGATAGATAGATAGATAGATAGATAGATAGATAGATAGATAGATAGATAGATAGATAGATAGATAGATAGATAGAAACTGACTGACTGGCTTAACTTTATTTTGCAGATGCTGAAGAACTTGATGCTTGGGCCCTACTGACATTCTATCCATCGTTATGCAACTGTCTCTCTATTCCAATCATTCTACACCTGGACAATACAGATGTCCTATGCTTGTAACAAACACGACAAGACTGAAATATCACGGCCGAAATGGTAAAATCGTTAAACTCTTATCCACAAGCTTGATACAAGAAATAACTATATACTTACAACAAAGTTACTCCCGCATGTTTGTATATTAATTAATGTCTATCAAATTACTATACGGTAGGAGAATACAGTATCAAGTCATATCATATCTCTAAACGAGAAAGAGAGACACAGAGAGAAAGACAGACAGAAAGGAAGGGAGAGAATCTGGAAAAAAACGAACATAAAACCACAGCATATATCAGCCTCGGTTGTCTTTCTCCGCAGGCAATTTCCAATGAAAAATGTATCGATCTGAAAGCCCTCCTTTGAGTTTGTCTCCGTGTACTGATCACACAGAGGACAGCAGAGAGACCCGCGTCCTTGACTTGTTTCAAAGTCGGTGCTTTCGTGACTTTATAAATTCTCGTTTAAAGTCATTAAACAAGATCAATACAATATCTTTCTTATTTTCAAAGATCACAGACTTATCGATCTTCTGTTATTAGGCGTTACAAAGTTCAGAAAGTAGATTATGTAATTCTGATACAGGTATTAAAATAAGCTTTTAAAACAAAGTGATACATTATCTCCATTACTATTCAACCTAGTAGTAGAAAAGATCATCAGAAAAGTGAAAGTTTCAGAACAGCAGAAGTGGCTAAAATACTAGGATACGCTGGTGACATCGACCTGGCGGGGGAAACTATGCAAGAAGTCATCAATACCTGCATACACCTGAGAGATATAGCACTAAACGTGGCCTTAACCATTAACTAAGATAAGACAGAGTATATGAAGATATCAAGAGACCAGAGACAGAATGATCCAGATTATATAAATGTTGGAGAGATGTTTATTAGGAAAGCAGAAACATACAAATATCTAGGCACAACCTTCAACAGAAGCAACACAGTATGCGAGGAAATTAAAAGCATAGTACAGATAGGGAATAAAATATACTTTGCCTTGCAACACCTGTTAAAATCCAAAATCCTGTTCTAAAACACCAAAATAACAATCTACAAAACTATAATAAGACCACCCGTCATGTATGGATCAGAAACGTGGAGTACAACAAATAAAGATGAACAACACTTGCAGATCTTTGAGAACAAGATCCTAAGAAGAATCTTTGGGCCGATAAAGGATACCAAGAGAGGAGAATGGAGAACTAGAAAGAACACTGAACTGAACAGCTTATTTAAATCCCAACGAATTATAACTGTCTTGAAACTGAACAGACTACGGTCTTTTATGGGCAATGTTCGATGGTTTGACTTCCGCCGACTGGTCTTTTATGGGTAATGTTCGATGGTTTGACTCCCGGCGACTGGTCTTTTATGGGCAATGTTCGATGGTTTGACTCCCGCCGACTGGTCTTTTATGGGCAATGTTCGATGGTTTGACTCCCGCCGACTGGTCTTTTATGGGCAATGTTCGATGGTTTGACTCCCGCCGAAGGAGACTTCAGCGGACCCCTCTACATAATGTGGCCTATGGCTCCCCACTAAAACAAGTAATTCTCTACTTCCCAGGTCCCAGTTGTCTCTTTTCAACCAAAACTGTTCTCAATTCTCCCATATATATTAAACCACCAACCAGGAAATATTTTCCCACTTACATTCGTTTACGGTGGTAAAGTTCCTCACTTTAGACTTGAAATTCCTCCCATGGGGGGTGGGGGTGTCTTCCTGCTTCCTCCGCTCAGAATCCCTGTTCTAAAGAAAGGCGAGGAAAGAAATGAAAATTTAAACCATTACATTCTAGTGATATGTGGATACTAACACCATACTCCACAGTATGTCTTAATGGAAAGGAGCAGGTGAAGGAAAATATGGGTTACACTAACGCCACATCCCCGATATACCTGAACAGCATTGAGACGTGATTATCTATACCTGCCCTGCCTGGATGCGGAGCTTCCAGTATCAGATCTCTGCAGCACAATGGACTATCCAGCGATGCAAAGATATAGAGTAACAAATCTTTACAGGCACAAATAGTTACTGTACTTTGATCTACGTACATTTAGTAATCACCACACTTTTCTAGACTTTATGGTACTGGTCAGAGATATTCATCAAGGCAACGGACACCGACGGAACCAACAGAGATGTGGTGTTGGAGAAGGACGCAACGAACACCCTGGGAAGACAGACAACAAAACAAACAAGTCCTGAAAGACGTTTCAGAACAACGAAAGCCGGTTAACATTATAAGAGAGAAGACACGTCAACATTTCTCGGACATGCCATGAGAAGGCAGAAGTTTCAAAGACCTATTAGTGACAAGAACATTCAAGGGGAAAAGGAAGAAAGGAAGACCAAGAGAAAAGTATCTCAGTAGACTGACCAAACGGCACGGAAAGAGAAAAGCACCTGAATTAATAGGAAAACCGTACACAGATCAAGATAGAGAAACGCGGGAATGAAGACTAAACGGCACAAATAATAATAATAATAATAATAATAATAATAATAAAAGACACCATAAGCATGGGCATTCTCCTTTTTATGGATACATCGGTGCCTGGGGTGAAGCTGGTTTCATAGAGACGGAGGCGCATGCGCAGTTTTACAAAAAAAAAAAGAAACAAAGCAACGTTCCCTATGTCCTAACCACGAGTTCTAGTAAGTGCCATTTTTTGTGTTCATTTGTTGTTTTGATATTTTTCTCGTCCTCAACGAAAGCGTATCGCCGAAATATTGGTTTGTTACTGTTTGTTTTACGTTTCTAGGCGCTCATTTCACTGTCTCATTTCCCACTCTTTTTCATATTTCCTTCTTTCCATCGTTTATGACAAACTGGAACATACATTTCGGACTTTCTCTAAGCTATTACGTGAAGATCATACAACAAGAAAATTAATGTTCGCTATTATGTAGAGAAGATGTACCAAAGAATATTAGTGTTCGCTATCATATGAAGAACATAATCCAAAAGAACATTAGTGTTCGCTATTATAAGGAGAACATACACCGAAGAACATTAGTGTTGGCAGTTTAAGGAGAACATACGCCAAAGAACATAAGTGTTCCCTGTTATGTGGAGATCATACGCCAAGAACATTAACATGAAAACAGAACAGAGAAAATGAAACTCTTGGAGAGAAAAAATAACGCGTGTGGGAAACAAAAACGAGTCGAATTATTACCAGCTCAGTACGAGACTAGCTCGTGTATAATAATTTAATATCGTGTGTGACAAAGACAGACAGACAGGTAGGTAGGTAGTTAGGTAGGTAAGTAGGTAAGTAGGTTGGTTGGCGTGCGGGGGGATGGATGGATGGATGGATGGATGAATGGATGGATGGATGGATAGATGGATGAGTGACAGACAGACAGACACACAGACAGATAGATAGATAGATAGATAGATAGATAGATAGATAGATAGATAGATAGATAGATAGATAGATAGATAGATAGATAGATAGATAGATGAGAAAAAGAAGAAGACTCCAGGCAGATGTCTTGTCCTTCCCCTTGATAGTCACCAGACATATAGGGCTACTAACAGAACGAGAAACACAGCAGTGGCCGGCCATGATAAACTCAGCATGTCCTTTTCCGGGCTAAAAAAAAAATGTCCAGTCTGATAATATTACGCTCGCTGCCCCAGGGAAATCATAATCGACAGGGGATGTAACGTGAAGAAACCTTCAATGCGAAGAACTAAGCATTTCCAACCTTTCACCTCTTAAGTCTTACAGAAAGCACCAGGACTACCCTAGACAGTTCCTTCTTATTGTGGGAGCAAAATGAAATAAAAAGGAGGAATGACTCCAATGCTTAAACCAAATTGCAAGATTAGTTTATTATTCTAGTTGTCTCCCTTCCTGCATCTTGCCGAAGAAAGCTACCGTAGCGAGTGCACGGTTATGAGTGTTTGGCAACTCTAAGCTACTTCTTCTATGTGGCCGCTTATAAAGAGATTGCCGTGTGTCACATCACGGTCAAAGGATTACCATTTTCCACATGGAAAAGGGAGAGAAGCAGTTTCCATCTTCTTGCTTTGGGACTTATGAAAGTATCTATATGTTACGAGCCTCAAATCGTTAGAAATGACGGGGAAAGAAAGAAAAGTGTAAGTATAAATACGCGTATTTTCAAAACTTTGCAATCTTTATCAAAACAAAACAACTAAAAAAAAAAAAAAACTGCAGAGGTCTAGAAATAAAACACATATTTTCACATTTGGCCAGAATATGTGATTTGTTTTCACCGACGGTAAATATCATCAAGACTGGTTTTTTTTTGGACAAGACAAAACCACCCGATGTGCCTAACCAGCAGATCTGTCTAACGCTGAATGGAAAACATGATTGAATCAACGGACAGGTTCAGCCGTTTTGGATCTACAGTGACTTCTACCTTCTCTCTGGACGAAGAAACAAGATACATGAACAGAAAAGACAGCTACAACTTTATGTAGAGAAGATGTACCAAAGAATATTAGTGTTCGCTATCATATGAAGAACATAATCCAAAAGAACATTAGTGTTCGCTATTATAAGGAGAACATACACCGAAGAACATTAGTGTTGGCAGTTTAAGGAGAACATACGCCAAGAACATAAGTGTTCCCTGTTATGTGGAGATCATACGCCAAGAACATTAACATGAAAACAGAACAGAGAAAATGAAACTCTTGGAGAGAAAAAATAACGCGTGTGGGAAACAAAAACGAGTCGAATTATTACCAGCTCAGTACGAGACTAGCTCGTGTATAATAATTTAATATCGTGTGTGACAAAGACAGACAGACAGGTAGGTAGGTAGTTAGGTAGGTAAGTAGGTAAGTAGGTTGGTTGGCGTGCGGGGGGATGGATGGATGGATGGATGGATGAATGGATGGATGGATGGATAGATGGATGAGTGACAGACAGACAGACACACAGACAGATAGATAGATAGATAGATAGATAGATAGATAGATAGATAGATAGATAGATAGATAGATAGATAGATAGATAGATAGATAGATAGATAGATGAGAAAAAGAAGAAGACTCCAGGCAGATGTCTTGTCCTTCCCCTTGATAGTCACCAGACATATAGGGCTACTAACAGAACGAGAAACACAGCAGTGGCCGGCCATGATAAACTCAGCATGTCCTTTTCCGGGCTAAAAAAAAAATGTCCAGTCTGATAATATTACGCTCGCTGCCCCAGGGAAATCATAATCGACAGGGGATGTAACGTGAAGAAACCTTCAATGCGAAGAACTAAGCATTTCCAACCTTTCACCTCTTAAGTCTTACAGAAAGCACCAGGACTACCCTAGACAGTTCCTTCTTATTGTGGGAGCAAAATGAAATAAAAAGGAGGAATGACTCCAATGCTTAAACCAAATTGCAAGATTAGTTTATTATTCTAGTTGTCTCCCTTCCTGCATCTTGCCGAAGAAAGCTACCGTAGCGAGTGCACGGTTATGAGTGTTTGGCAACTCTAAGCTACTTCTTCTATGTGGCCGCTTATAAAGAGATTGCCGTGTGTCACATCACGGTCAAAGGATTACCATTTTCCACATGGAAAAGGGAGAGAAGCAGTTTCCATCTTCTTGCTTTGGGACTTATGAAAGTATCTATATGTTACGAGCCTCAAATCGTTAGAAATGACGGGGAAAGAAAGAAAAGTGTAAGTATAAATACGCGTATTTTCAAAACTTTGCAATCTTTATCAAAACAAAACAACTAAAAAAAAAAAAAAACTGCAGAGGTCTAGAAATAAAACACATATTTTCACATTTGGCCAGAATATGTGATTTGTTTTCACCGACGGTAAATATCATCAAGACTGGTTTTTTTTTGGACAAGACAAAACCACCCGATGTGCCTAACCAGCAGATCTGTCTAACGCTGAATGGAAAACATGATTGAATCAACGGACAGGTTCAGCCGTTTTGGATCTACAGTGACTTCTACCTTCTCTCTGGACGAAGAAACAAGATACATGAACAGAAAAGACAGCTACAACTTTTTGTAAACAAAGGAAGAGTGGATGGAACAATAGAAGAAGTTCTGATTAAGCCAGACCTGAACGTTTTCTTGTTACATCTTAAACGTGGACATGGTGGGGAAACATGAGGGGAAAACACTTAATAGTTTCCATTATCTGTGCCTTCACGGATTAGAGAGCATCAAGTGGCAACTCTTAAGCTCCGCGCGTGCTTAATAACAACGATAACTATACTAAGCTGTAGAAGACAGAAGACATGTAAGAAGACATGTAAGAAGCCGTGTAAGAAGACTTGTAAGAAGACGTGTAAGAAGACGTGTAAGAAGCCGTGTAAGAAGACGTGTAAGAAGACGTGTAAGAAGCCATGTAAGAACACGTGTAAGAAGACGTGTAAGAACACGTGTAAGAACACACGTAAGAAGACTTGTAAGAACACGTGTAAGAAGCCATGTAAGAACACGTGTAAGAAGACTTGTAAGAACACGTGTAAGAACACACGTAAGAAGACTTGTAAGAACACGTGTAAGAAGCCATGTAAGAACACCTGTAAGAAGACTTGTAAGAACACGTGTAAGAACACACGTAAGAAGACTTGTAAGAACACGTGTAAGAACACACGTAAGAAGACTTGTAAGAACACGTGTAAGAACACGCGTAAGAAGACTTGTAAGAACACGTGTAAGAACACACGTAAGAAGACTTGTAAGAACACGTGTAAGAACACACGTAAGAAGACGTGTAAGAACACGTGTAAGAAGACTTGTAAGAAGCCATGTAAGAACACGTGTAAGAAGACTTGTAAGAAGCCATGTAAGAACACGTGTAAGAAGACTTGTAAGAAGCCATGTAAGAACACGTGTAAGAAGACTTGTAAGAAGACGTGTAAGAACACGTGTAAGAAGACTTGTAAGAAGCCATGTAAGAACACGTGTAAGAAGACTTGTAAGAAGCCATGTAAGAACACACGTAAGAAGACGTGTAAGAACACGTGTAAGAAGACTTGTAAGAAGACGTGTAAGAAGCCATGTAAGAAGACTTGTAAGAAGCCATGTAAGAATACACGTAAGAAGACGTGTAAGAAGACTTGTAAGAAGCCATGTAAGAACACGTGTAAGAGGACTTGTAAGAAGCCATGTAAGAACACGTGTAAGAAGACTTGTAAGAAGCCATGTAAGAACACACGTAAGAAGACGTGTAAGAAGACGTGTAAGAAGACTTGTAAGAAGACGTGTAAGAAGCCATGTAAGAAGACATGTGAAGAGACATGTAAGAAGCCATGTAAGAACACGCGTAAGAAGACTTATAAGAAGACGTGTAAGAAGACGTGTAAGAAGACGTGTAAGAAGACGTGTAAGAAGACTTGTAAGAACACACGTAAGAACACGCGTAAGAAGACGTGTAAGAAGACGTGTAAGAAGCCATGTAAGAAGACGTGGAAGAACACGTGTAAGAAGACGTGTAAGAGACGTGTAAGAAGACGTGTAAGAACACGTGTAAGAAGACGTGTAAGAAGATTTGTAAGAAGCCATGTAAGAACATACATAAGAAGACGTGTAAGAAGACGTGTAAGAAGCCATGTAAGAACACACGTAAGAAGACGTGTAAGAAGACGTGTAAGAAGACTTGTAAGAAGCCATGTAAGAACACGCGTAAGAAGACGTGTAAGAAGACGTGTAAGAAGCCATGTAAGAACACGTGTAAGAAGACGTGTAAGAAGCCGTGTAAGAAGACGTGTAAGAAGACGTGTAAGAAGCCATGTAAGAACACGTGTAAGAACACGTGTAAGAAGCCGTGTAAGAAGACGTGTAAGAAGACGTGTAAGAAGCCATGTAAGAACACACGTAAGAAGACGTGTAAGAAGCCATGTAAGAACACACGTAAGAAGACGTGTAAGAAGCCATGTAAGAACACACGTAAGAAGACGTGTAAGAAGCCATGTAAGAAGACGTGTAAGAAGACGTGTAAGAAGCCATGTAAGAACACGTGTAAGAAGACTTGTAAGAAGCCATGTAAGAACACGTGTAAGAAGACTTGTAAGAAGCCATGTAAGAACACGTGTAAGAAGACTTGTAAGAAGACGTGTAAGAACACGTGTAAGAAGACTTGTAAGAAGCCATGTAAGAACACGTGTAAGAAGACTTGTAAGAAGCCATGTAAGAACACACGTAAGAAGACGTGTAAGAACACGTGTAAGAAGACTTGTAAGAAGACGTGTAAGAAGCCATGTAAGAAGACTTGTAAGAAGCCATGTAAGAATACACGTAAGAAGACGTGTAAGAAGACTTGTAAGAAGCCATGTAAGAACACGTGTAAGAGGACTTGTAAGAAGCCATGTAAGAACACGTGTAAGAAGACTTGTAAGAAGCCATGTAAGAACACACGTAAGAAGACGTGTAAGAAGACGTGTAAGAAGACTTGTAAGAAGACGTGTAAGAAGCCATGTAAGAAGACGTGTAAGAAGACATGTAAGAAGCCATGTAAGAACACGCGTAAGAAGACTTATAAGAAGACGTGTAAGAAGACGTGTAAGAAGACGTGTAAGAAGACGTGTAAGAAGACTTGTAAGAACACACGTAAGAACACGCGTAAGAAGACGTGTAAGAAGACGTGTAAGAAGCCATGTAAGAAGACGTGGAAGAACACGTGTAAGAAGCCATGTAAGAAGACGTGTAAGAAGACGTGTAAGAACACGTGTAAGAAGACGTGTAAGAAGATTTGTAAGAAGCCATGTAAGAACATACATAAGAAGACGTGTAAGAAGACGTGTAAGAAGCCATGTAAGAACACACGTAAGAAGACGTGTAAGAAGACGTGTAAGAAGACTTGTAAGAAGCCATGTAAGAACACGCGTAAGAAGACGTGTAAGAAGACGTGTAAGAAGACGTGTAAGAAGCCGTGTAAGAAGACGTGTAAGAAGCCGTGTAAGAAGACGTGTAAGAAGACGTGTAAGAAGCCATGTAAGAACACGTGTAAGAACACGTGTAAGAAGCCGTGTAAGAAGACGTGTAAGAAGACGTGTAAGAAGCCATGTAAGAACACACGTAAGAAGACGTGTAAGAAGCCATGTAAGAACACACGTAAGAAGACGTGTAAGAAGCCATGTAAGAACACACGTAAGAAGACGTGTAAGAAGCCATGTAAGAAGACGTGTAAGAAGACGTGTAAGAAGCCATGTAAGAACACGTGTAAGAAGACTTGTAAGAAGCCATGTAAGAACACGTGTAAGAAGACGTGTAAGAAGCCGTGTAAGAACACGTGTAAGAAGACGTGTAAGAAGCCGTGTAAGATGCCATATAAGAAGACGTGTAAGAAGATGTGTAAGATGACATGTAAGAAGCCATGTAAGAACTCTTGTAAGAACACGTGTAAGAAGACATGTGAAGAGACATGTAAGAACACATGTAAGAAGATACAGGACATGTGAACACCAAAGGATGGCGACTGTATTCCCAAGCATGACTTGTACTGAGAACTTATGATACCTGTATGGTGAACTTATGATACTTGTATGGTGAACTTATGATGGCAAGGAAGCAACATGATTGGAGACTGGAGACAAACAGAACAAGAGCTAATCAACAACAAAATGAAAATGGATTTGGCACACAGAAAACTGAGAGACAGCACAGTAAAACAGGCTGTGGCAGGAAATCCCCAGGGGGTGCGAAGACTGGCAAGATCAGTGAATGTATGGAGAAGTGATATAATGACGATTCTAAAAGCAAAGAGACATGGAAAATACGGCTTAAGAGAGAAATGAACGGAAAGCCTATATTTGTGGCTTATGTCTGAAAGAGGGGCTACGGACATTGGTTGGTTGGTTGGTTGGTTGGTTGGTTGGTTGGTTGGTTGGTTGGTTGGTTTGGTTGGTTGGTTGGTTGGTTGGTTGGTTGGTTGGTTGGTTGATACTGTGTTGATGAGAGAAACCTGTTTCTGTGAACATCGTATATTGTAGAATATTTATAACGTATATGCGGTTGTCTAGTTATCTATCTATATGTCAATATCTATAATTCTATGTGTAAAACTTTGTGAATGCCTTTGCAAGACTAACAGCTAATTCTGCTTATCACTATGAAATACTAGAGTTACCAAAGTTGAGTTACGCTCTTACACCTCGCCTGAATAGATTATAACATCTAGGAGCACTCAAACGTGGCACAACAGCAGCATAAGACGAACTCCTTCTACACACATAGATGGAACATGATGATGATGATGATCGACAATGTGATACGCACAAATGAATGGCATGCATTATCTTCAAAGACTCGAAACTGTACGAAGAACAATTCCGGCGGCTACACTTCGTCAACAGACGATCACCGCCATATGAATTATCAGTCTACATCCCCACCACAACTAAAGTAAACTACATAATGACACATCACAATACTACACTACTTGCTCTCAAGACATTCTAACTCAAACTGACCCGAAATCTCAAGATTACTCTCTCACCTACTCAGACATGTGATACACAGAGAAAGCGTGCAAAGTGAGAATGTTCATTAGAGGGGAGATAATCTGACAACACGATTACTGGCAACTATGGGGCATAAGCCTTTTAAATCCAAGCTTTCCTAATTATCTGATGAATTATCTACCTTTTCCCAAGAACTATTACATGCATGCGTGCTCGCAAGGGTAGTCATTCTGTACTAAATTGCATACTCGGCTGTCGGTGGAAAAAAGGATAATTGAATATGATTCACCTTCGGTCAGTGTCCTCTGCGTGTATGTTTGGGGGGGGGGAACAATGGAGGGAGGAGGAGCCGTGGTAAGGTGGGAGAAAGAAAAAAAGAAGAAAAAATGAAAACAGACGTTTTATTGTTTAAAAAAGGGAAGGCATCCCATCCATAATGACTTCTCACTCACATTCTCTATATTTCAAATTTATCTCCCTTGATATAAGCGGGTGTCGTATATGTCCCAGTGAAAACTACTGAAATACATCCACTCCTAACAGGTAAATATACACAACCTGAATGACTGAATGTTGCCAACGTTTTGTGGTGTTTCTCACAACCAAATAATACAACGTTATTCAAGAGAAAGACAAACCCGACTGCTAATATTATAGGTACGTAACCCATAATGAACCTAGCAGACATCTAAATTCCCTGTTACTTCCCCTTCAATTATTATTTCACACAAAATTTTCTATCTACCCAAGCTAGAGATATTTGAACTTGCTCATTTTTATTTTATTTTATCCTGGTTTATTTCTGAAATTTCTTTAATCGAGTGTATTGATAGTTTTATCATTCAGTGTTAAACAAATAAAGAATTTTTATAAACGGTTTAATCATTTAAAAAATGTATGTTTTCGCTTGTAGGGATTGCCGAGTAGTCACTTCACAAATGAGTGATTTAGTCGTACGTTTATTACGTAAGCATAGGTGTGCGCTCAGCCCAGATTCTACATCATCATGTTCGATGTCTTCGCACCTAATCTCAGCGCACCTTTCCCAGCGTTCTGGTAATTTCCGTATATTCTTCCGGAACCAATCTTTGGGTGTACAGCACATCCATTGATGGACAAACTCTTCCAATTCTTCATTATCTTTGAAACTTTGATATCTCAACGGCTTCTTCATAGCTTCAAACAGTGCATAGTCAATATGATCAAGGTCAGGAAAATATGGTGGATGTGGCAGCACCGTAAATGCCAAGGACTCCAACTCAGCACCAGTTTCGCGACTCCTGCGTTGTCGTGCATTGTCATGTAGGAGCAACGCCTACAAATGAATGGCATGCATTATCTTCAAAGACTCGAAACTGTACGAAGAACAATTCCGGCGGCTACACTTCGTCAACAGACGATCACCGCCATATGAATTATCAGTCTACATCCCCACCACAACTAAAGTAAACTACATAATGACACATCACAATACTACACTACTTGCTCTCAAGACATTCTAACTCAAACTGACCCGAAATCTCAAGATTACTCTCTCACCTACTCAGACATGTGATACACAGAGAAAGCGTGCAAAGTGAGAATGTTCATTAGAGGGGAGATAATCTGACAACACGATTACTGGCAACTATGGGGCATAAGCCTTTTAAATCCAAGCTTTCCTAATTATCTGATGAATTATCTACCTTTTCCCAAGAACTATTACATGCATGCGTGCTCGCAAGGGTAGTCATTCTGTACTAAATTGCATACTCGGCTGTCGGTGGAAAAAAGGATAATTGAATATGATTCACCTTCGGTCAGTGTCCTCTGCGTGTATGTTTGGGGGGGGGGAACAATGGAGGGAGGAGGAGCCGTGGTAAGGTGGGAGAAAGAAAAAAAGAAGAAAAAATGAAAACAGACGTTTTATTGTTTAAAAAAGGGAAGGCATCCCATCCATAATGACTTCTCACTCACATTCTCTATATTTCAAATTTATCTCCCTTGATATAAGCGGGTGTCGTATATGTCCCAGTGAAAACTACTGAAATACATCCACTCCTAACAGGTAAATATACACAACCTGAATGACTGAATGTTGCCAACGTTTTGTGGTGTTTCTCACAACCAAATAATACAACGTTATTCAAGAGAAAGACAAACCCGACTGCTAATATTATAGGTACGTAACCCATAATGAACCTAGCAGACATCTAAATTCCCTGTTACTTCCCCTTCAATTATTATTTCACACAAAATTTTCTATCTACCCAAGCTAGAGATATTTGAACTTGCTCATTTTTATTTTATTTTATCCTGGTTTATTTCTGAAATTTCTTTAATCGAGTGTATTGATAGTTTTATCATTCAGTGTTAAACAAATAAAGAATTTTTATAAACGGTTTAATCATTTAAAAAATGTATGTTTTCGCTTGTAGGGATTGCCGAGTAGTCACTTCACAAATGAGTGATTTAGTCGTACGTTTATTACGTAAGCATAGGTGTGCGCTCAGCCCAGATTCTACATCATCATGTTCGATGTCTTCGCACCTAATCTCAGCGCACCTTTCCCAGCGTTCTGGTAATTTCCGTATATTCTTCCGGAACCAATCTTTGGGTGTACAGCACATCCATTGATGGACAAACTCTTCCAATTCTTCATTATCTTTGAAACTTTGATATCTCAACGGCTTCTTCATAGCTTCAAACAGTGCATAGTCAATATGATCAAGGTCAGGAAAATATGGTGGATGTGGCAGCACCGTAAATGCCAAGGACTCCAACTCAGCACCAGTTTCGCGACTCCTGCGTTGTCGTGCATTGTCATGTAGGAGCAACGCCTACACATGATTGGATCATTTTCCCGTATGTCGCTGTTGGTCTTTTGCGGCGTGACTCGCAACAATGTGTGCTAGTGATTGTCACCCCCTTAGGAGACCAGTCAGTCAGGACTACGCCACAGTCACCTGAAAAACCGTGGCCATCTGTTTCTCTGCTGAAGTCAGTCACTCAGTCATTTGCATGTCCCTTGCGGAACTCTACCTCCCTAACATCTCTCCTGTAGGCCTCTCGGTGGTAAGCAAGATTCCCTGCTGCTGATGCGTCCATTTGCAGATCATCAAAGATGATGAAGTAGAGCAATAAGATTTCTTGGTACGGGGCCTCCTTTGTGTCTCAGTTGCATCGACTGATGCTTGATCTCCGGCGTAAGGTAGCGAAAAAACGTGAATTCTCCCCCAGCTAAACAACGATGGATGTTCGCTGCGATTACACCCTCCTTTTACAGTCCACCTCTGCCGGTGGCAGTCGGCCTCCATCTTGTTGTCTGTAATGTGCATGGGGTTTGGTGGGAAAATGGCGCGCTAGAGCTGCCCAGTCGCTCCTGCCTGGAAGTATGGCCGTGCTTTGATGACCTATATACACGTCCTTAAGTCACATATATTTTCATTTCTTCAACAACCTGCCCCATTGAAAAAAAAAACGATGCCTGTCTCAATCATTTATTAGTTACTCTAGAACTTTTTTCATTTCTACTAGTCATTTGTTTGTGTTCTTTTTCTTTTCAAATGACAGTATTCATATTTGTTTCTCTGATCTCCTGGTCTTTCTTTTACCTATGAGACGTCCTGTGACTATCAGAGTAGCTGTAATATGACGAAGCATATGGAATGTGTGGTGGTGAGTTTTTTTTTTTTTTTACTTTCAGTTTTCGCCCTTAACGTATTTCTGTCTACAAGGGAGACTAATCCGCTATTACCGGGAATTGCATGCATTAACCGGCCATTTAAAAACTGAAGGAGAGCTTTTCACAAAGCAGCGGGGGCATGCGCGTGTACCAGTGTGCGCATGCGCGTGTACCAGTGTGCGCATGCATTATTTTAGGAGAGGTTGATAGTAGAAGATAGTAGATAGAGAAAAGGGACGACCTCGCTGGAGGTGAACTCAGGACATCACGGAAAGTCTAAATATGTCATTGCGAGACGCCAGTCAACTTGCATTAAGACCATATTGCATTCAGGGAGGCTGTCAGAGGAAAAAACGTCCTGGAAAGGACACGTCACATGAACGTAGTTAGTATACATACATGCATATATGTGTATCACAATTCATATCCAACTAGACATGCAATACTAAGAATAATAAGAATAAGATGACTCTGTGAAAAGTTCAGCTGACTTATCTTTTGGCAGCTCCACATAAAAAAATGTGAAACATCCAAAAAAAAAAGACGATTAAAGTCACTTAGAAACAGGTGAGACATGGCAGAATACCACGGAAATCACAGAAATATTTTGATGTGGAATAAATCACCAATGTCATACAGAAAAGACTGAAAATGAAACAAGACACATTGTGGAAAATGAAACAAACCATCAAAAAATGCTGCGGATTATGAAATACTGACAAACGAAGGCTATTTCAAAGAGAAAACGCGTTGAAAGAAGATGCAAACAGAGAAAGGGGAGAGAGGGAGAGAAAGCGAAAAACTTTATTAGGTTAACTCCCCTGTCTCTTAAAAATGACGTTTATGGGCGCTATTCCTTGTCTTACTTTCGTGATTAGTTTTCCAAACTCATGTACTGTACTTGTTTTTACTTTCATTTCCTAATTGTCTACTGGAGTTGAAAAGATATAAACTGACAGGGACGATGTAAATATAAACAACACATAGGAAACATATCAGCGATATTGTGAAAATCAGAAAGCAAATAAGGTATCAACAAATAACAGAAAATGGAAGACAAGAATTGTGTGAAAAGAAGAGGAGAAGACGGAAGTAAGTAAACAGAAACAATGAACACTGAGAACAAGACTATGTGTAAACATAAAACATAAATAAAAAACAATGATATATACAAGGACTGAGCAGCTAGGAATCAAGAGGAAGAGAGGGAATATAGCAGAGGCAATGAAGTATATAAATAATTCGTATATAATTATCATGAAGACACGTTTGGAACCTGTGAACATAAAAAGGAGGAAAATATAGGATGAGGAAAGTGTATATAGAGAAGGACGACATGGGAAATGGGAAGATGCGTAAACAGAAGGAATACATTGAGGGGGGCGGTGGGGGTATGAATACATGTAAACAAAAGGGAGACGTGAGAGACAGGAATATACACAAACGGAAAGAAGACACTGTAGATAGGAATATATGTAGGGGTTGAGACATGAGAAATGGGAATATACATAAACATACAAAAACACATAGGAGATAGGGATATGTGTAAAAATGATGGCGACACAGGCGATAGGAATATACATAAATAGAAGAATGACATGGGAGACAGGAATATATATAAATATATATCTATATGCATGCAAGCAAGTGCGATACTCTGAACCACTTGTGGTGCCCTCGGGGGACCACGGGACCTACAGAGGACCACAGGGGGTAAATTCAGTAGGATCACAGTGCGGACTTGGTGGTAGAAGCGAACGAAGAAGAAGAAGAAGAAGAATGCAAGCACAAAGAAGAGATGGGAGATATGAATATACATAAACAAGAACAAGGATGGAAAATAGGACTATACATAAACAGAATTACGATACAGGCGATAGGAATATATATTTATATATAAACAGAAAGAAGGCATGGAAAATATTAATATACGTAAATAAATGAAAGACATGGGGGACAATGACTTACACAATCAGTTCAAGACATGGGAGACAATGACTTACACAATCAATTCAAGACATGGGAGACAATGACTTACACAATCAATTCAAGACATGGAAGACAATGACTTACACAATCAATTCGAGACGTGGGAGACAATGACTTACACAGTCAATTCAGGACATGGGAGACAATGACTTACACAATCAATTCAAGACACGGAAGACAATGACTTACACAATCAATACAAGACATGGGAGACAATGACCTACACAATCAACTCAAGACACGGAAGACAATGACTTACACAATCAATACAAGACATGGGAGACAATGACCTACAAAATCAACTCAAGACATGGAAGACAATAACTTACACAATCAATTCAAGACATGGAAGTGTCCTAAGTAGATAAATTTTAAAAAATGGAAGACAGAAATGTACATAAACAGAAAGATATAAATCGAAAAATACAAGGAAGATACTGATAGATATGCACATAAATAGTAATATAATGCAGGAAGGACATAATGATAAACTTTACAACTTTAAGTCATATTAAAAGGTGTAATATAACAACAACAAAAAATAACTCGAGGAAATGTATGAGAAACAAAAAAAGAGCAAGAGATCTACAACGATATAGTTTAATGGACAAACATCTCATAAAATAGTCTTGACTCATCTTGACTAAATGCACTGTTTAAAAAAAAAGGCAGAGCAATTTGAAGAATCATTGCAGTCCATGGAGAGAGAGAGAGAGCACATGATGATGATAATGACGGGAAGCAGTAATCTACTGTAGAAGTGAAAAGAAGTGGGGAAATAGGGATATGCATAAAAATAAAAGGAAGACAGAAAAGTCCATGTAAAGGAGAAGCAGTTGGAAGACTGAACTTCTATTAATTGAAATGAATGTTTGAAGAAACAAGAGAAAACAGGAATAAGATAATGAAAAAAATGAACAAAAGAGGAAGAAAAAAAACAAAGAATAGATAACACAAATACTGCCAAAAACAAAAACAAAAAAAAACCACGTAACATAATAAAAATTCAACAAAATTATAATTTCCCACTTACGGCGTATCATCTTTCATGAAAAACCTGGAAGCTGTTGCATTCGTTGCTAATCCTCCCTCAGACATGGCATGTGTATTCCACAAGGCAACGTTCTCGTCTTTCAACTTTCACTCAAGCTGTTTATCGCCAAACTCATCGAGTGTCTCTGAAAACGTGGCTTTTCTAATCAGCCTCCACGCCGTCACACAAACCTACCTCCACTCAGCTCCAAAGTGCCGGCGCTAATTAAGAATAAATTTCTCACACTTTGGGTTCTGGAATTTAAATAACACGTTGTCTTCAGCTCACTAACGAGCACAGATTTCTACGGGATACACAAGTGCATAAAAATACATTCCATGCCTTCTCCTTCTTGTCACTGCTAATAGTACTCACACGTTGCGAAGCTTCTAATCTCTACTGCGGTGTTTCTACGCTCAGGATCACGATTACCCCTATTCTAGTATTGAAAAAACCCTACAACGTACCGAATCTTGATCAGTAAAAGGTTTATTTATTTGTATTCAAGAATTCGGTATCTCAAGTTCTGTATGCTTCGCTTCGCATTCAACCCATTTTATTATTTACCACATATTACACAAAATGGGTCTTTCCAAATTTCACCAGCCTTTTCCCGTGACCTGGTATTCAAAGATTAGGTTACGTGACTCCTCTAAATATAGACTAGACTGGACTTACGGATACCTGTTCAGTCTAGAACATTCCAACCACGAACTCAAAATCTCTTCAGGTTTAGGGTTTTTTTTATTTATTTTTTCCCTTTTCTTTTGACATGTAAGAATATAAACCTAATTTATTACACATAAACTAATCTTACTGTGTCTTCTGTACAGATAACCTAATGTGTCTTCTGTACAGATAACCTAATGTTACTGTGTCTTCTGTACAGATAACCTAATGTGTCTTCTGTACAGATAAACTAATCTTACTGTGTCTTCTGTACAGATAACCTAATGTTACTGTGTCTTCTGTACAGATAACCTAATCTTACTGTGTCTTCTGTACAGATAATCTAATCTTACTGTGTCTTCTGTATAGATAACCTAATCTTACTGTGTCTTCTGTACAGATAACCTAATCTTACTGTGTCTTCTGTACAGATAAACTAATCTTATTGTATCTTCTGTACAGATAACCTAATCTTATTGTGTCTCCTGTACAGATAACCTAATCTTATTGTGTCTTCTATACAGATAAACTAATCTTATTGTGTCTTCTGTACAGATAACCTAATCTTATTGTGTCTTCTGTACAGATAACAAATCTTACTGTGTCTTCTGTACAGATAAACTAATCTTATTGTGTCTTCTGTACAGATAACCTAATCTTATTGTGTCTTCTGTACAGATAACAAATCTTACTGTGTCTTCTGTACAGATAAACTAATCTTATTGTGTCTTCTGTACAGATAACCTAATCTTACTGTGTCTTCTGTACAGATAACCTAATCTTACTGTGTCTTCTGTACAGATAACCTAATCCTATTGTGTGTTCTGCTTCTAAAAGAAATGACCTATGCCGTCCCCCCCCCCCCCAATCCCCAACCCTTGTAAACAAGGGAGAGAATGAAGGGAATTGCAAGAAAAAAAAAGAGGATTGCTACACTGAGTCTCAACTTTAGAGCGCTGAAAACAACGAGGTATGTGCACACTAAACTGTTAAAACATTTGATTAATTTCTAATATTAAAAAAATAATAAGTAAAACTACAATTAGATGTGATAAATAAAAAGAAAACTTTATATCCTCTCTCTCTCTTCTTTCTCTCTCTCCCTCTCTCTCTCTCTCTCTCCCTCTCTCGTCTATAGTTCTTTGTCTACTATTTCTTTTCGTAGCCTAACCACACAAATTTTAAAATAAGAGGAAAAAAAACTCTCAGCTTCTATATTTGTCTACTTCTGGTCTAACTTACCTCCCTTAGTTCCTAGGTCACTGAAAACTCACCCAAGATAATGGAGAGTCTAAACGAAGCTAACTGCGGCTGTTTCTTTTTTTTTCGATTGAGATCGTGCCCCTTAAATATGGGACCCAGGACACATTCTCTACCATTCTCGCCAGAGTCACATCACTGATTCTGACATTGACGTGGATAAAGGCGGTTTCCGGAGTCAGTAAACTAGACCTGGCAGGACTCTGTTGTATGTTTAAGAGAACATCCGGAGAAAGGTCTCCTGTGCCCCTCCAGCTCATTAAACTCATTAAATCCACATACATAACTAGTCAAGACTATATCCTACTCCAGAGAGATGGTCCAGAAGTGGACTCCTGGTTAAACTGAAGGGATCGACATACATAACTAGTCAAGACTATATCCTACTCCAGAAAGATGGTCCAGAAGTGGGATCCTGGTTAAACTGAAGGGATCGACATACATAACTAGTCAAGACTATATCCTACTCCAGAAAGATGGTCCAGAAGTGGGATCCTGGTTAAACTGAAGGGATCGACATACATAACTAGTCAAGACTATATCCTACTCCAGAGAGATGGTCAAGAAGTGGGATCCTGGTTAAACTGAAGGGATCGACATACATAACTAGTCAAGACTATATCCTACTCCAGAAAGATGGTCCAGAAGTGGGATCCTGGTTAAACTGAAGGGATCGACATACATAACTAGTCAAGACTATATCCTACTCCAGAGAGAGGGTCAGGAAGTGGACTCCTGGTTAAACTGTGTGAATCGACGTACATAACTAGCCAAGACTATATTGTACTCCATAGAGATGATCCGGAAATGGGCTCCTGGTTAAACTGTATGAATCGACATACATAGCTAGCAAGACTATATTGTACTCCATAGAGATGGTCCGGAAATGGGCTCCTGGTTAAACTGTATGAATCGACATACATAGCTAGCAAGACTATATTGTACTCCAGAGAGGTGGTCCGGAAATGGGCTCCTGATTAAACTGTAGAGATCGACATACATAACTAGTCAAGACTATATTGTACTCCAGAGAGATGGTCCAGAAATGGGCTCCTGATTAAACTGTACAGATCTGCATACATAACAAATCAAGACTATTCTACTTCAGAGAGATGGTCCGGAAGCGGTCTTCAGGTTGAACTTTGACTGCTTGAGTATCTAAATGTCTTATGTATGGATCGATGTCTTCTAAAATGTTTTGGAGCTTTCTAAGATACCTACTTCCTGAACTCCCTCGGATAATTCAAGCAAATTCCTTTAGTCCACTTCCCATCCTACATCTCTTGGATAAATTCGCTAAAAAAGTGAACATAAAGTTCTTACTTTGAACATCAAATAGATAGAGATTATGGTTATAACTAAGAAACAGAATCCACCAAAATGCAGTGTAAACAGAACTATTCTAAAGCAGGTGCAGAAATTCAAATACTTTACAGCAGTATTTTCTTTAGATGGGAAATGTAGAACAGAAATTAGGAACAGAACAGGTCAAGCAAAGTCTGCATTTCAGAGAATGAGAAACATATTATGCAACGCATCCTTATCAATGAATGTTAGAAAACGAGTCCTAAAATGCTATATTTAACATATATTGTTATATGGAAGTGAATCATGGACAACAGGCAGGTCTGCACAAAAATCATTGGAAGCAGCAGAAATGTGGTTTATTAGAAGAATGTTGTGAATTCCCTGGACAACAAAAAATAACTAATGAAGAATGTATGAGAAAAGCTGGAGAGACAAAACATCTTGTCAAAAAAAAAAATAATAATAATAAGAGAGAGACAATGTACTTTCATAGGACATGCAATGATAAGAGGAGACATTTAAAATATTGTAACAACAGGAAAAAATAGAGGGAAGAAGAGCCAGGGAAAGACCAAGAGAAATGATACTGGACAGTCTGACGAGATGGTGTGAGAGGAGATCACCAACTGAGCTGATGGCCTGCATGAATGATCGTGTATCTGGAGAAGCATAATAGCCAACGCCAGTCGGCACGGCACCTGATGATGATGGTGATAACTTCCCATCCTACTCGATAAACTATTTCAATAGCCTCACGACATCTACTACAAAGAATGGACTCGCAATCTCATACAGCTCATACAAAAATCATAAACTAAAAAGCTGCAAAGCCAACTAATGATGAACGAGATAATCTTCCTTTTTCCTTCTGTATGCGATATATGCCAAAACGTATAGTTTCCCAGATCACGTCCACAGTTTTTGTGTGTGTGATATACTGTATATGTCAAGGTAGACACTGTAAATAAACTGTTCGTCTAGCAAGGTGTGAGAAAAGCTTGTCAGTTTTTACCGAAAATAAAAGACGCAGAACCGTACCTCCCAAATGAGTTCTGGGAATGTGTTAAACAAAAGGTTGTAATTTTCCGTCCCATTTGTTAAGGGCGCTTTTCTTTAACGTGGGTGTGTTTAGCTTGGCTCTTCCATCACTGGTGTTTTGTTTCAAGTCCGCCCAGTAAGAGCTGAGACTGATTAGACTGTTGATTGTTGCAGAGAGACGAGAAGGTACAAAAATATCCTCTGAACGCCAGTTTCTACGTTTACTAAAGGAGAAAAAAATATTATTTTCCGTTACTGTTTTTTTTTTTCGTGTTTAGTTTTTATTTTTCTCTCTCTCTCTCTCTACTCTTTTCTCACCGGCATCCTTTCATCTCACAACTCTTAGGCATGGCTGAACTTCTATTGACGCAATCCACCACAATATTAATTACTCATGAATTGTTCTAGTTAGCGTCTGCTGTGTTAGCAGCTAGATTACAGCCAAGGCAAAGTTCACGCTTGAAATAACGTGTACATTTGACCGTTTTTTGGAAATTTGGCTTATTTCTAAATCAGTCCACTCGGTCTTTGTCACGTGCTTTAACTTTGTTTTGCTTTTTTTCATCAAATCTTTAACACACAGGGTTGACAACAGCAAACTAAGCATGTTTTAATTGTTATAATAGAAAATCAGTTTTTAAAAAAAACAATATATAAAATATGTGGTCTACAGTAATAATTATCATAGAAAGAACATAATGTATCCATAAAATTCATTATCCGTTTTTACATGAGTGGATATCTGTTTAATTTAGTGCACTAGTCCTCATAGCAAAGGTCTATAGTTCGATTCAGAGTGGAGCCCTACCTAGTCACCCAGAATAGAGAAATGGGTACCTGACTTCTAGAGGTGAGGAAGGAAAGACAGGTAAACCCTGGTGCTCACCATATCGCCCTCTAGTGTGCCGACAGGTCAAGGAAAATATGGGCATATATCCCTTAGGTGCGTGCAAGACTTAGCAGAGAAAACTTTAACTCCCCTTACTATTTACAAAACAGTAAATACATTCTCTATAGGCAACTTTCCTTCAGGGGAAGGCAAAAGATGATGGCGAAATACTTTCCCTATTGTAAATGCCATCAGGTGAGAAAAACCGCACCTGATGAAGGTGAGCGCTCTTCAGGTACGCCACATCTCGCTTAAGATGCTATCTAAATGTTAAAATAACTATAGCGCTTGCGATAGGGAAACATCTTGGACGTATGCTTTAACGTTTTTTTTTTGTGCAAATTTTCTAGAACGGCGGTTCTCAAACTAAATAAAGTAACGGCATATAAGTAAATAAAGATGTTAACCTTGTGGTACAAGATTCTCTTAATCAGCTGTTGGGTTAGATAAGATCCAACCCAACAGCTGATTAATAGAATCTTTAATTGGTAAATGTAAAATCACCGTTTCCATGCTATTAAGATATACTGGGGATACAGTGTTAGGCCAGTATTTCCAAAACCTTCAGCACATGAAAGTGTGATGTGGTCGGTATCACGTCTGACCTCATTTTCCTTCCCAGATTTCTCTGGTACCCAGTTTTAGAGGCAGGGTGGACCCCGGGGCCTCTTTGGTGTGGCAGTACCTGAAAAAAATCCCCACTGCTGGCGTCCGAACCAGATTTGCTCTCTTCTGTGTCATACCTACAGACTCCTCGCGGCATACGAGTTTTCAGTCATCACTCTCTTGTGTTTTATCCGTAAAATAATCAAGTCTTTAAATGTAAAAGATAAGAAAAAACATTGTTTTTAATACTAGAAAGGCTGCAGTATTTGGTGCAACAGCTGATAATCATTTTAAATAACACTGTGTGAGAGACACTTCGTATGTGATAAACGCAAGAGTTTCTCACAAATAATTATATCCATAAAGTTATGCAAAAAAAAACAAAGGAATTACGTTTTCCTTTTAGCCTACATAACATCTGAAAATTAACGGAAGCAGCAAAAGAAACACAAAGCTGAAGGCTGACAGAAAAAAAAAATCGTCTAAACAGATTCACTGGGTATCACAGGAAAAGAAAGGCAAGCAATGTGATTAATGAAAGCAAAGACCATACAAAAATGGAGAACCGTTACCGTAATGTACTGCATGAAGTGACCTACTGTGTGAATGAACGTAGAGTTACTTTCAATAAGTGACTGGGCGCAGAATTGAGCGCAGGGTTAACTCTTTGAATCGTGAAATAATTTCCATGCTCTTCCAGTACAAAAAAAATATATATATATATGAGAAACTGCAGCCGAAGGAAGTTGTCTTATAACTTAAACTAAAAATATTGGTCGGGTCAGAAATGTGGGGCTTTTCGTTTTATTTGGACTTTGCCTAAACGTTTGTCGTAGCATTGGTTCGACATGGGTGTGCAAGATCTACTAACACTGCCAGTATCGTTTTGGCGTGAAAGAGTTAAAGGCTATTACAGTCCTAAATGATATCTAAAAGATAAACAGTATAGATGAACAATGGGAAATGTTAAGAGATTTTATCCACCAAACTGTTAAGGAGATAATACCACCCAAAAAAAGAAGCCTCTAAAAATAAATGGATGACAGATGACATCTTAGGACTGATGGCAAGAGGAACAGCAGTAAAAATAACGAGGAAAAATATAGCAAGATAAATAAAGAAATAAGATGCAAATGCAGAAAAGCAAAAGATGTGTGGTTAAATGAACAGCGCAGAAAGATAGAGGACTCTCATAATAAAGACAGCAAAAACATGCACAAACGAATTAGTTAACTCACAGGCAGGAAAACAAAATATACCACAGGATGCCTGAAATCGAAAGAAGGTAAAATGTTAATGGGAAAAGAAGACATTGTGGACAGAGTACATCGGTGAGCTGTATGGAGGAGAAAGACTAGAATTAACACCAGATACTGAAAACTGTGATGGACCACCAGTACTTGAAGATGAAATCATAGATGCCATCAAACACATGAAGAAAGGAAAAGCGACTGGGCCTGGTAATATAACAATAGAAGAAATAGAGGCACTAGAGAAGACAGGAATAAAAAAAATAACCAAGTTCTTGAACGACATTTACAACAGTGGTTATATTCTCAGTGACCTGATTAAATCCACGTTTATAGCACTAGCAAAGAAACTAGGTGCAAAGGAATGTGATGACCACCGGACTATTAGCCTCTCATGTCACTCACATAACGAAGCTACTTCTGAGAATCATTATGAGAAGAACAAGGAAAAAGATAAAAATGGAAATAGCAGGTGAACAGTTTGGATTTGTTGAAGGAAAGGGAACACACAATGCCATTTATGCTTTACGAACACTAACAGAAAGAGCTTTAGAAGTACAGAAAGATATCTACTTATGCTTCATTGATTACACCAAGGCATTCGACAAGGTGAAACATAATGAAATTATTAAAATGCTTGAAGACATCAATATAGACGGCAAAGACCTGATTGTAAAACATCTACACAGGCAGCAAGAAGCAGCAATTCGAGTTGAAAATAGAACTGGAAAATATCAACCTATAAAACAAGGGGTGCGACAAGGATATGTACTATCTCCAGACCTTTTTTCTCTGTACAGCGAGAATATTCTAAGAACGATCATCATAGAACCAGGCATACAAATTGGAGGATACAATATTAACAACCTTCTGTATGCTGACGACACAGTACTGATAGCGGAGAACCAACAAGACCTGCAAAATCTCTTGGATAAATTCGCCAAAGAAAGTGAACAGAAAGGCCTTACTTTGAATATCAAAAAGACAGAGACTATGGTTATATCTAAGAAACAGAATCCACCAACATGCAGTATTAAATTAAACGGAACTATTCTAAAGCAGGTGCAGAAATTCAAATACTTTGGAGCAGTAATAACTTCAAATGGGAAATGCAGAACAGAAATTAGAAACAGAATAGGCCAAGCAAAGACTGCATTTCAGAGAATGAGAAAAATATTAGCCAACACACTGTTATCAATGAATATTAGAAAACGAGTTCTAAAATGCTATATTGAACCTATCTTGTTATATGGAAGTGAATCATGGACAATAGGCAAGTCTGCACAAAAATCATTGGAAGCAGCAGAAATGTGGTTTATTAGAAGAATGTTGCGAATTCCCTGGACAGCAAAAATAACTAATGAAGAATGTATGAGAAGAGCTGGAGAGACAAAAAACCTTGTCAAAAATATAAGAGAGAGACAATGTACTTTCATGGGACATGCAATGAGAAGAGGGGGCATTGAAAATATTATAACAACAGGAAAAATAGAGGGAAGAAGATACAGAGCAAGACCAAGAGAAATGATACTGGACAGTCTGATGGGATGGTGTGAGAAGAGATCACCAACTGGGCTGATGGCCTGCATGAAGGATCGTGTACTCTGGAGAAGCATAATAGCCAACGCCAGTCGGCACGGCACCTGATGATGATGATGATGATGATGATGAAATGATAGCGTGTGTGATGGCCGAGTCCATAGTGATGCTACCGTCAGTATCCTCTTACTAATATGTGGGAGGGTGGGGGGGGATTTCCATTAATGCTGACAGACATTTAAATCGAATGTAACTTAGGGGTGGGGAGGGGTTTGTTCTTAATGTTAAAAAAATAATTAATATACTGCAGTACTGTACAACGATTGAAAGAAGAATAGTACTGTATAACACAATTTTCCTCCAAGCTCTGCGCTGCCAATGTTAAACATGGGCACTAACAGCCGAAAACAAAAGGAAAATCGTCACGAGAGAAATGAGATGTTTAAGGAGAATATTAAATGTGACAAGAAGAGAGACAGTCAGAAACGACACCATCAGGGCAAAGGCTGGAGTTACATGAGTGTTAGGTTAAATCCAGAAACAGCAAGACTCGGCCACGTGGGCACCATCAGCGCCAGACAATGTACCACAGAAAACGTTCACGCTGAGAAGTGTAGATAACAGAGGAAGAGGCCGCCCATGTGAGAGGTGAATAGAGGAACTTACAGAAACCTTAAATATCCCCCTAGATGAAGCAAATCGCCAAGCCCTTTCAAGAAGATTTATTTGCCCCCTCAACACTGAAAGGTATATGAGGAAGTAGACAAGACAAGACAAGACAAGGCACTGTACAGAATGAAATCACTAAATTATAATAAAGGATTCTAAGATCCATGCACTTTATGAAAGTGTAAATGACGGCTATTGTTATTAACAAAAGTACCGCATTATTATTTTACCGGACCGTTAAATTTGAAATCTTTTATATCAGAGTCTGTTAAATCGAAGGTTTACTGTATTTTTCTTACCCTCTCTGCTTCATAGTCTTTTCTCCGGGCTAATCATAAAACATTCTGCTCTATTTATCATCATAATTCCTTCCCCCTCCCCCCCCCTTTACTCCAGGTAAAGGTAAGATCCCTAAATCCGTACGACTGAGACACATTTAGATAAGCGTTAAGTCCGTGTTTCCATGACCCTCGGGACATGAAAGTCTGACGTGGTCAGTATCACGCCTGGCCGTATTTACCTTCCTAGATTTCTCTGGTACCTATTTTTTAACTACTGTTTTTGGGAGTATGAATCTTTTGCGTCGACGCATATCGTAAAGCGGGAGTTGTGCATAAGGCCAACAACCTTCTCCTGAGACTCGTCTAGAGGCAACTCTAGGTAGGGGAAACACAACCTTACGGAAACTCGCATCGAATTCAATCGAGGCCGAGGAAAAAGAGGTCGACCACGTGAAACTCTAAAGAGGACGTTATTAAGGGAAGCCAATTCAGTGGGCATAACACCCCTTGATGAGATTGAAAAACTCGCCGAAGACAGGACAGCTTTGCGTTACTACCATGTGGGTTGTATTTGAAGTTTAACGACACGGGAAGTATGTAAGATGTTTTGAGAGTATAGGCCAGGCATAAAGTTTCTCCAGTCATCCCTGTTCTTGGATTTCTTCTCTGCTTCCCCTCCACGTGTATCCCTCGTCTCTGAGCACTTTCGTCCTGGTATTTAGTTGGGGATGTCCGTTCTGCAGAGTCCTTTCGGCTTTGACTGGAGAACTTCATGCGATCTTTTGTTAGTCACTTCCTTTTCCAAGACTAAATTTTCTGTTTGAATTCTGCCTGTTTATAATTCTATGATTTTTTTTCTCCAGGTGAACAGGTCGTTAGCCTATCCATCAGTCCCCTTAGTCGCCTCTTACGACATGCGAGGAAGATGGCAGTGGTTCTATTCTTTTCTCCTAAGACCTACATCTTGGCCCCGGTGACCATATGGACGTCCGTAACTTTACTGTGCGTTAAGTTTATAACACAAAACGAAATCGTTATTAATAATTGTGTTGCAGAGAACAAGTCACAAGAAACAGGCAAGCCGAACAGGGCAAGCTAACATATGTCTATTGTTCAGCATCTTTAGCCAGTGTCTTAAAAGACATTTCAGGGGACAGGTAAACTGACTTAACCAAGTTGGGACAAGCGCGGTGATCTGCTGAAGAGCCTGTCCAATTGTCTCAGCCTAACAAAGCTCGGTGGAGAATTCCAGTCCGGCCGAAGGCGTCCCAGTCACCCAGGCTGTGGAACTCGGTGCCCTGAGGATGCTGAAGCTGGACAAGGAAAGGCGGCCAGTTGTAACGCTGACCACGTTTTCTAGAGTGCTGATAGGTCAAGGAAAATATGGACCACTAACACCATATTCTCTAGATCAGCGGGTCTCAAACTTTTTTTTCGTTCGCGACACGCTATTGTTTGTAGTGAGTCCTCGCGACACACTATTGTTTGTAGTGAGTCCTCGCGACACATTATTGTTTGTAGTGAGTCCTCATGACACATTATTATTTGTAGTGAGTCCTCGCGGCACACTATTGTTTGTAGTGAGTCCTCGCGACACACTATTGTTTGTAGTGAGTCCTCGCGACACATTATTGTTTGTAGTGAGTCCTCGCGACACATTATTATTTGTAGTGAGTCCTCGCGGCACACTATTGTTTGTAGTGAGTCCTCGCGACACACTATTGTTTGTAGTGAGTCCTCGCGACACACTATTGTTTGTAGTGAGTCCTCACGACACATTATTGTTTGTAGTGAGTCCTCGCGACACACTATTGTTTGTAGTGAGTCCTCGCGACACACTATACTACAGGTTGGCAACACCACTGGAGAATGTTTGCCAGTCACTTGTTTGTAGGCTTGTCATCGTGTAATATCATTTTGTTCATAGTCTGGCATGACTTCAGGCTAACAGTTTACCTGACGCGTGTTATAAGCGGTATTGTGTTAAATGAGTTTAACTGACTCGTGTTATAAGCGGTATTGTGTTAAATGAGTTTAACTGACGCATGTTATAAGCTGTATTGTGTTAAATGAGTTTAACTGACTCGTGTTATAAGCGGTATTGTGTTAAATGAGTTTAACTGACTCGTGTTATAAGCGGTATTGTGTTAAATGAGTTTAACTGACTCGTGTTATAAGCTGTACTGTGTTAAATGAGTTTAACTGACTCGTGTTATAAGCGGTATTGTGTTAAATGAGTTTAACTGACGCATGTTATAAGCTGTACTGTGTTAAATGACGAGGAATGGTGTGTAACAGTAGCCTACATGCCTGATAATTAAATCAGTTAAATAGCCTGAAAGAGAATAAGCAAAGAAAAGAAGAAAATGTTCCGACAACATCAGCGGGTTCTTAAGAAAAACTTAGAACATGAAAATCACAAGCGGAAAAGAGAAATCTTCGCGTGTTTCCTCTGACTTTCCAGGTGAATCCAGGCTGGGACGTGACATTATTTTAAATCACCTTCTAGCTCTGGAGAGTAACACGGCACAAGATTCTCCCTCCATCACTGTCACCGGGTGTGAGTGGCTGTGCAATCCTTATTCTGCTACGTCTCCAGAATCCACAGCCGATCTCCCTCTGCCGAGAGAAGAGCAACTCGCACGAGTTCAGTCTGACCGAACACTTGGACTGAATTATGGTGAACTGTCTTTTCTTAAGTTCTGGACGTGGGGAGATGAAATAGTATTCAGAGCTAGCAGTGGAAGTAGAAATAGTATTCAGAGCTAGCAGTGGAAGTAGTTAATAGTCTGCTGTGCCTCTCCACCACCTCCTTCCGCGAGCTGGGTTTTTCGGCACTAACGTGCATTAAAGCAAGAGAAAACGGTATTTCTCTCAGTTCTGTCTGTCTGCCTGCCTGTCTGTCTGTATGTCTGTCTGCCTGCCTGCCTGCCTGTCTGTCTGTTTGTCTGCCTGCCTGTCTGCCTGCCTGCCTGCCTGTCTGTCTGTCTGTCTGTCTGTCTGTCTGTCTGTCTGTCTGTCTGTCTGTCTGTCTGTCCGCCACGAAGTGAACTTTTGTGTAAGAAACAAGCGGACGTTTCTCGTTGATAACAGAAATCTTTTATTGCAAACCTCTGGAAAATAAATCGTCATAATAATCGTCATGTGCCTTCTCTCCAGAAAGAAAGCTGGTGGTAATGAATCTCCAGTTCCCTCGCTCCCTCATCTTGATGGTGAACTCAGCCAGGCTATATCCTGTCCATTCTGCTATGTTATCTTCCCATCTACATCTATGTCTTCCTCTTGCTCCTTTTCCTTCTACCTTTCCTTCTAGTACGGTCTTCAGTATATTGTTATGTCTTTTGATATGGCCAAAACATTTTTGTTTTCTTCATCGTTATTTCTTTGAGAAGCTCACATTGCACTTGGAGCTGTTCTAAAACTTGCACATTTGTTCTTTACATTCTGAATGTTATATGGCCTAACTTTCTGTAGAACCACATTTCTGCCGAAAATAAATGTTTCCGGTATTGAAAATGTTGGTTTTATTTTATTTTCAAGATGAATACTGAATGGAATTATTTTAATTATTTTTACCATCAATATCACAACGTCTCGAAAGTTTGGCAGTACATCTAGCGAATCTTGCGGCACACAGTTTGAGAACCACTGCCCTAGATGCTTCCATGATATAATTGAGTTATAGGTGATAGTTTAAATGGTTACCCTGCAGGATCTAGAGTACAAGATGCAGGACATAGCTGTTGTGGGGAAAACAACATCAAGACGTCCGTGGTGATACAAGACAACATTTATAGCATACAGGATAACAGTAATTGTTCTATTTCGTTTCAGAAGACAGCTTTGATGAAGGTATTTATGTTAACGTTCGCAGAGCCACACGAGACTTGGCTTACTCGGCAAAATTCGCTGGCATGGTCGGACACATGCAAGAACAAGCTATTTTTTTGCTTTTAAGTTTCAATTTTTTGCGATTTTTTTCTTCTAGTTTCAACTGACAAAACAAACAAGGCAGCTGAAATATGTATCAATGAGGAAAAACTGGAAGAAGTGGAGAGTTTCTAATATCTTGGATCACTACTAACTAATAATGGAGATACAATGAGAGAAATTAAACAGAGGACATCTATCACTCTTCAGAAAGTAAAACAACTAAAGAATCTGTGGAGAGGAGCAGACAGAACCACAAAAATAAGATTTTTAAGGGCATGAATCTTTCTCATCGCAACATATGTCTGTAAGACCTGGACACTTAACAAAACAGCTGAGAAACACATAAATGCCTTTGAATGTAAATGCTACAGCAGAGTTCTTCAAATATCATGGACAAAAAAAAACCAAATATATCTATACTACAAGAACTTAATATTGAAGAAGGCTGGCTAGTAAAGAAGATTAAAGAGAGAAAACTTCAATATTTTGGACACATTAAACATCATGATAATCTAGAGAAGACCGTCTTGGAAGGATATATAATGGGAAAAAGAAAGAGAAGAAGACCAAAACGAAGATGGCTGCAAGACATCGTTGATGATCTACAAATGGATGCATCAGCAGCAGGCCATCTTGCTCACAACCGAGAGGCCTACAGGAGTGCTGTTTGGGAGGCAAAGTTTCGCAAGGGACATGCAAATGAATGAATGAATAAATGAATGAATGAATGAGTTTCAACTTCTCAAACTATTCAAGAACAGGGCGTGTACAAGGCCGTTGAGAGCCAGGGAGGATCCCGGGGTCATTTACTGTCGGACTCCAAATCCAAACAGAAAAAAAGTAACCGTAACTTCCATATACGTACTCATAGATTTGATTGGATGAGGGAGGGGCCTTTCATTAGCGCCATCTTCCCTGATTGGGTAGCTGGTAGCCAACCAGGCGCAGGAAAAATCCAGAAAACTGTAGGCGGGATGTTTTCGTGAACTTTGCCTCTAATAAGAAAATGGTGGTAAAACAGGACTGCCCAGCTTCCAAAATGCTCATAGATCCATAAATATAACTACGCCCCCGCCCCCTCACCCCCGCCGACCTCTCCCCCGCCCCCTCCCCCACCTCATCCTCTGAATTTCTCCATATGCAGTCTATTTTATGACAGTGTAATGATCAGTTTAGCAAGAAATAAACGGGAGGGAAAACTATATAGCTCCTTTAACGTAGTTACTATTTATGAAAACAAAGAGTTCCTCTAATAACGTACGACCTCTGACAAAGACAAGGGATAATGAGGCTCTTGATTCAAACTTTATCCGATGTTGAGAAATAATCATTTACTTGGCTGTAAAAGAAAAACAGAATCACGCAGAATCCCGCTGTTTATACGCACATGCAAGTCTGTTGCTATGGGGAAAGTCATGTTTTCTTCCGCTTACTCTCAGAGTCTTATTCTGTCGGTTCTGTTATTAGGATCTTTCACCAGAGAAATACATCCTTCCATAAATCCATCCATATGTGCTTTCATTCATCCATCCATCCGTCTATCCATTCATTCATTCATCCATCCATTTATTAATCCATCCATCTATCCATCCATCCATCCATTAATATATTAATTCATCCATCCATCCATCCATCCATCCACCAACCTACCCATCCATCCACCCACCCATCCATCCATCCATCCATCCATTAACCCACCCACCCATCCATCCACCCATCCATCCATCCATCCATCCATCCGCCTACCCACACCACCCACCCATCCTTCCATCCATCTATCCAAGACTCCATTCATGTGTTAATTCACCAATTCACCCAAGCATCTATCCATCCATCCATCCATCCATCCATCCGCCTACCCACACCACCCACCCATCCTTCCATCCATCTATCCAAGACTCCATTCATGTGTTAATTCACCAATTCACCCAAGCATCTATCCATCCATCCATCCATCCGCCTACCCACACCACCCACCCACCCATCCATCCATCCATCCTTGTTCCTGGTCGTTGATCTACAATGTAATCACGTCTCAAACGCATCCCATGACCTGCTGTTTGCGGGCAGCAACATAGACTGATGTCTTGCATGCTCCTCATCTTGGCATCTATCATCATTCACCTGTGTGTTCTTGGCCTATTTTTTCTTTAAACTTCCGCATGTTTCTGTCACCTGGCTGGACTATAAATAGTCGTGGAGGATTCGTTTGAACGGCCATGTTCACTCCTATTTCCCAGTGCATCTTACTTTAAACTAAGCAAATGAGAAGAATAAATATTTAACTGTTGTAGGGAGATACCTTCTCAGTCGCTGCTGTGGAACTGCTAGAAATAACTCAGTGGTGAAAGAGCAATCTTTAAACTACTATGACAACGAGTAACACAGAATAATTAGCGTATAAGTATAAACCTTTCCTAAAACTATCCTCACTCACCATGAGGGATTCACATGCGAGTCCCGCAATGTGATATATGTCATTGTATGCAAAAGATGCAGGATAACATATATTGGTGAAACGCGCCTCAGATTAGGGGACTGCATGCAGAAACATCTGTACGATAGCATCCAGCATGCTTTGAAACCAGTCCCGAGTCATTTCAATGGCCCCAACCACAGAGGGAAATTTGACTTTCTGGTAACAGCCATCAAACAATGTCACGCAGATGACAGGAGCCGCCTAACGCTTGAAAACCGCTACATGCAGGAACATGGGACATTGGGACCACATGGTTTGAACTCGTTATTCAGATACATCAAACATTCTCTTCTTCAACAATCCCTCCCTCCCCATTAAGTTCCACTCCCTTCTCACTTGTTACACAGCTCAGAACCTCTTCACAGCATCACACTACAACCCCTCTACCCCAACTATAATCACATATTTCACCTTATCCCGGCTAGATTACCATTGTATCACTCTCTCTTCCCTCCACGGTTTCTCCACCCACCACCCTCAGTTACGACCCATCTATCACACACCCCAAGTCTCCATTTAAATACTCTCTACACCCCACCATGCGCATTTCTGACACACAGCGTCGGACAAGCCACAGCTTCTTATAATTTATGACTAAATGCTCTATTCATTATATTTTATTTTATTTTATTTTAATACAGCATTATGTGAATTTATACTTTTATCTCCTCTCTCTATTTCTTTGTCCTGTGTGTTTTTGTATGATTAAGGCTCACGCCGAAACGTCACAGCTGTGTAGTATACTCGTTAAGTAATAAAGCTGTTCCTACTTTTTTCCGAGTTTATACATTACGACGCCGAGTAATGATTTATTCTATAATATAAGGTAAAGTTAAAAGGCAAAGGTAAAATTCGTGTTTCCATGCCATTAAGGCATATTGGGGATACCGTGTTGGTCCCGTATTTCCAGGACCTTCGGCACATGAAAGTCTGATGTGGTTAGTATCACGCCTTGGCTGCATTTACAAGATTTCTCTGGTACTCATTTCTTGAAACTAGGTGGACCCCGGGGTCTCTGGTACTCATTTCTTGAAATTAGGTGGACCCCGGGGTCTCTGGTACTCATTTCTTGAAATTAGGTGGACCCCGGGGTCTCTGGTACTCATTTCTTGAAATTAGGTGGACCCCGGGGTCTCTGGTACTCATTTCTTGAAATTAGGTGGACCCCGGGGTCTCTGGTACTCATTTCTTGAAACTAGGTGGACCCCGGGGTCTTTTTTGGTCCGTACCAGAAAAATGTCAACTGCTTGGACTCGAACCCGGTACCACCGGATTAGTAAACCGAGCACCTAACCACTCAGCTAACCAGGCCGCCATTCTATAATGCAGCAACGGGTAATCTTTATGCTGTAACGGGATAAACGAGTGATCTTTAAGTGCCAATAAAACAGTGAGTAATCTTTATACTGTAATAGAACAACAGGTGATCTTTATACTGTAATAGAACAACAGGTGATCTTTATACTGTAGTAAAACCACTGGTAATCTTTATTTCTCCAAGATAAAGGTCCTTGCCGATAGGCGTAGGATACCACGTCCTTCCACAACCCTCGGCCCCTTGTGCATTATAATAGGTTTGTCACAGAGCATTTTCAGTGCCAGGATGCCAGACCATAAAACATCTTTTCTCTCTGTCTACCTCTGTCTCTTCTACCTTCAATCTTCTCTGCTGTTAATCGTTATACTGAAGTAAAAGAACGGGTAATCTTTACGCTGTAGTAAAGCAACCTATATTCTTTTTAGTCAATAAAACAACCTGTAATCTTTATACTGTAGTAAAACAAGCTGTAAAATTTATACTGTAGTAAAACAGCGGGTTTATACTGTAGTAAAATAACCTGTAATCTTTATACTGTAGTAAAACAACCTGTAATCTATGTACTTTAACAAAACAGATTGCAATATTTATACTTTAATAAAACAATTTGTAATCTTTATACTGTAGTAAAAAACAACGGTAGTCTTTATACTGCAATGAAACAACGGGTAATCTTTATACTGCAATAAAAGAATGGGCAATTGTGTACTGTAGTAAAACAAAGGGCAATGTTTATATTATAAGACAGCAAAAGGGCAGTCTTTATGCTGTAATAAATCAACAAAATAATTTATCGTATTAAGAACGGTAACGCTTAAAAACACTGAACCTAAGAAACTGATTATCTGTGTCATGACCTCGTTTCCTTTTCGGGTGTCATGATTTTCGACCAGGTAGGCGTTGATGGCCTCGCTAACACCGTTTTTTTTTAAATTGCAGGATAGCTAAGTGTATTTATGCATCGTTTTCCCGTGGCTAGACGGCTGCTTGTTCTACAGGAGTCCGTGGTTCAAATCCTAAATAATTCTCTTGTCTTTCTCTCACCTCTAAAAGTCCTTTATCTGTGATTCTTTTTTTAAGTCTAACCAGTGATCGTGTTAACTGCCAATTACCGATAAATTACCGATTAAAAACGAGAAAAAGCGAAACTTCTGGAAGGTGTCAGTTACCGTAACCGGTTTATATTATTTTTTTAAAAAACTCTAGTAAAAGCGCAGAAAAGGAAATCGGTTGGAGGATAAGCGGACCAGCAGAATGGTGCTGCTCAGTTTGCATGGAGGTGAACCGGCCAGTTGTTTCACCTTGGTTCAGCAGGTGGGAATTTTGTAAAGATTAAATCTCCCGGATAAATAAGATAAGGCGGCGGGGGCCTCACTTAATTCCCGCTGTTTGTAAATATGTTTAACTTTACATTAGGGGGAAAAAATTGTAAAGTACAGAATGTTGTAATGAAAACAAAACAAAAAAACCCCGGTATTTTGGAAAGTACATTATGCAAGGTGAAAGAAAGGTACAGTTTTAGCGGGTTCGAAAAATACCTAGGGCGACCACTGGGTCTAACTATACAACTCTTGTGTCCTATCACTTTATTGTATGAAGGCCTCGTTGTTTTTGTAAATGGAAGAACAGTGTAACTGTGAAGCAATTGCTGGAGCTGGGGGCAAACTAAGGCTGCTGGTAGGAGATCTGAACTGTGTGTGGCAGAAAACGCATCGTAAAGGACCAACGCTTGATGGGAACGACTACCATACACACTCTTGGATGGACGCTGCGGCACGCGGTGGAGCATATACAAGGCTGTCCTGAATGCAATGACGCCGGAGTCTGATTCTGTATCCTTTGAACCTTTGGACTCATTGTATAAATCAGCTAAGCCCCCTGATCCAGAAATATTGCCAACAGAAGTATATTTTAAGCAATAAATCTTGAAGAAGCAGCGATTTAAATAAAAGACTGACTAGATGAAAGTAAAGAAAATACCGGAAGATGATTTAAAGGAAATAAACAAAATCAGGCATTTAAAATAGCAAGATTTATCAACTCCAGACGTAACCGGATATCCCAAAATGGCCACTGCACTGTTACGTATCGTATCAAAAAGTTTGAAGGATTCACGCATGCGTAAAGATTTTTTTACCTGGTCTACGCCTGAAAATTTTTACGTGCGGTAAAGAAACCTAATCTTCAAAAAAAAATGATGAATTCTTCCAGGCCGTAGAAAGAATGTGTAAACAAAATCCAGGCAGGCCAGGAGATCCCAACCTTTATCACGTTGGAGACGCCTGATATCAATAATAATTGCCTGCCCCTCTCTCTCCCACACCGTGCAATCTTTGGCACTTTGATACTGAATTTAATTCACATTTGCACGTATCTTTTATTCCACGTAATCTATACTTGCCTTCCCCCCTCCCCCACCCACCCCTCCTCCTAAAACACTCACGTCTCTTCAGAGAAACTCAAGGGTCTGTCAATCTCACTTTGGGAACTCATGAAGTTTAGGAGTTGTAGGTCGTAACTGATGTGCGAGAGATGTCTCCTGGTGAACAGAAAGACAGAAAGAAAGAAAGACAGAAAGAAAGAAAGAAAGAAATTACAGTGTTTTCTTCTTGTCATTCACGAGACGGGAACACCTGCGAACTGTCAGGTTTATTTTTTATGATGAGGTTGTATGGTTATGTTTATCTTCTTTGTTATTTAACTTCTTATTATTGTTCCGTGCCCCTGGAACTGCGAGAATGATGTTCTTTGCAGCCGATGCGGAGAAGATGTTGAGGCATTGCATCGTGTCAAATTAGGAGCCGGTTGCATCGGCTATCTTTTCCTGCCCCTGCATGGAGACAGTACCACAAAGGGTATACAGATCTTCTTCTACCAGACTACACTTTGGCCATCCCTGCCACGCTAGCCATGATGCGCCTGTTAATATGGGGTACCAAGGGAGAGATGGGAGAGGGTCTTGGTCGTCTATTGCCCCGCAAACCTTGACCCAACCCGTCTCGTCAGTGTGTCAATGGTTGCTACATTGGGCCGTGTCTGCATCCTTCAGTTCCTCGAACAGTTTATTTTTCTCCGGCGAAAGTTATCGTTCCTTACTTTATCTAGGTCGACTTGTTAACACGATCCTATAACAAGATGGTGTTTCTGAAAGCTTTTTTTTTACCGTTAAAAATACTCCTTACACACCGACGTATTTCTTGGACTCAGATAAAAATACTGTAATAATATATATCATTCTTATTCTAGTACTGTGACAGGTGTGAGAATATAGCATGTGGTTTTGATTACCCTTTTATCAGGGAATCTAATGAAAAAATTTTAAGCCGGTGAAGAACGTTTGCCACGCGCTTGTGTATTTTCGTCCACTACCGTTTTGCCGTTCCCTCAACGTTGTTCGGATACAGCTTTAAACAAGGGAAACTCTCCTGGTCCAGCTAGCGGTGTATCGGTTGAAACACCCTGGTCCACCACGACCAACCAAAGGGGCCTAACTCTACAGGAGTACAGACTTTAAGATTTGTCACTGCCTCATGTCCGCGAAATCTTGAACATTTAACAGCTCATATTCCCCACTTCTCGATGGCTCATAGTCTCCACTTCTCCATGGTTCAAAGTCCCCACTTGTCCATGGCTGTGATATACTTAACCATCTGTTCATGCTTTATTGTTATTTTTTTTTCTGTTCGTGCTTTCTTTATTCTTTCTTCGCTCGGTTTAATAATCCAGTGCTACCGGACTCAAGTTCCAGCAGTAGGGAACGTTTCTGGTACCACCACACCACCGAAGAAGGGCCCCGGGTCCACCCAGCCTCTAAAAATGTGAACCAGAGAAATCTGGGAAGGTAAGTTCGGCCAGGGGTGATACTGGCCACATAACACTTTCATGTGCCGAGATACCATATCCGGTGTGAGCCTTAATAGCATGTAAACTGGGATTTTACCATAACCTTTACTTTCATTATTGCTCTTGATTTCTCTCTATATCAGTGGTTCTCAACCCATGGGCCCCGGCCCAAAAGTGACCGTAACAGGGAGTATTATTGGTCCGCGTTGAAGTATCAAAGCAGTCACACGCAAAAAACAAAAGAGCAAAAAGTAGATACAATAAAAAATTATTCCGCATTTTTCACGCAAAGCATAAGGGCAGACTGCGCGGATGCAAGCGGCAGAATTGTAGGTTGCTTTATTATTATGTCCGCAGTGCGACTAATGGAGAAAGGATGGTCCAGGCAGCGTTTCTTCCAGCATCAAACAGAAATGTGACGTACATAAAAAAGACGGCATCGCTTTTGAAGCGCGGCACCGGCGTCTTTCTGGCCGTGTTGCTGAAAAGTGCAGTTTTACAATTTAATTTTAGAGAACAGTTGGCGTAGATTCTGCCAGAGAGCAGAAGTGAAATATAATTCTCAGCAACTGTGTTTTAGTTTAAAAATCATATTTCGGTGGCTTGAGAGCCGCTATTCGGTCTTGGTGCTTTGTGTAATTCGTATGGGATTAATCAACGGGTTCAAGTTACCCACTTAGTGATCGTGAAGACTTTTCGGATATCTTTTTTACTGTTTAAACTTTAAAACTTCAGGCGCTATAATAGACCGATTTATGGAATGTAAGGCTTCGACTTCGTGCAGACAAATTGATAGTAGTGGCAGCGAAAGTGACTGTGGTCGAGATGACGTTAACGTTGATACTTGTAAGAAAACTAAATACGCTCGAAAATGTGATATGGAGTATGTTAAGTACGGTTTCATTCCATCAACAAATGACCAAAATCTGCCACAGTGTATTTGTTTGTAAATCCTCTGTAATGAGGCAATGAAGCCGACAAAATTGCGTCGTCATCTAACAACAAGACATTCAGATCTACAGAGTAAAACCAAAGAATTTTTCGAACGTAAAGCCGAGGAATATAGTAAACAGAAAACAGTGTTAAAAACAAAAGCCACTCTCAATGAAAATGCATTTAAAGCATCGTACCTGATTGCACAGAGAATCGCAAAATCAAATAAACAGCACATGATTGGAGAAGATCTTATCATGCTAGCAGCTGTTGAGATTTGTGCCGTATTGTTCGGCTCAGAATACGCTACAAAACTGAAAAGCATTCCCATCTTGAACGATATTGTCCGCAGAAGAATATCTGAAATGCCCGAGGACATTGTCGCGCAGCTAACTGAACGATTACAATCTACTAAGTTTGCTATTCATTTAGATGAGTCAACTGACATCGCTTGCGAATCATAGCTGCTTGTTTGTTTATGTTCGATATTGTTGGCAAAATAGTATGCAAGATGAATTTCTTTTTTGCAAGTGACTGCCAGCGAGAACAACGGCCGATGAAATATTTCGAGTTTTAAATGATTTTTTCACACTTTTGGATTGCAGTGAACGAATTGCATTGGTGCTTGAACCGACGGTGCTGCCACAATGACTGGCCGCAATAGTGGTGTTGTAACTCGCATAAAGCAAGTGTCACACGAGATTTTAAGCACCCATTGCGTGATCCATCGTGAGGCACTCGCTTCAGAGAAGTTGAATGAAACTATGTAATCTGTACTTGAAGACTGTGTTCGGATTGTAAACTTCATAAAAACTAGACCAGTGAACAGCCGATTATTTGCTCAACTTTGTATTGAGTCAGATCCAGAACACAAGCATCTCTTATTGCACTCGGCTGTGCGTTGGCCGTCCAGGGGAAAAGTTCTTGCAAGGGTGTTTGAGCTTCGTTTAGAAGGATTGTTGCAATTGTTGACAGAATACAATCTCGACCTGGCAGGTAAGGTCACTGATATTGAGTGGCTTGCCATGCTGGCATACCTTGCTGACATTTTTAGCCTTTTGAACAGTTTGAACATATCACTGCAGGGCAAAGATTCCAATATACTCAAGACATACGACAACGTGTCCATTCTCTGAATTAACCGGTCGTGCACAAGAAGAATTAACGGAACTGTCTAGCAATCGTACATTACAAATCAAATTTAACGATACCGCTGTGGATATCTCTTCTTTTTGGTGCACTATTTCGCTGGAACATCCGTTTTTGTTAGCCCTGGCGATGAAAGTAGCTATTTTTGTTTAGCAATGAATATGCAGTTAAACACGTAGAGAAAATAGTACATAATACTTTATAAAATTAGATTTACACGTTGCAAATTTAAAGGACTAATTAGATTTATACCTTGCAAATTTCAAGGACTTTATTAGTGGGCCGCAAAAATGTTTCACTTTTAAATGCGGGCCATGCAGCAAAATGGTCTGAGAACCGCTGCTCTCTCTCCCTCCCTCTCTCTCTCTCTATATATATATATATATATATATATATATACCATATATATCTTCCGGGTTTACCCATAGCACTGTAAAGATCTGCTGATGGTAAGATCTCTTTTCCGGATTTACCCATAGCACTGTAAAGATCTGCTGATGGTAAGATTTCTTTTCCGGATTTACCCATAGCACTGTAAAGATCTGCTGATGGTAAGATTTCTTTTCCAGGTTTACCCATAGCACTGCAAAGATCTGCTGATGGTCAGATCTCTTTTCCTGACTTACCCATAGCACTGCAATAGCTGCAGACTATTCCCAACCCGGAAGATTCTTGCAATGACGTTATAAGAAGGTCTTGGTCAATTTGGTTCCCAACCCGGAAGATTCTTGCAATGACGTTATAAGAAGGTCTTGGTCAATTTGGTTCCCAACCCGGAAGATTCTTGCAATGACGTTATAAGAAGGTCTTGGTCAATTTGGTTCCCAACCCGAAGATTCTTGCAATGACGTTATAAGAAGGTCTTGGTCAATTTGGTTAAGTCTTAATACTGAAACAGAAACGTTTCAGAAAAACTGGCTTTGACTACATAATTTTGTTTTCATTTTACAGGTTACAACATATCAATCATCAGAGTGGATATAATTAAATGTAGTTTGATATCCTTTTTCTGCTAGTTAAACATTTTTTTAAAAAAAACAGCTCTTCATTTTCTTTTGTGTTGTAAATGACTTCCTACGCTTTATATTTTAAAGTAATTTAAAACGAGCACTGATGTTTATAGTTCAAGAATCTAGAAACAGTGTTGACGTCAGATAGAAGATGCCTAACATAGATAAAGAGCAGAATAACCCAAGCTAAGATAATGTTCCAGAAGATGAAAAGTATGTTGTGTAACAAATGAGTCACTAAGGGTAAGGAAAAAAGGTGCTACAATGCTACATAAAGCCAGTTCTGATCTATGGAGGTGGAGCCTGGACAGTTACTAAAAAAATACAGCAACGTCTGGAAGCCACAGAAATGTGGTTTCTTAGAAGAATGTCAAGGACACAACGGACGGTAAGAAAACTGAGAGACTGATTCGAGGAGACAAATAATTCCGGCAAGACAGGAAACGACAGTCTAAATTTATAGGAGATGTCATGAGGAAAAAGCAAACTAGAACGCATTATGACAACAGGAAAGTTAGAGGGCAAAAGAGGCCGAGGTAGACCAAGAGAGAAAATCCTGGATAGACTGGCAAGATGACATGAAAAGAGGACACTAGAACAACTCATAGGGGCAGTACAACTCAGAGAGTTGTGGAGAGTTATGACCGGTAACTCCAGTTGTCACGGCACTTGATTGATAGAGATTGGCGTTTAGCATAAAAGAAAAATAAGTAAATTCACAACAGTTGCTGTTACACTTCTTCTAATTCTCCTCTGATTTATCTATTGAAGTGATCATGTTTTTTTCCTTCATCTAATGATCGACATCCACACATTTTGCTTGGCTTGCCCATGGCAGTAAGCACTTTCTGGCAAATCTTTGATCTGGAAATGTGTTTTTCAAGTTGAACACCACAAACTGACTTCAGAATTATTTTCACTTTAATGCATCATAATCTCTTGCCATTCAAATTTCAGTGGTAACATTTATGTTATAATTCTGCTCTCTTTTACTTCCATCTTTCATTTTCTTTTCTTTTTTTTTTTTTGGGGGGGGGGGGGCTTTGCGAGATATCATTATGAAGGGATGTCAGCTTTTATTTTTATTGGCAAATATTGTTCCCTATAGTTTGTAACGGACACTGACTTCATCAGTTGACATTTCATCTATTGACATTTCGTCTGTTGACATTCTGTCTGTTTGCTCATTACGATTCTTGTGGCCTTCTTGTTGTTTATCATATCTCGTCACATGCGCCATAGTTTTATTGATCTCTTTCAATATTCCTTGAGATTTTGTTCCCCTATAATAGCCCTCCTGTAAACTGCGCCATAAGCTGATTTGACGTGGTGTATGCATTTTGCTTTCTAAGCTGAACAAAATTCGATTTGCTTGTGGACAAAGTTGTTTTCCATCTACTGTAACGTCCGTTTCTTCCAGTATGTGGTGTAGTGATATGTTGCTTTCTTCGTTATGGTCTTTATTTTTCACTCTCATAGATGGTTTGTAACTTATCTCTGCGCATGCTCTTAGAGAATGAAATCGTGAACTTCCGTGTAATATAAATATTGATATAGCGTCGTTTCTGGGTTAAACAAAAAAGAAGACGTGGCTACTGTGTTTGTTTTGATACTATTTTATGGACTTAGGGTTACAATAATTGGCAATACATGAATTAACATAGTATAGAATAAAACTAAAAGAAAGAATATATGTGTGCGAAGGAAACTAGATGACATTGTACACACGGTTCTTGTCAGCGAATGTACAAATAGAAACAACAATCTCTTACAAAAGATATTTCAGGCTGTTATAATTCTGTGAGTGAATCCTTGGAGGACGAATGCAGCTGAGAAAATGACTGCCAGGCGAACAGAAAATTTGGCAGACTGGAATTCCTGTTTCATACTAAATTCCGAACGAGAGTGTGTTACATCTTATTCCTAATCCTTCTCACGCCGTCAGGCGTCACAGAGGGCTTGCAGTATTCTCAACGAGCTTCTCAGTCTCATCATGGGATTTGATGACAATCATCTTAACCTCTCTTGTCTCTCAAGGTCGACCTCCCCCCTCCCCCCGTCCCCCAGATGATTCCCATGTGATGGCTTGCTTTGTGATTCTCTGACTTGTGATACTTCTTATCACGTGCCCCACACATCTCCACATTCTTTTCGTGAGCACTTCATCTGCATGCTCATTTCTCTTATCTCTGCATTAGTTTTGAATTCACATGAATTCACACAAGAGTATGAAAATAATAACATATTCTATGATCCCAGAACTCAGTAAAGCGTACAATAGTTATTAAGAACGTCAGTGAAATAGACAGACTGATTCTGTATATCACTGAATACATCTGATCTTTAAAGAATACATTTAATTTAGTGGGTCGGCCACGCAGGCTTCGTGGAGGAAAACAAAAACACTGAAAATTGCTAAACAAAAATTTTTCAGTAACTCATTATGTTGAAAATATAAACATGTTTTAAATAATTAGTTTTAAAAGATCGAGACTAAAAAAATATCATGAGGATTCTAACGCGATGGCATAATCTTAAGGTCACCAACTGAGCTGATGAAGAACATCAATAACCGAGATCTGTGGAGAAGTGTAAGGGCCAACGCCTTCTAGCAAGATAAATAATGATGATGATGAAGATGATGATGATAACGACAAAGACGATTATATCTCTGTGCTGAAACAGAAAAAAAAAATGCCTTAAATACTAAGAAGTCATTACATTTTTAAATATTTGCGCACAACAAATTATATTTGATGTAAATGTAGAACAGAAATCAAGAATAGAACATTTACAGCCAAAGCTACATTCAAGAACATTTTTGTTTAAATAATATGCAGTCCATCTTTATCACCGAATGGCAGAGATATAAAAATAGTGCATGAGAGCTATATTCTTCTCAGGCTGAATCTTGAAAAGCAAAAGTTAGAAAAACGACAAAGCTGGAAAGATTAATGATAAGATCTCTTATAATTATGGTTAATTATGTTAAGAGCAGACTGACGTAAGGATAGTTAAGAAAAGTCAGATACGTAGTAAAAGTTGATGAACAACTAGGATTCTTGATTAAGAAACGGAATCAAAATGTCACGGAGCGTTCATTATACGTGTAAAAAGAATACTGGACTTCAAAACATTATAGTGATGGGCAAGATAAAGTGGATTTCAAGCAGAGAAAGAGTAAGAGAAAAGATAACGAAGACTGACTAACACGATGGCAAGAGAGAGAGAGAGAGAGAGAGAGAGAGAGAAATCACCTACTGGTCAACTGAAAACTTTAAAGACAGATATCTATGGAGAATCATTGAGATCAACGCCCACTGACATGGCACATAATAATGATAAACTTATCATTAAAAAAAAATAATACTATGTTCAGGCTGAGCATAAAAGTAGAAGAAACATCTCATTAGAAAAACCACTTTTGCAGTAAAACGATACGTAATCCTTTCCCAGCAGGTTTGGAATCTCTCGCCTGCGCTACATTTCTCCAAGTGAACCTCTAGTCAACAGACTGACAGATTGTCTGCCGTAAGTTTGATTTAAAATAATTGATCTCGACCGCAGCACCAGTATAATGTTATCTGGAGTTACTGAACCTTGAAGAGTGGATCGGTTTGAAAACAGCCCAGATCTGAGTTCACTGGGTCAGCTGATTGGTGAGGAAGGCGGGCTGGACTGGGATTGGCTGGTGTTTTCCAGAGAGAATTGATCTGAAGTAGCTGACAAGTTTGACGATGTCCGTGAACGGAAAAACAAACAACAACAAAAAAAAAAAGAAAACGGACTGCAAGTTACTGTGTCTTAAGATGATCTGGAGAAGAGAATCCACTTGCATCACCATCAGGCTTCTAGAGGTGACTACTTCAAATTAGCTTCTTTTGTAACACATTTTGGTGTGTTTGTACGGTTGCCACCTGGTTGTCACGACATTTTACTTCAGAAAATCACAACGCAACAGAATCGTAAGTTGTTATCTGAGAACAGACTCGAGGAAAACAGAGCTCGATATCATGGCACCCCTCAATCGCAAGCAACGTCCTAGGCCCCAGTGTGCCCTTTTTCAAACCAGATTGTCCTAGAATCCTCATATATATTTAATCATCATATTTAAAAAAACATTCCCCTTAGACCTGAAGTTCATTCTCCACCCCCCCCCCACACACACACACACCACCACCACCACCACCCACCGGGGAGCCACCTGTCTCCTGTTTGAGAATCACTGATTCAAGCGAGAACAAACAAAAAAAAAAGACACAAGAGTAAATCTATGTACCACAGTTTCCTGTTGTTTTTTTCTTTCAACACGTTGAAAGAATGTTAGGATGTAAGATAGATAACTCATCTGAGAATTGGAACATTTGTATAAAATGAGTTATCTTCTAAAGTAATCAGCTGTTTGTGAGTAGAGTCCATCTGATTTGTCTCGGGTTGCACGAGGGTCACAGTTAAGATATGACAGGAAAAAGGTCAGGTGAGAGAGAAATCATATGACTGAGGGACAGTTGTGTTTTGTGTATCGTCTGAGGCAGACGTAGATTAGTCTGGTAGAAATGTTATTGTTTAGTGAATTGAGATGTAGAATATAGTGTATTAGGATGTTCAGATAGCGACAGCAGTCTGCTGGAACATATATCGTGGAGATATCCAACCTTGTGTCCACGGATTTTGTTGATGCTTTTTGTTGTTCTCATCATTTCGCTTATCGACTCATCGTCACCCCGTGCATCATTAAAGTCATTTCAACTGTAAAGTTGCTGCTTCTGTATTACTATTTCCACTGAGAGAGAATGAACCTGGGAGCAAGTAAGTCTGTGAAGTGACTAACAAAACAGACGCAAAACAACGTAGAACAGTCGTAGATTAAATGAGATAAAATATTAACAGTAATTGATAAATTCATCACTTGTCGTTGTAAACAGAAAGAATATTATTCCAATGGACAATAGTGGAAATTTACAGAGAGATGAGCAACAAGTTTACACGATTGAATCGTCTCGAGAATCCTGCTTTATTTCTCTCCACAATTCCCCGTCTTTAGACTTGATTATGAGATCCGCCGGTGACGTTCTTACTAGACACACTAACTTCTCTCTCTGTCTTCCTCTGTCTCTTCCTCCTTCATTTTTTTCCAGTTGCCACAGTGTGCTCCAATTTTCCTCTTCTCAGAAAATGTCCTACAAATCTCGCTTGTCTCTTTCTGAACTTTGCTGTAATTTGCTTTTTAACTCCAGCCTCTCTTGGGACTTCTTCGTTGGTTTTCTTAGCTGTTCATGGTACCTACATCTGATCGACACACACACAAATATATCTTCTTGTCTTTGCAACAACAGATAAATCCCCAGAATTTTTACTGTGAGCTTTCGTTATCGTGTACAAGACGGGAAATGAGTGAGTGAGAGAAGTGGACAGAAAGGGTGAGAAAGAAAGAATTTGGCAGAGACACACATGCCAGCTTTGCAATACTTGAACGCTTTTATTGTTCTTATCGCGATGAGTTCGAGGAAAATTCGATGTGAAAGATGATAGAAAGACAAGTTATCTGCTCTTGACAACGAATGAACTGCCTGATTCTCCTGGTGTAGGAGGTGGGCTGTGACCTGAAGAGAGTTCCCACTGGAACGGTTTCTTTTCATTACTTGTCGTTTAGCTTCCCTGACCTCCAGTATCCAAATATTCATTCAATCACACAATTACTCTCCGACTTCCCTGACCTCCGGTATCCAAGTACTCATCCAGTCACCCAATCACTCTTCTAGAATCATTGTAATCTCGAAACAAAATGCAGTAGATAAAAATTCTTAACAGGAAATGATCATAAAAAACTGAGGAGTTTTTTTTTTTGGGGGGGGGGGGCGGAGGGTGTTTCCATTGCACAGACTGATACTAGAAAACGAATAGGGTTAGCAACAAAAATAAGATAAAAGTTAGGTAGCCTCTTGTTCAGCGGGACAGCTAGGGACAGCTCAGGGCGACTCTAGGGTCTCGATCTGTTAAATAAAGTGGCCAACTAGTCAGTCAGCGGGGACAACACGCAGAGACTGGGTTAGGAAGTGAAAGTTTCTGCAGTCTTTGTTTTTCAGCTGGTTAAGACAACGCCAAACATGTTTAGATCTTCACTTAACTAGGACAACGCACCATTTTTAGATCTTCGATTGACTAATACAACGATCAGGATTTTATATCTTCATTTGACTAGGACAAAGCCAGGTTGTTTAGATCCTCAACTGACTAAGACAACGCCAAAGGTTTTAGATCATTTGACAAATACAGCGCAACATTTTTTTTTTTAGATTTTCAAATGATTAATACAACGCCAACGTGTTTAGATCTTCAATTGACTAAGACAACGCTAAGTTTTACATCTCCCTAAAGGTTCTACGAACTATTATTGCCGGAGGTGGGGGTGGAAAATCCGCTCTCCACTCCAATGGCGTGTGTCTCAAATAGCCTTTGACAGTCAAGTCCAGCTCCTGGCCTTCTCGTGGCAGAACTGTTTAAACTGACAGGAGAAGGGGCGGTGGCGAATATCTGGGCCCTGAAAACCAGACGCTTCGGGTAGATGAGAGCAATGTTTGGTAGCTCGTTTACCGCTGCTGGCGAGATTCTTCAGCTGCCGTGCGTGGAGTGGGGCTCCTCCCGGCCAGTGAAGAAAGGTGCGAATGGGGTTGCCGCATGGCACCACTGTGGAAAAGGTACAAGAAAGAACTAAGCGAAGTAAACAGTAGTCAAATCACGGCACATCTGGTCTGGAGGTTAGCCACGTCCTAAGTGCACTCATATCGGGCGAAATGGCTGAACAGGCTTAACCCAGAGGTTAAGACACTGCTGGCGAGATTCTTCGGGTGCCTTGCATGGAGTAAAACTCCTCCCGGCCAATGAAGAAAATGCGGAAAAGCAAATAGGCTTGCTGTGTGGCGCCGATGTGAAAAGGTGATTGAAAGGATAAAATGAAGCTTAATCGGTATGTCCAGTAGTATCGCGGCGAGAGCTACTCATACCACGGCGCCTCTGCTCTAGAGGCTGGCCACGTCCAAAATACACCCATACTGGTGAAATATGCCTAAACCGGCTTACACCACGGGTGAAACTTGATGGCTACGCGTGTCACGGCACCTCCGCTCTAGAGGTCGATGACGTCCGATGTACACCCATACTGGTGAAATATGTCTAAACCGGCTTACACCAGAGGTGAAACTTGATGGCTACACATGTCACGGTACCTCTGCTCTAGACGTCGGTCACGTCCCAAACACGCCCATACTGGGATAATATGCCTAAACCGGCTCAACCCACGGGTGGAAGTCACCAGTGGCGTGGATTCATCCTCCTGGACAAAAGCTCCGTCCTGGCCACAACTAGGAAGGGTAGCGGCCACGACCACAAAATGCTGAAGTCGGAGACACTGGACCAGTGCAGTCTAGATAGGCAACCACCTCTCACCCGGCGGGGATGTTTGCGTATCCTAATCACGCTGAGGTTTTCCGGTGAAAAAGTCCAACGCTGGACTGGATGGGCAACCACCTCTCACCGGCGGTGATACACGAGTATTCCAAAACAGATCGAAGTTTTCCTGTGAGAAAGTCCAACTCTAACCTGGATGGGCTTCCACCTCTCACCTAGCGGGGATATTCTGATATCCAAAACACGCCGAGTTTTTCCGGTGAGAAAGTCCAACTCTAGATTAAACTGGTGCAAGGAAAACCACGGCGTCACGCAATCCCGCTTCAGAGACCCACCAAGAATACAGGCTCAAGCCCTGTGACACTCTGAACCTCTTGTGGTCCTCTTGGGGATCTCGTGTGGTCCCCGAGGGGACCATGGGACCTATCGAGGACCACATGCGTAAATTCAGTAGTATCACAGTGCTGTCTTGGTGGTAGAAGCGAACGAAGAAGAAGAAGACATCTCCTTAAGGTCGAAAGTAATTTGGTCATCATTGAGACACGTTCAAATCAGATGTTCAGACGAAATAAAAAATATGGTCTGGTTTTGCACGTCACGGGGCATATTCTCGGTGTCTTTTATACGAATGAAAGGGCACTTATAAGTGTGGATATGGCAGCGGAAAATAACTGAGGCGCTGCCCAAAAGAGCGACTTTAAGGCTCTGGGAGAATCACTATTCTTTGATCACTCCATACTTCATTTCTTCTGCCTACTTACCTACCTACCTACCCATCTGCAAGCCCGCCTATCTACCTATCTCGTACTTGTCTGCCTGCTTATCTCAATACCCACCGATCTACTTAGCTGTTAATGCTATATCCTTACCTTTAAAAATGTACAGTCTAACCTACCTGCTATCCATCTGCTAACTTATCTACCTAGGTGTCTACGTATCTACATATATTCTCCTTACCTGTCTGTCTGTCTATTCGATTATATGCCTCCATAAGATCTCTACTTTCCTCAGTGATTTAGATTTTTTTTATAACAAAGTATGTTTACAGCGCGCACGCACTAACTGTGGAGTATGTTTACAGCCATAGCGCACTAACATTAGAGTTACAGCGCGCACCCACTTCTTGTATTCACATATCTTAACTTGTGAATCGATCACAGTGCATCAATATGTATGAGGATATAATAACAGTTGCATCGTATTTACTTCATCATCATCATCATCATCATCATCTGTATGTTATTTTAGACTATTTACAGATGTTGATTATTTTAATGTATCTTTCCTGATTAGCAGTTTGGCAGATATTTATTAGTACGAGTCACTTTCTGTAGTGAGTGCATAGATATGAGTGAAAGGTAATGCTTTATTCATATGTTTATATTTTCTTTAGTGTTCTCGGTGTTAATTATGTTTAGTATATGCGCATCCTAATTGTTAAATATCTGGAATAGAAAGAAAGCTCAGTAATAAAGAGTAGAATATCAGACGGGCCTACGTGCTCAATTCTCAACCCTTTGGAAACAAAGATCACTCAATCAATCAAACAGTCATCATAATCAGCAGCAGCAGCAGCAGCAACAGTCCTCTGTACTCTCAATGGAGCACAAGGAATCAACAAAGGTTCTCCAGCCAATCCTGTCCTGAACAAGTCGGGATACTTGCAAACCATGTCTTTCTAGTTTCCGTTAGCTCTTCCTGTATTTACTCCTTTAGTTCTTCCTGTATTTGCTCCTTTAGTTCTTCCTGTATTTGCTCCTTTAGTTCTTCTTGTATTTGCTCCTTTAGTTCTTCCTGTATTTGTTCCTTTAGTTCTTCCTGTATTTACTCCTTTAGTTCTTCCTTATTTGCTCCTTTAGTTCTTCTAGTATTTGCTCCTTTAGTTCTTCCCGTATTTGCTCCTTTAGTTCTTCCTGTATTTGCTCCTTTAGTTCTTCCTGTATTTGCTCCTTTAGTTCTTCCTGTATTTGCTCCTTTAGTTCTTCATGTATTGACTCCTTTAGTTCTTCATGTATTGACTCCTTTAGTTCTTCTTGTATTTACCCCTTTAGTTCTTCCTGAATTTACTTGGCATTTTGATACACTGTTCAGGGCGTGGATGAAAGACTAAATGTCACAGTTGTGTCCTATTTTGTTTCTGTGCTACAGGGTGAAAGCCGAACGATCTTAGGAGGGGGGGGGGGTTGTGGGGGAGAGGGGGAGGAGCAAATCTTCACCTTCTAAAAATAACGTTCGCTCGTTTCTTGTCATTCTGTCTGTCATGACTTCTACGCTCCCCACCACAATCTCGCCAAGCCAAATTGTTTATTATAACAAAGAAGCAACAACAACAAAAATCTTCCAACATCTGCAGCAACCTCCATGATTTTTTTTCTAAGACTAATCTACGTATTTAGCCAGACTATATAGTGGAATAATTGGTTTATGCTACGCGTGCTCCATCAATTGATGAAGCAGTCTTTCATTTTCCCTGAAACAGTAGGATCTAACTGCGCCCTCTCGTGACTGTTCGATGCCTTCAGCCTTTCCTCGCTCACTAATTACCTCGGCTGCAGAGGGCTGCGGTGTTATTTACTAGAGACTTGTGTCTAATTTACACTTTTCGTATTTAGCAGAACAGTGTTCCGTCCTTCCTGAACCGAAAAGAAGAGAAATAAAAAAGCCCGAAGTTAAAAGCTATTGAAAAGATAATAGTTGGAAAACTATAAAACCTGGATCATCATCATCATCAGCATCATCCCTTTGTACTCTGAATGGAGCATAAGACACCACCAAAAGCTACCCAGGCAATCTTGTTTTGCACAAACCGGGACACCTCATATCAATGTCTTCATCGCTCTCTTTAGTTCTTCCTGTACAGTGCGTCATCATGCTCATAATGGCCTGCCTCTTTTTCCTTGAGGTGCCCAAGTAAATGCCGTTTAACGTTCATAATAAAACCTGGAGAATCTGGATATTTTGTTATCATCATGAGGCACATCGTTCTCCTATCAGGCAGAGGTCGACGGTTTAAGTCTTGCAGGAGGCGTTCTGTTCACCCAGGCTGTATAAATAGGTACCTGGCTCCTTCTGAAACTGGAGAATGAGAGGCGGTCATGCGTGATACTGGCCACATCACTCTGTGCTCTCAGGTAGAGAAAAATATGAGCGTTGACATAAATGCCTCCATGAAAATGAATCTTAACTTCGGTCCATGGATCTTCCAGGAGGTCTATAGAACGATTTTTGTGGGTCCAGTGTCCAGCAAATGGATTGGCTAGATTAAAGAAAAAAACAACAAAAATCGTAGCATCATCTAGCTTCCGTTTATTGCCTTACCTTTAATAATGCGCCTACGGCTGTTCTCAGACCAGTAAGAGGGTCCACGGTTCTTCTCAGTCCGTTAAACAGATCAACGGCTATTCTCAGTCCGTTAAACAGGTCCACGGTTCTTCTCAGTCCGTTAAACAGGTCCACGGCTATTCTCAGTCCGTTAAACAGGTCCACGGCTGTTCTCAGGCTCATAAGAAGGTCCACGGCTATTCTCAGTCCGTTAAACAGGTCCACGGCTGTTCTCAGGCTCATAAGAAGGTCCACGGCTGTTCTCAGGCTCATAAGAAGGTCCACAGCTATTCTCAGTCCGTTAAACGGGTCCACGGCTGTTCTCAGGCTCATAAGAAGGTCCTCGGTTATTCTCAGTCCGTTCAACAGGTCCACGGCTGTTCTCAGGCTCATAAGAAGGTCCACGGTTATTCTCAGTCCGTTAAACAGGTCCACGGCTGTTCTCAGGCCCGTAAGAGGGTCCACGGTTATTCGCAGTCCTTTAAAAGGGTCCATGGCTGTTCTCAGGCCCGTAAGAGGGCCGACGGTATAAAAAAAGGACTAGGAACCACTGTTCTGTGCCATGACAGAAGTACGCTTTAAACAAACTTAAGCATATAACTATACAGAAAAGCCATACTGCAGGTTCAAAAACAAAACTACAAAGAGCAATATAGTGGAACGACAACGACAAGAATAGACAGGAAAAATCATACAGGTGTAAACGCAAGGTAAAATCATACAGGTGTAAACGCAACTCTGTCGAAGGGTACAGTGAAAGAAAAGAATGCACAGCAACACCAATCAGGAAGCAATGGTGAACGACGATAACGACGATAATGATGCCTGTTATGAGGAAGCCCACCTGTCTGCACCATGATTTCGCCGCAAAAATACGTCAACAGTTAAACCAGTGTATGATGTAGGATAGTTTGACCAGCATGTGACAAACTGGAAGGTTTACACTCTTTGAGTACACAAAGCTGTGATAACAAATAAGAAAGACGACAAATTCTAATGCTTACCAGAATTAATAGTCAGTGAGAGAGGAAAAAAAAAGACAGAACACTGCTTAGATAAGGTGCTACCCCAAATATAAAATCTTATGATTTCGCTACAAATCTTATGATTTTGTCAAATATTTTAACCACAGCCATCCCTTCTAGTCTGGACAGCGGGCCCCCCGTTCAGTTTCGTATGCTCAACTTTCTCAACAGATGGTCGGGTTGCCTCCACGAATCCTGCTGTCAGCAAGAGGTATTCGTAGGAATCGCAGTTTCTCATCAGTGCTTCCCTCCCGCTGCCGTACCTGGGCTCTGAGGTCTTGGTATGTGGTACAGGTCGGTAGTATGTGTTCAGAAGTCTGGTAGGGGCCTGTTTTGACATACGCAATGGGCTGTAGAGGCAGCCTTTATTTTGTGAAGATGAGCGTTGAAAGCAGGAAAAGAAACGAAGAATTCGTAAGAGATTCTGCAGAACAGCGAAGATCAGAGATTTTTTTAAGGTTGGAGATTGTCCTATCTGGCAATCAGTGGCCCGTATCTGGCACGCTGATATCACGGTTGGTGAACCTTAAACCTACCAAGACCCTGTCCCAGCTCTCTTTTGGTACCTCCCAGTAACAGGGAAACGAGGAAGGGGTCGCCAAAGTCCCCACAGGTGGTGGAGTCTCCTAAAGAAGTACTGCAAACCCACCCTTCGTTTTTCTAGCTCCACTGAGGGACTGGTAAAAATGACCACTGTGACCCGCTCCAAATCCGACACGATGTTGTGCCTCCGCATCTTCCCTGCATCAGCTGAAACGACCACCAGCTCGCAGTTCTAGGGAGACAGAAGAACATGAAGAATGGTACTAAAATTGGACCACAAACTTGTCGCATGAGCATTGTAAGGTGGTCCGTGGCTGTGTTATCGATTTAGTATAAAGTTCCATCTATTGTCTAGAAACCATTAAGTGTTTATTGCATTGCGAGATTGCATAGAAGATTCTGGTACGCAAACTTAGGTGTCTTTGGCCCACCGCTGGCGAGATTCTTCAGCTGCCGTGCGTGGAGCGGTGCTCCTCCCGGCCAATGAAGAAAGGCGCAAATGAGGTTGCCGTGCGGCACCACTGCGGAAAAGGTGGTAAAAAAGATAAAGCGAAGCGAACAGTCAAATCACAGCACCTCTGGTCTTGAGGTCGGCCACGTCCAAAGCGTACTCATAACGGGTGAAATGCCTGAACCGGCTTAACCCAAAGGTTAAGACACTGCTGGCGGATGCCGCGCGTGGAGTGAAGCTCTTCCCGGTCAAGGAAGAAACTGCAGAAAAGAAGTAAGGGTTGCTGTGCGCTGCCGATGTGAAAAGTTGAAGGAAAGGATAACGTAAAGCTTAATCGGTATGTCCAGTAGTATCGCTACGAGAGCTACACATACCACGGCGCCTCTGCTCTAGAGGTCGGCCACGTCCGAAACGCATCTACACTGGTGAAATATGCTTAAACCGGCATACACCAGGAGTGAAGCTTGATGGCCAGGCATGTCACGCCACTTCGGCTCTAGAGGTCGGTCACGCCCGATATACACACCCATACTGGTGAAATATGCCTAAACCGGTTCATACCAGAGGTGAAACTTGAAGGCTACGCATGTCACGGTACCTCTGCTCTAGAGGTCGGTCAAGTCCCAAAAATGTCCATACTGGGATAATATGCCTAAACCGGCTCAACCCAGGGGTAGAGGTCACTAGTGGCGAGGATTCGTCCTCCTGGACAAAAGCTCCATCCTGGTCACAACTAGGAAGGGTAGCGGCCACGACCACAAAATGCTGAAATCGGAGACACTGGACCAGTGCAGTCTAGATAGGCAACCACCTCTCACCCAGCGGGGATGTTTGCGTATCCTAATCACGCTGAGGTTTTCCGATGAGAAAGTCCAACTCAGGATTGGATGGGCAACCACCTCTCACCCGGCGGTGGTATACTGATATCCTAAACACGTCGATTTCTTCCGGTGAGAAAGTCCAACTCTAGACTAAACTGGTGCAACGAAAACCACGGTGTCACGCAGTCCGTTTCAGAGACCCACCAAGAATACAGGCTAAAGCCCTGTGATATTCTGAACCTCTTGTGGTCCTCTCGAGGATCTCGTGTGGTCCTTTCGGGACCACACAGGAGACCAAGGGTCTTAACGAGGACCACAGGCGTAAATTCTGTAGTATCACAGTGCGGTCTTGGTGGTAGAAGCGAACGAAGAAGAAGAAGAAGGTGTATTTGAAAAAGTAGCCCTTGGATGTAAAGAAATAAAAAAAGCTGAGAACCGCTGTCGAAGACTAACCGAGGAAAAAACAATGTAAGTCAATAGAACCTGTCAACAGAAGCCAGAAGATGGAGAACCTGCTAGATACTAGGAAAACTCAGGGGGAAAAAGAAAAAAGGACAGGCGGGAGAGGAAATATGCTCATAAAGTCCCCTAGTTGGCAGAGGAAAATGAAAAACAGCCAAATTGAGGTGAAAAAAAAAAAAAGATCAGTAAATGCGTAGAATGGAGAAACAGTATCAGCAAAGCTACCAGTCCGACACATCAGTCAGTTAAAAGAAAGGAGCGAATGAACAATTTCACTAGAAACAAGATTCCGAGTACTTAAATGTTACATCGAGCCAATTCTGTTTTATGAGTTTAAAGCATGGTCTATGAGTAAGAGAGTACAGCGAGAAATTGAGGCCATGGAAATGTGGTTTATAAGGAGGATGTTGAAGGTACCATGGACATCCAAGAAAAACCAATGAAGAAGTCTTAAGAGAGGCTGGAGTTATAAAGCAAATTATAGCAATGATCGGGGGCAGACAAGCGAGATTTATAGGACATTTCCTGAGAAAAGGAAAATTGCAACACATTGTGGCAAGTGGAAAAATTGAGGGAAGAAGAGACAGAGGAAAACAGAGAGAGAAGTTAGTGGATGGGCTGTCTGGTGGCTAGGAAGAAAGTCACCGGCGGATCTCATAATCACTGCAAAAGACAGGGAATTGTGGAAATGATCGCCTACGCCACGCGGCATGGCACTTAGACTAGAAAAAAAAACTTCTCTGAGAAAAAAAACGTTGTGATCATATTAGATTTCAAACCAGGGATGTACAGAAACTATAAGAGATCTGAAATATGCACGATCTACTTCAGTGCTTCTCAAACGTTTTCGAATTTCTGACCACTTTCCTCTCAGGCTATATTCACGGCGCCCCCATAATACACACATACTATTACAAACACACACACACACACACACCTCAGTTTTACCTGGTACCTATGCTGCTCGCTTCCACGCCTCGGTCACCTTAGAACTTAACTTCCTACCGTCAGTTTCTCCTCATTAGCATCCTTTGCAGCCGATGCGGTAAAGATTTTGGGGGTACAGTATAGCGAGGGATTTGGGAACGGGTTACAGAGGATATTTTTCAGTCCTGCTATGTGGAAAAGAAGCGGGGTTGGGGTGGGGGTGGGGGATGGGGGCGGGAGACAGTGCAATGCTTCTTTAGCAAACTCCACCACCATATAGAATATGGCGATCATTGTCTGGTTAACCGCGCTTTTGGATTTTTGCTAGAAGTGTCAACGGAGACGTGGGGGGGGGGGGGAAGGGTCTTGGTCGGTTATGGTTCGTCAACACTGAATCCAGTATACTAGTTACGGGTCGCTGATTCCCCACATCGGACAAGCTGCTTTCGCTCCCGGTTCACAGAGTACATCCAAAACCCTTCCACCTACTGCCGCCTACAGCTGTTTAACGATGACAAAATGAAACAGGAAGAAGAAAGCACACAGCACTTGTCGTGTTGCCTGTTTAGCATCCACAGTCATACTTAAGCGTAAACCTAAAAAAAAAAGAGCAGCCAACGCGGATGTCACACTCAGCCACTTTTAACTTTTTCCGATCTCCACAGCCTCTTATCCCTTATCTTTTCAAAAATAAATTAGTGCTCACCAAAGGTTGTTTTTTTTTAACTCTTTTTTTTTCAGTTTCCTAAATCTTTCAGCAAATCCAAGTATCTAAGTCCTCGGGTCAGTTTCTGAGGCCATAAAACATGCCAGATAACGAGTACTGACACTCGAAGCCAATTACAGATGGGAGGAATCCTTGTAAAGTTAAAACAGAAACCCAGTTTGGCTTTTTCTTCATTTTTTTTATTTGGGTTTCTAAACCTAAAGTAATACAGCTGAAGCTCAAAGCAGACAAAGAAAAGAACTACTAGTCAGCAGTTAATGTTAAAAATGTATTTTTAAATCATAAACCCGTTAACATTTTTTACGTAACTAGAGAATACCACAGACAGAGTCACACAAAAACAAAAAAACAAAAACAAAAAAAAAATAGAAGAAATTTCCTGCGAATTTACGACAGAATGAAAACCGAAAACGATAATGGGCTTGATTGTCATGGCGAGAAATGAGAGAAGCAAATATGAAATGGCATCCACACAAGAATATAAAAACTGAAATCTGACCGATTTCTCGCTATAAATAAATCTCATTTGTCGCCTAAATCGCTTTCCTCTGACGCAGGATTACCATGAGGACATTCCGGTCTGAGGCTGTTAGAAAAATTAAATTTGTATGAAAACTATAAAAAAAAGGACCCGGGCACAGATAAGGAAACGAAATCTTTAGATAGTGAAGACTTTTAACTCGAGTCGTCAGGAACATTGTTGATTGGTTGCTAGGATGCGACTGACTATGAACAAATATAAAGCAGGCAGTCTGTCTGGTGGTCTTGCAGTTATCTCCCTGTATGAACATTGGAACTGACAAGAACGCCGTTGACTGCATCATTTCCAGTAATAAGATCGGAGATTGCCTGCTGTACGTCAGAGGTGTCCAAAATCTTACTTAACGGATGAGCCACATACGATGAACTTCAGATGTTTGAGAGCCGGAAGACGTGAACAAATGTTACACACACACGCATGGTCTCTGAGTCAGTTACTATCGGTACCCCCCCCCCCCCCCCCGATATAAACAGTGAAAACTCTGCATCATGGCGCTTTCATGAGTTTTGCCTGTATAAAGAAAAGAGAGGAAAAAATACAAAGGGCCACTGGATCCAACAAACGCCTGGTCTTCAAGAGAGTGACCCCCCACTTTTCTCCACCACCACTACCACCACCACTACCACCACCACCACCACTACCACTACCACCACCCCCTCAGTCCACCCATTTGGCCAAGCACACACACTTTTACTGTCACGTGCATAGTCCTTTAGATTTTTTTCATGATAATTCATCATCATCAGGTGCCGCGGCGACTGGCCTTGGCTATTATGTTTCTTCAGAGTACACGATCCTTCATGCAGGCTATCAGCTCAGTTGGTGATCTCCTCTCACACCATCCCGTCAGACTGTCCAGTATCATTTCTCTTGGTCTTCCTCTTGATCTTCTTCCTTCTATTTTTCCTGTTGTTATAACATTTTCGATGCCCCCTCTTCTCATTGCATGTCCTATGAAAGTATATTTTCTCTCTCTTATTTTTTTGGACAAGATTTTTTTTTTGTCTCTCCAGCTCCTCTCATACATTCTTCATTAGTTATTTTTGCTGTCCAGGGGATTCGCAAAATTCTCCTAATAAACCACATTTCTGCTGCTTCCAATGATTTTTGTGCAGGCCTGCCTATTGTCCATGATTCACTTCCATATAACAAGATAGGATCAATATAGCATTTTAGGACTTGTTTTCTAACATTCATTGATAAGGATGTGTTGGATAATGTTTCTCATTCTCTGAAATGTAGCCTTTGCTTGGCCTATTTATTCTATTCGTAATTTCTGTTCTGCGCATTTCCTATCTGAAGTTATTACTGCTCCAAGGTATTTGAATTTCTGCACCTGATTTAGAACAGTTCCGTTTAATTTTATACTGCATTTTGGTGGATTCTGTTTCTTAGGTATAACCATAGTCTCTGTCTTTTTGATGTTTAAAGTAAGGCCTTTCTATTCACTTCCTTTAACGACTTTATTCAAGAGATTTTCCAGGTCTTGTTGGTTCTCAGCTATCAGTACTGTGTCGTCAGTATAACGAAGGTTGTTAACATTGTATCCTCCAATTTTTATGCCTAGTTCTGTGATGATCGTTCTTAGAAAATTCTCGCTGTACAGAGAAAAAACGTCTGGAGATAGTACACATCCTTGTCGCACTCCTTGTTCTATAGGTTGATATTTTCCAGTTCTATTTTCAACTCGAATTGCTGCTTCATGCTGCCAATATAGATGTTTTACAATCCTCAGGTCTTTGCCGTCTATATTGATGTCTTTATGCATTTTAATAATTTCATTATGTTTCACCTTGTCGAATGCCTTGGTGTAATCAATGAACCATACGTAGAGATCTTTCTGTACTTCTAAAGCTCTTTTTGTTAGTGTTCGTAAAACACAAATGGCATTGTGTGCTCTCTTTTCTTCAACAAATCCGAACTGTTCATCTGCTATTTCCATTTTTATCTTTTTCCTTGTTCTTCTCATAATAATTCTCAGAAGTAGCTTCGTTATGTGACATGAGAGATTGATAGTTCGGTGGTCATCACATTCGTTTGCATCTGTTTTCTTTGGTAGTGCTATAAACGTGGATTTCAGCAAATCACTGAGAATATAACCACTGTTGTAAATGTCATTCAGTAACTTGGATATTATTTGTATTCCTATCTCCTCTAGCCCCTCTATTTCTTCTATTGTTATATTATCAGGCCCAGTCGCTTTTCCTTTCTTCATGTGTTTGATGGCATCTATGATTTCATCATCAGGTATTGGTGGTACATCACAGTTTTCAGTATGTGGTGTTAATTCTGGACTTTCTCCCCCATATAGCTCACTGATATACTCTGTCCACCTGTCCACAATGTCTTCTTTTCCAATTAACATTTTACCTTCTTTTGGTTTCAGGCATCATGTGGTATATTTTGTCTTCCTGCCTGTGAGTTCACTAATTCGTTTATGCATGTTTTTTGCTGTCTGTATTATGGGAGTCCTCTATTTATCTGCACTGTTCATTTAACCACACTTCTTTTGCTTCTCTGCATTTGCGTCTTATTTCTTTATTTATCTTGCTATATTTTTCTTCTTTTTTTACTCCTCCTCCTCTCGTCCATCAGTCAGTCCTAAGATGTCGCCTGTGATCCATTTACTTTTAGGGGCTTCTTTTTTCGATGGTATTATCTCCTTAACAGTTTGGTGGATAGAAACTATTAACATTGCCCATTGTTCATCTATACTATCTATCTTTACTATTGCATTGTATCTATTTGTTATAATAACTCTGTATTGTTCTCGTAGTTCTTGGTCATTTTTAAAGAGTTCTATATTCAGTTTGATGTTTCTCATTTTTCTCCATGCTTTCTTTAGCTTTATTCTAATTTTTCCACACAGTGGGTAGTGGTCACTATTGCAGTCAGCAGTTTTTGTTGTCAGTAGTGCATTCCGGAATCGTTTGTTGATTAATACGTAGTCTATCTGATTAAGTCTTTTTGTCTGGGCTGCACCACGTTGCCAGTCTTCGAGGATGTTGTTTAAACCAGGTGTTTCCTACAACCATGCTATGTATTCTTGCACATTCATTTAATTTACTATCTCTGTCATTCCTCTCCCCCAGTCCATAATCACCACCGATGTCTGAAGTTCTTCCTTTACCAACTTTGGCATTAAAATCTCCCATCGCTATAGTAACTTCATGTGACATAATAACTCCAGTAACGTAATATTTATCTCTTGTCAACAACGACTTGTACGACTACTGACTCTCAGCAACAATTTCTCACCTATCAATGCTACTCTTTTAACCTCTGACTCAAATCTAGTGTTAAAATTAGCATGTAAATTCTTAAATATGTTTTACTCATCACGAACATTACACTTTAATTATATTATAATCCACTAGACATGGTCACTGGAGATGAATTTTTTTTAAATCTTAGTTTTTTCTATAAATTGTGGTGTAAAAATTGCATTATTCAACATATTTCTGCGAGCCGCATATTGGAAGTCAAATAACCGCATGTGGCCCGTGGACCGTGTTTTGCCCATCCCTGTTATAAAGATCAATACAAATGCTAGACTGATATTAGGGACGTATACTATTTGCTGTTCAAATCCATGCATAACCCAGTGCAGAATTTGACAGCCAGGTTTTTGTGCATTGAGGAAGAATATCTCCTTCTTATATTACGCTGCAGGCTGTTAAAGAAGAGCTTTTCTCACTTGTTAAGTTGTCTGTGAAAGGGCATACATCAGGGATTCTTAATCATTTTTGCGCTTACAGACTCTCTATTTGATTTTTCACATTTGTCCCCATAATCCTTTCGACTGACTGTCGAAAGCATCATCAACAACATCATCATTTCTAACAGGTACCAATGACATCTAACTATATCAGTTGCTTTGCTTTACATTACGTACGGATACCCAGGAAAAGAACTGAAGAAAGAAAGTTCTAATATAGCAATGTTTTTAAGCAGACAAATTGTTCATACCATCATCATTTTGGTACACACAAAAACCCTGGAGGGAATGAATACCCAAAGTTGCGAACCCCTGACATAGATGTGCTACAAACAAACATCGCACGCAGCAGAGTGGAGTTCACATAGATAGTGGCCAAAAAAAATGTCTTTGCCAAACTTGATTCTTTCAAAGTTTGACCAATAGCGATACAGGAAAATAGCAGGAAAAGCTATGTACAAGTGTATACATACATCTGGTCTCCATGGCAGTCAAATTGCGGACAAATGTATACACACATCTGGTCTCTATGGCAGTCAAATTGCGTACAAATGTATACATACATCTGGTCTCTATGGCAGTCAAAATTGCAGACAAGTGTATACATACATCTGGTCTCTATGGCAGTCAAAATTGCAGATAAGTGTATTCATTAGTCTTGGCCATATAGCAACCAGAGTTAGTGGCAATTGTTTACATACGTCCAAGCCATACCGCAACCAATATTACCTATATGGTTTCCCTGGCTATGTCAGCATACATGGTTGCCTGGCTGTATCACCATAAATGATCTGCCTGTCTGTATCAGTATACATGGTTGCCTGGTTATATCAACATAAATGGTTTGCCTGGCTATATCAACATACATGGTTGCTTGGCTATATCACCACAGTTGGTCCACTGGCTATATCAGCATACGTATTTTGACTGGCTATATCAACATAGCTTTCACTGCACCCTGGGTCTTTCAACGTCACACCCACAAAATTCTGGTTATGTAAGGGCATACAACACCCACATGTGCCTGACTAAATCAGCATAACAGCCACTGTAATAAATTTGTACGACCACGTCAACATAAAGCAGACTAAAATCGCTGCTTCCACACATACAAACCATAGACAGCTAAAGCATAGGCTAAGTAACAAATGAACCTAATTTAGATAAGACAAAACGGTGTTTTTTTACCGTAAAGGGAAAATATCACCTGGTTTTATCAGACTCGCACATACATTCTTTCTTCACTGCGTCACCGATAAAACGCAGTAAAAGACAACCTAGCTTTATCGACTACAAAGTTATCAATAAAACAAATGGTATCCACAGAATATATGGTTAGTAACTTCTGTCATTTGTATATGAATAAATTTACTAATGCTGTGTCTGCTAAGCGATTAGCGGAGATATTTTTGTCTACTTTGCCGTCGTGTCATGTAAACGATATAACAGTGATTATTATGTGCATACATCTGCCTTTAAATAGAAATACAAATCAAATACTCACATCGTTGATTACCGAGAAAACTGGCCTATAGTTTTCCGCTATAAATGTGAAATAGATCCCCGAGTTAAATTACACAACAACTAGTTAATATCGTGTACAAAATTTCCTAAATTAACGCTCACAAACCACTAACCACATCAGCGCACTTGGTTCTCCATATTTCAACACAAACAGTTTGGCCCTGTGGGGAAAATACCTTCAAATTGAGTACGCCAACTTGGTCTATGTAGCGACGAGATAAAGCGGCCAGTACAGCCGACGGTTGTACAAGTTAGCGCCAAGCACAACGGGCCACAGAGAAGTCAGTCTAGGACTTTAAAATGTTAACAATAGACTTCTCTTAGAAAACTGCTCGCTGCTGTGGTCTGTAACATTAGTTTTGCTTTAACTAAAAAAAAAAAAGAAATTAGCGTTGCTAGCATGCATGATTAAGCGGTTAGAAACAGAAACTAACAGTGGAATTACCTAAAATTAAATGACTCATCGACGCTCTAATCATCCTGCCACTATGATGTGATCAAAGCAGTTGAACGAGCTGTTTCTCCCGTCATATTGATTAATTCAGTATTTTTTAAAATCTCTCTAGAAACTCTACCCGGCTGATGTTCATTTTTTTTTAAACGGCAGAGCACAAACAAATAGAAATAATCTAGAAATCTCACAGTTTTTTTTTTCACCTCTTGGCTTCCACAAGCTTCTCACAACTGGTAATGATGTACGCTAAAATGCTCTCTAACACGTGAGAAAGTGCCTCAAGGACTTTAACCGACCCTCACAAGTGCTACAGGTCCTTCCCCTCTCCCTCCCTCCCCCCCCACCCCCATCATCACCACCACCACCGCTTCCTGACCTCTTAATAACAGTGCAAGAATTGTGAAGTGGACTGAGCCAGCGTGTTTAACGAGGCAGTAACTTGATACAGGCCATTAGCACAGCGACGGAAGAAAAGAGCATAAATAGGAACAATGAGACATACACAGCTCATTATTACCTCTGATGGTCAGGGCCATCTTACCTCTCTATAGATCTTGATCTGGGACGTTTATTGATTTCGTACTGTCAGTTATTCTCTCTCTCTCTCTCTCTCTATTTCTCCCCCCCTCTCTCTCTCCCCTCCTCTCCATCAACTGATTGTTTGTTTTACTCAAACTATCTCCAGTTTTTTTTAAAATGAGATTTCAATTACTTCCCCTGTTGTATCACGGGTTTCTCTCTAGGCCTTTTTCCCCCCTCACAAAATCATTCCAAATTCCCTCTGTATCCCACTGTAATCTTGTTTCTATCCTGAGAAAATGTGATATTATCTTTGTACTTAGAAACCTGCAGTCTATCTTTGTGTGGAGAAAATGTGCTTCCTTTCTAAAGAAAAAGACAAAAGAAAAAAGCACTTTACTTCTTGGAAAGTTTACCGCGTATCAAAGACGGTGCTTATGTTAAGAAAAACTGGTTTTCCTCCCTTGTTCTAGTAAACTATGCTTCGTGTGATCAAGACGAATAAGCAAGCACAGTGAGACCAGAGGTCCATTTTGTGCATTGCTTCTGGTGCCTACAGGAGAGTTGTTAGGGAGGCAGAGTTCCGCAAGGGACATGCAAATGACCGACTTTTGGGACCTACAGGAGAGTTGTTAGGGAGGCACAGTTCCGCAAGGGACATGTAAATGACCGACTTTTGGGACCTACAGGAGAGTTGTTAGGGAGGCACAGTTCCGCAAGGGACATGCAAATGACCGGCTTTTGGGACTTACAGGAGAGTTGTTAGGGAGGCAGAGTTCCACAAGGGACATGCAAATGACCGGCTTTTGGGACTTACAGGAGAGTTGTTAGGGAGGCAGAGTTCCACAAGGGACATGCAAATGACTGACTTCTGGGGCCGAAGAACTTCCTCTGTTTTAAGGCAGGGCCTAGAGAACTTCCTCTGTTTTAAGACAGGGCCCTGAGAACTTCCTCTGTTTTAAGGTAGGGCCCAGAGACCTTTCTATGTTTTAAGACAGGGCCCGGGGAACTTCGGAGGGAAAAGGTGTATGTGGGGGGAGGGGGGTATGTGGTTGGGACATAGTGGATGAAAACATAAGTACAAATTAACAGCGCAAACTGGTGAGGTGTGCACGTGTGTCTTTGGGGATGGGGGAGGAATTAGTTTTGCATCGTCTTACAAACTTCCTATGGGGGGGGGGGCCGCGGACGAGACACATTAAACGAAGCTATAAATCACATAACTGCACACCGATATTAACTCCTGCAGAAGAAGGCAGAATCACATAACTGCATGTTGTAGTGCGCATAAAGAAGTACTCCAAACATGGCCAAGAAACACTTAAGGACACTGTTGCTGGTGTCATACTTTCCTTGACCTGACGGCACGCTAAAAGCTGATGTGGTCAGCATTACGCCTGGCCGCCTTTCCCTCTCCATAACTGCACAGAGTAGCAAGGCACTCGAATCAACTCCAGGGTCACTTAGACGCTTGCAATAAGACTTGAACTGCCGACTTGTGCGTGAGAAACGAGTGATGTCGCACAGTAGCCCTGACAAACACTGGTTTTTTAACATACGCAAAGAGCATTTGTTATTTTGATAGACAACATGTCTGAGAACCCAGCATAATACACTGTCCACGCTCCAACGATGACCTCACAAATGAAAAAACTCGCTAGAAGCCGCCAAGAAAAAGTTGTGTGTAGCTTTACAGGGGTCCTGCTGAATCTAGGACCCGGCTTCTTAAACCACCAAAAAGTAACAAACATCAAGACTTCCTTGGCTAATCATGCAGCTAGAAACACAGGTGAGAAGAGCTAAGCTCACTGACTGACTCAGACCAGAAGACCAGCATTCAGTTGTTTCTGTTTCTCTGATAAACGACGTATTGAATCTGGTTTACTGAGTTAAATCTACTCATATTTAAGTTAAAACATAAGAGAAATATTGAAAGACAAAGGAAATATTGAAAGATAAGAGAAACGACGACAGCGTTAAAACTGGTTCCAGTAATAAAGTAGATAGAGGTGCATTGTTCACTTTTATAAAAATTAAAAAAAATACAAAGAGTGAAGAAAGTGGGGAGTAAGAAAGTTTCTGCCAAATGTCCTCACTCTTTCTAACTTTTTTATTCTAAAACTGAACCGCACAGCTCTGTCCACTTCATATTTAAGTTGAATTTCATGCGCCTAAAAAGAAAATAATGCAGCAAATTACCCGCAGAAAGTGAATAGATTTTAATGAACATTTTAACTTATTTCAACTCTAGCTCATACCTTTAGTTAACAGGTTTAGTTCATATAACTTTCGACCTTTTTTTTTAATAAAAAAATAACAAAGGAAATAATCCCCGTAAAGTTCTTTCATTAAAAAAACAGCAAAGGAATTTACCCCATAAAGTTTTTTTTTCATTCTTATTGTTTGTTGTCCAGTGTTCTGAAGTAATCCTGCTTATCTCTGTCATAAATTTGCTACTCAATTTATTTCATATACTAGCTTCAGAAAACAGAATAACTGCTCATAAGGCGGCGTCCACTAGAGTACATCGTGCATACTCCTCCCAGGGCCCAGAGAACTTAATACTTGTATTAACAGAAGTTATCCACGTAGACTCAATGTCAGTGAACGTGTGTGCATGTGTGAGTATGTACGCGTGACACTCAGGGCGGGTTGAATATAAATTTAGATTTGCTCACCTCCAGAGATCTCCCTCTTCTCCCTTCTTCCACCCTCTCTCAACCCCCCCCCCCCCTCCACCTTCCCCACCCCACCTCCACTCATCCACACAAGAAAAGGAAACTCATATCACGGGTGTGAGTTAGGTATTCCGTCAGGCAGGCGCGTCATCTCGTATTTGTAGCAATAGCAAAAATACAAACTACCGGGAAACAATAATTAATTAAAGACTAAAACGCTTAGTGTCACTCTATTAATAAGAATATAGCTAAATATAATCATGTCGTGCCCTCAGCGGAATACAAACAAAAACAGACTGAACTGTATAAATTATTCTAGATCAGTGACTATGGCAGTAAAGGGCTTTCATACATTGATTCTATTTATAACTCAACGACGTGGTGAGATCATCTGAAAGTAGCAAGGACCGTTTTGGTCGTACAATAACGTAATGAGCACTTGAGAAATGTTACGTTTAGGAAAAAGAAGCACATAGGAGGAAGAGAAAGTGAGAGAGACGGAGATAAAGAGGGAGAGAGAAATAAAAGAGAGAGAGAGGGGGGTCGGGAAGGCCTAAATAGATATACAGCTCTAACATGGAAGATTGGTTTCTCTGACTCGAAACAGCCAAATCGGGTTTCCCGTGTCTAATGTCTACAGATCATAACTCCTGCCTAACATCTCTTGTGACCACAGACTATGTAGATATTAACTCCTGCCTAACATCTCTTGTGACCACAGACTATGTAGATATTAACTCCTGCCTAACATTTCTTGTGACCACAGACTGTGTAGATGTTAACTCATGCCTAACATTTCTTGTGACCACAGACTATGTAGATATTAACTCCTGCCTAACATCTCTTGTGACCACAGACTACGTAGATATTAAGTCCTGCCTAACATTTCTTGTGACCACAGACTATGTAGATATTAAGTCCTGCCTAACATTTCTTGTGACCACAGATTATGTAGATGTTAACTCCTGCCTAACATTTCTTGTGACCACAGACTATGTAGATATTAAGTCCTGCCTAACATTTCTTGTGACCACAGACTATGTAGATATTAAGTCCTGCCTAACATTTCTTGTGACCACAGATTATGTAGATGTTAACTCCTGCCTAACATTTCTTGTGACCACAGACTATGTAGATGTTAACTCCTGCCTAAAATCTCTTGTGACCACAGACTATGTAGATATTAACTCCTGCCTAAAATCTCTTGTGACCACAGACTATGTAGATATTAACTCCTGCCTAACATTTCTTGTGACCACAGACTATGTAGATATTAACTCCTGCCTAACATTTCTTGTGACCACAGGCTATGTAGATGTTAACTTCTGCCTAACATCTCTTGTGATCACAGGCTATGTAGATATTAACTTCTGCCTAACATCTCTTGTGACCACAGACTATGTAGATATTAACTCCTGCCTAACATTTCTTGTGACCACAGACTATGTAGATATTAACTCCTGCCTAACATTTCTTGTGACCACAGACTATGTAGATGTTAACTCCTGCCTAACATCTCTTGTGATCACAGGCTATGTAGATATTAATTTCTGCCTAACATCTCTTGTGACCACAGACTATGTAGATATTAACACCTGCCTAACATTTCTTGTGACCACAGACTATGTAGATATTAACTCCTGCCTAACATTTCTTGTGACCACAGACTGTGTAGATATTAACTCCTGCCTAACATCTCCTATGACAATAGATTATGTTTTCTGCTTGAAATGTTTATTGATCACGTCTTCAGGTTGAACTGCCTTCAGACCATGTCCTTGATGTCTACAGATTATATCCAACGCTTCCTTTTTCTGCAGATCATGCCCATAGATAATGTCTTCCGTCTCAAAATTACGCAGACAGTGTCTTCTGTCTCTAAACGCGCCCGCTTATCATGGTCTTCCTCTTCTAATGTCTACAGAACCATGTCTCTAGCTTCTAATATCTACAGATTATATCTAGCGCCTTTCATACCTACAGATATGTCTTCGGTCTACAGTGTGTACAAATCATGTCTCTAAAGTTCAGACAAAATGTTTTCTTGTTACAGACAGACATATATATATATATATATATATATATATATATATATGTATGTTAAAAATTTATTAAAACTTACTTTGATATCTTATTCTCCTTCCTCCGGTTTTAACGTGCTCTGGGATCTAGACAAGGAAACAGGTCACTTCTGTTAATCCTATCGTCACCAGGCTGTGTTTATATAAGCCCCCTCCCCCTTACAATTTCAATTCATGCTCTTTACCTGGGACCGTGTTTATGCTCTTAAATGTTTGTGAAGAGTGCAGGTTTGGCATTTTTATTTAATATCCCACAACTCATTTATAAAGTATATAGAATTTCACTACAGCTTGGCCACTTAAAGGTAGTCTGTAGGAGATCATTGTAAACGTCGAAATTGAAGAGCCTTTCAGAGAAAAGTATAGCAGCATTCATTTGAAAAAAAAACTGCAGAGATCTTCACAGTGCATGATCATCAAGGGAAAGAGCAGAAATTTTCACAGAAGGTGCGAGATCATCAAAGAAAAGTGCAGAAATTTTCACAGAAGGTGCGAGATCATCAAAGAAAAGTGCAGAAATTTTCGCACAAAAAAAATCCCTTCAAATAAAAGTGTAGAAACATTCAATCAACAACAACAACAAAACTCCAGAGATCTTCTCAGAAAGTGCATGATCATCAAAGAAAAGTGCAGAAATTTTCACGGAAAGTGCACGATCATCAAAGAAAAGTGCAGAAATGTTCACATACAAAAAAAAAGCAGAGATATTCACAAAAAGTGCAAAAGATCTTTACAGAAAATACAGAGATCTTCAGGGACGATGTAAAGACCCCTTTCTTCGTGGAAAGTGTAATGATCTTTATAGACTGCGAATATCTTCACGGAAAGTGCACAGGTCTTTACATAAATAGCAAAGATCCGCACAAGAAGCGCAGTGCAGTTTTCTTAATTTCCAAAAGATTGACAGCCAGTCAAGTAATTCACTAAGGCAAGACGTCTGAGACCACCAGCTTTCACATTTTCCAGTACTTTATTCTCGAATGTTCTCGAACTCTGTTGATTTTTTTTTTTTTTTAGATAATGAATTTTTCCAAGTTTTATGCGTCACGGTAAAAAGAGACGAAGCGGGGAGTTGAAATTTTCCAAAAAAATTTATGACCTCTCGCGATTTCTTTACGACTATTTCCCAGAACCTTGATGGCCGCCATTTAATTAACGACAGATGAGATCATGGAAACGATCGGAAATGGGTCTTCAGAGTTTAATCTAGGAGCGTGTCTGGGTATTACTTAAGCAAGAGGGGGTTGTTTACGTTACTTTACCCGTCACTTTACAGGAGGTAAATGTTGTAACTTTAGGTAACGAGATCGGCAGATGAATGTAAAGTATCGGTGTTACGTTGTGAGCTGTGACGGGACAGCGTTGGGGTCCATGGTTCTCCATCTTGCGCGATCATTGGTGTTTCCGGTCAGTTCAAATGCAGTTCTGTTTTCCATGCCACTTGGTCAGTCCATTACGATGTTTTTTCTCTTGGCCTTCCTTTCTTTCTTTTTTTCCCTGGAATTTTCCTAGTCTTTACTAAGTTCTCTAACTTCTATCTTGCCATGACGTGTCCAAGAAACTTTGAACGTCTTTTTTTCTTATTATTTCAACTAGTTTCAGTTGTTCTGAAGCTTCTTTGACGACCTCTTCTTCTGTCTTTCTGTCCGTCCAGAGTATTTGTTATATCTTTTTCCGAAGCCACATCTCCGTTGCTTCCATATTTTTTTTATCATATGTTTGTTAAATGTCGAAGTTTCACCATCATATAGCAACAATGGCTCTATATAGCACTGTAATACTCTTTCCCTCCTTTTTGTGGAACATCTTAATGTCTTCTTCGTGTCATAAAGGGGGGGGGTGGGGTAAAGACACTGTCCGATGAGGCAATCAGCGACCCATAGCTGATATGCTAGCGTCGGGGTTAGCGAAACATAGCTGATATGCTAGAGTGGGGGTTAGCGAAACATAGCTGATATGCTAGCGTCGGTGGTAGAGAACCATAGCTGATATGCTAGCGTCGGTGGTAGAGAACCATAGCTGATATGCTAGCGTCGGTGGTAGAGAACCATAGCTGATATGCTAGCGTCGGGGTTAGAGACCCATAGCTGATATGCTAGCGTCGGGGTTAGAGACTCATAGCTGATATGCTAGCGTCGGGGTTAGCGAACCATAGCTGACCAAGACCCTGTCCCACCTCTCCGTTGGTACCCCTAGGAACAGGCCTAGCCTGGCTAACGGGACAGGGATCACCATAGTCCCTATGGTGGTGGAATCTGCTAGAGAACCATTGCACACCCCTTGCTTTTTATTAGCTGTACTCCGGGACTGAAAAAACAGCCACCATAACCCGATCCCCACGCCGATACGATGTTGTGGCTCAACATCTCTACAGCATCAGCTGCAAAGAACAACAACTCGCAATTACAAGGAGTTCGTACAAGTACATGTCATGTCATGTCATAAAAAAGCTGCTTTCACCTAAATTATTAGTGAATTGTTTACAGCCGTGCGTTTGCCTTCACCAGATACTGTTGTTCCGAGGTAACTGAAGATGTATAGCAGCGTCACTGTAGAGCAGCGTCACTGTATAGCAGCGTCACTGTATGCGTATCATGTTCTAAATGAGAGACTGTAAACACTAAGTGGAATTATTATACACGGAGTGTAAATAATCTACACAAGCACTACAAATATAAGGAATGGAAATAAACATCAGAGAAACAAGCGTTGGAATTGATCATCTGTGGTCTGAGCCTTGTAATTTGGCTGACCAGACAGCGGACTAGGACAAAGAGCGATTCTTTCGGGCACAGAGGATCCCCTATGAAAATGCTTGCTGTATTAAGCGACTCAGAAAGCTATTCTGTTCAATGACGCTATGGTTTTCAAAAAGAACTGGGACCCAGTTGTATCGGATCTACAGGCTCCGCCTTTGCGAGTTTATGCGTTGCATACGTGCTCTGTATGTTTTATGACCTTTTACAACAAATTAAACGTTTACATTTTTTCGTTTTTTTTTTCTTACTGTTTAATCTTCAAGTTTAATCTGTTATCTTTCTTTTCTTTCACAATTTTTCCATGTTCTATCAGTTATTTGCGTATTCTCTCTCTCTCTCTCCCTCACTCTCTCTCTCTCCCTCACTCTCTCTTTAAATCTCTCTTTTCTCTATTTAACCTTCTTTTGGGTTACAGAATAAATACTGCCTTGTACAGGGCCTTTGCCGGCTCTTGCTCTGACAGGGTCTTGGTCACCTGTTGTCCTATAGGGTCTTGGTCAATACTCGTCGTGAAAGTGTCCGGTTGCCTCTTGTCCTGACAGGGTCTCCCTCGGTCGGCTCTTGTTCTCACATGGTCTTGATAAAGTTTCACCTTTTGCCCAGACAGGGTCTTGGAAGTCTCTTTTCCTGATAGGGTCTTGATCGCCTCTTTTTTCTGCCAGAGTATTTGTTATATCTTTTTCCGAAGCCACATCTCCGTTGCTTCCATATTTTTTTTATCATATGTTTGTTAAATGTCGAAGTTTCACCATCATATAGCAACAATGGCTCTATATAGCACTGTAATACTCTTTCCCTCCTTTTTGTGGAACATCTTAATGTCTTCTTCGTGTCATAAAGGGGGGGGGGTGGGGTAAAGACACTGTCCGATGAGGCAATCAGCGACCCATAGCTGATATGCTAGCGTCGGGGTTAGCGAAACATAGCTGATATGCTAGAGTGGGGGTTAGCGAAACATAGCTGATATGCTAGCGTCGGTGGTAGAGAACCATAGCTGATATGCTAGCGTCGGTGGTAGAGAACCATAGCTGATATGCTAGCGTCGGTGGTAGAGAACCATAGCTGATATGCTAGCGTCGGGGTTAGAGACCCATAGCTGATATGCTAGCGTCGGGGTTAGAGACTCATAGCTGATATGCTAGCGTCGGGGTTAGCGAACCATAGCTGACCAAGACCCTGTCCCACCTCTCCGTTGGTACCCCTAGGAACAGGCCTAGCCTGGCTAACGGGACAGGGATCACCATAGTCCCTATGGTGGTGGAATCTGCTAGAGAACCATTGCACACCCCTTGCTTTTTATTAGCTGTACTCCGGGACTGAAAAAACAGCCACCATAACCCGATCCCCACGCCGATACGATGTTGTGGCTCAACATCTCTACAGCATCAGCTGCAAAGAACAACAACTCGCAATTACAAGGAGTTCGTACAAGTACATGTCATGTCATGTCATAAAAAAGCTGCTTTCACCTAAATTATTAGTGAATTGTTTATAGCCGTGCGTTTGCCTTCACCAGATACTGTTGTTCCGAGGTAACTGAAGATGTATAGCAGCGTCACTGTAGAGCAGCGTCACTGTATAGCAGCGTCACTGTATGCGTATCATGTTCTAAATGAGAGACTGTAAACACTAAGTGGAATTATTATACACGGAGTGTAAATAATCTACACAAGCACTACAAATATAAGGAATGGAAATAAACATCAGAGAAACAAGCGTTGGAATTGATCATCTGTGGTCTGAGCCTTGTAATTTGGCTGACCAGACAGCGGACTAGGACAAAGAGCGATTCTTTCGGGCACAGAGGATCCCCTATGAAAATGCTTGCTGTATTAAGCGACTCAGAAAGCTATTCTGTTCAATGACGCTATGGTTTTCAAAAAGAACTGGGACCCAGTTGTATCGGATCTACAGGCTCCGCCTTTGCGAGTTTATGCGTTGCATACGTGCTCTGTATGTTTTATGACCTTTTACAACAAATTAAACGTTTACATTTTTTCGTTTTTTTTTTCTTACTGTTTAATCTTCAAGTTTATCTGTTATCTTTCTTTTCTTTCACAATTTTTCCATGTTCTATCAGTTATTTGCGTATTCTCTCTCTCTCTCTCCCTCACTCTCTCTCTCTCCCTCACTCTCTCTTTAAATCTCTCTTTTCTCTATTTAACCTTCTTTTGGGTTACAGAATAAATACTGCCTTGTACAGGGCCTTTGCCGGCTCTTGCTCTGACAGGGTCTTGGTCACCTGTTGTCCTATAGGGTCTTGGTCAATACTCGTCGTGAAAGTGTCCGGTTGCCTCTTGTCCTGACAGGGTCTCCCTCGGTCGGCTCTTGTTCTCACATGGTCTTGATAAAGTTTCACCTTTTGCCCAGACAGGGTCTTGGAAGTCTCTTTTCCTGATAGGGTCTTGATCGCCTCTTTTTTTCTGCCAGAGTCTTGGTTTCCTTTTGCCATGACAGCGTCCTGGTGATCCGCTTTCCTAGCAGAATAATGGTTGCTTCTTGTCCTGACAATGTCTTGGAAGCATCTTGTTTGATCTTGGTTGCCTCTTTTCCTTACAGGATCTTTACTGCGTCTTTTACTGACAGGGTCGAGATCGCTTCTTGCCGTAAAAGGGTCTTGGTTGCCTCTTGACCTGACAGGTCTTGGTAGCTTCTTGCCCTAAAAGGGTCTTGGCTGCCTCTTGTCCTGACAAGTCTTGTTAGCTTCTTGCCCTAAAAGGGTCTTGGCTGCCTCTTGTCCTGACAAGTCTTGGTAGCTTCTTGTCCTAAAAGGGTCTTGGCTGCCTCTTGTCCTGACAGGTCTTGGTAGCTTCTTGCCCTAAAAGGGCCTTGGTTGCCTCTTGACCTGACAAGTCTTGGTAGCTTCTTGCCCTAAAAGGGTCTTGGCTGCCTCTTGTCCTGACAAGTCTTGGTAGCTTCTTGCCCTAAAAGGGTCTTGGCTGCCTCTTGTCCTGACAATATCTTGGTAGCTTCTTGCCCTAAAAGGGTCTTGGCTGCCTCTTGTCCTGACAAGTCTTGGTAGCTTCTTGTCCTAAAAGGGTCTTGGCTGCCTCTTGTCCTGACAAGTCTTGGTAGCTTCTTGTCCTAAAAGGGTCTTGGCTGCCTCTTGTCCTGACAAGTCTTGGTAGCTTCTTGTCCTAAAAGGGTCTTGGCTGCCTCTTGTCCTGACAAGTCTTGGTAGCTTCTTGTCCTAAAAGGGTCTGGCTGCCTCTTGTCCTGACAAGTCTTGGTAGCTTCTTGTCCTAAAAGGGTCTTGGCTGCCTCTTGTCCTGACAAGTCTTGGTAGCTTCTTGTCCTAAAAGGGTCTTGGCTGCCTCTTGTCCTGACAAGTCTTGGTAGCTTCTTGTCCTAAAAGGGCCTTGGCTGCCTCTTGTCCTGACAAGTCTTGGTAGCTTCTTGTCCTAAAAGGGTCTTGGCTGCCTCTTGTCCTGACAAGTCTTGGTAGCTTCTTGTCCTAAAAGGGTCTTGGCTGCCTCTTGTCCTGACAAGTCTTGGTAGCTTCTTGCTCTAAAAGGGTCTTGGCTGCCTCTTGTCCTGACAAGTCTTGGTAGCTTCTTGTCCTAAAAGGGTCTTGGCTGCCTCTTGTCCTGACAAGTCTTGGTAGCTTCTTGTCCTAAAAGGGTCTTGGCTGCCTCTTGTCCTGACAAGTCTTAGTAGCTTCTTGCCCTAAAAGGGTCTTGGCTGCCTCTTGTCCTGACAATATCTTGGTAGCTTCTTGCCCTAAAAGGGTCTTGGCTGCCTCTTGTCCTGACAAGTCTTGGTAGCTTCTTGCCCTAAAAGGGTCTTGGCTGCCTCTTGTCCTGACAATATCTTGGTAGCTTCTTGTCCTAAAAGGGTCTTGGCTGCCTCTTGTCCTGACAAGTTTTGGTAGCTTCTTGCCCTAAAAGGGTCTTGGCTGCCTCTTGTCCTGACAAGTCTTGGTAGCTTCTTGTCCTAAAAGGGTCTTGGCTGCCTCTTGTCCTGACAAGTCTTGGTAGCTTCTTGTCCTAAAAGGGTCTTGGCTGCCTCTTGTCCTGACAAGTCTTGGTAGCTTCTTGTCCTAAAAGGGTCTTGGCTGCCTCTTGTCCTGACAATATCTTGGTAGCTTCTTGTCCTAAAAGGGTCTTGGTTGCCTCTTGTCCTGACAATATCTTGGTAGCTTCTTGTCCTAAAAGGGTCTTGGCTGCCTCTTGTCCTGACAATATCTTGGTAGCTTCTTGTCCTAAAAGGGTCTTGGCTGCCTCTTGTCCTGACAATATCTTGGTAGCTTCTTGTCCTAAAAGGGTCTTGGCTGCCTCTTGTCCTGACAATATCTTGGTAGCTTCTTGTCCTAAAAGGGTCTTGGCTGCCTCTTGTCCTGACAATATCTTGGTAGCTTCTTGTCCTAAAAGGGTCTTGGTTGCCTCTTGTCCTGACAAGTCTTGGTGGCTTCTTGTCCTAAAAGGGTCTTGGCTGCCTCTTGTCCTGACAATATCTTGGTAGCTTCTTGTCCTAAAAGGGTCTTGGCTGCCTCTTGTCCTGACAAGTCTTGGTAGCTTCTTGTCCTAAAAGGGTCTTGGCTGCCTCTTGTCCTGACAATATCTTGGTAGGTTCTTGTCCTAAAAGGGTCTTGGTTGCCTCTTGTCCTGACAAGTCTTGGTGGCTTCTTGTCCTAAAAGGGTCTTGGCTGCCTCTTGTCCTGATAGGATCTTTGGTAGCTCTGGCTCGAGAGCTCTGTCCCCTTATGGTGTGTCATCAGCTAACATAGTTATCTCCTCTGGCGCTAACCGCATTTAGAACTGATTTAAGTAACATTTTTTTTTATAAATAGGAAACTACGAGACTTTGGTACGGTAAAGTAAGAGAACACCGTTTTGTATGATTAAACCTCGAAAAAATCGTAGACAGAGCACTTTAGTGAGATGTGAGAGAAAGAAAAATCACAAGAGAATTACCCGGGATTCGAACACGGACTCCCTCGTGTCTACTGAGCGGTTACTAAAGACTATGTCAATAAAACACCTTTTTTTGGGGGGTGCTAGTTGGCTAAGTCGATAATACGCTGTCCTCTCGTGGCTAGACGGTTGCTCGTCCTACCGGAGTCCCTGTTCGAATCCCAGGTAATTCTCTTGCAATTTTTCTTTCTCTCACGTCTCATCGGTTACTTTGTTCGCTGGAAGTATTTCATATAAAGCAGTCTAACAGGGTTTACGTGATAAAGGCGGGCTGTACTCACTGGACGACCTTTCCTGTTCCAGATCAATCTCCATTTGCATAACTCCCAGACACACTCTCTTCAATCTCCCATAACTCCCCCCCCCCCCAGTTTTCATAATTAATCCCTCTTCCCCCACCCACCACACACATACACACGTACATGCACACTCACACCCAAACGGCATTTGCAGACGAACATTCCAAGAGATATCAAGATCTCGGTATATATTACAAGTCTAGCTAAAGTAAATGTTTGTGACAATTAGCAAAGAATGACGTTATTTGAATATCTTATGTACTGAATGTGCCTGAAGCAACGTTACCTGTTAAAGAGAGACAGCTTAAGCTATAACTAAAGGAAGTCTTTGCAGAAAAGAGTTTAAAAACTTTTGTTTCAGGAAAGTATGGCATGCGATTTTATCAGTTTTTATAATCAAGGGGAAAAAATCAATTCTTTTAATCCTTAATTAAGTATGTCGCAGAAGGGATTTGGTGACACTTGTTTATGTTTATCTAGCAGTCGGTTACTGAGGGTATATCAAGAAGAACTGCAGCTTTCACGGAGCTTTAGATTATAATTAGAGTGCTATGCTGAGTGAGGAAAGAGTGATTTAGATTATTTTTTTTTAAACGTGATTTAACTAAAGTTACTGATTGGATGCGATAAAATGCGCTATAGTAACAAGGATAAAACACAGTCTGACAGTGATTGATTCTGGCTAGAGATCGGATTTGTTGAACTATGCTTAAGTTAAAACTTTGAGACCAGATTAGATGAAATGTTTTAAGTGGAGCTATACATTTTGTTCTGGTATCACCACAACACCAAAAGGCTCCGGGGTGAGCCCAACCTCTAAAAATGGGTACCAGAGAAATCTGGGAGTGTAATGGGGCCTGGCATGATACTGACCACATAACACCATATTCCCCAGCATACCTTAATGGCACATAAACGGTGATTTTACCTTTTTATAGATTAAATATGGTGAACTGCGCTTAACTTAATGTATAGCACACATTCAAATTAAAGAGAACATTAATAACTTGAAAGGCAAACCGAGTTTCGAATGCGATGGAATGAAGAAGAAAGAGAGGGGTACGATGTGATGAGAGACGAGCGTATGTAAGTTACGGGAAATCTGTTGTCGAATAGAAAAGACAGCTGCTATATTTGGAGAACTAAGGAGACTAGCACGGGGCAAGATTAACACAGATGAGGTAGCATCTAGGAGAGATAGTTCTCTCGTAATTTATCATCCTGTCATCTCTTATGCGGGCCTGAAAACGACACAGTGTACTCAGATCAAAGGAAACAGAACATCTCCACGCTCAGTGTTCTCTCGGAATAATGAACATCAAGTGCTGCGACAAAGTAAACAAATATGAGATTCCGCAGAGTTCTTAGTTTCTCAGAAATGCTGAGAACACTGAAGAGCAGAGTGATTGAGGTGGCTGGCGATCGTGTACCAAGCAAATATTAAACGACCACCTTCTAGGTGAAAGATGATAGGTAAGGATTCTTTAAAAAGAGAAAAAAAAAGTAAACAAAAATATTTGTGAGTCATACATGGGGCGTGTCTTAATCAGTCACAAGAACTGGCAAAAGACTGAGCCAGGTGGAAAACAACCCTACGTAAGGCTGCACTGTTATTAGAGGAGAAAATGAGGACTAATTCTTCTTCTTCGTTTACTCCCCCTCCCTCCGCCTCTTCTTCTTCAGTCTCCCCGGAACCGCGAGCTGGTGTTCTTTGCAGCCGATGCTTAGAAGATGTTGAGGCGCAGCATCGTTGCTTGTGAACGGGACATGGCAGCTATTGGTTTTTTTTCAGCCCCTGAGTACAGCTAAACATCAGGGGGATATGCAATACTTCTTTAGCAGACTCCACCACCATTGGGATTATGAACGATCCCTGGCCCCGAATATCAGGCTAGGTCTGTTAGAGGGGGCGTACTAAGGGAGAGATGGGGGCAGGATTTTGGTCAGCTATTCTTCCAAGTCCTGACACTCATATTTTAGCTATGGGTCACCGAATCCCAAAACGGTCAGCGAGTTCGCTCCCAACCCCCAAAACCGGCTGTTAAAAAGGAAATAATGTCGGCATGTGAAACAAGAGACAGATCTCATGAAACAAACGAACACAGATTCACGTACGTGCGTGCGTGCGTGCGTGCGTGCGTGCGTGCGTGTGTGTATGTGTGTGTGTGAGAGAGAGAGAGAGAGAGAGAGAGAGAGAGAGAGAGAGAGAGAGATTTAGTTACCAGTAATTACCCAGCAACTGTCTATTTGATCTTTGAGGATAATTTCATTCCCTGTCTGTCGCTTTCCCCCACTTGGCAACCCTTTCAGTTACGCCCGTCTATCTCCTCAGTCTTTCATTCACAGCCAGTAATCTCCCCTAAATTTTTTTTTTCCAGACAACGAAAACATCAGGCCGTGACCCGGTGGTACTGCAAACCGGGTCCACCTGTAACGAGATGCGGACCTTACCCCTGGCAATCAATGTGCAGGGCGGCCTCAAACACCTCGTTGGCTCCAAAATAACAAAGTGTACATTCTACAGAAAATGTACATCAAGGGCCTGTATGAAGTAATCAGGGGCGACTAATCCTGAACTCTTGTCTTCTTGAATTCTGCGCCATTTTCCCTTGCTCTGATCTACGATTATTTACATATTAAAAACTTCTTGTGTGTTGTTACGAGTTTTAGAAAGCTTAAATGGGGCAAGGGTTTGCATTAAAGGCAAGATTTACTTCGCTCACTTTCCTTGCTGTTTCAGTATACAGTAAAAATGTATGTTTTACGTTATGCTGAGTGTATCTCTGACGTCCCAAATCTTTAATCACAAACAGTGATTCAGTGATAACTTGTACGTCGAATTCTTTTGATGCTGGCCAGTTGTTCCTGGTGTCTGCTCAGTCACTTATATCTTCATCTGCTGTTGCAAACATGACTAATGAATTGATTATGTTTGGTGTTGTTAACGCTGGAGACCATCCTTCTCCATTCAGACCATTTCCTGTTCTTTGAAATGAGTTCAGTTCCCTTTCAGTCTTTGTACCACCGTATAAGGTCTTTCAGATATGTTTGTTTGTTTTTTTTTTTCCTCTTGGCCCCTTTTCTTTCATTTTGCTTTAGACTTCCAGTGGCTATATATAATATATATATATCACTCTCTTTGTCTTTCTTTCTTTCTCTTCGTCTCTTTTGACTTATAAAATCTTGAAATAAATCTTTGAAACCATTTATGGGCCCCACAACGTTTAAAACCACCTATAAATCCTCTGTACATAGTGTGCACTATAGCCCATGGTCTTGCCTGGACGCTATGGGTTTTTTTTTCTTTTGTCTTTCTGGTCTACAAAATGTCAATAAAAATTAAGCTAATTGAATATCGATCCGCCTATCACAGCCCTGACGTGAGGCACATATACAGTGAGAGGCTATGGTTAACTTTGTTGAAAAATATTAGGAATGTGGTAGTATCGAGCGCTTGTTACTAGGTGGATTACTGTCTCTGTATCCATATGTGTATTATATGTGTATGCATGTTCATATAGATGAAAATAATCGATAGTGAGAGAGAGAGAGAGAAAGTGAGAGAGAAAGTGAGAGAAAGAGAGGGAGAAAGTGAGAAAGAGAGAGAAAGTGAGAGAGAGAGAGGGAGAAAGTGAGAGAGAAAAAGTGAGAGAGAGAAAAAGAGAGAGAAAGTGAGAGAGAGAAAAAGAGAGAGAAAGTGAGAGAGAGAAAAAGAGAGAAAAAGTGAGAGAGAGAAAAAGAGAGAGAAAGTGAGAGAGAGAAATTGAGAGAGAGAGTGAGAAAGTGAGAGAGAGAGAAAGTGAGAGAGAGAGAGAAAGTGAGAGAAAGAGAGGGAAAAAATGAGAGAGAGAGTGAGAAAGTGAGAGAGAGAGTGAGAAAGTGAGAGAGAGTGAGAAAATGAGAGAAAGTGAGAGAAAGAGAGGGAGAAAGTGAGAGAGAGTGTGAGAAAGTGAGAGAGAGAGTGAGAAAATGAGAGAGAGAGAAAGAGAGAGAGAGAGAAAGTGAGAGAAAGAGAGGGAGAAAGTGAGAGAGAGAGTGAGAAAGTGAGAGAGATAAAGAGAGAGAAGTGAGAGAAAGAGAGGGAGAAAGTGAGAAAGAGAGTGAGAAAGTGAGAGAGAGAGAAAGAGAGAGACAGAAAGTGAGAGAAAGAGAGAGAGAAAGTGAGAGAGAGAGGGAGAAAGTGAGAGAGAGAAAGAGAGAGACAAGAGAGAGAGAAACTGTGAGAGAGAAAGAGAGAGAGAAATTGAGAGAGAGAAAGTGAGAGAGAGAAAGTGAGAGAGAGGGAGAAAGTGAGAGAGAGAAAGAGAGAGAGAAAGTGAGAGAGAGAGTGAGAAAGTGAGAGAGAGAGAGAAAGTGAGAGAGAAAGTGAGAGAGAGAAAGAGAGAGAGAAGTAGAGAGAAAGTGAAAGAGAGAAAGAGAGAGAGAAAGTGAGAAAGAGAGGGAGAAAGTGAGAGAGAAAGAGAGAGAGAAAGTGTGAGAGAGAGAAGAGAGGGAGAAAGTGAAAGAGACAAAGAGAGAGAGATAGTGAGAGAGAGAAAGAGAGAGAGAGAGTGCGAGAGAGAAAGTGAGAGAGAAAGTGAGAGAGAGAAGAGGGGAGAAAGAGAGAAGAGGGAGAAAGTGAGAGAGAGAGAGAAAGTGAGAGAGAGAAAGAGAGAGAGAAATTGAGAGAGAGGGAGAAAGTGAGAGAAAGAAAGTGAGAGAGAGAAAGAGAGAGAAAGTGAGAGAGAGAAACAGAGAGGGAAAGAGAGGGAGAAAGTGAGAGAGAGAGAAAGAAAGAGAGAAAATGAGAGAGAAAGGGAGAAAGTTAGAGAAAGGGAGAGAGAAAGTGAGAGAAAGAAAGAGAGAGAAAGTGAGAGAAAAGAGAGAAGAGAGAGAGAGAGAAAGAGAGAGAAAGTGAGAGAGAGAGAGAAAGAGAGAGAAAGTGAGAGAGAGAGAGAAAGAGAGAGAGAAAGAGAGAGAGAGAGAGTCATAATGAAGAATGAGCGACCAATAGTCAAAAACTCTAAACAAAAATGTCAATCACTAGATGACTTAAACTTGACAATTAAGGAAATGGTTGTGGCTTCATTTTGTATATGCATATCGATATCATTTAGCTTTCATGAAACAATTCTGAGAAAATGAAAAGGACGTGAAGCAAAACAATATAGGGAAAAAAACACGTGCAAAAAATCAATAACCTTCAGGAATTTTGGGGTTTAACTTATTTTCTTTCTCTTCTATTTTCTTTGTATTTTTCCGTCACCGTTGGTTGCCTGAGTTCACTCCCCTTCTGTCGTTCTTCTGTTGTCAAGCGCCTTTGCCTGTGCTTGTTCTTTAATGTAATTCCTCTTGGAGGACATAGGTTCCCCCAGAACTACCAGCTGTGAGTTCTTGGTTGTGAGAATCCTTGGACACAAGCATCAAATTGAAAAGGACAATGATGGGGTTTTTTCTATTTTTTTTTTTGTTTTGTTTTTGTAGATAAGGTACAATAAGATAAAAAGCGAGAAAAAAAAGCTAGAAAAAGCCCTCCCTCTTTGTAAGATAGAATAACCATGGCTAAAGGGGAAAAGGCAACACTAGAGAAAAGCTATGAAAATCGACTAATATAACAGTCTAGTACATATCTGAATGGAGATCATTTGCCTGTGTGAAGAATAGACTTAACTAGAAATTTTTTTTTAAAAGGAGGAGGGAGGGAGAATGAGGCGTAATTAGCTGGTCTCTAGGCAGTGAAGGTAGGTTGAATTGTATGGTTCCGTTTTACAACAAGATAGAAAGAGTGAGGAAAGTGGGCAGAAACAAGAATGGTAGAGAGAGGAGAGAGAGAGATGAACATGTATAAATGAGAACATGTAACAATCCAATATTTCGGCAAAGCCTTTTTTCAAGGATCACATTTTGTCCCAGTCTTTCTTACAAGGAGGGTATCGCTAAGTGTTAATTTTTTTTTTATTATCTATTTTCCATATGTTTATCTGCCGTGTTGTTCTTGCATGTGATCCCTGAAGAAGACTTTCCCCCCGAAATATTGCGTTGTTGTATGTTATTCATAGGTGCAGATCTTACTTTCTGCCATTCTTGTTTCTGCCAGCTTTCCTCACTCTTTATGTTTTAATATTTTTGTAAAACCGAACCATAGACCTCAATATACCTTCATTATTAGGTCCTGTTTTTCTGTGGTCGTCGTTTCTCTCGTCTCTAGAGTGGGATCTAACGTTCCTGTGCATCGTCGGCCATGTTAAAAATCTCTCGGCTTTTTTTTTACAAATGCAGTGGTGGACTAGACGGCTGCTCTCTCTCTCTCTCTCTCTCTCTCTCTCTCTCTCTCTCTCTCGCTCTCGCTCTGAACCTAAAGCGCCCAGAGCACATGGGCTTCCGCAAGGGTTTTCCACAAATGCCTGTCCTTTGCCTTTTTTTCTGCTCTTGCCCAGGTAGGTCCTCTATTGCTCAACATCCTCTCTGTTGTTCTTCTCGATGTCTCTTTTGGTCTACCCTTACTTCTGTTCCCCTGTGGTGTCCATCTTAGTGCTATTTTTGGTAGTGAGTTGTCAGTCATTCGGAGCATATGTCCCAACCATCGCCAGCGTCTTTCCTCAATAATTGCTGTCAGTGGCTTCATCTGCATTTCTGTCAACAAGATGTTATTTCTTATGGTATTTGGTCAAAATATTTTTCTAATTCTTCATAAACATTTAGTCTAGAAAGAATTCAACTTGTTTTCTATGGTTTTGGTGATTTTCCAGCATTCACTTCCATAGAGTAGTACACTTAGAACATTACTCTTAATTATCCTGATTTTCGTATTCATGCTTAGTTTTTTAGATTTCCATATAGTCTGCAGCACTGCAAAAGCCTGGTTTGCTCTAGTAAGTCTACTGTTGATGTCCTCTGTGCTATCTCCATTTTCTACTACTCTGCTGCCAAGGTATACAAATTCGTTGACCTCCTCCACTAACTTGCTATCTACTCTGAGTGCATTTCTGTTGTTCACATTTTGCTTCATTAACTTTGTCTTTCCTACGTTGATCTTTAGTCCTATGTTGTTTGCATTCTGAGTTAGCTTGTTTATTTTATCTTGCATATCCTTGTGACTGCTTGATAATAGACAAATGTCGTCCGCAAAGTCAAGGTCCTCCAGCACTGTGTCAAGGGTCCATTGTAATCCTCTGCGTTTGTCTTATGTTGCCTCCTTCATTAACCAGTCTACTGCCAAGATAACTAATGTTGGTAATAGTACACATCCCTTCTTCACTCCTGTTTGTACCCTAAAGCTGCTGGAGGTATGTTCTCCACAAATCACTTTGCACTGAAAACCCTCGTATAGGGCTTTGATTACATTTGCTATCTTATGGGGGAGGTCATGCCATCTTAGGATTTTCCACAGTGCATCTCTATTGACACTGTCAAAGGCTTTCTCAAAATCTATAAACATACATAGACGGCCGCTGCTCAGGCAAAACTCTAGGAAATGTACCACAGAAATGAGAGCAGGACCTTGGTGTGTCCATTCTGCCCGCGACATCCGTTCTTAGGTGGTAGCCGGTAGAGAGCGGCTGAGATGGCAGCTGCTGAGGGAGGGGGGCGGGCGGCTGAAGTAGTAGCTGCTGGGAGGCGGCCGACGTGGCAGCTGCTGGAAGATGGCTGAGGTGGTAGTTGCTGGGGGGCGGGGGCGGCAGAAGCATTAGCTGCTGGGAGGCGGCTGAGATGGCAGCTGCTGGGGGCGGCAGAGGTGGCAGCTGCTGTAAGATGGCTGAGGTGGCAGCTGCTGGAAGATGGCAGAGGTGGCAGCTGCTGGAAGATGGCAGAGGTGGTAGCTGCTGGAAGATGGCTGAGGTGGTAGCTGCTGGGGGGCGGGGGGCGGCAGAAGCATTAGCTGCTGGGAGGCGGCCGAGATGGCAGCTGCTGGGGGCGGCAGAGGTGGCAGCTGCTGTAAGATGGCTGAGGTGGCAGTTGCTGGAAGATGGCAGAGGTGGTAGCTGCTGGAAGATGGCTGAGGTGGTAGCTGCTGGAAGATGGCAGAGGTGGCAGCTGCTGGAAGATGGCAGAGGTGGCAGCTGCTGGAAGATGGCAGAGGTGGCAGCTGCTGGAAGATGGCCGAGGTGGTAGCTTCTGGTGGCGGCAGAGGTGGCAGCTGCTGAGAGGCGGCCAAGGTGGCAGCTGCTAGGAGGCGGCCAATGAGGTAGCCGCTAGGGGCGGCCAATGTGGCAGCTGCTGGAAGATGGCCGAGGTGGTAGCTTCTGGGGACGGCAGAGGTGGCAGCTGCTGGGAGGCGGCCAAGGTGGCAGCTGCTGGGAGGCGGTCGAGAAAATATGGTGAACATCTTGACTGCGATGAAGCTATTTTCCGAAGAAATGAGCGAAGGTTAGGTCATCATCACATACCGTCTTACTCCGTAGGTTGCCGATTCAAAACCCTCTCTCGGCGCGGTTCAGTGAAAACAGATGTACTAGCAAGTAGCTTTAGAGGATGGAGAGTATCTAACCTGCGATTCAAGGCACACCGAGATGTACTAGCAAGTAGCTTTAGAGGATGGAGAATATCTAACCTGCGATTCAAGGCACACCGAGATGCACTGTAGATATGAACTATCAGAAAATGATGAGGTAACCGGAATATCGTATTGGACTAGAAAGCCCCGCTGTAGGGAAAATGGAGACAAAAGCACTCAGTTCTTTGCATTCCAGCTCAGCCCAATAAGTCTTAGTTTATATCTAAGGTGAAATGTTACAGGCTAAAGGGAAATGTTTACAAGCTAAAATGAAATCTTACAACAGTAACAGCAAAGCCGGACCCGGAAGTGTACGAGCATGCAGGTAGAGTAGGAGATGATTAAGCAAATACTGAAAGATTGTGAGAGAGAGAAACAGAAAGAGAGACAAGGAGAGAGACAGAGAGAAAAACAGTGACGGAGGAAAGACACAGAGAGACAGAAAGAGAGACACAGAGAAAGACAGTGAGAGATAGGGAGAGACAGAGTGAAAACACGGAGAGACAGAGTGGCAGAGGGAGACAGACAGACAGACAGTAAGAAAAAGAGGAGAGGGTAGGGGGTTGAAAGAGAAACGGAGACAGACACAGAGAAACAAGTGACAGAGAGAGAGAGAGAGAGAGGGAGAGAGAGAGAGAGAGAAAGATATACACATTTCATTTACACTGCTTTCTGCATCTATTTTGTCTTGAGTATGTGGTTATGTTTTGATGTGCGTGTAGCATCCAAGATGGCCTTTTTACATACAGACTTTCATTTACATGCATTATTTTCACCTTCTCTCTCTCTCTCTCTCTCTCTCTCTCTCTTTCTCTTTCTCATATACACACATTCTTCTCCCTAATGTAGTCGAATAACACTCACTCAAAGACCTAATTAAGGGGGTCGATTCCATAATAACAGCAGATATCTGTCTCTCATATTAGCTTAATCACAGTATCGACCAATTTATGTCATGGAAATCGCCAGACCAATTAGTTCGTGTCACCGTTTGCGTTCACAGCTGAAAATATTAAGACGAGATGACATAGATACATTGACAGAGTGAGAGAAAGAGGGAGAAGAAGAGAGACGAAGAGAGAGAGAGAGAGAGAGGGACAGATACAGAGAGAGAGAGAGACACAAAGAGGGAGTGACATAGAAAGATGGAGAGAGACAGAGGAACAAAGACAGAGGTAGAGACAGACAGAGACAGTGGGTGAGTGACAGAGACAGAGAGACGCAGAGAAAGAGAAGGAGAAAGAGAAACACACGTAGACAGAGAGAGGAAGAGAGACAGGAAGAGAGGAAGAGAGACAGGAAGATAGGGAGAGAGTCAGAAACCGAGAGAGAGACAAAGAGGAAGACAGGGGGAGAGGGATATAAATGGAGAGAGAAACAAAGAGAGAAGGAGAGAGACAGAGAGAAACAAAACGTAAAGAGAGAGAGAGAGAGAGTTAGAGAGACGCAGATTAGAGGGAGAGAGGCAGAGAACCAAGTGAGAGGAAGAGAGGCAGAGAGATGAATGAAGGTGGTAAAAACTTATGTATTATGCGTAACAATAACGTTGAACGTAGCGTGCTTTTCTTAACCTTGTTAAAGATAAAAACTAGATAAAACACAACACAATATGGCATGGTTTTAAAACAAATTTCTTTCTTTCTGTTTTTTCTTTATGCTTTGCACATATTCAATGTTTATCCTTCCTGTTTCATGGCGGTATGACCAACAGAATTTCAGAAGCGCAGATTTTGTTTCCTCTCCACAATTATTAAATTATTTCCAGGACACTGTTCAACAAAATGATTCAGAGCGACGTGAGGAACAACGGAAACAGAAAGGACAAAAGCGGGACAATACTGGACTTGAATTCTTGTGCCTAACAAAACAAAACAAAACAAAAACCTCCCGCAGATCCGAAAGCAGGAAGTAAGTTTTTAACAACATCGCTTTCAAGGGGGTATTCCGTTGCCGAGAATTACATTACAACCCGTTGCGTGTTTTCTTTTGCTTCTACTGTCTCACGGGAACAGAATATACAGATAGTTCTCATGGAAAAGTTGTACTGAGCTTTATTAACAGGAGCCATACAGCATCTCTATAAAATCGTGCTGATTTTCTGGACTTAGAGTGAACATTTTTTTTTAATAGGAAGGAAGCTGGAGCATCGCCACAGAGAAAATTTAAATAATAAATGCTTGGTCATGAGAGAACAGGGGTTGAGAAACGCTGAGCCATATAACGTTTGATCCAGTAGCTTATATTTACAACCTGCACTGCAGCATGCACTGTCAACAATTACCAGTTTGTACATGTAGGCCAAAGCTACATGGCAAATGATGAAGAGGGCGAATATAATCGGTTCACATAAGTGATCACACTTTATAAAGTTGTAGTCCTTTCTCCCAATAATCATTAACAAATATATTTGTATGTGACCGTATCTGACTTCCAAATGTTCTAAGACAAGTCTTGACAAAAGAAAGGCCTAGCAAGGAAGTCCTAGACCTTTATACGAGGTACATGAAAGAATGTAGGGTTAATAGTGGTTTGAATCGATAGCAACGCTGCGCCTTGGGATAAGGGAAATGTGTTCTATCCCCATCAGCGGATAGTGCAGTGTCCTCTCTCCTACAGGAGTTAATGGGTTCGAGAATTGTTTATTCTGTTATAAACTTTCTTTCTTTCAGGTCTAATCTGTGTTATGTAGTACGTGTACGTGTGCTGTTTGAGTACTTGTAACTGTGCTTTTTGAGTACGTATACCTGTGCTGTTTGAGTACTTGTAACTGTGCTTTTTGAGTACGTGTACCTGTGCTTTTTGAGTACGTGTACCTGTGCTGTTTTAGTACGTATACCTGTGCTTTTTGAGTATATGTAACTGTGCTGTTTGAGTACTTGTACCAGTGCTGTTTGAGTATTTGTACCTGTGCTTTTTAGTACTTGTACCTGTGCTTTTTTAGTACTTGTACCTGTGCTTTTTTAGTACTTGTACCTGTGCTGTTTTAGTACTTGTACCTGTGCTTTTTTAGTACTTATACCTGTACTGTTTGAGTACTCGTACCAGTGCTGCTTGAGTACTTGTACCTGTGCTGTTTGAGTACTTGTACCTGTGGTTTTTTAGTATGTGTAACTGTGCTGTTTGAGTACTTGTATCTGTGCGATTTGAGCATGTATACCTGCGCCGAAACCATCCTTCTGCAAAGGAGAACGTATCATCTGTGGTCTCGTTCGATGTGAAATAATGATGACGCTGATGACATAAAACACGAAGATAAATTATTGAGAATCGAAATCTAGTGCTCCTGTCATGTAGACATATGGACAGCCGCCTCAGCCACCCCGTTATTACGTCTGTCTTCACGCAAGTCGCCGACTTAAAACGATACCAGGATCGATTGTCAGAAATTCTTGTCCAATTTGTTTTTCTTATATTTATTCTCTCTCTTATACATGTATTCCTTATATTCTTTCTCTTTCTCCTCACTCTTTCTCTCTTTCCTGTATCTTTTTCTTTGCCTCTTATCTTTGTTTTGTTTTTTTTTCCTCAATCTGTCTCCATGTCTTTCTTTGTTTCTTTCTATTTCTCTCTCTCCTCTCTCTCTCTCTCTCTCTTTCTGTCTATCTCTTTTTTCTCTGTCTCTATCTGGCTTAATCTCTCTCCCTGTCTCTTTCCTTGTTTCTCTCCATTTCTCTTTCTGTCTTTATATATATATATATATATCCCAGTCTCTATCTGTCCTTCTCTATTTCTCTTTCTGTCTATCTCTCTGTCATTCTCTATCGCTTTCTTTCTTTCTCTCTTTATGTGTAGGTGGGTGCGTGTTAAAATCTCCCTACAACAAACAGGAATCCATCAACATTCTTGAGACACGTCATGACAAGACAGAAGACAACCTGACAGTCGCTGGACAAACTAAAAATGGTGGGAGGGGGGAGAGAGAGAGCAGAAGAGCAAGAGAAAAATATCAGCCAATGGGTGGAAAAGTAACTGTATTAGACATACCAAGAGCGTCACTAAAGGGAGAAGTGTAATGTTCAAAGACGGCCGTTGTGACAAGTAGACGAATGAACGAATTCCATAATAAGGTTATTTTCGCTTATTACTGTACTAAATTCTAACTGTTTTCACATATTGGTTACCATATATTTCTTTAGATATTTCTAAACTGTTATTCGTATAGTTTGTAATAATAGCTGTATTTTATGTTTTAGTGCTGATAGAGCACAGTGTTGTACTTTTAACCTCTAATAAATACAAAGCAGATTTTAAAAAAAACCGTTATGCTAAAAGTATTTAAGAGAAAAGTAGGAACAGCTTTATTAATTAACAAGAACAAGTTGTGGCGATAATTATCTCACTATTTTCCTTTATATAACGTCTTAGGTGGACTTGTTTTTCTTTAGCTGACTACATAGTACTGTGCTCTATCAGGTTACTGTGCGTGAGCTGTCAGAGTGAAAGACAGAGGAAGACAGAGAGAGAGACAGACAGACAGAGAGAGAAAGAGACAGATAAAAAGACACTGAGGGAAACAGAAAGAGACAGAAAAAAGACACAGAGGGAAAGTCAGAGATACAGAGAAATAGAAAAAAAGTGATTCAGAGAGAAAAGCAGACAGAAATGTACAAGAAATATACTTGTATATAGAGAAAAAAAGAGAATAAAGAGACGGACAGAGATGGAAAAAGAGACAAAGAAAAAAGACAGAAAGACTGGAAGAGTCGAAAATAGAGACAGAGAGATATAGAGGGACAGAGAAAGATATATACACAGAGAAATTGAGAGAGAGAGAGAGAGAGAGAGAGACTAACAATACAACACTGTGATATATCACTTTACTGTGGGTAAAATGACAAAGAAAAAGACAGAGAGCAACAAAAAGAGAGACAGATAAAAGACAGACAGAGAGAGAGAGAGGGGGGGGGGGAGATACAGAGGGAAAGACGAAGAAAGAGAAAGAAAGACAGACTGACAGATACAGAAGAAAGGACGGAGAGAGAGAGAGAGAGGGAGAGAGAGAGGCAGAGAGAAGAAGCTAACTTGTCCTGTATCACTTTACTGCACGCAAGTCTTGATACGTCTTATTGTTGTGACATTTCAGAAGATAGGCTTTCAAGCAGGTATATGTTAGCTGTTGCAGGAGTTGCTCCAGCATCGTTGCGCAGAGCGGATTTTCTCATGAACCATTCTTCCATTTACTGGATTTGCGTAATCGATACAGCATCAGCAAACATCGCCTGTGTTGTAAGATCTAGTTCGTTTGCGTGTTTGCTACTTTTGTCTTAAAAGTCCGGTCCTAGTTTTCCCTGCAAATGATAATTCATCTTTAACAAATTCTCTCTTCATATAGCTCGTTTTTTTTTTGGGGGGGGGGCAGTTCTTCGAAGTCCTCGTGTCTGATTGGAAATCTATATTGAATATTGTTCAAATTTCCGTGTATCTGATATGTACCCCATAGAAAGCTGCATTAAAATTTATTTCAGACCTGGAAAACAGAATGAAACCCACAATGGGAAATTAAAACCAATTAATATTTGGACAAATGAACAAGATCGAGGGCTTGTCTTATGAGAAATACGCTAGTTTTCCCACAAACACGAACTTGCCAATAATGTGTGAATCTTGTTACCTGAATTGCTTCCTGACTCGCAGTGATGAGAGGATATCTCAACGGAGGAAGTCTACACACAGAATCAATATCTCAGAAAATGTACGCGGTGTGTATATGTGTGTTTGTGTGTGGTGGGGGGGGGGGGAGGGGGAGGGGCATATAACTTCAACGTTCTGTGTTACTCATATTACATGTTTTCCCATCTCCGTTCATCTCTCTCTCTCACTGTCTCTCTCTATCTCTGTCTCTCACCCTATCTCTCTATCTTTCTCTCTCTCCCTCTCTATGTCTGGTTCTCTCTCTCTCTCCCTCTCTGCCGGTCTCCCTATCTTTCTCTGTTTCTGTGTCTTTGTATCTCTCTCTCCCTCTCTGTCTTTGTGCGTCTCTCTCACCATCTCTCTCTATCTCTTTCTCTTTGTCCGTCTCTCACTTTGTTTCTCTCCATCTCACTCTGTCTCTCTCCCCCCTCTCTTCTCTTTGTCTCTCTCTCTCACTTTTTCTCTCTCACTGTCTCTCTCTCTCTCTCTCTGGAGGGGAGAGAGAGAGAGGGAGGGAGGGAAATGTAGAGCTCAAACAGCTGAATGTTGAGAACAGTTAATAAATATGCACGACAACGTTTCCCAACCAGACGTTATTGCTACCCACACAAAGGTCGCGGCCTATCTGAGGTAGAGTTGCCTGAATTATTATAAAAAAAATGTTTTAGAAAATACATTGTGAAATCAAACAATAAACGAAACTTGAAAATGACCTGGTAATAGATAGAAGCTGATGTAATAGAACACATTCGCAGTGGCTGATGGGTAGTTCGAACACGCAGACCCCAGTCTTCTACTTTTAGTCTAGTTGACGTCAAAGTCAAATAAACATAGACGCTGTGCACCATCACTGAACAACGCGACGTAGCGAGGACAGCATGACCCGACGATAAGTTCATGAATGGGTAGAAAAATTTACTGGAAAAGGAGAGGAACGCTGTCAAAAAACAATCTTGCTGCACCACAACTGACAATGTACGTTCCTATGCTGCAGCAGCAGCAGCAACTGTTGAGACAATGCAAGAGTTTCGCTATGAGCTTCCACCTCACCCCGTTTACAGCCTTGATCTGTTGCCATCAGATAATCGTCCACTCGGTCCACTTAAAGAGGCTGTGCCTGGTCGCAGGTTCATGGGGCAGGCCGACCGGCTGGAAAAGCTTCTTCTTCCTCCTTCCAAAAGAATGAATCAGCTGGTGGAGCGACGCAGGAAGTGCATCGACCTGCGGGGAGTAATTATGTAGAGAAGTGCACTGATCTGTGCGCTGTGATTATGTGGAGACCTGCACGACTGATCTGCGCGCTGTGAGTATGTGGAGACCTGCACGACTGATCTGCGCGCTGTGATTATGTGGAGACCTACACGACTGATCTGTGCGCTGTGATTATGTGGAGACCTGCACAATTATTCTGTCATAACATGGAAATCAATCATGGAGTGAAAAGGGTTAAGGACATACTGCCTTAATGTGTGTTTTAATCTATGTCGTAATGAGTTTGAAGTTGTAAAAAATGTGCAAGATTTCTGGGAAATTATTCTGCCTTATGTCTTGAAATGTCAATATTAAAATAACATGAAAACCACGCTTGCTTCTATTCATTCAATTTTTCTTTTAGTTCCCATTATGTTTTCAAACTTTTTTCATAGGTACCGTTGCTGATGTAGGGTCGCGCTCAAGAAAGATTGGGAACCGCTGGTGTGCAGGAGAAGTAAATCACGAAAACAGAATCTGATATAAATATCAAGAAGATAGAAACAAAATATTGTTAAACAAAAATGGAAAGAAAAGAAAAAAAATCATCAAAAATGCACTAATCGTTAAAACAACAACTACTGGGCCACGTGACTGCATATCTCTTGTTTTCTCTCAATCTCTGTCCCGAGATCTTTCTCTAACAACCCAGGGGGTGTGACACTTCATTATCAAGACCAATCAGTAAACGCCTTTACTCGTTTGATTTTGTTTTTAAGATATTGATTTATTGACAGCTGTAAGCAATTACAGACCTGGGACTCAGGCTTTGATACGAAATACACTTTAGTTTCTCATATTACATGTTTTCCCATCTCCGTTCATCTCTCTCTCTCACTGTCTCTCTCTATCTCTGTCTCTCACCCTATCTCTCTATCTTTCTCTCTCTCCCTCTCTATGTCTGGTTCTCTCTCTCTCTCCCTCTCTGCCGGTCTCCCTATCTTTCTCTGTTTCTGTGTCTTTGTATCTCTCTCTCCCTCTCTGTCTTTGTGCGTCTCTCTCACCATCTCTCTCTATCTCTTTCTCTTTGTCCGTCTCTCACTTTGTTTCTCTCCATCTCACTCTGTCTCTCTCCCCCTCTTTCTCTTTGTCTCTCTCACTGTCTCTCTCTCTCTCTCTCTGGAGGGGAGAGAGAGAGGGAGGGAGGGACATGTAGAGCTCAAACAGCTGAATGTTGAGAACAGTTAATAAATATGCACGACAACGTTTCCCAACCAGACGTTATTGCTACCCACACAAAGGTCGCGGCCTATCTGAGGTAGAGTTGCCTGAATTATTATAAAAAAAATGTTTTAGAAAATACATTGTGAAATCAAACAATAAACGAAACTTGAAAATGACCTGGTAATAGATAGAAGCTGATGTAATAGAACACATTCGCAGTGGCTGATGGGTAGTTCGAACACGCAGACCCCAGTCTTCTACTTTTAGTCTAGTTGACGTCAAAGTCAAATAAACATAGACGCTGTGCACCATCACTGAACAACGCGACGTAGTGAGGACAGCATGACCCGACGATAAGTTCATGAATGGGTAGAAAAATTTACTGGAAAAGGAGAGGAACGCTGTCAAAAAACAATCTTGCTGCACCACAACTGACAATGTACGTTCCTATGCTGCAGCAGCAGCAGCAACTGTTGAGACAATGCAAGAGTTTCGCTATGAGCTTCCACCTCACCCCGTTTACAGCCTTGATCTGTTGCCATCAGATAATCGTCCACTCGGTCCACTTAAAGAGGCTGTGCCTGGTCGCAGGTTCATGGGGCAGGCCGACCGGCTGGAAAAGCTTCTTCTTCCTCCTTCCAAAAGAATGAATCAGCTGGTGGAGCGACGCAGGAAGTGCATCGACCTGCGGGGAGTAATTATGTAGAGAAGTGCACTGATCTGTGCGCTGTGATTATGTGGAGACCTGCACGACTGATCTGCGCGCTGTGAGTATGTGGAGACCTGCACGACTGATCTGCGCGCTGTGATTATGTGGAGACCTACACGACTGATCTGTGCGCTGTGATTATGTGGAGACCTGCACAATTATTCTGGCATAACATGGAAATCAATCCTGGAGTGAAAAGGGTTAAGGACATACTGCCTTAATGTGTGTTTTAATCTATGTCGTAATGAGTTTGAAGTTTTAAAAAATGTGCAAGATTTCTGGGAAATTATTCTGCCTTATGTCTTGAAATGGCAATATTAAAATAACATGAAAACCACACTTGCTTCTATTCATTCAATTTTTCTTTTAGTTCCGATTACTTTTTCAAACCTTTTTCATAGTTACCGTTGCTGATGTAGGGTCGCGCTCAAGAAAGATTGGGAACCGCTGGTGTGCAGGAGAAGTAAATCACGAAAACAGAATCTGATATAAATATCAAGAAGATAGAAACAAAATACTGTTAAACAAAAATAGGAAGAAAAGAAAAAAAATCATCAAAAAATGCACTAATCGTTAAAACAACAACTACTGGGCCACGTGACTGCGTATCTCTTGTTTTCTCTCAATCTCTGTCCCGAGATCTTTCTCTAACAACCCAGGGGGTGTGACACTTCATTATCAAGACCAATCAGTAAACGCCTTTACTCGTTTGATTTTGTTTTTAAGATATTGATTTATTGACAGCTGTAAGCAATTACAGACCTGGGACTCAGGCTTTGATACGAAATACACTTTGGTTTCACAAATTATTTACCTCAACTATCACATTTTCTCACCAAACCAACTAGTAAACACATGAAAGATCACTGGATTTCTGTAGACCAACATTCTTTTCCATCTAAAAGTTCTATGTTGGATTCTTGTATACATATTCCAAGCAGAGAAGAAAAAAAAACAAGAATAAAATGGTCCACAGAACTTGGTGAAGAACTATTGACAGCACGTGACGGCTGGGGCATGACATAAGTGCTGCTGTCTACAGACAGACTGTCACAAATGTTGCTGCCTACAGATACACTGTCACAAGTTCTGCTGCTTACAGACAAGACTGTCACAAGTTCTGGTGCCTACAGACAGACTGTCACAAATGCTACTGTATTCAGACAGACTGTCACAATTTCTGCTGCCTACAGACAGACTGTCACAAGTGCTGGTGCCTACATACGGACTGTCACAAGTTCTGCTGCTTATAGACAGACTGTCACAAGTTCTGCTGCTTATAGACAGACTGTCACAAGTGCTGGTGCCTATAGACTGTCACAAGTTCTGCTGCTTATAGACAGACTGTCACAAGTGCTGGTGCCTATAGACTGTCACAAGTTCTGCTGCTTATAGACAGACTGTCACAAGTTCTGCTGCTTATAGACAGACTGTCACAAGTTCTGCTGCTTATAGACAGACTGTCACAAGTTCTGCTGCTTATAAACAGACTGTCACAAGTTCTGCTGCTTATCGACAGACTGTCACAAGTTCTGCTGCTTATAGACAGACTGTCACAAGTTCTGCTGCTTATAGACAGACTGTCACAAGTGCTGGTGCCTATAGACTGTCACAAGTTCTGCTGCTTATAGACAGACTGTCACAAGTGCTGGTGCCTATAGACTGTCACAAGTTCTGCTGCTTATAGACAGACTGTCACAAGTTCTGCTGCTTATAGACAGACTGTCACAAGTTCTGCTGCTTATAGACAGACTGTCACAAGTTCTGGTGCCTATAGACTGTCACAAGTTCTGCTGCTTATAGACAGACTGTCACAAGTTCTGCTGCTTATAGACAGACTGTCACAAGTTCTGCTGCCTACAGACAGACTGTCACAAGTGCTGCTGCCTACATACGGACTGTCACAAGTTCTGGTGCCTACAGACAGACTGTCACAAGTGCTGCTACCTACAAACAGACTGTCACAAGTGCTGCTACCTACAGACAGACTGTCACAAGTGCTGGTGCCTACAGACAGACTGCCATAAATGCTGCTGTCTACAGACAGACTGTCACAATTTCTGCTGCTTACAGACACTGTCACAAATGCTGCTGTCTACAGACAGACTGTCACGAGTGCTACCTACAGACAGATTGTCACAAGTTCTGCTGCCTACAGACAGACTGTCACAAGTGCTACTGTATTCAGACAGACTGTCACAATTTCTGCTGCCTACAGACAGACTGTCACAAGTGCTGCTGCCTACAGACAGACTGTCACAAGTTCTGCTGCTTATAGACAGACTGTCACAAGTTCTGCTGCTTACAGACAGACTGTCACAAGTTCTGCTGCTTACAGACAGACTGTCACAAGTGCTGGTGCCTATAGACTGTCACAAGTTCTGCTGCCTACAGACAGACTGTCACAAGTGCTGCTGCCTACATACGGACTGTCACAAGTTCTGCTGCCTACAGACAGACTGTCACAAGTGCTGCTACCTATAGACAGACTGTCACAAGTGCTGCTACCTACAGACAGACTGTCACAAGTGCTGGTGCCTACAGACAGACTGCCATAAATGCTGCTGTCTACAGACAGACTGTCACAATTTCTGCTGCTTACAGACAGACTGTCACAAATGCTGCTGTCTACAGACAGACTGTCACGAGTGCTACCTACAGACAGATTGTCACAAGTTCTGCTGCCTACAGACAGACTGTCACAAGTGCTACCTACAGACAGACTGTCACAAGTAAAAGTGAGGGAGAATTTGTTTCGCTTGTGAGGTCCCACATATCGTTCTACTGGGAACTTCTTTTGTCTATCGGATGGACGGACAGACAGACAAACAGACAGACGGACGGATAGATAGATAGATAGATAGATAGATAGATAGATAGATAGATAGATAGATAGATAGATAGATAGATAGATAGATAGATAGATAGATAGATAGATAGATAGATAGATAGATATTGAATGTTTGGATGTAAGATAGATAACTCATTTGAGAATTGGAATATTTGTATAAAATGATTTATCTTCTAAAGTAATCAGCTGTTTGTGAGTAGAGTCCAACTGCTTGTCTCGGAATGCACGAGGGTCACGGATGGGGAGTGATAGGAAAAAGGTCAGGTGAGAGAGAAATCATATGACTGAGGGACAGTTGTGTTTTGTGTATCGTCTGAGACAGACGTAGATAAGGGTGTTAGAAATGTTGTGGTTTAGTCAAATAGATGTAGAGTAGAGTGTATTAGGCTGTTCTGATGGCGACAGTAGTCTGCCGGGAACATATATTGTGTCGTGGAGATGTCCAGTCTCTTGTCCATGGATTTTGTTGATGCCTTTGTCGTTCTCGTCATATCGCTCATCGACTCATCGTCACGCCGTGCATCATTAAAGTCACTTCAACTGTAAAGTTGCTGCTTCTGTATTACTATTTCCACTGAGAGAGAATGAACCTGGGAGCAAAAAGGTCTGTGAAGTGACTAACAAAACAGACGCAAAACAACGTAGAATAGTAATGTAAGAAAGAACTAATTGTGGACAGTAGTGGAAATAAACACAGAAATGAATAGCAGTACAGTTTACATTCTACACACAAAGAATCACCCAAGAATCCTGCTTTAGATAGATAGATAGATAGATAGATAGATAGATAGATAGATAGATAGATAGATAGATAGATAGATAGATAGATAGATAGATAGATAGATAGATAGATAGATAGATAGATAGATAGATAGATAGATAGATAGATAGATAGATAGATAGATAGATATTGAATGTTTGGATGTAAGATAGATAACTCATTTGAGAATTGGAATATTTGTATAAAATGATTTATCTTCTAAAGTAATCAGCTGTTTGTGAGTAGAGTCCAACTGCTTGTCTCGGAATGCACGAGGGTCACGGATGGGGAGTGATAGGAAAAAGGTCAGGTGAGAGAGAAATCATATGACTGAGGGACAGTTGTGTTTTGTGTATCGTCTGAGACAGACGTAGATTAGGGTGTTAGAAATGTTGTGGTTTAGTCAAATAGATGTAGAGTAGAGTGTATTAGGCTGTTCTGATGGCGACAGTAGTCTGCCGGGAACATATATTGTGTCGTGGAGATGCCCAGTCTCTTGTCCATGGATTTTGTTGATGCCTTTGTCGTTCTCGTCATATCGCTCATCGACTCATCGTCACGCCGTGCATCATTAAAGTCACTTCAACTGTAAAGTTGCTGCTTCTGTATTACTATTTCCACTGAGAGAGAATGAACCTGGGAGCAAAAAGGTCTGTGAAGTGACTAACAAAACAGACGCAAAACAACGTAGAATAGTAATGTAAGAAAGAACTAATTGTGGACAGTAGTGGAAATAAACACAGAAATGAATAGCAATACAGTTTACATTCTACACACAAAGAATCACCCAAGAATCCTGCTTTAGATAGATAGATAGATAGATAGATAGATAGATAGATAGATAGATAGATAGATAGATAGATAGATAGATAGATAGATAGATAGATAGATAGATAGATAGATAGATAGATAGATAGATAGATAGATAGATAGATAGATAGATAGATAGATAGATAGATAGAATAAGACAGACAGACAGACAGATAGATAGATAGATAGATAGATAGATAGATAGATAGATAGATAGATAGATAGATAGATAGATAGATAGATAGATAGATAGATAGATAGATAGATAGATAGATAGATAGATAGATAGATAGATGTGTTAAAAACCTACTATCCTCAGATCCACTTAGACCTCTGCGTCAACAAAACGTGTTTTTTTTTGTTTTCTCTGAATCGTTTGTGAACACAAATTAAGAGAACAAAACATGAGCATCTCTGGAACAATTTTACCTTTTATACGAAGGATAAAATATAAAAATCCAGCGAAAGTTTTAAGGAAAAAAAAACAGACGACACATGTTAAGGACTATAACCTTGAATATAAAACAAAACTCTCACACAAAATGTAAATAATTCTACACATTGAAACACCTAAATTGGTATTATTTCCGGGTCCAACGGAGGGGGGTGGAGGAAGGGGAATAGGGCGTTCATCCAAAGAATGGTTTTGGGGCCTGGAATCTTCCACTGTTTTATATAGGCGGGGTATTTGGATGGTTTCCCCTGTTTTATATAGGCGGGGTACTTGGATGATTTCCCCTGTTTTATATAGGCGGAGTAAGTGGAGGGTTTTCCCTATTTTATATAGGCGGGGTACCTGGATGGTTTCCCCTGTTTTATATAGGCGGAGTAAGTGGAGGGTTTTCCCTATTTTATATAGGCGGGGTACCTGGATGGTTTTCCCTGTTTTATATATGTGGAGTAAGTGGATAGTTTTCCCTGTTTTATACAAGCGGAGTAAGTGGATGGTTTTCTTGTTTTATATAGGCGGAGTAAGTAGATGGTTTTCCCTGTTTTATATATGCGAGGTACTTGGATGGTTTTCTCTTTTTTATATAGTTCTGCACTACCTTAAAAAATTGCTGTCCGGATAAATAGTTCTGCACTACCTTACAAAATTCCTGCCTGGATAAATATTTCTGCACTACTTTACAAAATTCCTGTCCGGATAAATATTTCTGCACTACCTTACAAAATTCCTGTCCAGATAAATAGTTCTGCACTACCTTACAAAATTCCTGTCCGGATAAATATTTCTGCACTACCTTCAAAAATTGCTGTCCGTATAAATAGTTCTGCACTACCTTACAAAATTGCTGTCCGGATAAATAGTTCTGCAATGTCTTACAAAATTCCTGCCCGAGGCTTTAACTTCACTCTTGCTGTTAAGTTTCAGAAAATAATTTGAAATAATGACCTACAGCAGTACCCCATTCATACAGGTCGAAATTCGACAAGTTACAAACATCAAAAGTAGCACAGTTGTACAAACATTAAGAAGCACAGTTAATTATGATTTCTTTTTTTTTGCACTAACCTCTTTGATATCTCAGCCATAGCACAGTTCGACGGTCAGCAAGGGTGTGATTTTACATCCAGTTAACTCCCCTTGTCCGAAAGATTGCAGTACTTAACGAAATTTTACCGTCCAGCATTCACGAATCACAGTGTAACGCACAAGTTCATCAAGCTACTGCACATCACTAGAACGTCAGGCTACAAGAAAATTATAAGCAACCGTGTGTTCCTAACTTACAACTGTGATGTACAAAGCTTTCAGCGCTTGCCCGTGGGGGTGGGGGGGGCCACTATTTCAGTTCGTGTGGGTTATTTTTATTCACAAACAGCACAAAGATTTTATGTGGGATATTTTAACACACGCGATAAGGAAGTAAATTGTTATTTTAACTAGGTACACTCCACAGATAAATATACGGAAATTTTATATCCACAGTAGAGAGATCAGATGCAAGGCAGATAACAGCCCGGCTCAAGTTTCGCCTGCCACTGTACAGTTAAACCAAGAGATTCTAAGAGGAATTTTGTAAACTATTTTAAGGTCCCCAATTTTTTTCAGCGTCTTGTCTCTGGAGTCCTCGGATCCCTATAAGGCCTTTTACCCACCGGCTCTTTGACTCTCTAGGATCCAGAAGGATACACCGGGTTCACCCTCTCTCACTGGGCCCCGTCTAAGAGGAATTTTGTAAACTATTTTAAGGTCCCCAATTTTTTTCAGCGTCTTGTCTCTGGAGTCCTCGGATCCCTATAAGGCCTTTTACCCACCGGCTCTTTGACTCTCTAGGATCCAGAAGGATACACCGGGTTCACCCTCTCTCACTGGGCCCCGTTCCATCTATCACATGACCCTCCCAGAAGCTGATCATTATTATTAAACGTCTCCATTGTCCAGGCAGAGTGCAACAGATTCTGGAACAGACGTTGGGCTGCATTTCGTTCATCAACTCGTGTACCTAGTTCTCATGTTAGGGCTGAAATACGAGGCACACCAAAATCAAGGTCAGTGCTGTCGTTAGACCTAATAGGCAACCCACGAGGGGGCAGACCTCAGATTGGCGTAGCACTTGTCTGTTGCTAACTTTTCTTCCTTTCTTTTTTCCTCTCCTTGACTGTTTTTGTAAAACTTGTGCCATACACGGTTCCAAGAAAAGGACCGCCATAATCGGAAATGAGGGGGAGGATAAGCTCTCCACTCTCAGTTAAATGTCTCCAGGGCATGCGACTTAAACAGCCTCTGACAGCCAAGCCCTACTCCTGGCCTATTTTCCTGCCGGAACAAACAAGAGAAGGGGCGAAAGGCCAGTAACTGGCGCGGGCAAAACCAGATGTTTCGGGTCGACGGAACTCGACAACCCGGGGAGTGGACTAGGGGAGGCGGGGGTGGACACCCCGGGGACTGGACTTCATCTAGGAGAAGAGAAACTCTGACTTTAACCATTGCCGACTTGCAGGGCAGTCTCTGATTAGAACCAGGGTCTAACGGAGTAAACCAGACAGAGATCCGATGGTAGGCAACTGGAAACCATCACCGCACTTCCCAAGGATATATCACGCACAACCACAATTTATACATTTCTACCACACACCTGGGCCTGAATTCTGAGTCACAATTTTATACACATTGGCAGTTAGTATTTCGTTGGAGGTAAAACAACATAACACAGGACATTAACTAGTACGTGCTCAGTAAACACGGATACTACCATATTATTTTGCTCATCAAAGCAGTGTACACATTCCAAAACTCCTTCCTTTAACATAAACGCCCTCTTCGAAATGAAAGCGTACATGTTAATACCTTCCACTACTTTCATGCAAAATTATATAGCTGTAATCTCCTCACGGAGTTTCTCTGCCGAAATATTAACGATCATCGAGCCCCATTTTAAAATCGGACATCGCGTAGAAGTCATGCTGAAATAAAAAAAAAAACAACATAATAACAGAAGATAAATGATCTGTATTACGTTTTTAGCACACAGTTAATATCTTAGTCTTTCACTGTAAAGATTACTGCAATTCGAGATAAACGGATAATGTATATATATATATAAAATTTTATATTTTGCTCTGCTGTTGCTATAAGGTGCTTGGTTGAATTTCAACCGCTTCTCGTTTGTTGTTTATAGAAATCGTTCCTAGTGGAACTAAGACTGCACCCATAACACCTTTCTCCAGGTCCAACCTTTCATTTAATACACGTGCTGCAGCAAAACCACCAAACATAACCAATTGTTCGTCTATCATACAACAAATATTGACGCTGGACATCACTAACATCACACCAGAAAATCACGGCCAAAAACTATCATACTGGATCCATGAGAAATGAGTGGTTATCTTTATTAACGAAAACCAGACAATCACATAAAACAACCACGACTGGATGATAACCAAAACCAGTGGACGGACAATCACATTGGAACATCGTGCACACAGAGAGCAAACACTCAAAATCCAAGAACACAAAACATGGGATCAACGTCAACATTACTCTTTTACAAAAAAACATAAATAAATAAATAAAAAAACACTGCACCATGGAACCTTTTTATGGGCCTTCTCTGAGAACAACCATCTCAAGGCCATTCAAGGGCAAATATTTCGTGTAAGTCGTTAACTACGATAAACAGTCTTCTGCACGGCAGAATGCTCTACACAGAAGACAACATCAAAATCTTCTACTAGAATACTCAAGATATCGTCATTAAAACATATGAAAAAAATATTCATAAAAACATAATAACCCCATACTCATGGATGACGCATAACAGTCATAAATTTGTAACAAACATCAATGCGCCATCAAATGACAAATTAAAACAACAAAATCACAGATGAATGCACCATAAAATTCACGAGCTCTTTATGACAACCCACTTCTTGTAAGCTCGACACAAAGCAAAAACATTATTTCATATTATTTTACCATGAAACACATCAAAAGAAAACTGTGCTTTTCAATGCATAAAAACTGAAGCACAAAATTGCGCAGTGACTTATTAATTACATATTCACTCACTCTCACTTCTCACTAGTATTTCTCACCTCGAAACATGTTTACCACGTGACAGGTTCCACGAGACAGTTCTAGCAACTATATAACGAAAGATTTCAAACCAAAATTTACAATAACTCACAAAAAATATACAATTAACACCAAAAGACTTACACTACATGAGGTCGGCTCGTATATTTGGGATCATCACAAGCAACAGTTATTTTCCCATATCACAATATCAGCGCACTTCAACAACTACAAGCCCAGTTATTCCACGAAAACGGCTCCCCCAAAGAACATGCTACCCGGCCATCGCCTCCAGCGAAAATGAACTGACCAGCCTCGACTACACACTACATGCTTACACGCTGGTCAGTCCCTTGACTACACCCGATGTTATGCTTACCTTGATCTTCCGAACCGGTGGTTTTCGGAAAGCCAAAACTTCTCAGTTACTTTCACAGGCAGTGGTCACGTGTTAAGTAAACCTAAACTGTTTCAAATAGGTTTTTCTTTCATCTTCCAGGTGTTTTACCGTCTGTAGCATTCAATCACCTTCTTTGCGCTAAAATGTAATCTATTTGGTTCCTGGTTTTCCCATCCGGTGATGTCCATGTGTAAAGTCTTCTTGGATGTTGTTTAAAAAGTGTGTTAGCGATCATTAACTCATTTTTCATGCAAAACGCCATTAGATTGTCACCTGCCTCATTTCTTTGTCCTATGCTAAATTTCCCTACAACATGTCCTTCGTCTTCTGCTCTTTCTGTACCAATTTTTGCATTAAAACCACCCATTATTAATACAATATCATTTTTCCGTACCTGGTCTAAGATCACTTAAGGTGGAGGTCAAGTATAACATCAGCAAAAACTTTACCAGGTGCTGATTGTGACACGGACCTTGAGTTATTAATAGCAGACATGAAGATAAAGATAAAAAAGACCGTTAGGGGATCAATACCACTTCGCTTTGATCTTCCAAATATACCAGAACAATACGGTATAGAAGTGAAGAACCGTTTCGAAATCCTGATGGCTGTACAGGAGGAGATGACACCAGATGAATTGGCTACGCAGGCCAAAGATATCTTAATAACAACAGCTAAAGACATGGTTCCAGTAAAGAAAACACAAAAGAATGGATGGATTACATAAGGCACACTAGAACTGATAAAACAACGTAGAGAAATGAAGACGCAATGCAAAGTGACAAACAACAACAAAGAGGAATATAAATCTTTAACAAAAGAAATACGAAGAAACATAAGAATAGACAAAAAACAATACATACAAGATTGTTGTGAAAGAATAGAAGGACATCAGAAGTGTGGAAGAGATAGTGAAATGTTTAAAGAAATGAAGACATTGACGAGAAATGTCACACCTAAGCTAAATGTAATTTGTGATGAGATGGGGAATACCTTGACAGAGACAATAAATTCTAGAAAGATGGAAGGAATATTGCAAAGGAATGTATGAAACAACCGTCTGTGGAAGCAGAAATCAACAGTGTGAATTATTATTGGAGGAGAAAGAATCCAAACCGACAATAGAAAAAGTTTTATGGGCAATAAAGAATCTGAAAAATAGTAAATCACCAGGATGTGATGAGATAATAGCTGAATTTATTAAAGCAGGAGGAAAGGAGTGTGCAACAATCTATCATGCACTATGTAAAAAGATATGGCATTCAGGTATTTGGCCAAAAGAATGGAAAAGAACTGTATTCATACCACTGCCAAAAAGGGTAATCTGAAATTATGCACAAACTACAGATCTGTTGCCCTGATTAGTCATGCCAGTAAAATTCTGTTAAAAATCATAATGGGTAGACTTTGAAAGAAAATAGAAGAAGAAGTCAATATAGTCCAAACAGGTTTCAGGCAAGGAAGAGGATCAAGAGATCATGTATTCAATTTAAGATTCATTCATTCATTTGCATGTCCCTTGCGGAACTTTGCCTCCCAAACAGCACTCCTGTAGGCCTCTCGGTTGTGAGCAAGATGGCCTGCTGCTGTTGCATCCATTTCCAGATCGTCAACGATGTCTTGCAGCCATCTTCGTTAATAATTAATAGTAGAAAAATGCAGAGAGTTTAATGTGAATCTATATTTATCTTTTATAGACTACTCAAAGGCATTTTATTGTGTACAACACCAGAAACTGTGGTAAATAATGGAAAAAATGGGATTTCCAACACACTTGATACAATTAACATCACTGCTGTATCCAGACCAACGAGCAGCAGTAAGAATAAATGGTGAAACAACAATTGGTTTGACATAAAACAAGGGGTCCGTCAGGGATGCATATTATCACCCTACTTATTTAACTTGTATACCGAAAATATAATGAGGAATGTTAGAGAAGATGTAGACAAAGAATATTACAATGCCAGAACAATTGGAGGTTATGAAATACCAGAGATTAGATATGCTGATGACACAGTATTATTGTCTACAATACAAAAAGGAATGGAAAAACTAATTACATCAGTCCGTAAGAACAGCGAAAAGCAAAACCTCTATCTTAATGCAAAGAAACCTAAATTGATGACAACTGACAAAACAAACAAGGCAGCTGAAATATGTATCAATGGGGAAAAACTGGAAGAAGTGGAGAGTTTTGAATATCTTGGATCAGTACTAACTAATAATGGAGATACAATGAGGGAAATTAAAAGGACATCTACCACTCTTCAGAAAGTAAAACAAATAAAGAATCTGTAGAGAGGAGCAGACAGAACTACAAAAATAAGATTTTTAAAGGCATGCATCTTTTCCATCGCAACACATGCCTGTGAGACCTGGACACTTGACAAAACAGCTGAGAAACAAATAAATGCCTTTGAATGTAAATGCTATAAAAGAGTTCTCCAAATATCGTGGACACAAAAAAGAACAAATATATCTATACTACAAGAGCTTAATATTGAAGAAGGCTGGCTAGTAAAGAGGATTAAGTAGAGAAAATTATTAAATATTTTGGACACATTAAACGTCATGATAATTTGGAAAAGACCGTATTGGAAGGATACATAATGGGAAAAAGAAAGAGAGGAAGACCAAAACGAAGATGACTGCAAGACATCGTTGACGATCTGCAAATGGATGCAGCAGCAGCAGCAGGCCGTCTTGCTCACAACCGAGAGGCCTACAGGAGTGCTGTTTGGGAGGCAAAGTTCCGCAAAGGACATCCAAATGAATGATGAATGAGCATTCAGTCAGAGATATGAAATATAACGAAGAGCCAGTAGTTAGCCTCTGCATAATTTGCTTATTCTTTCCCATAAAACGTAGTCAGAAGTTGATCCTAACAACAGCTAAAGGCATCTAACTGTTAAGACACTAATAAAGTTTTTTAAATCGTATTAAAGTTTCATCACAGCCTACACAGACTTCATGAAGCATTTGTTCTACATGTTCACAATACTTTCTGAAGCACATAAAGCCTGTTAATTTGGCCTCTCTTAACAATGTCCTTTTCAGAGTTTCACGCGGTCTGCCTCTTTTTCTTTGGCCTGTTGTGTTCCACTTGATAGCTTGTTTTGGCATTCTCTGATCATTTCTTCTCATCAAGTGACCAACATATGTCCATCTCCTTTTCCTTATCACCCATGAGACTGGTTGTTGTTCAGTCATCATTCTTATCTCTGCATTGTTCTTGAATTCGTTCCACTTGATGCCGAGTATTTTCCTTATGCATTTGTTTTTAAAAAGTCTTCATATATATTTTTTTTTCAATAAGTCACGTGGGCAACATTTCGTGTGGGAATCTTCGTGAGAAATCATCTGCAGAATATAATCTACTAATTAACCGCTATTAGGAAGTTCCTCTGTATCAAATATCAGCCCCTGGAAACTGTGAAACACTCAGGAAGGAGCGTAGATCTTAAGTGACGGAGACTGCTGCTCTTTCTTGCAGACGCAATCTGGATCCTATTGATCTTCCTGTTTACTTCAAGAGCCTCAAAATCTTCGAGTGTTTCTCTCTCTCTCTTCTCTCTTTCTCTTCTCTCTCTCTTTCTCTCTCTCTCTCTCTCTCTATCTCTCTCTGAGCCTTAAGTGCCCAGGGCACATGGGGCTTCCGCAAGGGTTTTCTACAAATGCCCGTCCTCTGCCTTTTTTTCTGCTCTTGCCCAGGTGAGCCCTTTATTGCTCAACATCCTTTCTGTTGTTCTTCTCCATGTCTCTTGTGGTCTACCCTTACTTCTGTTCCCCTGTAGTGTCCATCTTAGTGCTATTTTTGGTAGTGAGTTGTCAGTCATTCGGAGCACATGTCCCAACCATCGCCAGTGTCTTTTCCTCAATAATTGCTGTCATTGGCTTCATCTGCATTTCTGCCAACAAGGTGTTATTTCTTATGGTGTTTGGCTAAATTATTTTTCTATTTCTTCATAAACATTTAGTGTGGAAAGAATTCAACTTGTTTTCTATGGTTGTGGTGATTTTCAAGCATTCACTTCCATAGAGTAGTACACTTAGAACATTACTCTTAAATATCCTGATTTTCGTATTCATGCTTATTTTTTTTTATTTCCATATAGTCTGTAGCATTGCAAAAGCCTGGTTTGCTCTAGTAAGTCTGCTGTTGATGTCCTCTATGCTGTCTCCATTTTCTACTTTCTACTGCCAAGATATACAAATTCATTGACCTCCTCTACTAACTTGCTATCTACTCTGAGTGTTTAGTAGCAGAAAAACTTCAGCCAGGAGATGAAAACTAAGTGTCTGCAACGCTTTGCGACGGAACACTGCGTATTACTTACAAATCAAGCGGGAGAACGAAGGCAGATACGCGTCTATATCTAGGAGTTAGTGTCACAGTATAAAGTCAGGTAGAAATGATTCTCAAATTGTGAACTGAGGAGGGCTGTGAACGTAGCAGTTTCTTGTTGATTTAGATTTTGTATTTATTGTTATGTTGTGTAGTTATGTCTCCGATTTGATGAAAACAGAAAACCGGTCTCTCCAATATTCCGCCTTACCTAGCTTCTTTCTTCCAACCATCTTGGCTATTCAAGTTTGCACTACTTCCTGTTGTAAATTTCGAAATATATTTTAGAGTATACAATACTTACTAAATGTAAAACTACTTATTTTCAAGTTTTCTGGAAAAAAATATAAGTTTACTCTATTTTTATGTTTTAAAAACGTGGACCGTCTTTTGACAGGAAGTCACTGCTTACTCGGCTCCATGAAGTTGGCTTTACGTCCAATTAGGCCGTGGGTCGTGTGTTTTCAGTCGCTGTGTGCTGAAAGAGCGAGGTGAATATCGGAGCACTTACGAACGTGTCCAGCGTGCACACTTAACATCATCACTCCTCTGTTCCCAGCGGGGCATAAGACATCAAGAAAGGTTCTCCAACCAGTCCTGTTCTAAGCAGGTCTAGATACCTCAAACCGTGTCTTTCCTGCTTTCTTTAGTTCTTCCTGTATTGTGTGTCTCCATGCCCCCATTGGCCTGGTCCTTTCCCTTGAGGTGTCTAGGTCAGAGGTGTCTTGATCTTTCTTTTCGTAGTATGTGGTCCAGCCATTTCCATCTTTGTCTTTTGACCTCCTTATGAGAAACATATTAACCAACACATTCTTATCAATGAATGTTAGAAAACGAGTCCTAAAATGCTATATTGAACCTATCTTGTTATATGGAAGTGAATCATGGACAATAGGCAAGTCTGCACAAAAATCATTGGAAGCAACAGAAATGTGGTTTATTAGAAGAGTGTTGTGAATCCCCTGGACAGCAAAAATAATTAATGAAGAATATATGAGTAGAGAAAGAGAGACAAAAAATCTTGTCAAAAAGATAAGAGAGAGACAATGTACTTTCATAGGACATGCAATGAGAAGAGGGGGCATTGAAAATATTATAACAGGAAAAATAGAAGGAAGAAGATCAAGAGGAAGACCAAGAGAAATGATACTGGACAGTCCGACGGAATGGTGTGAGAGGAGATCACCAAGTGAGCTGATGGCCTGCATGAAGGATCGTGTACTCTGGAGAAGCATAATAGCCAACGCCAGTCGGCACGGCACATGATGATGATGATGAGTGATATTCTCAATACCCGTTCGTTGTATTACTTCCTAGCTTGTCACAAGTTCTTCCCAGTGTATCCTTAACGTTCTCTTAAGGTATCTTCCCTTAGACTCTCCCAGTCTACTTTCAGTTCTCTCTCTGGATCTCCATGTTTCGGCTGCATATAATAAAGTAGAACGAACATTGGATTTATAGATTCTGAGCTTGAGGTTTGTTTGGAGAAGTGGAGATCTCCATAAGTTTACTAATTTGTTAAATTCCTGACATGCCTATTCAATTTTTGCGGATAAATTTTTTCTCCGTATTGCTGTCTGCTGAAATGAGTCTGTTACCCTTTCCATAACATATCGAAAAATCATCTCCCTTTTTTTTCCTGTTTTCTGTTTGTAAGATGTAAAAAAGAGTTACAAAGTTATAAACGTGGAATTTTGCAACTAAATAAATGTAACAGCTTGTTTGCTGCATTCTACCCGTTCAGAAAAGTAAACAGAACGAAGATGTAATGATTTCAGCACGTTATGCTTAATATAAAAGGACAAAAAAAGAGGTAGTCTGGTGCTAATGAATTTCAAATTTTTATGAAAACCTTTTTCTTTAAAACGTTCACGATGCTGGAAAGCTGATCCTCCAGGAGCCGCCAAGATTAGGAACTGTCAGTTACCTTTCCTCAGAGTCCGCGATGATGTATTGATAGCAATGAATTTTCCAGAGGAAAATGAAGCCTGGTTTCTGTTAGGATTTACCACAAGCGTCCGAGGTGGATTTGGTAGACGTAGGCACGATGGTTACAACCAGGAAAACCGGGGATGAAAGAGTTAATCCTTTCATACGTACTTTTAATATAAAGGCATAGTTCGCACAATGGAAATTTATTAACATCTTCAGCAAATTCTTATCTTTTGTTACCTTTCGGGAAACCTTTTTTTAAAAAGTTTTCTGTTATTAATATAAAAAAAAGATAATGTGTTATTTTGAAGCGAATATACCCATACTACAAGAATGTAATATTGAAGAAGGTTGGTTACTAACGAAGATTAAATAGCAACATCTTAAGTATTTTGAACATATTAAACGTCATGAGAGCATGGAGATGATAGTCTTGGAGGGGTACATACTGTTGAAAAACAAAGAGAGGAAGAACAAAGCGAAGATGGCAACAAGACATTGTTGATGATTTACGAATGGATGCATCAGCAGCAGGACATCTTGCTTTACAACCGGGAGGCCTTCAAGAGAGCTGTCCAGGATTCGTTTTGTAAACCAGGTGCCACCAGACGGTCAACAAGGGGAAACACCAAAGATGGTATTTTTAGAAGCATGATCACAAACGCTATCCCGTTAATAATAATAATAATAATAAACACAGTGGCGAAACATGATCATCAGTGTCTATCGGAAACAACAATTTCAAACGTAGAAACAGCTTTTCTTTCGTTACATAAGATGTCTTTTACATTTTTACTCCTCTAACAATCGCGAACACGCGAGAACGTGACATGGATTACACTGTGATAGAGGGGGGAAGTTGGGTTAATGTTAATCCTTCATTGATTATTTTCAAGATAAATTGAGGGACGCTTTCGTGATGTTAATCCTGTATTTTATGTTACCCTGAGAGATGTTAGTAAGTGATGATTTGATTTGTGGCCAAGTGAAGAGGTGGGAATAATGAATGAATGAATGAATGAATGAATGAATGAATATTGAAAGATCAAGTGAAAATTTACCTGAAACAAACTATCAGCCTAGAGCATCATGACCGAAACAATCAGTCAGTGGAAAATCTGAAGATATGACAGATAAAAACGAAAAGACAAAACAGATAAATAAACAGACAAACAAACGAACAAATAGGAATATCAAGCATGGATTAATGAGACAGTGAAATACATGAACGTACGGCACATCAAAGACGTACAAAAAAACTATTATAAATGAAATAATGAAAAAATGAAATGTATGAAGATGTGATATTATATAAAGCAACGGGGGTGGGGGGGGGGTGTGGAGAGAGAGAGAGAGAGAGAGAGAGAGAGAGAAATCAGGAATACTGTGAATAGCTAAGTAAAACTTCGACAAGAAATAAAGCCACAATAAGTCACAAATGTCACAGATGTAAAGCAAAATGACGGTAAAAGTAATCAGCTAATGAAAAATGCTACAGGAGCAGTGAATAACATAATTATTCAGTTCATGACTCTGTGATCGAATGTAAAAATGTTTAGCAAATTACGCGGGTGTAAAATAGTTACTTGCTGCGTATTACTCTACTGTGTTTATTCTTTAGTGTTTATCTATATTTTCACCTCTTCTCTCCCATCTTGTTTCCCTACGCCTTTCTTCTTTTATCTTTATCGTCGTCAATGAAGATTTCTTTGGTGTTGCTGGCTTAATCCGCTAGCCTTATTCTGCTGAGTTTGGTGCCCAGTGAAGTAGAGCGGTACCTGGAGCACCCTCAGTAGCGGCTCCGCTCCTGACGATCCACCACCCGGGCTCTTTTCCCCTCCCAGATGATGTACACCCAAGCTCCCCTACCCGGCTTTTAGTTTGTTGGAAAAATAAGTTATGACCTCACTCGCCTCTCGCGCCGCCAGCAATAAATTACTACTAAAAAAAAAAAAAAGCATTCATTGATCAAGGCAAAATAAGGTTAGGGTTATTGACAACACCAGACGCCACACACGACATGTATCTCCACAGAAATGAACATCGAGCACGGAAAACGTTGACCATGTCATGAACATCAGCATGAACAAAAACAGAGGCGGCACTCCAAGTAACGTTATTAACTATTCAAAGCTCTACAAATCTCTTTTCTTCAGTAACTCTTGTAATGCATATTTCTTATTAATAAAGAGCTGGCTACACTCCCTTAACACAATATAAGAGTTACATGTCAACCCGCACATAACACATATACACAGAAACTCTTCCTGCGCCAAACATTTAACACATAGAGTGCAAATATGAATGATTCAATGACACATTAATTAACCAATTATGACTCATTGACGATAATGAAAGATGAACATAGCATATTATTATAATTCCACGTGCGATCGACACTGAGCAGCACAAACACGTGCGCACCATACGAAACACATAGGATGACATTTCAGTGTCCATAACCAAAAGGTGAAACATGTGAATATATGAATGCATATTAATGAAAAGAAATGATGAAAACTATACATTTCAAATCTTACCTTACTGAACAAATTAACAATTAACACTAAACAATGAACAATGAGCACTTCTCACGGTACGTACTTACACAAAACTCCATATCCGACGTACGAAAACTTACATACAACGTTACCAACATGAGCCGGCAGGGAAACTGCACCTGGGTTCATAGCTTGACAGTCCTTTTAACCAGTATCATATATATACGAAGCTGCATCAGACACATCAGGTGTACCACGACACACAGCTCCCCCAGATATCGTGCTGCCCCGCTACAAGGCCCCGAGCCAGCTGAACGATCTAACACATTACGCTCTCCACCTGACCAACACATCACGTTAAAAACCACAAGGTAGGTTGACCAGTGACCCTTCGGAACAGCCGATTTTGAAAGACCAAGCCCAGCCCACCTCACACAGGGGTGAATCAAAATGAGAGTTAGAAAATTTGAATTATACGAAATTTTTGTTTAGTACAGCAAAAATTTTGGTAAAACTCTTTTTTTTTCAATTCTGTCATCCTGCTTTCCAGTGTGTTTGCGCCAAAGCTCTAATTTTTCGATATAGTCCTCTTGATTTCCAATGTGTATGAGCCAAAGCTCTATTTTTTAATATAGTCCTCTTGATTTCCGATGCATTTGCGCCATTATTCTATTCACAAATGTTTGGTCCTCCGATTCAAAGCGCTGCAGATTCAGTTCAGTGCCGAAACACGAGCATCTGTCACTTCAGCTGTCAAACCACGTGGCATTCATTTAGCCGGCAATATATATATATATATACCAGCTCTTTATGAATGATACTGAACACGGGGATACAACTGATGGGTGGTTACCTCGTATGACAGCATACACAACCTGGATGGCAGCCCAGGACGGTCAGACCCGTGTAAGTTTGTTATACCTGTCTTGAAATTCGCCACTCATTTATAAACTTCAGTCTTAAACATTCACTCATCGCCATACACCGTAGACATTCCACAGTGTACATCCGAAGTGTTCAGATCTTTGACGGACAAGAATCGAATGAAAGAATTCATTTCTTCCTTAGAGTATATCTGCAATGTAGCCGCCACCTTGACAAGGGCTATTCTCGGCTCACTGCTTAGCGACGGTGGCGCCATCTTTTTACTGACGTCACTAACCTTGGTGCTAAAAGTTGATACTACTAAGGGATTTCTATCTGTTCTTTCGGAAATTTTATTTTTACATTTTTTTTAAACTGTCATTTGATTCAACCTCGTAAATTTCCTCGAGCTAGACTGTATATATTGAATAACACTATTATTTGATGAGAAATAGATGTAGTAACAGAATATGAAGAATATAATACGGCAAGGTCCCAACATGGAACTTAATCCATACAATGCAAATAGGCTATGCTTGGAAAAAAAAAACTGCTAGATCTGGGAGCACTTCAGCTGTCTAAATGATAGAGTGCAAACAGGCATTCTAGGCTCGTAAATTAAGGGTGTAAAGCGTTTGAGAGGGAACGTAAAGTATACAATCTCAGAGAAGCTGAAAGTGGCTAGCAATGAAAACGTCTAGAGCACACGCGAGCACATCATAACTGTTAGGATGTTGCGTGCTTCCAATGAGGAATTCGATGCGAGTGGGAATGTCTAAAAACAGAAGACGGCGAGAAACTCGAGCTGTGTTTGTAAGATTTTAAATAGACTCCAGGATCGAAGACAAAGGGGGGGGGGGGGGACGAAGAGTCGAAAAAAACAAAACAAAACCAGAACAATAGAGAAGCGCTAGAGTGGAGGCAAAATGAAGGTGTACGGAGCAGTCTTACGAAACGAAATATTTTTAAAAAGTAGAAAGGGGAGAAAGTAAGTAGAGTGAGATACTAAAACACTAAAATGATTGTAAAAGTCAACTAGTAAGTCAATATTTCGGCAAAAAAAGACCCTGCTTTTCATGAATGTGCACATACTCTTCTGTCAGAGTGGAATGTAGTTTTATGTGCATGCATATATATATATATATATATATATATATATATATATATATACAGGAAACTCTCTACTGTAGAGAGCGGAACAACAACACAACTCATTCAGATCATCAGAGGAAGTACATCCCTCAGACAAGTATTTCGGCCCTATTAAACTCCTGACACTCTAAAGGACGTGGGCCCCTCTGGGTCATGACCCCCAGAGGTCTTGTGAGTTGTTGCTTTTTTTTTGTCCCGGGATTGAACCCTATATTAATATATACAAGGTCAGACAATTAAGTAATGAGACTAATTCCATAAAAAAGAAAATAAACAACAGCTGAAGATATAACCTGCATTTTATTCAAAGTAAGCCCCTTGTGCACTGATACAGCGAATGGCACGATCTAACAAACATTGGAACGACCTCTGTAGTTCTTCTGTTGGTATGGCCCTTAAACTCGATGTTACGGCCCTTTGGATGTCATCAGTATCGTCAAAGAAGCGTCCTTTCAATGGTAACTTTAATTTTGGGAATAGAAAATAATTGCAGGGAGACAAATCTGGGGAATAGGGTAGATGGTTGAGAACACACACTTGTTTTGGGCCATAAATTAAATTCCTGTACAACTACCTCTCGGTGCGCCGATGCATTATCATGAAGAAGGAAAAAAAAATGTCAGGTGTTGAATACTCGGGTTGGACTAGGAGAATCCTTTTCAATAGGCATTTCAAAATACAGTCTGTCCCTCTGGAATAAATTCTTTGTGAATAACTTCTTCGCTGTCATAGAAGCACACCACTTTCTACTTTTGAAGACGGAATTTTTTGCCTTTTGGTGATGATGGTGACTTCCACTGAGCATTTTGGTGTTTAGTTGTGGGATCATAGCGGAAAATCCATGTTTCATTCTCTGCAACAATAAAATTTAAGAAATTTTTATTTCCGCGACACGTTTTGATGATGTCTTTTGCGTACTCAACACAATGATCCTTCTGGTCATCAGACAACGAATGTGGTGTAAACCGGCAAGCAACTTTTTCTTGCCCAAATCTTCCACTAAAATTTCACGAATGGTCTCTCGGTTAACATCAAATTCATCTATCATCATCCTCATAGTCAAACAACGATCTCCTTGTATCCGTTCTCCGACTTTTGCAATGAATTTCTCACTACGAACAGAAATTGAGCGTCTATTCCATGTCTAGTTGCATTTGTAATCGTTTCTACACCACTTTTGAATCGTGAAAACACCTGAATATTTGTGCACGAGATAAACAGTTATCCCCATAAACTTGTCGCATCAATTCAACTGTCTCAATGGCACTTTCTCAGAGTTTTAAACAGAATTTAATGTTAGCTTTTTGCTCCATGCTGATTACATAACAGTGCACCTCTAACTAGGTCGACAGAATGGTGGCTCGTTTGTCGTCAGCTTATCGGGCGGCGATGAAAAGTTGCCAGATCATAGATGAAGGTTGCCTCTTTGGGCTCCATGCTTTGCTTCATAGATGGCATTTTTGTCTTGGCCATAATAAAATCAGTCTCATTACTTAATTGTCGGATTTTGTGTGTGTGTGTGTATGTGTGTATATATATATATGTTTGATATTTGCTTTCGTCCTCGACTAAGGCATTATTTGAGTATCACAAAGAATTAGTTAGAAACGCAGTCACATAGAAAACGAATCTGCATAAGGACAGAACGTCCTCTGAAGGTGAAACTATCTGGGGGAACTCAGCTGCGAGTAGACCGAACCGTGACAAGTAAGCGTGGAAGCTGCTGTCGGTCATTATGCAAATCCAGATATGACAGATTCCGTCACGAGGATAGATCTTCATCAAAACGATGTTTGGCAAGTTCCGCAGCAGCAAATATGTACTTCAGAATCGTCCTTTAAGCCAATAAAATTTTTCAAATGCGATATAACACAAAGCTTCCACCCAGTATAGTGATTTAGCACAGCGGTATATGATTAGAATTCTCCTGTGTGGTTTACCGCCGCCCAGATGTGGGAAGAAGAGAATAGGACCACTGCCACCTTCCACGTATGTCGACTAAGGAGTTTGGGGGGTAGGTCAACTACCTGTTCACCACCCCCCCCCTCCCTTTTTTCCCCTTTAAAAAAATGAAGGCGTTGCAGAAACATAGAGAGGAAACTCAAAAAACTATGTCTTGGAAAAGAAACGGACTCTGATAACAGAGCAGATGAAGTTCTGCAGTCAAAGCCGAAAGGAAGCCGCAGAACCGACATATCAGCCGAGTGCTGTGATGACAGTGCTCAGAGACAAGGGATAAACGTAGAAAGAAGCAGAGAATAATTCCACGAACAGGGATGACTGGAAAGACTTTATCCGTGGCCTACGCTCTCAAGAGAGTGAAAGACGACGACGACGACGATGACGATGATGATGATGTGGTTAGAATTACAAAAATAGTTGACAAAGTACTTCAGACATGAGAGAAGAAAAACTGACAGGCAACTGACCTCGGACTCGAACCATGGACTCAGGGCGAGTATTCGCCTAACTAAGAGAAACAGTGCAAATGTCCTGTCATAGATTTTATTCGGTTTTTTGGGGTTTTTTTTTGGTCAGGCGACAGCTCCCCATTACGGAGTCTGTGGTTCGAATCCCAGGTAATTTTTTGTTGTTGCCAATTTTCTTTCTCTTTGTTACTATAAACCTTCCATATTTATCCCCTTTTTTTTAAAAATACACACGAATCTAAAATTGTTTGAAACAAATCGGTCATTTTAACTGTTTCTATTATTCTAAAATATATTGTGAAGTATTACCGTAATATGTTATTTAATTAATGTGTTTCAATAATTAATATTTTCCAACCGCTAATTGTACTCCTTATATTCGGTGATCTTTTGAGAGGTTTTAGAATTGTCAGGCGCATTATAAAGATTCTGAGCAAATAATGTAAGGGAAATAATCGAGTTATTTATTTCAACCACTCCGGATTCCACGTCATTTTTCACGCTCGTTTCCCCTGATTATCAAGATAAAGGAACGGATACATGCAGCTAAGCAAAACTATACGCAATAAATACGATGAGACTGAAATGTATTTTATGCTTTGCAATTGTAAATATGGAACATTTGTTACATTTCTTTTCACCTTTTCTTATTAGAGTCTTATGTCCTCTTCCTAGCGTCTTCGAGATGAAAACCTTACTTCACCACATCTTTTCCCCTTCACCTTTTTCTCTACTCATTAGCCGTTCTGCTGTTGTAATCTAAGACCCTCATTTCCCCCTTTAAAAAAGGGCCCTCCAGAGCCATGCTATGGCTGGAAACTTCCCAGAACGATTGGCCCAGCCTGTTCCTCGCAATAACTTCTGGTGTCGGCGGAACAAATATGCTTTTTTTCGTAGGTTTGTGGGCCGTTCGATACTACATGCACCTTAATAAATATGAACGCTTTCTCTCCATGCACTCTATCATTTCTCTCTATACATTCTATCATTTCTCTCTATACATTATATCATTTCTCTCCATACATTCTATGAGTTCTCTTCATATATTCTAACATTTCTCTCCATACATTCTATCAGTTCTCTCCATACATTATGTCATCTCTCTCCATACATTCTATCAGTTGTCTCCATATATTCTATCATTTCTCTCCATGCATTCTATCAGTTCTCTCCATACATTATGTCATCTCTCTCCATACATTCTATCAGTTGTCTCCATATATTCTATCATTTCTCTCCATGCATTCTATCAGTTCTCTCCATATATTCTATCATTTCTCTCCATACATTCTACGAGTTCTCTCCATATATTCTATCATTTCTCTCAGTACACTCTATCATATTTTTCTCCATAAACCCTGTCAGTTCTCTCCAGACATTCTATCAATTCTCCCATATATTCTATCAGTTTTCTCCATATATTATGTCACTCTCTCCATACACACTATGAGTTCTCTCCATATATTCTATCATTTCTCTCAGTACACTCTATCATATTTCTCTCCATAAACTCTGTCATTCTCTCCATACACTCTGTCATTCTCTCCATACACTCTGTCATTCTCTCCATACACTCTGTCATTCTCTCCATACACTCTGTCATTCTCCCCATACACTCTGTCATTCTCCCCACACATTCTGTCATTCTCCCCACACACTCTGTCATTCTCCCCACACACTCTGTCATTCTCCCCACACACTCTGTCATTCTCCCCACACACTCTGTCATTCTCCCCACACACTCTGTCATTCTCCCCACACACTCTGTCATTCTCCCCATACGCTCTTTCATTATCTCCCTACTAGTAAACTTTCAAAGTTTTTACTTTTGTAATTCTGTCCATTCATTTCTTGTGTAGTTCGCCTTTACTTCTGTTTTCTTTTTCTTTTTTTTTTTTTTTGGTACTCTTATCTAGAATTACCCTGTTTATACCTGCAAGAATAACGTGCTGTTTTGGCCCAATCTTTCTATTTGTTTTTCAAACTATGTGTTAGAAAAGGGAATTTGCCATATTTCTCACTACATTTGTAATGAGCGATAGCTTTGCTAATTATGAAATAGAACAAAAAGTTAGACCAGAGGAGCATGGTTTAGTTTTGGGAAAAGGTTTTTAAAAAGTGAAGAAAATGTCAGAAACAAGAGTGCCGGAAAATAACACCCGCATGTATAAATGAAGAGCATACAATATTTCGGAAAATGCCTTTATCAAGGGCCACAACAGATATAAACAGGGAAAATAAATGAAACACTAACGCTCAGCTCATTGGTATTTTGCTTGTAAGAAAGATGAAGGGAAATGCGCCCAAATACATACGTAGGCAAGCACAAAGTAGAAGCAGGCGACTGGGTGAGAAATGAGAAAACGGAGCACTCATATATCTCTGCCTACCTCTACTAGAAGGGCAAGTTTCAACGTAATCGTCATGTATCTTAATTACGAACCTTAAAAGATCCGGTTCTATATAATTTTGAAGCGTAACTTTCGCCATTTTGTACGGCCCTTAGCATTTTAATTTGACTTGTTTGTCTTTCTTTTCACCGTGCTATCTGATCACGTCAGTCAATGTTTTTTCTGTCTGTCTCCCTCTTCTTGTTTCCCTTTGGTGTGTTCTACTGATTGTCAGGCGTTATAAATTTTGTCTTCTCATGGCAAGCCAAAAAAGAGAAGCTGATTGTGTTTTTCTCTTGTTTTAGTGTTGTTCAATGTTCTGGCATGCTTAAACTACCAAATAACATCAGTGACACACGAACATTTTTTACAACTAAAAAAAAAAAAAAATCACAGCTGGATTTTTTTTTATTAGGAAGTGACGGGGTGCCTATTTTTAGCATTTTCAGCGTTTTAAAATTATGAACTCACGACAACAGAACAAAACCATGTAACTGGGTATGTTAATTTTCAGAAAAAGTCGATTAAGTGGCTCGTGATAGATTATCAACTAGGACACGTCTGTTCCATTCCTTCCAGGCTCTCTGTTCTCTTTACTGAAGGAAAAAAAAGCATCCATTTTTGCCTATCATATAATAAATAGATGTAATACTTTCTATACAAAGGTAATACTTGTGAGACTAATATAATAAAAGGTCTCACAAATATTGGCTGTGTGTAGAGAAGTATTATTTTCCCATAGCACGACGAAGACTGTTTTGACTAGATGACGAACATGGAGAAGTAGCTTTTGTTTACTTTCATTTCGATCTATGTCCACATTTCTGTGATAGTCTTAGTCTAAAGATTAACAGGGGAGTTGGGGGGGGGGGGGGGAACATTGTTTGATCTGCTACTGTTTACTCGGGTATCCATGAAGTCAGAGCATCCACCGCCGCTTGGTCGACATGAAGTCACGGCATCCACCGCCGCTTGGTCGACATGAAGTCACGGCATCCACCGCCGCTTGGTCGACATGAAGTCACGGCATCCACCCCCACTTGGTCCACATGAAGTCACGGCATCCACCCCCGCTTGGTCCACATGAAGTCACGGCATCCACCGCCGCTTGGTCGACATGAAGTCACAGCATCCACCGCCACTTGGTCGACATGAAGTCACAGCATCCACCGCCACTTGTTCGGCATGAAGTCAAGACATCCACCGCCGCTTGGTCGGCACAGCTTTTAGATGGACGGACTCCTCCCAACCTTCATTATACGGGGCATTCTGAGTACTCAGTTCCTTAACAGTGAGTCCTTGTTTTGTGCAACAGGGGCGTATCCGCGTACTCCACTTCGGGCTCAATAGTCCAGGAAGCATTACTTTATTCAACAATAAACAGAAGTCTCTTCAAACAGCTTTTCCTGCACTATCTTGAAGGACACCGACACTAATAATCTAATACAATCTTCCCCACACTAAAACCACTTGGTAAATCCCTTGTGATTGGTCGGATTTGCATGCCACTGTTTACATTGCAGCCAATCAAGGGACTCGTCCCAGATCGAAGGGGATAAACTCTTTTGAGTTTGGATGGGCAAACCAGGGTTACCAACGACAAGTAATTAAGTAATTAGAAAAATGTTCTTTTCTCAGAATGTATGTATTCTCATATGTTTACACGGCGTGTAGTTGGAGCAATGAATGAAGGGCGCTGTGTTCAGGAAAATTATATCATTGCTGGTTATATTTCTGTCAGGTTATTGTGGCTGTTGTTGCTCTGTTTTCCTGGAAATCCGACATAGTTGCCAGATTTTCTACAAGTTCTTTTGAAATTTGTTCAGGTACATTTATCTAGGAACAGCGCTATCACCATTTGTATCTACCATTTGTATCTATATACTCTATCATTTCTCTCAATGTACTCTACCATTTGTATCTATATACTCTATCATTTCTCTCAATGTACTCTACCATTTGTATCTATATACTCTATCAGTTCTTTTCATATATTATTATCGTTTTCCTCCACGGACTCTACTATTTCTGTTTATATGATCTATTATTTCTCATTAAACGATCTGTTATTTCTCTTTATACATTCTCTTTCCACAACTCTAACATTTATCTGCATACACTCGAACATTTCTTTACATAAAATCTTCCATTTATCTGCATGCATTCTAATATTTCTCTACATCTTCTTCCTCTTCTTCGTTCACTTCTACCACCAAGATTGCCCCGTGATCCCGCTGAATGTACTCCTGTGGTCTTTGATGCGTCCCGTGGTCCTCCTGTAGTCCCCGAGAGGGCCACAAGAGATCCCCGAGAAGACTACAGAAGGTTCAGAGTATCGGGGGGCTTGGGACTGTATTTTCGGTGGTTCGCAGAAGCGGGACTGCGTGACGCGGTGGTTTACGTTGCACCAGTTTAATCTAGAGTTGGACTTTCTCACCGGAAGACCTCGACGTGTTTTGGATATCAGTATATCCCCGCCGGGTGAGAGGCGGTCGCACATCCAGCCTAGAGTTGGACTTTCTCACCAGAAAACCTCAGGGTCATTAAGATACGCATACATCTCCGTCGGGTGAGAAGTGGTTGCCTATCTAGACTGCACTGGTCCAGCGTCTCTGACTTCAGCATTTTGTGGTCGTGGCCGCTACCCTTCCTAGTCGTGACCAGGACGGAGCTTTTGTCCAGGAGGACGAATCCTCACCACTAGTAGGTTTCACCCTTGGTTAAGCCGGTTTAGGTGTATTTTCTCAGTATGGGCGCGTTTAGGACGTGTTCGACCTCTAGAGCGGAGGTACAATGATATGAGTAGTCATCAAGTTTCACCCCTGAGTTAAGGCGGTTTAGGCATATTTCACCAGTATGGATGTTAAACGGACGTGGCCGGCCTTTAGAGCAGAGGTGCCGTGGTATGAGTAGCTCTTGCCGCGAGACTACTGGACATACCGATTAAGCTTCGATTTATTATTTTCACAGTGACGACGCACGGCAACCCTAACCGCTTTTTCGCATTTTCTTCATTGGCCGGAAGGAGTTTCACCCCACGCGCAGCAGCCGAAGAAACTCGCCAGCAGTGTCTTAGTTTAACCTCTGGGTTTAGCCGGTTTAGGCAATCTGCCCCAGTATGGGTGTGTATAGGACGTGGCCGGCCTCTAAAGCAGAGGTGCCGTGATTTGAGTAGTCATGACCTCGAGACTACTGTTACTTCACTTAATCCTTTCATTCACCATTTCCACGGAGGCTCTGCGTGGCAACCCTAAACGCATTTTTCTTTATTGGCCAGGAGGAGTCTCACCCCATGATCGGCAGCTGCAGAACTCGCCAGCAACGGTTTTCTCTACATAAAATCTTTCGTTCATCTGCATACACTCTAACATTTCTGTACATAAAATCTTTCATTTATCTGCATGCACTCTAATATTTCTCTACAAAAAATTTTTCATTTATCTGCATACGCTATAACATTTCTCCCTGTATAATCTATCGTTTCTCTCTATACAGTCTAACATTCTCTATTTATTCTGTCATTTCTTCTGTTGCACTCTTCTTCTTTTGCATTCTATACTTCCTCTTCTTGCATTCTTATCACTTCTCTTCTCCGAGCAACTCTCTTTTATTTTTCTTACAGGCAGTCATTTCTTCCGGTAAACTCTGTTATTTCTCTCTATTAGTTCTGATATTTCTTCCCACACTTTCTGATATTTCTCTCCACGTGATCTTTCTTCGCCTTACTGAAATCGATAAACTGACAGGCTGTATCAGTGCCTTTTGAAAAAAACGGATATTGAACTCATCATTAATTCAAGTCCTCCCCCCCCCCCCTTTCTCTCTCTCTCTCTCTCTCTCTCTCTCTCTGGCAAGTGTGTTTGTCGAACTCCCTCGCTTGGTCTGGTCCGTCCCGTGGTTCACATTTCGACTCCTCACGCCTCGTCGCTTTCGTGCGTTAATTCACACTTCACCTTCTCCGGCAGCCATCTTGCTCTAGGCGCCTTCTGGTGTCCCACGTGACAAACACTTCAGGCAGAGATGGCCACAGTCTTTTGTAGTCTGCCAATAAATAACGCCCATCTAATACCCTACAGCACATTGTGTAAGTTTTCATTTAAAAATGTATTACGGCCGGCTAAAGTAAGATTCTGCACAATTTTGCTAAACTGTTCTGTTCAATGTTGATGTTTTTTGTTTAGTGACGGGGGTACAGGGGGGGCCTCCGAGAGGGATTTTATAAGGTGGCGCAAAACTCCAACCCCTCCCTTGGCCCCACCGCTGCTCTGTTGTCGTCTACTTTGCGCGCCCCCCCCCCCCAAAGTAGTATTAGTGTACTACTGTACAAGTTTACCCCACACACTGTTTTGTACTGTGTTGGTATGTGTGTGTGTGAGTGTTACAACTAAACGAGGCTTGAAGTAATGAATCTGTATTCTTCATACACTGTGTTATATAACATCACTATTTACTGGGGAGGTTTGCTTGTCTGCTACACAAGTGACACAACAAACGTTATATTGTTATGTACCATGTAAGAAAACAACCATCCAGAACAAACAACCACTACAAACTCGTACACGAACCTGATCAGTTTACATAAGTACAGCTCATCTCAACATCACGACAGTTGGGACACTCAGCATGAATCCAAAGAGCACAGGATTCAGTTACCAAAAATCAACAAATGTTTCATGATGAATCCCCCATTTGTTAATGAATGTTGTAGATTGTTGTAGACTGAAGTGAGTTGGAAACCTGATAAGACAGTTAGCAATGAATACAGAAAAAACGGTCAGAGAGAGAGACAGAGAGAGAGAGAGAGGAGGGGAGGACTTGAATTAATGATGAGTTCAATATCCTCTTTTTCAGTGGGCACTGATACAACCTTTCAGTTTATCGATTTCAATAATGCGATGAAAGATCACGTGGAGAGAAATATTAGAAAGTATGGGAAGAATTATCAGAACCGGTGGAGAGAAAAAACAGAGTTTACTGGAAGAAATGACTACCTGTAGGAAAATAAACATCGCCATAGGACCTCACACTATCACACAACATTGAAAACATGCTAACTTCATATACACTGAACTCAAACATACCTTTCTACCAAGAATCCATCCCTGTCTAAAAGGGGAAAATTTAAAAAAAAAACACTACTGCATGATAACTGCCACAACTGCCATAAAAAAGGACAAATCCATTTACAAAAACTAAACTTTAACACACATTTGTCCTAACAAGGACAAGCAACCAAAAGGTTATGAATCAACCATCCTAGCAACCCTTCCAGGGCACAACTAACACACAACCTGTCTCTACAACATTCCAAAAACTCATTCGCCAACTCAGACCTCGTGATCCCACAGTCAATCAGAACACGTGCTCAGTTAAACAGCTGAGATGTGGTCAACACTTGACCATAATAAGCGAGTGTCAATGACTCATTCTGCAACAGAATAAACATCCTGTTACCCCCATTCCCCCACATGTAAAACATAAGAAGTCATTTGAGCCACCTTAAAACAGTGCAATAATTTGAGCCCCCTTAAAACAGTGTAATAATTTGAGCCCCCTTAAAACAGTGTAATAGTTTGAGCCCCCTTAAAACAGTGTAATAATTTGAGCCCCCTTAAAACAGTGTAATAATTTGAGCCCCCTTAAAACAGTGTAATAATTTGAGCCCCCTTAAAACAGTGTAATAATTTGAGCCACCTTAAAACAGTGCAATAATTTGAGCCCCCTTAAAACAGTGTAATAATTTGAGCCCCCTTAAAACAGTGTAATAATCTGAGCCACCTTAAAACAGTGCAATAATTTGAGCCCCCTTAAAACAGTGTAATAATTTGAGCCCCCTTAAAACAGTGTAATAGTTTGAGCCCCCTTAAAACAGTGTAATAATTGAGCCACCTTAAAACAGTGCAATAATTTGAGCCCCCTTAAAACAGTGTAATAATTTGAGCCCCCTTAAAACAGTGTAATAGTTTGAGCCCCCTTAAAACAGTGTAATAATTTGAGCCCCCTTAAAACAGTGTAATAATTTGAGCCCCCTTAAAACAGTGTAGTAATTTGAGCCCCCTTAAAACAGTGTAGTAATTTGAGCCCCCTTAAAACAGTGCAATAATCTCAGCCCCCTTAAAACAGTGTAGTAATTTGAGCCCCCTTAAAACAGTGCAATAATCTCAGCCCCCTTAAAACAGTGTAATAATTTGAGCCCCCTTAAAACAGTGCAATAATCTCAGCCCCCTTAAAACAGTGTAGTAATTTGAGCCCCCTTAAAACAGTGTAGTAATTTGAGCCCCCTTAAAACAGTGTAATAATTTGAGCCCCCTTAAAGCAGTACAATAATTTGAGCCGCCATCAAAATGAAAACCACTCGGGGCCTCGCTTGCGCCAGCTGGACCCTCCCTCCCCCACTGGGCCTGCGTTTATGTTAAACTTTCTTATATAAAGAGCAGGTTGACTGTACGATGGATATTCTTGTTACTTATTTTCTGTACGAGTTACATTCTTCAGTTTTTTCACAATGACTTGGTGCTAAGCTATCTTATCCCCAAAAGCACGGTTAGTTACTGTGTACAAAAAGGCGACTCTCTGAGATACTCAACCTAGCCAGCTACCGTCTAGATAGATCTAATGGTAGTAATCGCCTTGATTTCCCGTTAAACATTTTGAAGAATAGGAAGATAGATCTAATGGTAGTAATCGCCTTGATTTCCCGTTAAACATTTTGAAGAATAGGAAGATAGATCTAATGGTAGTAATCGCCTTGATTTCCCGTTAAACATCCTGAAGAATAGGAAGACTACATTATATAAGATTACTCAAGAAAACGAAAGCACTGAGGCAGAGATTCTTATAACCTTTATCATCATCATCATCATTATCATCATGTGCCGTCTTCAGTACGAAGACTGGAGGTAATGAATCTCTAGTCTCCTCGCTCCCTCCCCCTTGATGGTGCACTCAGCTAGGCTGTACCCTGCCCACTAGTACAAGTTCTCATCTACACCCCCGTCTACGTCTCACCGTTTCTCCTTCTCAGATTTCCTTCTAGAACGATCTTCAGAATGTTATTGCGTCTTTTGATATCGCCAAGGGATTTTGTTTTCTTGATTATTATTCCTCTGAGAAGATCATGCTCCACTTTTCGTTTGATGTTTTTCATTTGACATTATATATGACCTAACTTTCTACAGGTTCAAAATTACAGATTCCCCCCAGTGCATTGCCCTATACATGTCCGTACTCCCTTTTTTGTCTAAATTATCCCCATCGTCATAATCATCATCATCATCATAAGCATCATCATCTGTATTCCTAGTAGGTATATCAAGTAATGGGGGTAAAAAAGTAAAATGTAAAATTCCCGTTTCCATGCCATTAAGGCATATTAGGGAATACGACGTAAGGGCCTTCTTCTTCTACTTCTTCTTCTTCCTCGTTCACTTCTACCACCAAGATCGCCCCGTGATCCTACTCAATTTACTCCTGTGGTCATTGATTGGTCCTGTGGTCCGCGAGAGGGCCACAGGAGATCCCCGAGAGGACCACATGAGGTTCAGAGTATTGCGGGGCTTGGGCCTGTATTCTCGATGGGTTGCAGAAGCGGGATTGCGTGACACTGTGGTTTTCGTTGCACCAGTTTAATCTAGAGTTGGACTTTCTCACCGGAAAACCTCGACGTGTTTTGGATATCAGTATATCCCCACCGGGTGAGAAGTGGCAGCCAATCCAGCCCAGAGATGGACTTTCTCACCGGAAAACCTCGACGTGTTTTGGATTTCTATAAATCTCCACCGGGTGAGAGGTGGTTGCCCATCTAGTCCAGCGTTGGACTTTCTTACCGAAAACCTCAGCGTGATTAGGATACGCATATATCTCCGTCGGGTGAGAGGTGGTTGCCTATCTAGACTGCACTGGTCCAGTGTCTCTGACTTCAGCATTTTGTGGTCGTGGCCGCTACCCTTCCTATTTGTGACCAGGATGGAGCTTTTGTCCAGGAGGACGAACCCTGGCCACTAGTAGGTTTCACCCCTGGGTTAAGCCGGTTTAAGCGTGTTTTCTCAGTATGGGTGTATATCGAACGTGGCCGGCTTTTAGAGCAGAGGTGCCGTGGTATGAGTAGCTGTCATCGCGAGACTACTGGACATACCGATTAATCTTCACTTTATCCTTTCCATCACCTTTTCACAGTGACGCCGCTTTCCAACCCTAATCGCATTTTCTTCATTGGCTGGAAGGAGTTTCACCCCAGGCGCGGCAGACGAAGAATCTCGCCAGCAGTGTCTTAATTTAACACCTGGGTTAAGCTGGTTCAGGCAGTCCGCTCGGTATTGTTGCACTTAGGACCTGGCCGACCTCCAGAGCAGAGGTGCTGTGATTTGAGCAGTCCCGACCTCGAGACTACTGATTACTTCACTTAATCCTTTCTTTCACCTTTTCCACGGTGGCGCCGCGCGGCAACCCCATTCGCACTTTTCTTCACTGGCCGGGAGGAGCCCCACTCCACGCACGGCAGCTGAAGAATCTCGCCAGCAGCGGGTTTTAAATCAGAGTTTTCCTTCTCTCAGATGAGCTAGCAAATGAAACTCTCATCTACTCGAAGGTTCTGGTTTTCAGGCACCAGATATTCGCCTTCGCCCCTTCTCCTGTAAGTTTAAACAGTTCCGCCACGAGAAGGCCAGAAGCTGAACTTGACTGTCAGAGGCTATTTGAGACGCACGCCTTGAAGACATTTAAATGGAGTGGAGAGCGTATCCCCCACCCCACCTCAGGCTATAACAGTCCTTAGAACCTGTTAGAGCCCTATTCTCCATGACCTTCGGTACATGAAAGTGTGATGAGAGTAAACTTAAACTATCTTTACATTCATAAATATCTCTACCTCTGGTCCATCCAGTCAGGCGTTGGTCGTCATTGATTTCCACAAAAATTTATCCTTTGCTCTTTCTATAAGAGTATAACTTCAATAATAAGTATCGGTAGTTTTGGTTTATGCTTTCTAAACATATGAACAAATCTACTGGAAGCAATGGAGATATAGTTCTTAAGAAAAATGATGATGATGATGATGATGATGATGATGATAATGATGATGATACCATGGACAGCCAAGAAAACAGATGAAGAGGTTCTAAGTGAGGCTGGGGAGAAGAGAGAAATTGTGGCAAAATTCAGAAAACGCAATCCACATTTGTAGGGCATGTTTTGAGAAAAAGCAAAACTAGAACACCTAGTGACAGCAGGAAAACTGGAGGGACAAAGCGACAAAGGAAGACCAAAAAAAAAAAAAATACCTGACGGACTAAAAGAGTGGCATGCAGCACGATCCAACCCACAGCTTATAGAAAGAACAAAGAATAGATTGTTGTGGAAGTCAGTGACAACCAACGCCTTACTGGTATGGAGCAGAGGTCGAGATATTTATGAAGGCAAAAGACAGTATAAGTCCTATGCCTTAATCATACTTTCACGTGCCGAAGGTCATGGAAAATAGCGGCCTAACACCGTATTCCCCAAAATGCCTTAATGGCATGGAAATGGGAATTTTATCTTTTACTTTTTACCCCCATTCACTTGGCTCTTATACCCCCCCAAAGGGTAATAAATACCACTGGGTTAAGAACTTCTGCACTAAACACTGCTGGACTGTGATTAAGTTTGGAGTAATTCAGCGACCAAACGTAATTCAATGACCGAACTATCACATTTCTGAAAGAAACTTGAATACAGTATTTAGATTCTTAACAGACCAATACTTGCTGTACTTAGAAAAAAAAAAATAGAACAGACAGACATTCATCGTTGATCAAAATGTATCAGGGGTGAAGTACAGTCGGACTATGTTTCACCGACAAACAAAATACTGGGGATGTGAATAGAAGGTCGACAGAGAAAAAAGAAAAATACCGGAAATGTGTTACAAAACACTCGATCAATATGGTAGCAATATAAAAGCAGCCATGGCAGGCGTTTGGGGGTGGGGGGGGGGGGGGTATCAATCCATCCGGGAAGTGTCCTTTAAGATGAAGATCAGAAAGAGGGATACAAAGAGTCCTTAATAGACATCCCACAAACACAATAAGACAGACTGCTACAGTGAGATGTCTGAAGTATCCAATTTATATACAAGAAGTTGATTTATTCTTGGGTAAAGTCTGCGGAAATAAAGCAGAGATTGGGAGAAGAGCTAGGGGCAGGTTTGTTGTATCTGACTGAAGGTGTTCTTTTGTTATTTATTGCCGTCAAAACGAGATCCCTTCAGGTAGCGCTGGCTTAACAGGAAGGATGCGCAAAGAAGAAGGGTCGTTAGCGAGGGCTGAGTGAGTGAGTGAGTGATGACCAGTTGTTTTAAGTGAATGTAAAAAAAAAACTTATCTAACAGCTTCCGTGACTAAAAATCGCAAAAACGAACGAATGAATAATGAATAAAAGAACGAATGAATAAAGAATGAATGAAAAAAAATAAAATAAATGAAGAAACGAATGAATAATGCTTGCTTGAATAGCTAGACAAGGATTGAATGAGACAAGTACTGAGATGTCTGACAAATCATTAGCCATACATTTTTCAACAGAACTCACGTTAAAGATTATTTCAACAGACTTGGCAACACAAGTCTTGGGAAGATTTTTACTGATGAATGTATGTAGCAAACTGTGAACAGGAACGGAAACTCACACCTGACAGGCATATATAAGTAACAAGCAAGCCATGCAAGAACGTTTAGATGGATGAGTATTTGAAGAACAAAAAGATGATGATGACGATGATGAAGAAGGGGAAAAAAGAAAGAGAAGAAGAAGAAATGATGATGATGATGATGATGATAGAAGATGATGATGATGATGATGATGATGATGATGATGATGATGATGATGATGATGATGATGATGATGATGATGATGATGATGATGATGATGATGATGATGATGATGATGATGATGATGATGATGAAAAAGAAGAAGATAGTGTCGAACAGTTTTTTTTTTGAAGATTCAGAAATCTAATCACAGGAAAACCTATCTTCGTTATCGATCCATGTCTTCCAGGGATCAGCGTGTGTTCTGTTCCCTGAGGTCATTCCTGCTAATTTTGTTCCCTGAAGCCCTTATCAGTTGATCCTGTTACCTGCAGCCATATCCGCTGATGTTGTTCTCTATAGCCATGTCCGCTGATGTTGTTCTCTATAGCCATGTCCGCTGATGTTGTTCTCTATAGCCATATCCGCTGATGTTGTTCTCTATAGCCATATCCGCTGATGTTGTTCTTTATAGCCATATCCGCTGATGTTGTTCTCTATAGCCATTTCCGCTGATGTTGTTCTCTATAGCCATTTCCGATGATGTTGTTCTATATAACCATATCCGCTGATGTTGTTCTCTACAGCCATACCCCCTGATCTTGTTCCCTGTAGTTATACCCCCTGATCTTGTTCCCTAGAGTCATTTTGTTCCCTGTAACCATGCTCACTGTTTCTGCTGAAGTATTAAGTGTTATGAAATCTGAGCAATGATTAGGAATGAATCAGTGGATGTCCTTAGGAGATATCCTCACTTTAGGTCAAAATATTCCCATATCTACTCAGCTGCCCTTTCTAGTACTCACGAATACAAGAAATGGTGCTTATATGGAAATCCCTTGACGCGAAGTCATTTTTAGATCTGGTGAAGCTCTAATCTGCAGTGCCGGATTTAGACTTACAACAAAAAAAAACTTAAATATTTTGGACATAACGTCAAGAGAATCTAGAGAATACGACTATGGAAGGGCACGCAATGGGAAAAAGAAAGAGAGGAAGACCAAGACGAAGATGGGTGCAAGACATCGTCGATGATCTGCGAGTGGATGCATCAGCAGCAGGGCATCTTGCTTACAACCGAAAGGCCTACAGGAGAGCTGTTAGGGAGGAAGAATTCCTCAAGAGACATGCAAATGACTGACTGAGGCCCTAAGTTGCAGGGCCGGATTTAGACCTTGTGAGGGCCTAAGTTGCAGGGCTGGCTTTAGACCTTGTGAGGGCCTAAGTTGCAGGGCTGGCTTTAGACCTTGTGAGGGCCTAAGTTGCAGGGCCGAATTTAGACCTTGTGAGGGCCTAAGTTGCAGGGCCGGATTTAGACCTTGCAAGGCCCTAAGCTGCAGGGCCGGATTTAGACCTGGTGAGCCCCTAAGTTGCAGGGTCGGATTTAGACCTGGTGAGGCCCTAAGTTGCAGGGCCGGATTTAGACCTTGTGAGGGCCTAAGTTGCAGGGCCGAATTTAGACCTGGTGAGGGCCTAAGTGAGTGTTTCTCAAAGTTCTAGCTCCCAGTCCTCACTTTTCAGTTCAGTCTGCCCCCGAATCCTCCCGCATCCGTTATATCATATTCCGCAAAGGATGTTTACTATTCTGCTTCTCGTGAGAAAGAAAACTCTCCCGTCATTTCCTCCTTTGGGAAGATCACCCCGAGGAAGGCCACCTGATTTTCTACTGAGATTACTTCCCCTAAACTATATAAAACTTGAAACCTCATTTTATAAACTTACACCAGAAACTACATATAAAAGTTACAACATAATATTTTTTTTAAAAACTACACTACACTAGAGTAGAGCAGGAACCGAATTTTCTACCTTTTTCATATAACCCGATTCCTGATACCGAGTAGTACTACCTTACAATGGTTTAAAAAACGGAAACAGAACCGGTTCTGACTCTAATTAGAACCTCTCGTTAACAGGAAACAATATATACGGGCTACCTCTGATGACGCGAAACTTTGTCTAAGGTGATGGTATCAAAACAACAGCGATAAAACGAATGTAGGAGCGAATCCTGAACATACTGTAAATCCTTGTTTTTAACGAACCTGTATATAATGGATTTTTGGATTTAAACTGACCAGACAATAAAAAAGAAGAATAAAATTAAATCTTAAACAATGGCACGTGCACATCATACTGCACTTGTCTTGGACGGCGTAGAGGCGGACATGCTTTCTTCTGGTCTCAATCTGCTTCCAGCTATCGTGCTGTCAGGCTGTATATAGAATGTAGTGGACTTTCAGCTATCGTGCTGTCAGGCTGTATATAGAATGTAGTGGACTTTCAGCTATCGTGCTGTCAGGCTGTATATAGAATGTAGTGGACTTTCAGCTATCGTGCTGTCAGGCTGTATATAGAATGTAGTGGACTTTCAGCTATCGTGCTGTCAGGCTGTATATAGAATGTAATGAACTTCCAGCTATCGTGCTGTCAGGCTGTATATAGAATGTAATGGACTTCCAGCTATCGTGCTGTCAGGCTGTATATAGAATGTAATGGACTTCCAGCTATCGTGCTGTCAGGCTGTATATAGAATGTAATGGACTTCCAGCTATCGTGCTGTCAGGCTGTATATAGAATGTAATGGACTTCCAGCTATCGTGCTGTCAGGTTGTATACAGAATGTAATGAACTTCCAGCTATCGTGCTGTCATGCTGTATATAGAATGTAATGGACTTCCAGCTATCGTGCTGTCAGGCTGTATACAGAGTGTAATGGACTTCCAGCTATCGTGCTGTCAGGCTGTATACAGAATGTAATGAACTTCCAGCTATCGTGTTGTCAGGCTGTATACAGAATGTAATGGACTTCCAGCTATCGTGCTGTCAGGCTGTATACAGAATGTAATGAACTTCCAACTATCGTGTTGTCAGGCTGTATACAGAATGTAATGGACTTCCAGCTATCGTGCTGTCAGGCTGTATACAGAATGTAATGGACTTCCAGCTATCGTGCTGTCAGGCTGTATACAGAATGTAATGAACTTCCAGCTATCGTGCTGTCAGGCTGTATACATAATGTAATGGACTTCCAGCTATCGTGCTGTCAGGCTGTATACAGAAAATGTAATGGACATCACCACTCACTACACAGGAACGTCCTCTGCCCCTTTATCTCTTACAAAACGTGTTGACAGTTCAGCGCGGTCTGTTTTATGAAAGAGAGTGGCAAACAACTGAGGCCGGACACTTTCTTTAAGCGAACTTCACCTTCATCTGCTTATACATCACGAACATCAACAAACAAACAGACAGCACCAGTGGCCACCATTTCATCACAACCGTCTACAAACAAACAGACAACACAAATGCCACAATTACATCACAACTTTCTACGAACAAACAGACAATACCAGTGGCCACCATTACATCACATCCGTCTACAAAAACAAACAGACAACACCAGTGGCACCATTACATCACAACCGTTTACAAACAGACAATATCAGTGGCCACCATTACATGGCAACCGTATACAAACAAACAGACAACACCAGTGTCTCTATCTGAGCAGGTTTTAGAAGAATCTGAAGCTAAGTATTTCCCTTCACCTCTACCTTCTTATGTATGTATGTATGTATGTATGTATGTATGTATGTATGTATGTATGTATGTATGTGTGTGTATGTGTGTATGTATGTATGTAATGTATGTATGTATGTATGCATGCATGTATGTGTGTATGTGTGTATGTATGTATGTAATGTATGTATGTATGTATGCATGCATGTTTGTGTGTATGTATGTATGTAATGTATGTATGTATGCATGCATGTTTGTATGTATGTATGTATGTATGTACTCACATAAAAAATAATTTTTAAAATGGTAACCCCCCCCCCACCCCCGGGCTTACATTCAGTATAAGTGGCTTTCTACATCACCGAACACCTACTCCATACAGGTATTACTGTACTCAATGTTCACTTTCAGTAACTCGCGGATCGGTTCCAGAAACTGGTTCCATGAATACTTACCAAACCGGGTACCCGAAGCAACGGGTTCCTAAAACCAAGTAGAACAATACTCCAGCTCTACACTACTTATATCTTATATCTTATATCCTTCCCGTGCCGTTAGACGTCACATAGGGCTCGCAAAGTAGTTCGCCAATTTTTCCTGTCTTCGGCGAGTCTTTCAACCTCATCAAAGGATTTTATGCCTGTTAACTTGGCCTCTCTTAATAATGTTCTCTTCAGAGTTTCACGCGGTCTGCCCCTTTTTCTTCGGCCTGTTGTGTTCCACTTGATAGCTTGTTTTGGGATTCTCTGCTCATTTCTTCTCATCAAGTGGCCAACATATGTCCATCTCCTTTTCCTGATCACCCGTGAGACTGGTTGTTGTTCAGTCATCTGTCTTATCTCTGCATTGTTCTTGAATTCATTCCACTTGATGCCTACACTACATTTAAAAAAAAAAAATTTACATAAAATTCTAAAAGGGCCAAAACAAAACAGAAAAGATTCTGAAATTTTATGAGGCTCTGAATATTGTATGGCCCTAAGTTTTAGCTTGTTTAGCTTATGCCTAATACCAGCACTTGTCGTGCGTATATCATTTCAGCGGTGATAACATCTCTTTCATTACTTTAGATTTACAGCTGGCGAATGCAACCTTACTTTCATTATGTGACGTCAACAGTTTAACACAGAAAGCTATTCTACGCAAAAAACAAAAATAGAAAAAAAAACCCAGTGAATTACAATACTGAAAACGCGAAAACAAATGCCCCATATACAAGCTTTCCAATCAAGGGAAACAACAATGCAATTCTAAACATGCTTGCCCTCGTCAGCAAAAAAAAAAAATGGGGGGGGGGGGGAGAGGAAGGATAATTTATGGTTATTAATTCAACATAGAAATTAAACTCTTGTTATCTGTCCAGGCCCGTTACGTTTTACAACGGAGCCATGTTATTGCTTTTTTCAGTTGACATGGCAGTTCATTTCCCTTCCCCCTGTGAAATTCTCTCCCTTCATTGTTGATGGACGACTGTGATGCGAGTATAATGGAGCGAAAATGGCAGTAAAGCTCCTTGTCACGTTTCTAATTTTAGAATGCCCCTGCTCACAGTTTTATAACAGTTTTCTTTATGAAAACAGCCTTCAAAATGATAGTCTAAGTTTATGCAGAATTTCTTTTTAGAATATGCTGTAACTCTCTTGTTATTTTTTTTTTTGTTCTTGTTTTATCTCGCTGCGGCTGTGAGCACGTGTGTGGTATGACGCCATGCTTTGTTGTGAAGAACTCTCAAAGCAAATTGCGAGAGAGAATAGCAGATGTTTTATAAACAAGTCAGATGACGTAGATGAGACGTGACAGACCAGGACAATGGACGGAGCTTGGACCAGGCATGTTTACGATGTGTTATATAAATTCTCTTCGTTTTTTGTTTGTTTGTTTGTTTGTTTTTGTCGACAGTTCTGTTATAGAGAAGTATAACAGAAGAATGTCAGCTGTTTTTCACGTAATAAACCAACATGGACGATGGAAAAACTTTTTCAGATTTCTGATGAACTTTTTAAAAACATTGTTATCTTTTTGACGCTTTTTTCAAAGTGAAAAGAAAGAATTGTCCTGAAAACTCAAGTTACAATGAAACGAATCAACTGACACAGAGCCTTTAGATCTGCTGCCAGTATATTCCACTAACAACGTCATGTTCCACAACTGTTGTTCGTCATCCTACCAAAAACAGCGATATAACTGGGGGGGGGGGGGTGACCTACCAGAATGTGGTGAGGATGTTGAAACACAGCATCTGTGGGATTGGAGGTGAGTTACGGTGGCTGTTTCTTTTTTTTTTTTTTAGTTCTTGAATGCAGTGATGCTTAAAGTAAGTAAAATCCGTCACTACAGGAACTGTATCGATCTAACCACAGTTAGTTACGCTGGGGTTGCTAGTAGGGGTACAAACGGGGAAGAGGCGAAGTGGCTATGGTTTAGCCGACCCTGACACCAGCATGTCTGGACAGTGTCTTCACACCCAACCCCTAATCCCTGTTTTAGAATATGAAGTATTTATACTGTTTTATTTAATGGGAATCTTTAAGTTTCTGTACAAATTATAAGGTCAATGTAGTTTATTTTTATGTTTTAGAACATCGCCTGTCTATTGACAGTAAAGTACCACATATCATTCATTCATTCATTCATTTGCATGTCCCTTGTGGAACTTTGCCTCCCTAACAGCACTCCTGTAGGCCTCTCGGTTGTGAGCAAGATGGCTTGCTGCTGCTGCATCCATTTGCACATAATCAACGATGTCTTGCGGCTATCTTCGCCTTGGTCTTCCTCTCTTTCTTTTTCTCATTATGTATCCTTCCAAGACGGTCTTCTCTAGATTATCATGACGTTTAATGTCTCCAAAATATTTAAGTTTTCTCTCTTTAATCCTCTTTAATAGCCAGCATTCTTTAATATTACGGTCTTGTATTATGGATATATTTGTTCTTTTTTGTGTCCATGATATTTGAAGAACTCTTCTGTAGCATTTACATTCGAAGGCATTTATGTGTTTCTCAGCTGTTTTGTTAAGTGTCCAGGTCTCACAGGCGTATGTTGCGATGGGAATGATGCATGCCCTTAAAAATCTTATTTTTGTAGTTCTGTCTGCTCCTCTCCACAGATTCTTTAGTTGTTTTACCTTCTGAAGAGCGATAGATGTCCTCCTTTTAATTTCCCTCATTATATCTCCATTATTAGTTAGCAGTGATCCAAAATATTCAAAACTCTCCACTTCTTCCAGTTTTTCCTCATTGATACATATTTCAGCTGCCCATTATTAATACAATATCGTTTTTCCGTACCTGGTCTATCGTCGTTTGCAGTGTGTTATAAAAGTCTTCTACTTCCTCTTCTTCTGCTGCTGATGTAGGTGCATATATCTGGATGATTGTTATATTTCTAGGAGTAACCTTAAGTCTGATTGTGAGGATTCTATCACTTACTGGATTGTAGCTTAGTAATGCTTTTGATGTTGATTTACCCCAATTACCAGCTTAAACAATTTACCTTCATGTAGCTCCAGCTGCATATATTCTTCTCTCGTGTAAATTAATAAATAATTAATTTAATTAATTATTAAATTGTTTAATTGTGTTTTCTTTTCATTCTGTGTAATACGTTGTGGTGTAGTTTCGAATGTGTTAATATGTGTAACCTTCAACCTTTCCATTTTATCTATAAAGATAAATTACCAAGAAATAAAATACATATATTATATCTTATATATAAATCACAGACGATTATGGCCATTTTAAAAATCAAGTTTTTCCTACAAACATATTCACTGCCAGTTACGGGACCAGACATTTCTAACCCTCTAGTGAACAGTCGCGGGAGAAGAAGTTTTTAATCCCGCTAGAGTGCTCTGAATTACGGCCAAAAAAAAAAAAAATGGAGATGTGTAACAAGAATTTGTCAGTGTGTGCATTAACTCTTTCAGTTAAAAGCAACATTGGTAGATCCTGCTGCTCGCCTACGGGAATCAACGCTCAAAGCGATATTTAAGCAAATTCTAAATAAAATGAGAAGAGCACATTTCTAACCCAATTCGATATTTCTAAAATTATGGAGTAACTTCCTTCCAGTTTCCTTCTACCAAAATCTCTCATCAAAATTTATTCTGGCAGAGCTTGGAAATTGGATCAGGATAGAAAGGGTTACACAGAATGAGGTAACAGAATTCTCGCCTCCGAGTGAGTGAGCGAAAGAACAAGTTTTATTTTACAAGAGCCCGGGCAGACCTGTCCGGAATTCTGCCCTTTATCTCTCAAACTTCGTCGAGAAATAGAAGAGAATTCTGAAGGATATTTCTTAGCCATTGATGCTTTTAAGTGGCAAGTGACGGGGACTAGACTCATGTGGTAAGCCAGGGAGTTGGGGAAACCTTCATGTTGGTAATGAGGCTCGTCGTGGCCTTCCTTGATAAACCTTGCAGATAAATCTGACGCTTCATGTGAGCAAGTGCCACCAGTAATTTACAGATCATGAGTGCAGGTCATAAGGCCCCCCCCCGACCCCCAGCTTATTCCACTGCTTAGGGAAAAGAGAACGGCTCGAGCACCGGAATTGATACATAAGTGGATTTTCCAGTACCCTTTTTATTTGTTGGCTTGTAATTGCATATTTGCGGCACAACCCCCCCCCCCTAAATAGCAGTCTATATATATCTTCTTCTTCTTCTTCGTTCGCTGCTACCACTAAGACCGCCCCGTGATCCCACTGACTTTGCTCCTGTGGTCCTCGATAGGTTCCGTGGTCCCCTTGTGGTCCCCGAAAGAACATCACGAGATCCACGAGAGAACCACAAGGGGTTCAGAGTATCGCAGGGCTTGAGCCTGTATTCTTGGTGGGTATCAGAAGCGGGAATGCGTAGTCTATATATAATTTGTGAATGTGTGCGAAAGATAATTAGACAAATATGACCATCCACTTCAAAATGACTTTAGTACGTACCGGCGTTGGGTTTACTTTCCTCTAACACATGGCTTTAGCCCTTAAGAACTGCACTACTTGTTGAACGAAGTAAGCCTAGTTTATGGTCTACATCCTTCATGGAACATGCCTTGGGCATTTTAGTTGTATGGATTCTAGCTTTTCTTGCAAAATAAGAAACATAGGAACGGTTCCAACCTGTTACCAAGACATCTGGCAGGTTTACAAATATTATCGACAAAAACATTTGATTTTTTTTTTTTGGTATGTTTTAACAGACCTTGACGATCATTTGTCACAAGTAAAACTCTGAAGAGGTTAAAAAAAAAACAAAGCTTGCCATCTAGTTATATTTGATTTCTTCCTTCTTCCAATACTTCTTTCACAGACTTGTCAGTTAACAAACAAACAAAACAAAAAACTGAAATATCACAATGACCCCTGAAACCCGCTTTCCGACTCAAATTAAAGCTGAATTCATGAAAATGTCTTCTTAAAAAAAATCAAAGAATCATTACAATAATTGGGAATATATCCCCCCCCCCCCCTTGGTCACGATGTCTATGAGACAACGCTCAGAAGTTTGTCAGTGTCTGTAGCTGAGACAAGGAAACTAAGAAAATATCGACAAGTAATCACCCCGTCTGATTAGTTCATTATTCCTTCAGTATTTCATAAATCAGGGACTCCTAAACTTTTCACAGTTACGGACACTCAATGAAAGGTCCAGTATACCCTAATACCCCCCCCCCCCCACTCTTCCACTAGACGGGACAAATTAAAGTAATCATCGGCAACAGTTATAAGGCTAAAGTATATAAAAGTAGGTTTGTAAAGATAACACGAAGGCACCGCGGTAAAGCTATGATAACAGACTTTAACAAAAACGTACAACTTTATCCACTGTCAAGAACACAGTTATGAAAATTTCGGTTTTCATTTTTGTCATACACAAACATAATAATAATAATAACAGGAAATACAATTCGAAAAGAAGAGAAGATTTTCTGTGACAACGTGAATAATGTGTAACGCGCAGAAAAGGGATTTCTTATCTCTTGACTTTTGTACTAAGCTCGGTTTGCGTCTGAGGACGTGTGGTTGTGAAATGTCGTGAACTCTTCTATGAGGAGCTTCCCTTCTTCTGGCGGAGGGGGGTTGGGGGCACGGAGTTTTTTATACTAATGTGATTGGTTGGCGGTAAAGAAGGAGTGATAATAGAAGAGGATCAAGAAGCGAGGGCTATAATGGTTGTCAGGCCCAAATGAAGATGGTGAGGATATATTAAGTAACCGTAGTTCGGGAAAGGGATCTTGGGATGAAGAAATAGTAGAAGAAAGATTAGACCGGAGGTTGTTTGGTAATTACCTTCATCCCACTCCGTCTCCCCCCACCCAAATCCCCCACTCAACCTTCTGCTCCCCCAGCTCCTCATTAGAAACACTGACAACCAGCCTCTCTCGGGGCTCGAGCTTCATATAAAATTTTAACAGCTCTTTTCTCTGTTGTGTCCTGTAATGTGCCCAGATGAGACAGAAAACAGAGCTCAGACGAGTGGCGTTGGCGGATATCACACATAAGAATCTCTCAACCTGGACAGGACCACAACGTCACCTGTGACATACTCTGACAGGAAACATGAGGTTCAGACCAGCTGCAGTAATGCTACATGTCGCGCGATCAACACATCTTAAGACAGTTCAACATGAATTTAATCGTGGAACATGACGTTGACGGCTCCGACAGATGGTAGATGATGATTATTATAGGTTCAGATATCTTAAAATACTGTTGGAGCAATAACGATCATCGAAACACTGGTCGTCAGTAACAAAGGTAAAGTGGTTTCGCTACGAGCAGATGAAAACTAGAAACAATCTCTCGTGAGTGACGTTTACACTATAACGTATCACAAACTGCTCTCTTTCCTAGAGTCAAGACCAGAGACTGCCCTAACTAAAAAATACGTACAAAAATTGCCGTTCTAAACCTTCCCTTATAATTCCCATGTGCCCGGAGAAACGCTCACGGCATGGCCACAGATGTAAACCTAGAAGCTTCTACGCGCTTAACTTATCAGGGGAAGTCACCCTGATAACTTTTCTGTGAAAAACAACAAGGGAATTAACCTCTCTGCGTCTGGACAGCGGAGGAAACAACCCCATAAAAAATATACTGTTATCAAAGTCAGGCTAATCCCATATTTTTTTCTGTGTTACGTATCATACACGTTAATTTAGACTTTGTCTTCTTTTCCCATTTTTTGTCCTGCATGTTTCCGTATTGTTAAGGCGAAAAAAAAAAAACGGCAACGTCTCAGATGTTCCTGCTTTTTGCTGAAACTTTCATTATTCATAATCATCACTAGTTCCATGAAACTACCTGTATTCATTCAAAAGATGTCAGTAGTTCGACTTTATTTCGCATAAAGATATCAAAAGAAAGTGGCTGAGTCACCACCGAGTTCTATCAGAAATTCTTTCACATTCTAGGCCCTGTCTTACACAAGGTTTTTACTGAAGCTTTCGACAGAAAAGAATTACCCAACAGTCTCAACCAGTCATACATAACACTCATAAAGAAAAGCAACGCAGACACAACCCAAGTAAGGAACTACAGACCTATCTCATTACTCAACGTAGACTACAAAATCCTAGCAAAATCCCTAACTATGAAACTCAAACCCGTCATGCACACACTTATACATGAGGACCAGCAATGCAGTGTCACCGACAGAAACATAAATACGCATTTACATTTCCTAAGACATGTTATCCAATACTCTCACGATAAGAACAATCAGTCAGCGATCTTATCACTGAACCAAGAGAAGGCTTTCGACAGGGTTTCACATTCCTTCCTCCAGAAAACCTTGCCCAAATGTAATCTTGGGAACTACATCAGAGACTGGATCAAAATTCTATATAACAAACCAGAAAGCAGACTTTTAATAAACCACACCTTAAGTGAACCAATACGCTAAACCAGATCTGTACGTCAGGGCTGCCCACTCTCACCCCTGTTGTACGTACTAACTCTAGAGCCACTCCTGGAGAGAATCAAGCAGGAGACACTAGTCAAAGGAATCTTTATTCCTGGAATGGGAGAGAGAAAGTTGTTGGCCTACGCTGACGACACAATCTTCTTCCCCTCCACTATCTCCTCTATCAGGAATATTCTAGACATATTTACAGAATTCGGACAAGGCAGCGGGGCCAAGATAAACATTCACAAATCACACATAATGGGTTTAGGCAAATGGGTCAACAAAACAGACGACCCATTCACATTAACACAAGTCAACAAAATCAAAATATACGGAATTTTATTTACAGCTACGTCTTCAAATAACAACAAAGCAAGATGGCAAAACATAATTAAAAAAATAAAAAACAGACTGGAAATATACAACTATAAAACCACCACCATATTCGGCAGAAGTGTCACAGTCAACACCTGCGTCATACCACAGCTTATATACACCGCAAACATCTTTCCCCTGCCTAAACAGTCACTTAAAGAAATAAATTCAATGACTAGAGACTTTATTTTCCGACACACAGTACACAGCATCCAACGGAAAACTTTGATGCAAGACAAGAAAAGAGGAGGCATCTCCCTACAAGACATAACAACAAAGATCCAGGCACTCAGGAATAAATATGGACAAATCATCCAACAACCACACAAACACACACTAGCCCACTACTAAGTTGGGCTGAGGCTAATCAAACTTTGTAAATTAAACAACGCACATCCCCATCACTTTGGCACTATACCGCTCTTCTACAGACAATGCATACAAAGTGTAACTGGACATGAACATTTAATACACATGAAAACATCAGGCATTTACAAACATCTGGCCAGGATACAGGAGCCACCATTACAGGACAGAATAAAGAGAGGATACAAATACTTTATCACTGACTACACACAATCATTTCAAAACCTACACAAGAAAGGAATCACGCCAAGTGCACGAGAGATAACATACAGACTATTGTTCAACATAACACCGACCACACAAGAAGTCGCCCGCAGATCCAACAGACTGATCAGATGTAGACTATGTAGAACAAACACACAAGAAACAGAAGAACATATCTTCTTTGAGTGCAATACTATTTCTTTAGCTTTACAACTGTTGACTCAAGAGATAGCAACAAGAACAACAGAGAAAGTAGACATGTATAGAGCAGTCATGTTGAACACCATCCCTCGAACAGAAACAGACAGCCATACACAGTCTATCATCCTCCTAGCAGAGTTATCTAGAGATATCTTGTTTGGTCATGCAGGAATAAGGCCATGTTTGAAAACAGAATTTTTACAAAAGAAATTTTTCTGTACATCTTCCAAAAAAAAATTGTTACGGATTTCAATTAGTTTTTAGTTTTTTATGTTCGCAGTTCATCTTCAGAACGCTTTACTTATACGTTGAAAGTTGACAGCCCAGAATTATCATAACGTTACCACACAATAAAAACAAAAATCTGGCATGACACGAGTCCGTGCGCCACGTGTCCCTGTTGTGCCCATCCTCGGGCTAACCCAAATCATGTTGAGAACTTTTTCAAACTCGTCCTATGTTTTTCTTCCCTCGTTCAAATAAAACGGGGACATCGCTCTTGTATCTATTGTCTCCTAACATTTTCCTTATGCACCCTCCTTCCTCTTTAAACAACTATTTGGAATATTGACAGTGTTTTGTTTGTTTGTTTTTTTTTTGACAACGACACGGAATTTATGCAACTCCCCCCCCCCTTTTTTTTTTCATTTGTGGTCAAATATCAAACTCAGATGTACATATCATACGATCACTATCATCTCACGTTGATTGTTCAAGCCCACCATTTCATTATTTCAATTCACGGGCAATCATCCTCACCTCACGCCATTTTGACATTTTTCACGTGTTTCGTAACTGTTTTACCTTGACCATGACCTTCCATTGCACTCCGGCTGCGTTGACCCAAATGCGGGTGACGAGTGCATAAGTTAGTTTCGTAGAAGGGACTGCGTTCGCACGATCTCCTGACACAAAACAATTAGAATGATTGGTTAGAATCACACTCCCATCAAATTGTATCTCACTAACATACACCTCATTTCATCACAAACTTTTATGTTTTAGTTTTAAACATTCGTTATTATACAACCATGTTTGTATATAAATATGCACTCAGATGTACATATCATACAAATCACTATCATCTCATGTTTTGTTAAAGCCCACCATCTCATTATTTCACTTCACGGGCGATCATCCTCAACTCACGTCATCTGTACATGATTTGTAATTGTTATCTGGATGACAAATAAACTTATTTTTTAAAAAAGTGGCTGAGGTAATATGTCTTGTCTTATCTTGAACAATCTCCTTGCAAATGAGATTTTAATCTAAAAACTCTAGCAGCACCATTCGGTGTTTAAAAAAAAAACAAAAAGTGGCTGAGGTCAAAGTGTCCTCTTGACAGGTACCTTGATCAACATGCCCTTTGGTTAAGACAAAAACGTCGTTATTTTTGAACTACAGATGCCCGAGGCCTGCCCTGCACATTAAATGCCGGGGGTATGGTCCACATCCCGTTACGGGTGGACCCGGTTTGCAGTACCACCGGGTCATGGCTTGTTGTTTTCGTCGTCTTAAAAAAAAACAAAACAAAGTAAAAGTATATTCTAAACTAATAACATGTTTTCCCTGCTGTAGAGAAGGGGTCCCATAAGCCGTCCCACCCCTTCCATTTTCTTTTTTTTTTTTTGTTTGTTCTCATTCACAAAAGGTATGGACACATCTGTTTAAGAACCTCTGTCATAAACAATGAAAAAAAAACAATGATCATCTGGAGTTACTGACAGGTAAACAGAGTTGCTTTTAATATTTTTCATTACTCTATTAAACCGCTGTAAATAACCTAGACTGGTCAGCGAAAGAAGCGATACGCCAGAGTTCTATATCAAAAATATAATTAGTTAATGTTTTTGCCGTGCAAAAGGACAAAATAATGTTATACTTCTTTCTGTCCTGGGGAAGATTTTCTAATATTCCGCGTGTATCTGTCAGTAGGGAAGTGTTAAAACTGTTGTGAAGACAGCAACTTCAATACTTTGAAGATTATCTCTTATTCTAATATCAGTCTTCAGTATGACGAAGTATTTAAATAAATAAATCGATTTTAAAGAAAATTCTTGTCCTCCATTTTGTTTTTTCCGTTGGCTTGGGAATTTGTAATTTTAAACCACTGTGAAATTTTAAAAAAATATGAACGGTGTCATTTTCAGATAAAAATGGAAATAGCAGATGAACAGTTTGGATTTGTTGAAGGAAAGGGAACACACAATGCCATTTATGCTTTACGAACACTAACAGAAAGAGCTTTAGAAGTACAGAAAGATCTCTACTTATGCTTCATTGATTACACAAAGGCATTTGACAAGGTGAAACATAATGAAATTATTAAAATGCTTGAAGACATCAATATAGACGGCAAAGACTTGAGGATTGTAAAACATCTATACTGGCAGCAAGAAGCAGCAGTTCGAGTTGAAAATAGAATTGGAAAATATCAACCTATAAAACAAGGGGTGCGACAAGACCTGCAAAATCTCTTGGATAAAGTCGCCAAAGAGAGTGAACATAAAGGCCTTACTTTGAACATCAAAAAAACAGAGACTATGGTTATATCTAAGAAACAGAATCCACCAGCATGCAGTATTAAATTAAACGGAACCATTCTAAAGCAGGTGCAGAAATTCAAATACCTTGGAGCAGTAATAACTTCAGATGGGAAATGCAAAACAGAAATTAGGAACAGAATAGGCCAAGCAAAGACTGCATTTCAGAGAATGAGAAACATATTAGCTAACACATCTTTATCAATGAATGTTAGAAAACGAGTCCTAAAATGCTACATTGAACCTATCTTGCTATATGGAAGTGAATCATGGACAATAGGCAAGTCTGCACAAAATCATTGGAAGCAGCAGAAATGTGGTTTATTAGAAGAATGTTGCGAATCCCCTGGACAGCAAAAATAACTAATGAAGAATGTAGGAGAAGAGCTGGAGAGACAAAAAACCTTGTCAAAAAGATAAGAGAGAGACAGTGTACTTTCATAGGACATGCAATGAGAAGAGGGGGCATTGAAAATATTATAACAACAGGAAAAATAGAAGGAAGAAGATCAAGAGGAAGACCAAGAGAAATGATACTGGACAGTCTGACAGGATAGTGTGAGAGGAGATCACCAACTGAACTGATGGCCTGCATGAAGGATCGGGTACTCTGGAGAAGCATAATAGCCAATGCCAGTCGGCACGGCACCTGATGATGATGATGATCATTTTCCGGGAAAACCAATGGCGGATTTGATCATTCTGAACTTGTGTGAGATATTTTTATTTTCTTTTAGATGCTTGGCACAGAGTTAATGATGGGAGATGAGTGTGATAAAGGGCGTAAGGTCCTTGAAAGTCGTACCGGATGGTTTTTCTAATGAACCTACGACTACGGTGGTTAGAAGATGTTCTAAGTGAGAATGGACAAAAGTGAGAAACTGTGGCAAAATCCAGAACAGGACACTTCAAATTTGTAGGATATATTTCCAGAAGAGGCAAAACTGAAACATCTAGCGACAACTGAAAAACTGGAGGGACATAGGGACAGAAGAAGACAAAGAAATAAGATACTTGACGGACTAATAGAATGCCTGGAGCACAGTCCAATACACATCTTATAGAAAGAAAGAATGAATGAATAATCTTTACTTTTAAAGGGTAAAGAATTGGGCACTCAGGCCCGTCTTACATTCTGCCCTTCATCACTCCATCTTTCATTCTTCCCACACACTCGATTTAATACAAATATACAAATTACATTAGGAAAAAACATATCAAAAGAGTGTAATATTTAACTACTACATTCAAGGTATTCTTGGTGGGTCTCTGAAGCGGATTGCGTGACACCGTGGTTTTCGTTGTACCAGTTTAGTCTAGAGTTGGACTTTCTCACCGGAAGACCTCGACGTGTTTAGGATATCAGTGCATCCCCGCTTGGTGAGAGGCTGTAGCCCACTCAGGCCAGAGTTGGACCTTCTCACCGGAAAACCTCCACGTGTTTTGAAATACCCGTGTATCACCACCGGGTGAGAGGTGGGTGCCCATCCAGTCCAGAGTTGGACCTTCTCACCGGAAAACCTCAGCGTGATTAGGATACGCAAACATCCCCGCCGGGTGAGAGGTAGTTGCCTATCTAGACTGCACTGGTCCAGTGTCTCCGACTTCAGCATTTTGCGGTCGTGGCCGCTACCCTTCCTAGTTGTGACCAGGATGGAGCTTTTGTCCAGGAGGACGAATCCTCACCACTAGTGACTTCCAACCCTGGGTTGAGCCGGTTTAGGCATATTATCCCAGTATGGGGGTGTTTGGGACGAGACCGACCTCTAGAGCAGAGGTACTGTGACATGCATAGCCTTCAAGATTCACCCCTGGTATGAGCCGGTTTAGGCATAATTCACCAGTATTGGTGTATATCAGGCGTGACCGACCTCTAGAGCGGAGGTGGCATGACATATCTAGCCATCAAGTTCCACCCCTGGTGTGTGCCGGTTTAGGCATATTTCACCAGTGTAGGTGTATTTCGGACGTGGCCGGCCTCTAGAGCAGAGGCGCCGTGGTATGTATAGCTCTCGCAGCGTTACTACTGGACATACCGATTAAATTTCACTTTATCCTTTCCACCACCTTTTCACGTCGGCGCCGCACAGCAACCTTTATTTCTTTTCCGCATTTTCTTCCTTGACTGGGAGGAGCTTCACTCCACGCGCGGCATTCGAAGAGTCTCGCCAGCAGTGTCTTAACCTCTGGGTTAAGCCGGTTCATGCATTTCACCCGATATGACTGCACTCAGGACATGGCCGACCTCCAGACCAGAGGTGCCGTGATTTGACTGTTTGCTTCGCTTTATCCTTTCTACCATCTTTTCCGCAGTGGTGCTGCGCGGCAACCCCATTTGCACCTTTCTTCATTGGCCGGGAGGAGCACCGCTCCACGCACGGCAGCTGAAGAATCTCGCCAGTAGTGGAAGGGGAGTGATGAAGTGAGGGGAGTGAGAGAAATAAGGGGAGTGTGGGGATAAGAATTAGGGGAATGAGAGGAGTGAGGGAGTGAGAGGAATAAGAGGAGTGAGGTGAGTGAAAGGAATAAGGGGAATGAGGAGAGTGAGGGGAGTTAGAAGGATAAAGGGAGTGAGAGGAATAAGAGGAATGAGGGGAGTGAAAGGAATAAGAGGAATGAGGAGATGAATGAATGAATGAATGAATAATCTTTATTTTTCAAGGGTAAAGAATTGGGCACGCAGGCCCGTCTTACATTCTGCCCTTCATCACTCCATCTTTCATTCTTCCCACACACTTGATTTAGTACAAAAATACAAATTAAATTAGGAAAAACATATCAAAAGAGTGTAAGATTTAACTACTACATTCAAGGTAAAAGAGAAGAAGTAATTAACCTAATAAAATAGCACTCACGCACACATACACACGCAGACATATACATAAATAAAAATACATTGTAAATACAGATCTTCTAACATGTGTTTTTTTTATACAAACATTAAAGATGAGGGGAGTTAGAAGGATAAAGGGATTGAGAGGAATAAGGGGGTGAGGAGAGTGAGGCGAGTGAGAGGATTAAATGGGGTGAGGGACTTACGAGAGGTAATTAAGTAATTAAATTCTTCCAGTAGTACAAACGTACTGTGTTCCCAACTAATGTTTGAAGAGAATCTGACCACAACCATCCCGGCCTCCGCATCCTTAGATATGATGTCTACTCTGCTTTCTCGTCATCTCTCATACCAACCTATAGATAAGATGTCCGCTCTGCTTTCTCATCATCTCTCATACCGATAAGATGTCCGCTCGGCTTTCTCATCATCTTTCATACCAATCTGTAGATAAGATGTCCGCTCTGCTCTCTCATCATCTCTCATACCAACCTATAGATATGATGTCTACTCTGCTTTCTCGTCATCTCTCATACCAACCTATAGATATGATGTCTACTCTGCTTTCTCGTCATCTTTCATACCAACCTGTAGATATCATGTCTACTCTGCTTTCTCGTCATCTATCATACCAAAATACAAAACGAATATCTCAGTGTGTAAAACAACTAACAAAAGAAGTTTATTATAAAATACATCAAGACACTCATCATGAACACACACAATACCAATTAACTCAAACACATTACACACATAAGGACCACAGAGTATTTATATGTATATGTAACATAGAAAGCAATGGCATAGCAATGAATCACTGAATAAAATTATGCAAGTCAGTAATCCTCAGTCAATCAATCTTCGTTGTCATAAGAAATTTCACCAATGAATATATATATATATATATATATATATATATGTATGTGTGTGTGTGTGTGTGTGTGTGTTCAGCAATGCATTGAATAATATCATCACATACATGTAAAGCATTATCAAAAGATTGAGTGCACTCATAACACCTTTATCGTAAACACTAGAACATAGCAAGTTGTCTCTCCTTATTAGGAAGAGCTGTTAACAAACAAGCATCATATCATATCTCAGCATTACATATATACTGTATGTCCATGAACCATAATTCAAGGTCTCTTACATAATAAATCATACCACGTTATCAGCATAGACCAAAATCATTATTGTATGTCAACCCATATCAGCTGTATACAAATAAATATTAAAACCATCCCAGCACATATTACAACCTTGTCATATATACCCATGGGTGCACCCAGTACATGCGCTATCATCCTTATGAAAATCATTTCTAATAAACAAGCTCATATACCAACCAACCTAAGTCCAGGGTGCTCGATAGGGTCATAGCCAACAACCCCATTTCTATATGTCTGTCTGTCTATGTGTGCATGTGTGTATGTGTATACATGCATATCGCTATGTATGTATGTGAGTATGCATGTGTACGTATGAAAATTGTATATATGTATTTGTCTGTACATAGATGTGTGTATGTGCACATGTCTTCATGTGTACATACATACATACATATGTGTGTGTTTGCACATGTCAATGTGTATACATGTGAATGTTTGTATGTATTTGTTTGCACATGTCTTCATGTGTACATACATATATATGTATGTGTTTGCGCATATCAATGTGTATACATGTGAATGTATGTGTGTATATGTACATATGTGGATGTGTTTGTATATATGTGGTATGTGTGTGAATATATGCATCCGAAAGTATTTGGTTATGAAAAGTATAGGTGTGTGTAGTATCAAAGTCTAAATTTGGTTTAATCTAACCTATGGCTTTATTTTTGTATCTGTTATATAGCTGTTCCAAAAATTTGTTAGTTTACAATGAATGTGAGAATGTAATTAAGTTTATTTCATGTATTTACATAAAGCAGAATGTGGAGTGTATGGAAAGAAAGAATTTATTAGTTATTAAATTATTCATTTTTTGTGGCGTTTTCATGCATTTTATGTTAAATAACAAATGCTGAATATCTGTGACTGATTGAAAGTTGTATGATCAAGGGCAGAATGGTAGACGGGCCTGCGTGTCCAATTCTTAACCTTTGAAAATAAAGTCCGTTCGTTCTTCGTTCGTACCTTACAACATAATCAATACAGGTCACAATAACACCATGTATACTTCAATATATACTTAACAAAACAGCTGAGAAACACATAAATGCCTTTGAATGTAAATGCTACAGAAGAGTTCTCCAAATATCGTGGACACAAAAAAGAACAAATATATCTATACTACAAGAGCTTGATATTGAAGAAGGCTGGCTAGTAAAGAGGATTAAAGAGAGAAAACTTAAATATTTTGGACACATTAAACATCATGATAATTTAGAGAAGACCGTACTGGAAGATACATAATGGGAAAAAGAAAGAGAGGAAGACCAAAACGAAGATGGCTGCAAGACATCGTTGATGATCTGCAAATGGATGCAGCAGCAACAGCAGGCCATCTTGCTCACAACCGAGAGGCCTACAGGAGTAGTTTGGGAGGCAATGTTCCGCAAGGATCATGCAAATGAATGAATGAATGATACTTCAATATCAAGAAGCGACCACATCCACAAATCCACACGAATGACTCACCCACCGAGACATATCCCGAACTAACTGGAAAAATATCTTTGCAAACAACTTGTATAATAAGCAGCGTTCACAGCTTAATGTCCCGGCCGCTGACAGCAGGCTGTTTACACCCTTTGCAGAATGTTATGATCGGAGAACCCAACTCTAAATAGACAAGGTATCAGCCAGGCGGGTCAGAGATAAACTTTGTAAGCCGCTACAAAACTCCCAACCCCTTTCACCCTCGCCTATTTTCATCCACTCCAACCCACCCTTAAAACAAGGAAAACTCCGTGGTCTCCGGAGCAAAATCCCGACCAACCTCCCTTCCCACCCCCCCCCCCCCCCACCCGTCCGTCCTCTCCATAGGGCCTGGTCTGAGCAATTTATAAATGTGGATAAATGCCTCGTCCCAGACAACACAACCAATGCTAGATTTGTAAATATTTAGTTTTCACTAGATTATCTGTGCTGCTGGTGTCTTCAATCCTAGCTTTAGTGGTCCAAGTGTTATTCCTGCTGTTGGAACTGACTTCTTGAAGGAAAGATGTAAAGGGGGAAATTCCATCATAGAGATTAATGTGCACCTTTTTTTCCCACTGTAATCTTTCCACGTGTTCTTCGAGCAGGCTAAAAATAGATTAGAAAACCTGCGAAGGAGAAACTAAGGAGTAGAGGCTTGGTAATGCTATGAGGGGAGGGGGGGGGGTTGTGGTTCTCTTACCCTTAAAACAGAAACCCCTTTACCCCAGCCACATTCATCTATTCCACCCAGCCTTTTCTTGGCTTGATTACCGTTGTATCCCTCTCTCTCTCTCTCTCTCTCCTTCTTTCCACTATTCCCCCACCAGCTTCTTTGCTACCAACCTATCACACCTCATGAGTCTTCATGTAAACCAGTGTTTCCCATAATGGGCAGTAACGCTCCCCCGTGGGCGTTGAAAAGGACCAGAGTACGGTGAAAGAAAAAGGATCAGTAGGGGTCAGTAGAAGAAAAGGAGGGAGGGGCTGTGATGGGGGGGGGGGGTGGAATCAGTAGAGGGAAGCAATAATATCTTTCTTTGATAGTCCAAAGTTAGATGGCTGTCCAAAGGAAACTGCTCGAGTCACTTCTATTCACTTTTTGAAACGGAATTCTTTCAAGAGTCCAGTTCCTCTCTCTCTCTCTCTCTCTCTCTCTCTCTCTCTCTCTCTCTCTTTTCTCTCTCTCTCTCTCTTGATCTGTACAAGAAAAGTCTTGCATACTCTGCAGTACAGCTCTGGAACACCCTCCCCTATCATTTAAAATCCATTAGTAATACTCCGTCCTTTAACTCAAACCTGTTTCATTATTTACTTGCTTGTAATTATATGCCTCCATACAGCACTCTTTCAATCGATGAATCGCCAGCCATCAGATACTAAAATGACATAGTTCGAAAAGTAACTTGCTAGATATTGTTAGAAATTATTTTAATGTTTGTTAAAAAAACATATGCTAGAAGATTTCTACTGACAATGTATTTTTGATTAGGTATATGTCTGTGTGTGCGCGTGTGTGTATGTATGTAAGAGTGCTATTTTACTAGGTTAATTACTTCTTCTCTTTTACTTTGAATGTAATAGTTTAATCGTACACTCTTTTGATATGTTTTTTCCCTAATGTAATTTGTATACTTGTATTAAATCCAGTGTGTGGGAAGAATGAAAGATGGAGTGATGAAGGACAGAATGTAAGACGGGCCTGCGTGCCCAATACTTTACCATTTAAAAGTAAAGATTATTCATTCATTCATTCTCTCTCTCTCTCTCTCTCTCTCTCTCTCTCTCTCTCTCTTCCCAGCCACCTCACCTTGCCACATTTCACCCAGCCACTCCCGCACTCAGCCACTCAACTTTCAGTATTTGAAAAAAAAAGTTCTGAAGAAAAGAAGAAGTAATCTTCATTTAGAAGATCTAACACAAACAAACAGTGAAATAATAGTAAGACTCGGGAGTTGACGTCCAAGGCTGTTGAAACAACATGAAGAATACTTGTGCTAGTTTGTATCGCTTGAAAGTTAAGCTGACCTTTACAATGTGGAAAAAAATCCTTTGACCAGAAAAGATCTCCTTGAGTATGGATGATGTAGCGGGATAAAATTGTGAAATATACGATCCGTAAGTCACATACAGATCTTTACTCTCAGAATAATACTTGAAGAACGTATTGAAAAGCAGAAACCATTAATACTGAACTTCATAGATTTTAAAAAGGCATTTGATAGCATACACAGAGATTCATAATGAGAATTTTAAGTATATATGGAATACCATCTAAAATTGTCAACATCATTAAGGACTTATACAATGGATATGTTTGTGCAGTCAAGACAGAAGAAGGGATGAGTGAATGGTTCCAGATTGAAACAGGTGTGAAACAAGGATGTATATTGTCTCCTTTACTTTTTGGAATTACAATAGACTTCATAATGAAAAAATGCTGCACAGGTAACACAGGTATTGACTGGGTACATGGGACCCAACTAGAAGATCTTGATTTTGCTGATTGACATAACTCTTATCAGTAATAATGTGAATTTCATGCAAGAAAAAACAGATAGCCTGTCTTCAATGGCTAGCAAAATAGGACTTGAAATTAACAAGGACAAAACAAAAATAATGAAAATTCCTCTCAATCAAAATGGAAAAATGCACATAGAAGGGACAGATACTGAAGAAGTCAATTAATTTGCATATCTTAGCAGCTACATAGACCAGGATGTTGACACTAGAAAGGAAGTTAGGATCAGAATTGCAAAAGCAGCATCAATCTTCAAGAATCTTGAGAACATATGGAATTCAAAAGTTATAAGCACAAAAACCAAGTTAAGACTATTCAATTCAAATGTAATATCCACCCTCATTTATGCATGCGAAAGCTGGAAAACAACTAAAGAAATAGACAAGAAATTAGACTCTTTTGAAAACAAATACCTAAGGAAAATACTCGGCATCAAGTGGAATGAATTCAAGAACAATGCAGAGATAAGACAGATGACTGAACAACAACCAGTCTCATGGGTGATCAGGAAAAGGAGATGGACATATGTTGGTCACTTGATGAGAAGAAATGATCACAGAATCCCAAAACAAGCTATCAAGTGGAACACAACAGGCCGAAGAAAAAGAGGCAGACCGCGTGAAACTCTGAAGAGGACATTGTTAAGAGAGGCCAAATCAACAGGCATAAAATCCTTTGATGAGGTTGAAAGACTCGCCGAAGACAGGAAAAATTGGCGAACTACTTTGCGAGCCCTATGTGACGTTTAACGGCACGGGAATGATATAAGATATAAGATATAAGAAGTCACATACAACCCGTCATTTTTTTCCCAAACCAAGTATTATAAACTGACTGTAAACATCATCATCATCATCATCATCATGTACTGCCTGTCCTTAACATATATTTTTATTCTAAATTTCGATGACGCAAGTTTTGCTCGTTTTTTTTCTGTCATTCAGTCATGTCTGATCGTTCCATGTCTTCTCTTTAAACCTCTGCCTATGTTCTTATTTATCTGCCCATTACTTCTTTCACTAAGCCTCTCTTCTTATTTATCTGTCTAGTACGTCTCTCACTCAGTCTCTGTTCTTATTTATCTGTCCAGTACTTCTCTCACTCAGCCTCTGTCTTATTTATCTGCCCAGTACCTCTTTCACTAAGCCTCTCTTATATTTATCTGTCTAGTACGTCTCTCTCTCTCAGCCTCTGAAATGAAAGCTGTATGATGAAGCGCAGAATGATAGACGGGTCTACGCGGTCAATTCTTGACTTTTTGAAAATAAAGTCTGTTCGTTCGTTCTCTTGTTATTTATTTGTCCAGTACTTCTGTCACTCTGCCTCTCTTATTTGTCCAGTACCTCTCTCACTCTGCCTTTAAATTTAGCCCAAAGTGCAGCCAACGCTTGAACAACATAAGTGTTCCAAAACCTAGACTTGACTTTTACAAGAAAAACTTTACTTATTCTGCTACTCATCTTTGGAATACCCTCCCATCCTGTATACAAAAATATAAACTATACTCCTTCCTCACTCCCTTATGTTTGTTACATGAACAGCATATTTGTAGAATGTCTGGAACAGAGTGAAAGTTGTGTGATAAAGGACAGGATGTCAGACGGGCCTGCGTGCCCAATTCTTAACCCTTTTGAAATAAAGATCAGTCAATTGATTAATCAATCTCTCTCTCTCTCTGCGTGCGTGCGTGTGTGCGTGTGTGTGTGTGTGTGTGTGTGTGTGTGTGTGTGTGTGTATGTAAAATGAACTAAGCAGCATCAAGCATGACATTGCTTACTTGTCAGATCCATTCACAAAATTCGACCACGTTAATTGCAAAACAAAATTAAGGGCAATGAAGTTTAACCATCTTCAAGTCAGCTATCTCCACCTTTCCGTCAAAGTTACATTTATTCAGGCACAACATAGCCCGCCGTGAGCTGTCCCGCATTTCCAAATCTTTCTGAACTGGCCAAACAGAAACGGAAATCATACGATAAATGTTCACATTTAGATCAGCTGCATAATGACATGTCTGACAGGCTTCGAGGTCGTCTTTTATTTCAACAGCCAGACTAGGTAATCAATCAATTCCTTGATAAAAGCCAGACTAGGTGATCAATCAATTCCTTGATATCACCAGTGATAACATGGGAATGCTGAAGAAGAAACTGGTTTCATTCTAAAATGACTGAGATGAGATCAAAATAAAAAAAAAATCGATCAAGATTTCTGGTTAAAGAAAAACATCTCTTCTTCTTCTTCTTCATTCGCTTCTACAACCAAGACCGCCCTGTGATCCTACTGAATTTACTCCTGTGGTCCTCGACAGGTCCCGTGGTCCTCCTGTGGTCCCCGAAGGACCACACGAAATCCCCGAGAGGATCACAAGGGGTTCAGAGTATCGCAGGGCTTGGGCCTGTATTCTCGATGGGTCGCAGAAGCGGAAAAAACATCTCTGACACTCCCTACATTGTGGAACGAAGTCCAGATTTACGTTATTAGCTTGCCTTCAACGTATTCAGTAGAGAGAGGTTTCAGTACAGTCACGAAGCTTCTTTCTAAACAGAGAAACAGACTGAAAGTTACTGAACGTGGAGATTTAAGACTTCTTCTTGGCACTTTTCTGCGTCATACTGAGAAACTTGTGTTGTCCTACATGACACACATGTATCAACTTTAAAAGTTGAGAAAATAATGCAGTAGGTGAGTTAAAAATACACTCCTTCCTATTGTTAAATAAACTGGGTTTCTAGCTGAAGTTTTTAGCTGTGCAATGCATATCCTAGTTTAAGTCATTGTAAGAACGGTATCGTTGAGGATGTGGCCTTTGAGAAAAGGGGGGGGGGGGAGCAGCCAGAAAAAAAGCCTGGGAAACACTGATTTAAACATTCACAACGCCCCCACAATGCGCAGTCTCGGACATAGCTTCCGTCAGGTTACAAATAAGTGTTCCCGTTTTTTTTTCGTACTATTTTTTTTTCCCATTCTTATTTGTTGTATAGCATTCCTATGAATTTATGTGTTATCCTCTTTCTCTATTTTTTTTTTGTTACGCATGTTTTTGTATTATTAAGGCGTAAATCTAACTGCCACAACTGTGTCCTCGCTAATTGATAGAACTGTCTTTAGTTTTGTTTCAAATATTGTTAACATCACAAAGAAACTGCCCTGTGACTCCAGAACAGTCATCTCTGGGAAGTTCACGCCGATGTATTTCTTTAATATCGTGGCCGAATCATCACGAGTACACTCTTATTTCTTGGACTAACGTTTCTTGGGCCAAAATACGACACCCGTGTATTTTACCAGCATGGGGCCCATTATTCTCCTTTCCTTCACACGTAACGAATCTAGTCTTGTCTCATCAGCGTATTCCATCAATGCCGCTTCTGTCTCCTTTTTTTTTCCTTATTGATCCCATCATAGCTATTTTTAGTCGCTCATTTGTATGCAGCCCATGCTGGTAAAGAAATAGGAACAGCCAGACAATAGAAAATAAAAGAAAGAAGGAAGAAATAAGAGAGAAACTGATCAGACTGTAGGTAGAGGGAAAATAGAGAACATTTAAAGATAAACAAGAAGGTTAAAGATAGATAGATGGATAGATAGATAGATAGATAGATAGATAGATAGATAGATAGATAGATAGATAGATAGATAGATAGATAGATAGATAGATATGATATGATTTTATATGATATGATATGAGAAAACAAACGTATTCGCACCTATGCCATCTAAATACATGTGTGTAAGGAATACTGCTCATGGTTAAAGAGATTCATGTAAATCTTCTCTGAGTTAAGTGAAATTATTTTTAACTCCCCCTGAATACTGATGATTATACAGTCGAGAAACTTCTGCGTGGACCATACATGCAGCTCATGTTTTTTCTAGAAGGTCCAGTCCCTGGGAATGTTAGGTTGATGTTTAAATTTTTGATCAGCTTAGAGTTAGGTTTCGTCCTGTTAAGACGTGCTGTTTTAGTTAGTAATGTAACTGTAGAACTGGCGATTGTCAGCGTCGGTTAGGAATGTTTGTGATCAAGAGTTTTTCTTGTGTAGAAATAGTGCCATATTTCATCGAGTACCATGTGGCGGTTATCTTATAGTGAGACGCAAGCCGCCCGGATTTCTTGTTCTTGTTTTTGCTGATCAGTTTGAGGTATGACTTGATATGTTTAGTCAACATGAATTCATCGGTCAACATCATCATCATCATGTGTCGTTAATTAAATGTTTATGTGATGGGCGTTGGATGCAATTAGTTGATTGATTCAGCGTTATTGTTGAGTGAATTCCTGGGTTGACAGTTGAGCATCAGTTAGAGGAGTTATGTACGAACATCCCACACGTCAGAAGTACCACGCAGTAGTGAAGACTAAATTTGTATGTATATCATATATATGATATATAAATATCATATATATATATATATATATATATATATATATATATATATATATATATATATCCGAAGTACAGTAGTACAAGTGAGGATGAGAAAACCGAAAATGGTAGTATCCATTCAAGTGCATTCATAATTAAATCAATCATCGTAAGTTTCAATCATCAGCATCTGTATAAATCAGTTCGGGAAATACAATTATACAGAATATATTACACAACATTTTTTTTCACATGTTTATGTATCTCACAGACTGGGTCAGTGCTACAGTGCTACAGTGCTACAGTCTACAGTTCACTCAAGCAGACATTGCTAAGGTTGCAGACCTCATTGGGCCGTGTTCTTGATCTTTGGAAAAGGGAGGGGAGGGGGGAGGAGCAGTTCTATTTAGATCAATCCACTTTCTTTAGCACGCAAATACAATGGGGGTTTGTTTCTGCCCACGCTTTGGTGTGTACAAGATATGAGATTTGTCTGCGTGGTATGTATGCGCCCGTGACTTACATATAGCCACTGATACACATCTGTCACTTACATATAGTCACTGATACACATCTGTCACTTACATATAGCCAATAATACACAGCTGTCACTTGTATATAGCCACTGATACACATCTGTCACTTACATATAGTAACTGATACACATCCCATCACTTACATATAGCTACTGATACACATTTGTCACTTACATATAGCCACTGATGCACATATATCAATTACAAATAACCACTGGTACACGTCTGTCTCTTGCATATGGTCACTGATACACATCCTGTCACTTACATATAGCCACCAATACCACCCTATCACTTGTATATCCTACTCACATATATCCAATTTACGCATACACAACTTATATAACAAATCATACCATGCAGTAACCAGCGTGCGTGAGTCAAAAGCTGAGTCTCCTAACTTAGACTACTCGCTCCCTCCCCCTATTTCTTTTCCTTATCCTCTTCCACTTCTCATTCACACACAACTATCACAACGTTTCTTCACATCAGTTTTGTTCCCAACAAAACCTTGCTTGACTATAATCTTGATAGCAACAACTGTACTTCACATGTGATGTACACCGAAAGTTTGATTTACCTGTCTCCTTTACTCTAGTATTCTCTTTAAGACTGTTCATTATTAACAACGGAAGATTCAGATTGTGTCGATTTAAAAGCAGGTGAGGGTATTTAAAAATGCGATAATTAAGTTTACGTTTCTCCCAGTATTTTAAGACAAACATTGGTCTATTTATGAACTCAGGAGAGCACAGAGTTCAGTTAGACAGAGACCTGGTAAAGCACGCGGACAATCAGTTTTGAAGCGCTGCTCACCAGAGAAAATATCAGGATGTTGGAATGAAAGACTGTGAATCCCTGGGAAATGAAAAAAAGAAAAATTGTAAAATGGAAGAGACCAACTTGTTGACAGATCTTGTCTTAAGTTCCAGACCAATGGTTCTCAACCTGTGTCAAACTGAGGACTTCATGAGTTTAAGATTATTCATTGTGCCCTCACCTACTTTCCTTCGCCTCTCAGAGCTTTAACAGAGCCCTAATATCCGTGTTTTGAAAATCACTGTAGGATTTAATCGTAAATTAAACAAGCTTAGAGCCTCACAATCTTGGGGGGGGGGGGCTTCTGTTATAGCATCTTTCAATAAGGGGACTCCAAACTTTACATTTTAGGGCCTCGCCAATACACGGCTGACACTGTTCAGAAAGTATGAGTTTGGGCTGTTTCTCGTGGACGGAAGTAATAATTACGTCATGACATACACTTAACTTCCTGTGCAGAGGGTACCCGAGTGGGGCTGTGCCTCAAGTTCAGATGGAGGCTGCCCTGTCACTCAGTCGCAGAAATGGTTACTCGGCTTGTTATGAAGCTCAGGAAGGCAAGGCGGCCAACTATGATCATGATCACATCTCGCTGTAGAATACTGACAGGCCAAGGTAAGCACGGACACTAACACCATTTCCCTTGGGTGCACTTTATAGCCATATGAGGCTACGATTATTTTTTACAAAGCAGGTACCAATATATCCCCCCATTCTGGGATCCGCTGCTTCAAACAATATGTCTGCACACAAATGTCTAGGAAATGTTGAGTAAATGTATAATAAACACGTAAAGCGAGAGCCAAATAACTTTGAGAACTGGGGGTTAATTTCTGCCATCTGCTCTCTCTTATCTCTCTCTCTCTCTCTGAACCTTAAGTGCCCAGGGCACATAGGGCTTCCGCAAGGGTTTTCCACAAATGCCTGTCCTTTGCCTTTTTTCTGCTCTTGGCCAGGTGAGCCCTCTATTGCTCAACATCCTTTCTGTTGTGCTTCTCCGTGTCTCTCTTTTGGTCTACTCTTATATAGGCCTATTTTATTCAAGTTTTCTTACTACTATTCGTTTATAGTGGTTAATAAGAAACATGATGATGATGATGGTGGTGGTGGTTACGGTGCTGGTGCTGCTGGTGGTGGTGGTGCTGGTGGTAGTGCTGGTGCTGGTGGTAGTGCTGGTGGTGGTGGTGCTAGTGGTGGTGGTGATGGTAATGATGGTGGTGCTGGTGCTGGTGGTGCTAGTGGTGGTGGTGGTAGTGGTGGTGCTGGCGGTGCTGGTGGTAGTGCTGGTGCTGGTGGTGCTAGTGGTGGTGGTGGTGGTAGTGCTGGTGCTGGTGGTAGTGCTGGTGGTGGTGGTGATGGTAGTGATGGTGGTGCTGGTGCTGGTGGTGCTAGTGGTGGTGGTGCTGGTGGTAGTGATGGTGGTGCTGGTACTGGTGGTGCTTGTGCTGGTGCTGGTGGTGCTAGTGCTGGTGGTGGTGGTGGTGATGGTGGTAGTGATGGTATTGCTGATGCTGGTGCTGGTGGTGCTGGAGGACGAAAAGGAAAAAATACACCTTCCATACACTTCATACAACTCCAGCCAAACATATATCAAAAGACCGTTTCTGTTCTCACGCTAAACGAGCACATTTGTCAATCAAATTCATAAACTCTGCCTCGCCCCGTCCCCCCCCCCCCCCAACCACTCTCTCCTCCCCCCCCGGACCCTCAAATTCTGAAAAGATCAAAAATAATTTATGGAACATTTCCACAGCGGTTCTCGACCGCAAAAGGCAAGATTCTATTCCATCTCTGCCAGAACATCCGTAAGCAAATACAACGGCGAAATAAATATGTAGGGTTATTTTGATCTGAAAATGCATAAACTGTCATTGCTGATAAAGAATATAAGGAATCCAATTACAGTCGGAATGAAAGAGAAGATGGAGATTAATGGAAATTTGTTGTCGAATGTTCCACATTTGGAGAGGAAGGTTGCCATTCAGATGGATCTTTAATGGGCGCAGTCTGCGAGATAAATTAGAATGATGCTGTTTACTGTAACTGATAATAAACCGTATTGGGTGCATATTCCCCGGCCCCCCCCCCTTTCATCATTTCCATCATCTCTCTCCCTTGTATTATCGAATCATCGTTTTCGTTGTGTGTCTTTGCTGTGGACACGTTGCCGACGTCACGTGACTTTCTTGGTGAGCGCTAGATTATTTGGCAGAGTCCGCGAATAGAAAAAAAATATACGCGGTCCGCTTGTGTCACATGTAAAGAACATTTGATCAGTCTGTAACAGTGTCACATGTGAACAACCTTCGATCGTTCTGTAGCAGAATCACATGTAAGCAACCTTTGACCATTCTATAACAATTTCACATGTAAAAACCCTTTGATCGATCATTAAGTAAATTTTTAATATGTAAACCTGTGGTCATTCTGTAACATTATTACATGTAAACCTCTCATCATTTTATGACAGCATCACATGTAAACAACTTCTCATCATTCCCCTAAGAATATCATATCTAAACAATCTTTAATCATTTTTAATCTCTCTCTCTCTCTCTCTCTCTCTCTCCTCTCTCTCGTTCCATAATGCTCGCTGCTTACATATGATAGTGCCGCTTGTAGGAAGAGATTGAAACAATGATGTCTGTAACAAAATATTATGCGTGCAACACTTCTTCTTCTTCTTCTTCTTCTTCCTGGAACTGAGAGCTGGTGTTCTTTGCAGTCGATGATGTGAAGATGTTGAGGCATAATATCGTTTAGGCTTTAGAAGGGTTTATTGTGGCTATTTTTTTTCAGTCCTTGAATTAAAGCTAAAAGCAGGGGGGTGTGCAATACTTCTTTAGCAGACTCCGCCAACATGGAGCCATAGCGATCCCTGCTCCGTCTGCCAGACTAGACCTGTCACTGATGATACCAATGTCTACTTTTGTATTTGTTTCGTCTTCGATTCCTACAAAGGTTTTTGGATGCTGTGACCTCCTCTCTATGACCCGAAGAATCAGTCAGTTATTTGCATGTCCCTTGCGGAACATGCCTCCCTAACAGCTCTCCTGTAGGCCTCGCGGTTGTAAGCAAGATGTTCTGCTGCTGATGCATCCATTTGCAGATCATCAACGATGTCTTCCAGTCCTCTTCGCCTTGGTCTTCTCTCTTTCTTTTTCCCGTTATGTACCCTTCCAAGACGGTCTTCTCTAAACTCTCATGACGTTTAATGCGTTTAAAATATTTAAGTTTTCTCTGTTTAATCCTCTTTACTAGCCAACCTTCTTCAATATAAGTTCTTTTAATATGGATATATTTGTTCTTTTTTTATCCCAAGAATTCATGTTAAAACATCATAAAGCGTTTCTTTATTTTTTAACCTTCTGTATCTTTGCCTCATGCTTGGATTAATTTAATTTCATACTTTTATTTCTAATTATATTATTTTCCATTTTGATGTATTATTTATCTTACATCTTACATCCTTCATGTGCCATTAAACGTCACATAGCGCCCGCATGGTAGTTCGCCAAGATGTCCTGTCTTCCGAGTTTTTCAATCTCATCAAGGGATGTTATGCCTACTGAATTGGCTTCTCTTAACAATGTCCTCTTTAGAGTTTCACGTGCTCGACCTCTTTTTCTTCGGCCTGTTGTGTTCCATTTTATAGCTTGTTTGGTGATTCTCTGATTATTTCTTCTCATCACATGACCGACATATGTCCATCTTCTTTTTCTGATGAATCATGAGAAAGGTTGTTGTTTGCTCATCTGTCTGATCTCTGCATTGTTCTTGAATTCATTCCACATTATACCGAGTATTTTCCTTAGGCATTTGTTTTCGAAGGAGTCTAATTTCTTGTCTGTTTCTTTAGTTGTTTTCTAGCTTTCACATGGATAAATGAGGATAGATATTACATTTGAATTATACTACATATTATATATACTTAAATAAATAAAGTTCTTATTTCTAGAAATATAAGACAGTAAATGAAGCTGCGTCTGAAACTGCTGCGCACACTTTACATCGCTCAGTAATGTAGAACTTTGGGCAGCTAATAAGAAAATGGAGACGTCTCTTGAAATGTGGATACACGATGAATTCCGTGGAAAGAAGAGAAAACACGCAAGTAAACACTGACATGATTGAAACTGAAAAGAAAAATAACGAGCAATTTAGGAACCAGACAGTACAATATTTCGGCCACACCAAAAAGCAACCTACGTGAAAACCTTACTCGAGGGAAAAGTCGAAGGGAAAAAAAAGAGCAAGCATGCAACAACGATGTAGATGGGTGGGCAGAAAGAGATGATGGACGAGATTTATCTGGGAGCACTGTGAAAATTAGGTACTTAGCAAAGTGGAACAACATTGGTCCCCTGACTTTCCAGGTGAGACGGCACAAGATGATGATTGTTCTAAAGGAGATTTTTTTGGGATTGTTTCCCCCCCCCCTCCCCATTTTCCCATCACATGTGAAGAATTCTTATTAAATATATTATTTTTAAAGCAACCAGAAAGTCAGAGTCACTTTTTAGCATTTGGCTCAAAGTTTCAGAATTTATAAAACAGACAAAGCGTTACTTGTGGCCACAAAGTTCATACAATTCAGGGAACCTTAAGAACACACAAACAGGAGATTGCAAAAGCCACTTTGGATAGACTGCGTACGGAGGACGACATCTGTTTCAGTGACGACAATCACATCAGAAGGATGGTCAAACTGGAGTAGAAGAGGGGAAGTGGACGTTTTTGTTTTGTTTTGTTTTTTATGAAAGAAGTGGTTTAGTGCTTGTTAACCACATCCAGCGTGTGGCTGGCTCCATCAGCAGGCTCACACTTCACTGGGTGTTGGAACGGAAGGCGGAGCACGTATGGGAATGCCCGAGGTGCGGGAATGCCAGTTTACGAGTATGATACAGTTACAGTTACAGACGGAACTTTAGATTTGTAAATATTTATCTTTCACCCGTTTTTCTGCGCTGGTGTCTTCAATCTTATCCCAGTTCTTTTAAGTCTTATTGCTGCCTGTGGAATTGTTTTCTTGAAGGAAAGATACGAAGGAAATGTCCATTGTAGCGATTAATGTTTAGATTTTTCCCAGTGCAATCTTTCCCTATTTCTTTCTTTGCTACATTAAAGGCTTCCTGCATTAGATATACTACTGCATTTATTACAAAGGTTTCCTGTACAAGATATTTTACATTTTTTTAAAATGCAAGATTTCTATTACCGACAGTGTTTTTACAGCCAGACTTACAGTTTCCACTGGTGATATTTCACAGTGAGATAAAACATTATATACTTTCTAATACTGGTACATATATGTAAAGGCTGCTTTCAAGATACATTGTTACATACAGATCAGAGATTGTTTCCATGTGATATTTTCACAGAATAATCACAGGCTGTTTACGTGTGATAATATCAATATCTATAGATCAAAAGTTGCTGGTGGGGGGGGGGGCGATGACGCTGTCAGATTTGGGAGTCAGCGACTCATGTCCGACATGTTAGCGTCAGGGTTGACGAGCATAGCTGACCAAGACCATGTCCCAGCTCTCCGTTTGTATCACCAGTAACAGACCTAGCCTGGTTAACGAAGCCTACCATATGATCCACGGTGGTGGAATCGGCTAAAGAAGTATTGCACACCCCCTTGTTTTTTTAGTTCCACTCAAGGACTGTCAAAAATGGCCGCCTAACCTACTCCCGAGCCGACACAATGCCGCGTTTCAACATCTTCACAGCACAGGATGCAAAGAACGTTGGCTTGCAGTTGCAGCGAGATACGGGAAGAAGAAGAAGATTATCTATCTATCTATCTATCTATCTATCTATCTATCTATCTATCTATCTATCTATCTATCTATCTATCTATCTATCTATCTATCTGTCTGTCTGTCTGTCTGTCTGTCTGTCTGTCTGTCTATCTATATATCTGTCTGTCTGTCTGACTGACTGTCCATCTAACTGTCTATCTATCCGCCTATCCGTCTGTCTGTCTGTCCGTCAATCTCTCTGTCTGTATATCTGTCCGTCCATCTAACTCTCTATCTATCCGTCTGTCTATCTGTCTATTCGTATATCTATTTGTTTATCTATCTGTCTGTCTGTATATCTATCCGTCTATCTGCCTGCCTGCCTGTCTGTCTGTCTGTGTATTCGTTTGTTCTCGACTTTGCTAAGTTTGTTATAGGCAGTCCTGACCTGTTAAAAGTCTTTAGTATCAAGATCAGGACTGACCAAAACCGACTCCTGTGACGCTCCACAAGAAAACCTGCTGTATTTTATTACGCCTTGGCCACATTGTTAGAACCGATCATACTCTTCAGAACTGTGAGGGTGAGGGGTGGTCTAAAAACAGACATATAAGTGTTACCAGCTAAACCTTTCTTCCGTACTCCTACAGAATTTCATGAAATCATGACAACCCGCAACTCTCAACGGAAAGAACAAATATCTCATCCCACCGGTATTGTAATCAATGAATCAATTTCTCAATCTCGGACTTGATTTTTCACTTCAAAGCCCAACTCTGGGACTCAGTGAACCATTTTGTTTTTTTTTTCAATTTCTTCTTCTGGTCTCTAGTCTTCCAAGTAACTTTTCTGCTATGCGTTCAATTAGCCAATAGATCCAGAATGAACGGACAGCTGTTGGTGAATATGTTCGTGTTAACGACAGCGGTGACAATAACCGCAACAAAAGAAACGCGCAAAGTCCGTCATAAAGTCGATAACGCGACCGGAAGCGGAGAACATAACATAAAATGGTTCCTTGCCTCACTGTACACTGTCAAGCTCTGTGTTTATGACAGTTGCCACTCATGACTTTTCTGTCTAATTGTCTTATTACCGATTACATTAGGTCAGGATTACTGGATCTAGTCGATTTCTCTTTCGTGTTTTCGTTTCTCGTTTGGTCCTCGTTGTTTCTTCAAATTGTTAACATTTCTTTCCGAGTTTCTTTCCCAAATTTGGAACTGGTACTAAAGTCTGCTCATGATACACACAAAAATTATACAAAATTCAGTCAGTCATTAGCATGTTCCTTGCGGAAATTTGTCTCCCTAGCAGCTCTCCTGTAGGCCTCTCGGTTGGAAGCAAGATTCCCTGATGCTGGTGAGTCCATTTGCAGATCATCAACAACGTCTTGCAGCTATCTTCGCTTTGGTCTTCCTCTCTTTCTTTTTTTCCCATTATATACCCTTCCTAGACGGTCTTCTCTATATTATCATGACGTTTAATGTGTCCAAAATATTTAAGCTTTCTCAGTTTAATCGTCTTTACTAGCCAGCCTTCTTCAATATTAAGTTCTTGTAGTATTGACATATTTATTCTTTTTTGTGTCCATGATATCTGAAGGAATCTTCTATAGCATTTACATTTAAAAGTATTTATGTGTTTCTCAGCTGTGTTGTTAAGTGTCCAGGTATCAAAAGGCATATGTTGCGATCGGAAAGATTCATACCCTTAGAAGTCTTATTTGTGTAGTTCTATACAAAATTACAAAATTAATATTCCTAGTGGAAAAAAAAATTCTTGAAAGAAAATTACAATTGAAAGATATAAAAAGTAGGTAAAAAAATAGTAAAAAAAAATAGTTTGTTTGCTTGTTTGTTTGTTTGTTTTTATAAAGCCCCATACTTTCAAATGTTTATGATCTCTCTGATCCATACCAATCAGTCGTTGGGCGTAACTGATTTCCACCAGCATGTATCCTTTTGCTCTCTCTATAAAATGGTATTGGACCGTGCTGCATGCTGTTCTTTTAGTCCGTTAAGTATCTTTTTTTTTTCTTCCTCTATCCTTTGTTTCAATCAAAATAGTACTACGCTGTGAAAATGTGAGAACCACTGTTGTGAAACCCAAAACTCTGGCAGATAGATACAGGTTTGTATGGTATAGCCGCTGGAAAGAAGATAACGTCACAGACAGAGAAGAATTATGCCTTGTCATAAATTATCCACTTAATGACTAAATATATGAATATTAACTCTTATTGTCCACACATTTTCTGAATATTCACGAAATCTCAAAGCTGGAATGTATGATGAGTGGCACACTAGTCTGTCGTAATGATTATTTCATTAAAAAATAAATTAAATAATATTTGAACGCATTCATAAAGGAATAATGTGTTCGAGAAAGAAAACTCGCGAGGCAGAACTTGGAATCCAGAAGATGAATTCCTTCAGGTACGTACGACACATACAGCGATAGCGAGACAGCCTAGAAGAAGATAAGCGAGCTCTCGGAATCAACATTGGGCAAGAAAAGATCAAGAACAGAGAGGAATGGAGGCGTGTCTTGTCTGCAGCAGCAGCATCATCATCAATGATTCGGAAAGCTGCTGAATTCAGCAGCTGCTCAAAGAAGAAGGTGGGGGCACATGCCCATGGAGCCCGATGTAGGAGATAGATGGGTGTATGTTTCAGCTTGACAAAAAAGATAGAAAGAACGAGGAAAGTGGGCAGAAACAAGAATGGGAGAAAGGAAGATGAGTACTTATAACTGAAGGACATACAGCAATCCAGTATTCCGGCAACAGCCTTTTTCAGTGATCACATAAAAAAAAAACACGACAGATAAAAGCATGAAAAATATATGAAAAATATACAGACTTTGCCTTTTGGCCTCCTCCTTGTAAGAAAGTCCGACACGAAATCCCTGGATACTAGATCCAGTTTAACTCTTGTGTCGTTTCTTTTATGACTGATTTAGAAGGATCGTTTTGTATCATTAAAAATTGAAACATCCTTTATGCTAAGTGCATTTTTTGACATTCGACATTAAGAATTTTGCTACTGTCTAGAAAATAAAATATAAAAATAACAGCGCTTCTTGGAAAAGTATATGAATTAGATTTTATATTATTCATAAATTTCAAAAGAGCTTTTATTTCTTCTATTTTTCCTTGGCCGTCTTCAATCCTTGTTTATTCATGTGACGTGTCTTTTCCAGAACGTTGTCCCTCTCATGGCCTCCCCGAAAACAATACGGTCTTGTGCATGTTGACCGGCGTCTTGCAGTGACACACTCAGACTTTCCGTGATGTCACAAGTCCATCCGGTACCAGGTCGTCCCTTTTCTCTTTTGCCGGGCGCTATGCCTTCTACTATCAGCCTCTCCAAGCTGTTGTGTCTCTTGATGCGGCCCAAAGTATCTCAGCTTCCTAATTTTGATGGTGTTAACGAGCCAGTTTTCTGCGACACCTAATCCCATCAGTATCTCTTTATTTGATTTTCGTTCTATCCATGATATTCTAAGTGCCATTTTGATACACCTGTTTAAAAAAAAGCATTCAAGATCTACATATATGATCACAACCGAGGGCTTCTAGCGGTCGATTTCTTTAAACTGTCGATTTCATGAGTCGATATATCTAAAAACAAATATTAATAAAACACGATCATTATATTTGTTCCGAGCCCTCTACTTCTGTACGGCATTTTGCTTACATACCTTTTTTTGTGGACATTTTGGTATGGCTGAAAGTATGCATACTTTAATCTGCAAGAAGACAAGACGTGATCTTTTTCTTTTCAATTGACAGCAACATTTTAATTGCACTGGAAAGTCTCCACCGGAGACAAAATACGACGAGATGAATAAATTCTGCAGACAGTGAACTCTTTCACCGCCCACTTGAGTTCCACTCTCTACCAAGAAAGCATTTGATAAGAAATTTTGGTAGAAAGAAACAAGAAAGAGGCTACTCTATGGTTTAAAAATATGGGGTTTGGGTTAGAAATGTGCTGCTTTCCACTGTACTTAGACTTTGCATAAATATCGCTCTGAGAGTTGATTAGCATAGGCCTGCAACATTTACCAACAATCCCAGTGTTGTCCTGGAATGAAAGAGTTAATACTAGTCTCGCGCACGTTAGTTTAAAAAAATCATTGCTCAGAATATACATCTGGTCTATTTCTGCAAATTATATGGCCTGCGAGAAAGAAGGCGCTGCTCTGTTAGGTAAAGTGAATTGCTTCCTGTAATACTCTAATTTAGAATGTCGCATATGCCAAATCACATAGGAAATCTAAATCCTGAAATCTATGGCTAAGATCTGACAAGGTACACAAGGCAGAAACACTCAGTCACGAAAAAAACACATATAATTTGTTTTAACAGATAGAAAAAAAAATACATGAACGAAACGGTCTGGGTCAGTGGTTCTCAACCTAGGATCTACGGACCCAGAAGAAATTTTGAGGATCCACGAACAAGGAAAAAAAAAGGATTGTGACGAATTTAAACAAAACATTAACATGATCTGGGTTCTATTTATTTCTTTATTTTTAATGTTCTAAGGCAGGAAAAAGATTGGGAAATGGGGGGGGGGGGGTCTCCAAGGTTAATAAAAATTTAAGGACCACTGGTATAGTTCAAATAAAGACTTTTTAAAATAATAATAACAAAATAAAATTCCATTATGAGATATACTGAAATTATATATAAAACCTACAGGCAAGTAGAATTTGAAATAACAATACCGAGAGAGAGAGAGAGAGAGAGAGAGAGAGAGAGAAACTCTGAAAAAGCGTAGGAAAGGAAATTGCTAAAACCATTATTCTTAGCACGAACTTCTTAGCATGAACATCTAAGCTAGAAATGAAGAAAAGCTATTTTTAGACCTGCTCGACAAGACCTTCTTCTTCTTCTTTAGAATCTTTTCTGCGTGAAAATCCCCGCAAAATAATTATAAGGTCTCAAGGGAGCTAATGAAGAGAAAATGATTATTTCCACAAATCATGGCGGCAGCTGCTTTCACCGATCAGTGAGTATTAGATATAATAACTTTAGCAATGGTTCTCTTCAGCTTTTGCGTGTCAGCGCCAGCAAAAGAACAACTTGCAACGGTTCACTGACCGAACATAACGCCACCGATTACGAAGCTGTTAGTTCCTGGCGAAGTTGAAGAAAAGAAGAAAGAAAAAAAAAAAAAAGGAACGGTGATTATTTTTTTTCATCCCCGTCAAGCCCCCACGACCTCAAGTAGAGTCCACAGGTTCCAGAGAGCAAGGTTGAGACACCCTGTGATAGGAGAACGGATATTATCAGACTTTCCTGGGAATCTGTCCCGGGCGGTTATAACGCTTTTAGAAGCAGTTCCTTTACATCAGTCAGCGTAAGGAAGACCTGCCAGGCAGGCTCGTTTTCTGGTCTTCTTTTTTTTGTTGATTATTCCGCCCTGGTACCGTTCTTGATTATTCCTCCCAGCAGTCGTTGTTGATTATTCCGTCCAGCTACCATTGTTGATTATTCCATTCGGCTGGCGTTACTTATTAGTCCATCCGGCGACCATTACTTAAGATCCTACCCGGCTTGTGTTACTGACTGTGACTCGACTGGGGCGACTTAGGACAACTGCGAACAAAACATAACAGAAATAGTAGTTTCGCAGTCACGAAGATTATCAACAGAACTAATCAGTCAGTAAAACGAATAAGAAGAACGTAATCATAGGCTGAAAGATTATCCACCCCCCCCCCCCCCCCCGAATTCAGGTGAAGATTTGATGCTGATGGATTCATCATCATCAGGTGCCGTACCGACTGGCGTTGGCTACTATGCTTCTCCAGAGTACACGATCCTTCATGTAGGTCATTAGCTCAGTTGATGATCTCCTTTCACACCATCCTGTCAGACTGTCCAGTATCATTTCTCTTGGTCTTCCTCTTGATCTTCTTCCTTCTATTTTTCCTGTTGTTATAATATTTTCAATGCCCCCTCTTCTCATTGCATGTCCTATGAAAGTACATTGTCTCTCTCTTATCTTTTTGACAAGGTTTTTTTTGTCTCTCCAGCTCTTCTCATACATTCTTCATTAGTTATTTTTGCTGTCCAGGGGATTCGCAACATTCTTCTAACAAACCACATTTCTGCTGCTTCCAATGATTTTTGTGCAGACTTGTCTATTGTCCATGATTCACTTCCATATAACAAGATAGGTTCAATATAGCATTTTAGGACTCGTTTTCTAACATTCATTGATAAGGATATGTTGGATAATATGTTTCTCATTCTCTGAAATGTAGTCCTTGCTTGACCTATTCTGTTCCAAATTTCTGTTCTGCATTTCCCATCCGAAGTTATTACTGCTCCAAGGTATTTGAATTTCTGCACCTGCTTTAGAATAGTTCCGTTTAATTTTATACTGCATGGATTAAAACTCAGAATTAAAGTTCTGAGGTCTAACTGTGAAGTAGGTCATAACAGCAATCCATCGGCTTAAAGAACAAGACGTTGAAAGTAGCTTTCAAGTTTGTATCTGAGAAAGAGTTCCAGGTCGAGATATTTGCACCAGTACCATTGGTAAAAAAAAAGGTACAAAACTCTACAGTGAACAGTTTTGTAAAGGTGCAGTAAGCGTTTTTTTTTTATTTTTGTTAAGGCGAAATAAATATTTCTTATTAAGGTACAGTAAACATTTTTTTTAGAGGTGAAGTAAACGTTTTTTTAAAGAGGCAGTAAACATTTTTTTGGTAAAGGCGTACTTTACTTTGTAAAAAAAGACGTAAACATTTTTGTTAAGGTGCAGTAAATATTCTTTTTAAAGGTGCAAGAGACATTTTTGTAAAGACGTAAAAGACATTCTTTTTTTAAAGCCGCATTAGATTTTTTTTGTTGTAAAGGCGCAGTTAACATTCTTAGTTAAGGCGCAGTTAACATTCTTAGGAAAGGCTAAGGTAACATTCTTAGGAAAGGCGCAGTTAACATTCTTAGTAAAGGAACAGTTAAATTCTTAGTAAAGGAACAGTTAACATTCTTGGTAACGGAGCAGTTAACATTCTTAGGAAAGGAGCAGTTAACATTCTCAGTAAAGGTGAAGTTAACATTCTTAGTAAAGGAGCAGTATTATAACATATTTTTTTCTAGGTAAAGTAGCAGTAAATAATTTCCTGTCTCAAAATGACCAGTACAGCAGTATCTCATGCCGAAGGTCAGCGGTTCCAATCTAGTGGGGGATACCCCAGTCATTCCAACCCCCACCCCACCCCACCCCCTCAGCCTTTTAACACTTGATTTCTTCTGGAGCTGGGGAAGGAGAGGTGGTCAGAGGTGGTGCTGACCACATCACCCTGTAGTGGACCCGCAGGTCAAGGAAAACATGGACACTAACATCACATCCTCTAGGAGTCTCCATGGCATATAGGGCTACCTTTACTATTTCTTCTACTTTTTCTTCTCCTTTTCTACTTCTTCTACGTCTTCTTCTACTACTACTACTACTACTACTACTACTACTGCTGCTGCTACTTCTACTACTACTACTACCACTAATACTACTTCTTCTACTACTACTACTACTGCTGCTGCTGCTACTGCTACTACTACTACTTCTTCTTCTTCTGTTACTACTACTACTATTACTACTACTACTACTACTACTACTACTACTACTACTACTTCTTCTTCTTCTTCTTCTACTACTACTACTTCTTCTTTTTCTTTTGACTGACTGTGTCACATAAAAGAAGAAACATCGCCAAGTTAAGGAAACTTGTAAACTTCTAATGATTTCCTTACGTTAATTTTCATGTAACAATGCAATAGTACTTGATTAATATTCCACCGATGCTTGAGAATAATAATCCTATAACAATAAATAAGAGCTGTTGGCATTTGGGAAGATGCTTAAAGAGGGAAAACTTGCATGGGAAACCTCAAAATTACAACGACAGAAAGAAGGTTATTACAGCTGCTGGAAAGAAGTGTTGCGTGATAAAAAGAGATCGCCCAACAGTAATTTTCTTTTCAAAGGAGAACAGGCAGTAGACAAACAACAACAGCTCTTCAAACTGCCAGAGAAGTGCCTCGTCAGAAAATGATTTAGCTGTATAAACTTCCGACGGTCTGAAGAACAACACGAATAAAATCTTCACGAATGCGCGTATCTTCGAACGGCCATGTTTTCAACGATGTTACAACAAACGCGGTCAGTGTGCAGATGCGTCACGATTGGCTAGAACCAGAGTAGTAAACTAATCGCATTGTAATGTGAAGAGAATTTACTCTCAGAGATTACCAGTTACGCTGGCCAACACACATTTTGGTGCCTCAAATGTTAGACTTGTTTCTGGGTATTATTTGATAATTATTAATCTATAGATATCCTGTTTCTTGGTGGGAGAAGGGATTCTAGTGGCCAAGAGCCACTAGGTTTTCTGTGCTGGCTTTTCGCTAAAAGGACTTCAAGTTTTTGCCATACGGACTTTTAACATAACGATGTGATAAACATGTAGTGATAAATTTGCTCAATGTAGTTATAAGGTGGGGGTGTTTATGTTGTTGGTTTTTTTTTTTGCAATTTATGGATTTTAATGCCATTTTTATGTTTATAAGATTTAAAGATTTACTTTTCCCATTTAGAAAAGAAAAACTGAAGAGTGATTGGGGAAAATAAAGTTTTAAGAAACGAAGATAAAGAGAAGGATAAAAGATAAGAGAGAATGAGTAAGAAAATGAAGAGGATGGAAAGGAGAGAATGCGGAGACGGAGGAAAAAGAAGAGGAGGAGAAGGAGAAAACGGGGGGGGGGGGGGGGGGAAATGTCTTATATCTTATATCCTTCCCGTGCCGTTAAACGTCACATAGGGCTCGCAAGGTAGTTCGACAATTTTTCCTGTCTTCGGCGAGTCTTTCAACATCATCAAGGGATTTTATGCCTATTAATTTGGCCTCTCTTATCAATGTCCTCTTCAGAGTTTCTCGAGGTCTGCCTCTTTTTACTTTGGCCTGTTGTGTTCCACTTGATAGCTTGTTTTGGTATTCTCTGACTGTTTCTTCTCATCACGTGACCAACATATGTCCATCTCGTTTTCCTGATCACCCATGAGACTGGTTTTTGTTCAGTCATCTGTCTTATCTCTGCATTGTTCTTGAATTCGTTCCACTAGAAACCGACCGAGCATCAGGGGTGAAATAAGAACGATAATAATAACAATAACAAATCGCGGAGAACGAGCAGGTATAAGAAGAGAAATACAACGACGACAGTGTTTTATCTATTTTATGTCCCATGGTTTACCCATTTCCCATTTCCCATTTTCAGTATCACTGAGCTAACCTGTTTATCACAGGGCAGATCCCTCGTTCACCATTTCCACCATTAAAAATCATTAAAATTTTAAACTTCAGATTGATATATCCTCTAATGGCAGCCATCATGGGTCGACAGTACGAAAGTGTCATGTTTCCTCGCGCACTCAAATGCTTTGTTACAGCCCTAGCAGTTTTAATAGGTTATTGTTTCTCAGCGAGGTGTAAACACTTCACAGCGTTAACACACTTCATCTATATTGCACAGTTGCCCTCAGCGAATATCTGTTGTTCTTCCCTTGGTTCATAATCCTCATATTTCACAGGTTTATTTTATTGACAGAATGACCTTTTACATTCACGAGCTCGGTTTCCCTTTCGCACTTTGTTAACAATGAGTTATTACTGGATATTATTTACCAGAACTGTGAAACCGTCGCTGAAATGTTGTTGGTGGAAGGAGAGAAGAACTATAAGTAATGAAAGGGAAGAATATCAAACGGGTCCAAGTGCCCAATTCTTAACCCTTTGAATATCTTTTTCTTCTTGTGTCTCCACGAAACTGCTAGTTTAATGTTCTTTTCAGCCGATGCGATGAAGATGTTGAGATACAGCATCGTGTCGGATTGAGAGCGGGTTACGGTGACTATTTTTTTTTCTCAGTCCCTCAATGGAGCTAGAAAGCCCGAGGACGTGTAATACTTCTTTAACAGACTCCACCACCATGGCGATCCCTGCTCTGTTAACCAGACTAAGATGTGGGACAGCTCTTGATGGGCCAGCTTTGACGCTGGCATATCATCTGTGGGTAGCTGATTGTCAAATCGGACAGTATCTTGCCCACGCCCCCCCCCCCCATAAAACCCCATCTTCTGAAAGTAAAGTTCAGTGGTTTGCTGAATCTAACCAAGAAAGGAAGGAATAAAACGCACGCAACACAGACATTTTACACTTACTTTTCTAGTTTGTGGAGATGTGGCATCCTTTTCACAGCCGAGTTGGTTGCAGGGGGTGATGTGAATTTCTGTGACGCGCCACTGGTTCTAGAAAACATGTTTGTAGGTGTATCCGGCTTAGCATCTGAAGTACCAAACACGTTGCTTCCACGAGCGTTGGATGGTGAGCTGCTGGCGTCCGACACAGCGGTCGTGTTGCTCGTTTTCGCAGATAAATTCGAGGCCGAAGATGAGAACAGCGATGATGCTGATTGCTGAGGCGAAGGTACTCCTGGCTTGCTGTCGACGAGAAAGTTAGACTCGCCGTCATTTAGATTGTCCTCGCAATGCTCCTCTATATTCTCCATTATTGTTGTTTTATGTTCCGTATATAAGACCTGTGACGTAAATATGACAGCTCCAACTAGACAGCTTCCGCCTTGTTCGCTTCGTCGTTACCTGCAACAAAACGAAAACACGAAACAAGTTAACAAGGAAATCATCATCAGGTGCCGTGTCGACTGGCGATGGCTATTATGCTTGCCCATAGTACCTGATCTTTCATGCAGGCTATCAAATCAGGTGGTGATTTCATCTCACACCATCTTGTCAGTGCCATTTCTCTCGGTCTTCCCTTGGCTCTTCTTCCCTATGTTTTTCCTGTTGTTACAATATTTCCAATGTCCTACTCTTCTCATTACATGTTTTATGAAAGTACATTGTCTCTCTCGTATGTTTTGACAAGGTGTTTTTTTGTGTCTCTCCGGGTTCATTTCATTCATTCTTCATTAGTAATCTTTGCTGTCCATGGAATTCTCAACTTTCTTTAAATAAATCACGTTTAAACCACATAAACGAAATGTACATTTTTAAAAAATGAGACTAATTATTTGGTGCCGAATGTTAATGATATAACAGTAACAAGCATATTCGTCAAACTAAAGATGAATAAAATTGTGTACACGAATCTGAAGCCAAACTAGAATCATTCGAACACCTGCTGCTCGCAATATCGACTGCAATAAGGAAATCAGCATTCCACGGTTATGGTGTAATTCTGTCCACTGTTTTAGTCAAAAATTTCTGAATTTTGTTCGGCAAAAAGAGCAATGGCCGACAATTTGCCGTCTTAAAACAGGTTTTGGAAACACAGGTAATGTCGTTTCAAAAGGATCAACAGCCAACAATGCGGACGTTCGTCTGTTGTCGCAGTCTGAAATAACTGTTATACTTCCATCTATTTTCTCTCGTCACTTTTGCTAGGTTACAACTAGTTGTTCGGGAAAGCACTTTAATTTTTATAACTTACCGTCAGAGTGAGTTGATGTGTCTACCGTCCTATGTGAGAACTTACATCGTACATCTTACATCCTTCCCGTGCCGTTAAACGTCACATAGGGCCCGCATGGTAGTTCGCCAAGATGTCCTGTCTTCGGCGAATTTTTCAATCTCATCAAGGGATGTTATGCCTACTGAGTTGGCGACTCTTAACAATGTCCTCTTTAGAGTTTCACGTGGTCGACCTCTTTTTCTTCGGCCTGTTGTGTTACATTTGATAGCTTGTTTGGGGATTCTCTGATTGTTTCTTATCATCACATGACCGACATATGACCATCTTTTTTTCTGATCAACTTTGAGACAGGTTTTTGTTTGCTCGTCTGTCTGATCTCTGCGTTGTTCTTGAATTCATTCCACTTTATACCAAGTATTTTCCTTAGGCATTTCTTTTCGAAAGAGTCTAATTTGTTGTCTATTTATTTGTTTTCCAGCTTTCACGTGCATAAATGAGAACTACTGCCCACCAAAACGCCTACATGAACGTATGATGTGGGCGCTACGTTAAACTGGACCTCAGTTTGTAGCAGCAGTGTCTAATAAATTATCCTTACATTTTATCGTCTTGATTTATTATGTGCTATTTATGTTCTCCTGAATCCAGCACTAATGACACAGGCAATGAATGCCACTACAAAAAAAATAAATCCACAGCTGTTATCAAGTTTCTAACTTTCAATAAATCCGTTCTTTATATCTTATACAAAATATTTTGCAATCTCCAAAATTAATCTAGAGACAGAATGAAGATGAAATAAGAATAAGAAGAGACTTGATTTCACAATGCAACAAGAACAGAACAATTGCCGGCATTCATTTTCTACGTTATTTTCCTGGTCTTGTAGTTGCCATTTCAGCATTTCATCTCTTTGGAAATTTAAATAATGTCATACAATCTTCATAAATTTAACAAGCCACAACACACGAGCACTGAAGAAAGGAGAGATGGCGGGGTAGCTGAAGACAAATCTACGGGCTAGAAGAAGAGAGGAGCTCCCAGTTCAGGTGCAAAGGGGAGGTAATGAAATTTTCACCAACTCCCGCTCTTGAGAAATTCGCATTCATTAGAATTACCGCATTGCCCTGGTTTTAGCGGTTGTAAAAAAAAATATGCATATAGCTCCTCTGGGGCCCGAGGAAGGAATAACGCCCTTATATTAAGTTTAGAGATCAATAAAGAAAAGTATAAACGATCAATAAAAGTATAAACACTATCTCTGCATTCTATTTATGTACAAACAAGACGCCACACCACTGTATTTAGGGCTTTTTAACCTTTCAAATTATATGACATTCTGTTTTCTTTCTTTCTTTAAGACTTTGTATATCATTCTGTTTTCTTTCTTTCTTTACGGCTTTGCATATCATTCTGTTTTCTTTCTTTCTTTACGATTTTGTATATCATTCTGTTTTCTTTCTTTCTTTACGACTTTGTATATCATTCTGTTTTCTTTCTTCCTTTGCGATTTTATGACTTTATATATCATTCTGTGTTCTTTCTTTCTTTTTTTTACGACTTTATATATCATTCTGTTTTCTTTCTTAATTTATGACTTTATACATGTTTTCTTTCTTTACGACTTTATATATATATATATATATATACTGTTTTCTTTCTTTCTTTACGACGTTATATGTCATTCTGCTTTCTTTCTTTCTTTACGACTGTGTGTATCATTCTGTTTTCTTTCTTTCTTTACGACTTCTATTTTGACACATGTGCGATCGTATTCTGTTCTCCTTTATATTTCTTGACTCCATACGACGATATTTCCTCATGGTTTCCTTAGTAATGTCACTTCGAGACGAAGTCGACCTATTTTGCCATTGATTTTTATCTTTCGTCAAAAATATATTATTACCTTCTCTTTTACCCGAATGTGTGCGATGATGTTCTTGTGGGTTTGGTCACACTTAATCATGCGACATTTAATCACCGATACTTACTTATTCGGACCCTTAAAACATGCGCTAATCCTAAACTCTACCCCTAACCCTAAACCCTAACCATAACCCTAACTATCCCTAACCATACTCTCAAATTTATCCTTACCCTTAGTCCTAACCTTAACCCTAGTCCTAACCTTAACCAAAGTAGTCATTTTGTTGTTATAAAATTTATAGAATAGGGGGTTTTTTTTGGTCACCTTTAACACTAAAAAGTTGAAGATTAGTTACCAAATTAAAATACCAAGTCCACACAAACAATTGTATAATAAATGTATCAGTCATATTTTACCGAGAAATCTCGCTATTTAGCTTGCAAAATAGTCTACAATTTCAAAGTTCAAATTTAAATAAGAAAACTATAAAACAAAAAACTCTCTCATTTTATATTCATTCAAAACCACGTATGTACTGCAGGTAAAAATGCCCCTTATTTAAAAGACATTTTTCATCAAGAAATATTCCCTGGACTCCTTTTCGTCTGCTAATTAGACTATTCTTCTTCTTCTTCTTCTTTAAAAAATAAAAAGAAGTCATCTCTTTAGCTTCTGGTGATCGATCACTTTTGTTTATTCAGTGCCAGAGATTTCCCCCCTGTGTGTCAATATTCTTCCAATCCTCCTTCCCCTCCCTCCCCCCCCCCTCCCCATTTCTTTCATCACGGCGAAAGAGTATGAGAAAATATAAAGCAGCATGCAATAATTCTGAGCCAAGCCTCGGGACTTTTTCTTTAAGAAATGATATTTTACATTATTGGGCTCGCGGCTTTAGAAAAAATTAACAATTAACCGCTTCGTTATAGTTTGTTTCGTCAAAAAGTCTTCTAATTTTTCAACAGACTCAGTTTCTTTTTTTTTCATTTCTTATCGTTTAATTTTTTTTTTTGAAAATATATACTGAACATTTGCCTCGCTCAAAGACTTCTTCTTCTTCTTCTTCTTTTCTTCTTCTTCTTCTTCTTCTTCCTCTTCTTCTTCTTCTTCCTTCTTCTTTTTCCTCTTCTTCTTCTTCTTCTTTTTCCTCTTCTTCTTCTTCTTCCTCTTCTTCTTCCTCTTCTTCTTCCTCTTTTTCTTCTTCTTCTTCTTCCTCTTCTTCTTTCTCTTCTTCTTCTTCCTCTTCTTCTTCCTCTTCTTCTTTCTATTCTTCTTCTTCTTCCTCTTCTTCTTCTCTTCCTCTTCTTCTTCTTCCTTTTCTTCTTCCTCTTCTTCTTCCTCTTCTTCTTCTTCAACCTCCATGGACCTGCTAGCTGGTATTATTTGTAGCCGGTGCTGTGGAGATGTTGAGGCACCGCGCTGTGTCGGCTTCGGAGCGGGTTCTGACGATTGGTCAGTCCCAGAGTGCAACTTAAAGGTAGGGCCGTGTGCAAATTCTTCTTTAGCAGATTCCAGTGCCATGGGGACAACGGCGATTCCTGCCGCGGAAGCCGGGCTAGGCCTGTTACTCGGGGAGGGGGGATGCCAACGGAGAGGTCGGATAGGGTCTTGTTCAGCTATGGTTCGCCAACACTGACGTTAGCACTCCAGCAATGGTTTGCTGATCGCCAAAAGTGGACAGTGTCTTCACCCCGGCTCAAAGATTTATGATTTATTCTTTAAGATCGTGAAAGATGTCGTTAATATATCCTGTGAATGAGCCATGGCCCTACGAACGGCCCTTCACATGGCCCTTCGAACAGCCTTTCACATGACCCTACGAACGGCCCTTCACATGGCCCTACGAACGGCCCTTCACATGGCCCTACGAACGGCCCTTCACATGGCCCTATATTCCAACAGAGGCAACTTACGCTGCTTGGTGTCTATAATTACCTTGACCTCACAACAGGCTAGACGTTTTTATGGTCAGCACCACGCCCGATCATCTGCCCTTTCTCATGTTTAGAAGCTGTATGATACCAATTTCTAGAACTGGGCGACCGGAAATGACCTACTGATCTCTCCGGGAGAGATGAGTCCATTAAGCACTACGCCACTTATTCACCCTAAATTAAAAAAAAATCAGGTCGGATATAGTACCGAAAAAATTATTTTCCACTCAATCACTCAAAATGTTAAAACACCACAGCCAGAGGTCTTATTGTGTTGTTTTTTTTAATCAAAGGTCAGTGTGGCAGTTTACTCATGAAAGGTGGGGAAAGGAACTGGTTTTAGATTTTAAAATTAGATACGTGCCCTCAAATTTGCCCTTTTAAAAAAAAATCTCATAAGTAAAGAAATGTCTAAACTGGACGTTTTTTTTTCTGAAGTGTTAAAAATCAGTTTTAACGACAAGTACTTACAATCAGTTAAATTTTCTGCTCAGAACAACCAGTGAACAATATTTTCACACAAGATAAATAAATTCTGCTAGGAAGGGAAGAGGCTGAAGGTTTAGAGAGAAAAGTAAGTTAAGGGTTAATGAAAACCAACCAGACTCAGCTAATCAAACTCAACCAATCAGACTCAACCAAACAGACTCAATCAATATTTCCTGACGGTCTGTCTATACTGTGACAGTCTGTCTATACTGTGACTCTACTCCGGGACTACCCAGACATGATAGTTTGCCAGCTCTCTATTTCTCTCTCTCTCCTTCTCTCTCTCTCTATTTCTCTCTCTCCTTCTCTCTCTCTATTTCTCTCTCTCCTTCTCCCTCTCTCTATTTCTCTCTCTCCTTTTCTCTCTATCTATTTCTCTCTCTCCTCTATTTCTCTCTCTCTCCTTTTCTCTCTCTATTTCTCTCTCTCCTTCTCTCTCCTTCTCTCTCTCTCTCTCTGGTCCATGCCAATCAAGCGCTGGTTGTCACTGACTTCTACAACCACCTGTCCTTTGCTCTTTCTATAAGACTCGTGCTGGACAGTGCTTCATTTCACTCTTTCAGTCTGTCAAGTATCTCGTTTCTTTGTCTTCCTCTGTCCTTTTGTGCCTCCATTTTTCCCCGTCATATTTGGGTGTTCTAGTTTGCCTCTTCTCAAAACATGTCCGTGCAAACCTAATCTGCCGGCACTTTCCCCATTTCCCTGAACATCAGCCACCACGAGCATGAAACTCAAAGTTACAACAGGATCCACCGACCCCCAGGCATCATCTTCTCACCGGGATGTCTGTACATTCACTGCCAAAACAAACTGTTCTAAACAGTGCCGGACTAAAGGACTTATTAAAAAAAACCCTTGGAAGTCATGACCCGTTTGGGGGGTGGGGGGGGGGGAGGAGGGAGGCGAAACACTTGTCTGGGGTGGTACTTCCTCTGATGATATAGGGAAGTCTGTTGTTGTTCCGCTCTCTGTAGTAGAGAAGTTTCCTGCATATAGTGTGGAGGCCTAAATTATACACAGCTTGGAGACCCCCCCACCCCCCTTCCCATCCGTGTTAAAAGTTACCACAGAAACTGTGTGAGGTTCTAAGCTGCAGCTTGTTTAGCTTATGTCCAAATCCGGCATTGATTCTAAAGGCTGCAGACATTTGGAATCAAACAGACCGTGCCAGTTTTTTCACATGCAGCGCACCGAGAATTTAGCTTGCATAAAATCAATACACTTCTGGAAAAGCGAAATACGTTACACTCGAATACAAGTTAGTTTTTACCCTTTAAAACATATTAACTCTGATTATCGATTTTACAAGAACGAAAGTAATCGATCATTCCACCCCCCCCCCCCCCCCCCCCCCCCCCCACTTTCAGAGCTCAAATTTTGTTTAAACTTTTATAGATCTTTAAGAGAAATGTCATGTCTGCTGGTGCAAATACATAATTCTAATTCTAATGCTGGGATCTGAGACTAAATCCAAACAAAAGCTACAAGGATTTTCACTGAAGTTGTGAAAGTAACACGCTACAACGCTGTAATTTGCATTTCATTAATACTGCAAAATCTCGACACTTCGCAAAGAAACTGGTCTGAAGGATGTGGAAACTAAGATTCATTCTTTACTGAACCAGCCGGGAAGTTTCCACACTAGGCCGTTCAATTGTGCAGCGTCTCTAGCAACGGTTATTGAACGCTGTTTCGCTTAATGAAGCATGATTTTGCACGGGAAATTACGACGCGGGTTTTCGTTTGTCTTCTGGCTCTAAACCCCCTAAAAAAAACACCGCAAAAATAAGTGTAATCGAAATTCTTTTGCAGATGTACATAAAAACGGAACCAGTTGCAAAATTCTAAAATCGCCGGAAACATGCAAGAGAGAGAAGAAAGAATACGAAAAGAAATGAACACAAGACATGGAGACTAACAGGTACTTTGGTAAAATAAAGCACTGGAAAAGCTGAATATCAAAAGAGAAATATTAGAATACACGTTATAAAGTCAAACTGGATACATCAGAGATCTCTCAATGCTCAGAGAAAGATTTATGTGCCTGTCGCCAAGGTGCCTGATACAAATTATAAGGGAGGTATTTATTTGAATGTTTTTAAAGCTTTATTTTCTTGTCCTTATTTTCTTCGACAAGTTAACTTTGTAAATAATACCACTTGATTAGAACCTTGTAAATGTCTTAATTAGGACAGAACTATGTAAATCCGCCAGGATGGAGACACCAGAAAGGAAGTTAGAATTAGAATTGCAAAAGCAACATTGACCTTCAAGAATCTCGAGAACGTATGGCATTCAAAAGTTATAAGCACAAAATCTCTTCACATGAGTTAAGATTATTCAATAAAAATGTAATATCCACACTCATTTATGCATGTGAAAGCTGGAAAATAACTAAAGAAATTAGACTCTTTTGAAAACAAATGCCTAAGGAAAATACTCGGTATAAAGTGGAATGAATTCAAGAACAACGCAAAGATAAGACAGATGAACAAACAAAAACCTGTCTCATGAGTGATCAGAAAAAGAAGACTGACATTTGTCGGTCAAGTTATGAGAAGGAACAATCAGAGGATTCACAATCAAGCTATCAAGTGTAACACAATAAGCCGAGGAAAAGAGGTCGACTACTTGAAACTCTGAAGAGGACATTGTTAAGAGAGGCCAGTTCAGTGGGCATAACATCCCTTGATGAGATTAAAAAACTCGCCGAAGACAGGACGTCTTGGCAAACTACCATGCGAGCCATATGTGACGTTTAGAGGCACGGGAAAGATGTAAGATGTAAATCCAATCGTTTTATTAGAACTTTGTAAATTTGTTAATTTGAACATAACTTTGTAAATCTTATCATTTGATCATGACTTCTCGAAATTTTTTTCATCAACCTGAATTTTTGTGTGTGTTCATATTTAGATCAATTTACATGACGTCTCCATGATTCATCATCATCATCATCTTATGATACTGCACTAAGAGATCGCAGTTTCTTCCTTTCAGTCACAATGTTTTAGAAAGTTAGAAAAGATTACCTAGACCTTTAGAGTTTATCTGGAACATTATTCAGTACCTTAGTACCTATATGATGTAGTACTCAGTGTGATAAGTATTTCGACACAGAAACATAAAGCCATAAATATGATTAGATCAATTTGATAAGTGCCTTGGTACATAAAGATCTTATCTTATATCTTATATCCTTCCCGTGCCGTTAAACGTCACATAGGGCTCGCAAAGTAGTTCGCCAATTTTTCCTGTCGTCGGCGAGTCTTTCAACCTCATCAAAGGATTTTATGCCTGTTAATTTGGCCTCTCTTAATAATGTCCTCTTCAGAGTTTCACGCGGTCTGCCTCTTTTTCTTCGGCCTGTTGTGTTCCATTTGATAGCTTGTTTTAGGATTCTCTGATCATTTCTTCTCATCAAGTGACCAACATATGTCCATCTCCTTTTCCTGATCACCCATGAGACTGGTTGTTGTTCAGTCATCTGTCTTATCTCTGCATTGTTCTTGAATTCACTGGTTGTTGTTCAGTCATCTGTCTTATCTCTGCATTGTTCTTGAATTCATTCCACTTGATGCCGAGTATTTTCCTTAGGCATTTGTTTTCAAAAGAGTCTAATTTCTTGTCTATTTCTTTAGTTGTTTTCCAGCTTTCGCATGCATAAATGAGGGTGGATATTACATTTGAATTGAATAGTCTTAACTTGGTTTTTGTGCTTATAACTTTTGAATTCCATATGTTCTCAGGATTCTTGAAGATACATAAACATCAAGCCATGTATATTGTTAAATTACTTTGATAAGTATCTTAGCACAGAAACATGGAGCCATGTATATATATATATTGATTGATTCATTCATTTGCATGTCACTTACGGAACTTTGCCTCCCAAACAACACTCCTGTAAGCCTCTCGGTTGTGAGCAAGATGACCTGCCGCTGCTGCATCCATTTGCAGATCGTCAACGATGTCTTGCAGCCATCTTCGTTTTGGTCTTCCTCTCTTTCCTTTTTCCATTATGTATCCTTCCAATATGGTCTTCTCTAAATTATCATGACGTTTAATGTGTCCAAAATATTTAAATTTTCTCTCTTTAATCCTCTTTACTAGCCAGCCTTCTTCAATATTAAGCTCTTGAAGTATGGATATATTTGCTCTTTTTTGTGTCCACGATATTTGGAGAACTCTTCTGTAGCATTTACATTCAAAGGCATGTATGTGTTTCTCAGCTGTTTTGTTAAGTGTCCAGGTCTCTATATGTTATCTATATTATTAGATTTGACAAGTATTTTGGCACAGAAACATGGAGTCATGCATATTATTAGCCCTCAGTATGGTGTTTGTCTATGGCGAACTGGTTAAAGTCTGAGATTGAGTGTAAGTGTTTGTTTTATGCTACCGGCGCGGCCACCAGGGAAGTTAAAAATAAACGCTTCACTGAACTAGTGCGTTAAACGTGTAGCCAAGTCTTAAGTCATTTTGTTCCGGGGCATGGCCGAGGTACGAGCTAAGTGGGGCCGTTGTCGTTCGTGGCGGGCTTGTGGTTGTGAGTTGTTTGTTCTCCGGTGTGTGACAGTGTTGTTACATCGTCCCAGCCCTGCTCTACCCATGCCTACCTCATGTCTTGTAAGTTTTATGTTTGTAATTGTAAGTTTTGGTGTGAATTACATGTAATGTAATACAGTTCCTGTAAGTTTCTATGCTTCTGATGAATTCGTGAGGTAAAGACAATGTAGTGTGTTATCATGTAACGATTTAAGTTTTCTGTTGAGGCAAATGATATGTTTATATGAAAGACTAAGTGTTCCTCGTGACTGCAATCATTTTCCATTGATAATTTGATGAGCACTGTTATGAGATTTCATTGACGTTTTATTAACATCTTCATTTTGTATATGCTTTCGCTGATGATCCCCATGTTTTGCTTTCATATTTAATGCTTCATTGTGTGGATCGAAATGGCCATTGATTTTTGCATTTCTTATGCTTTCCATGTTTATTGTGAAAATTCACCAGTGAGTGTTATTGGTAGCTGGGTAGCTGCGATCGATACATGTTTGTAAGTCTCATGACACTTTAGTAGTAACCATTCAGGGTGAAGAGAATATACTGAAGCTTGAGTGTTAATGCACTACAGTGTGAAGAGAATCTATTAAAGAAGAGAGTGGTAATGCACTATAATGTGAAGAGAATCTATTGAAGAAGAAAGTGTTAATGCACTGTAATGTGAAGAGAATCTACTGAAGATAGAGTGCTAATGCACTGTAATGTGAAGAGAATCTACTGCACTATTTGGTTTATAGGAGACACAAGATGTTGAGATAGCCATGAATTAGTACTTAGTGTGTGTGTATTCAGGACACTATTTTTGATGGTACAGAAGGACTGAGATTTTATAATATTGTAACCGTGCTTATCGCTTTGTACTAGTATTCTACGCTCGCTAATATTACTGTTGACATGTCATTTTATTGTATGTCGACGTTCTCGTTAGGTTTTGTGTCAATTAAACCTGGAATATTTGGATCACGTGATTATTTCATCACTGTCACCGGTGTCATGTCTTATGTGTATTGAGCACAGACTCTGATAGTGATTTTCCCCTTTACTTGGCATGTTGGTATGTGAAGCCAGAAGGTTCAGCCTGGGTAACTATAAGCTGTGCACATTGGTGTCCCCTCAAGTACTGTGGTACGTAAAATTTGTGATGCATGTGACGTTTCCCTGCACCAGTTACTGAAATTGTAGAACTTTCGGTCCAGTCAATTATCAGGCATCAAGAACCCAACTTAACTTAACCCCCCCCCCACTCCCCCCATTATAGCCATAACCCAACACCCACAATCTCCCCACCTTACAAAAGCGCATGGTTAATAACCATAAAAGAGAGGGCACTGACAGACCAAATTATAACAGAATCCAAAAACTCATCCCAAAGTATCAGACAGGAAGAGTACAGGTAAAGTAAGCAAAGGTAAAATTTAGAATCTGCTGGGAGTTCCTCTCCGAATATGTCATGAGAGAACGGCAGTTAGCTCATCTCACAATCACTGGAAAATCCAAAGTCAAAAAAAGGTGGACGGGGACTGGTCTAAGGAGAAATGAGTGGTCAAGTGGCACAGGAGTAGTAGTGTTAGTGAGTAGATACCACAACGATGGCACAAATAGGGGAAATGTGTTCGCTCATTTATAAATTCCCAGCAGATGATGATGATGATGATGATGAAGATGAGGATGATGATGACGATGATGATGAGTTATTTCGTGTAACACTGGTGATATCCGCATTACAGTGGTACATACAAGGTCCGACAATTAAGTAATGAGACTAATAACATAAAATATAAAATAAACAACAGTTGAAGATATAACCTGTATTTTATTCAAAGTAAGCCCCCTGTGCATTGATACATCGAGTGGCACGATCTAACAAACACTGGAAGTTCTTCTGAAGTTCTTCTGTTGGTATGGCCCCTAAACTTGATGTTACGGCCCTTTGGATGTCATCAGTATCGTCAAAGAGGCGTCCTTTCAGTGGTAACATTAATTTTGGGTATATAAAAAAATTGCAGGGAGACCAATCTGGGGAATAGGTTGGATGGCTGAGAACTTACACTTGTTTTGGGGGGCAAAAATTCCTGTACAACTACCCGTCGGTGAGCTGGTGCATTGTCATGGACAAGAAAAAAACTGCCTGGTGTTGAATACTCGGGTCGGACTCAGATAATCCTTTCAATAAACGTTTCAAAATAATTAAATAAACTTTCACAGTGACAATCTGTCCCTCTGGAATAAATTCTTTGTGAATAACTCCTTCGCTGTCGTTGAAGCACACCAACATTGTCTTCATTTCGATTTTTTAAGAAGAATTTTTTTGCCTGTTGATGATGATGATGACTTCCACTGAGAACTTTGGCGTTTAGTTGTGGGATTATATCGGAAAATCCATATTTCATCCTCTGCAACAGTCAAATTTAAGAAATTTTTATTTCTGCGACACGTTTTCATGATGTCTTTTGCTTATTCAGCAAGCTGATGTTTTTGGTCATTAGAATGTGACAGAAACCAGAATGCAACTTTTTCCATGCCCAAATCTTCCACTAAAATTTTATGAATGGTCTCTCGGTTAACACCAAATTCATCTTCCATCATCCTCTTAGTCAAACAACTATCTTATTGTATCCGTTCTCTGAATTTTACAATAAGGTCCTCATTACGAACAGAAATTGGGCGTCCATGTCTAATTGCATTTGTAATCGTTTCCACATCACTTTTGAATCGTGAATACCACCTGAATATCTGTGTACGAGATAAACAATTATCCCCATAAACTTGTCGTATCAATTCAACTGTCTCAATGGCACTTTTTCTGAGTTTTAAAGAGAATTTAATGTTAGCTTTTTGCTCCATGCTGATTACGTAACAATGCACATATGACTAGGTCAACAAAATGGCGGCTTATTTGTCGTCTGCTTATCGGCCGGCGATGAAAAATTGCCAGATCATAGATGAAGGTTGCCTCTTTGGATTCCATGCTTTGCTTCATAGATGACAATTTTGTCTTGGCCATAATGAAATCATTCTCATCACTTAATTGTTGGACCTTGTATATTCATTAAGAATTAGGTATAAAATAGTCACCACTCTTTTGCTCTAAAGAAACCTTACGTGCTCATTTTTTAAAGAAGAATCTCAGCATGGTGCATGTACTCCGTAGCCTCTTTGGCAAGCCTGATGAGTTGAAGCGGCGGCGGTGCTGGAGTGGAGGGGCATGGGGTAGAGGGAACAAAGACAACGTCTACCTTCAATCCGAGAGTTGGAATCGATAAATAGATTCTGCCAGTTCCTTAGACACAAAGAAATATTACAAACGTATAATTCAGATCAGGATAAAAAAAAACAACTATTTTTCTCACTCAGATTCTTTTTACCCCCATCATTGGATCATTCATTTTTGTACGCATCGTCTTTATGATTTTTTTTCCTCTTCTAATCCTCATATTTAAATACAGCGCACAAATAGCTTGTGTGTGGACATTTTAAAGACAGCTTATTTTAAAACAAACAAACAAACATAAAAACGAAACACAAGCTGTTTGTGTGTGTGTGTGTGTATGTGTGTGTGATTACAGGGTAGGCATGTGAGACTCGACAACATCTTCTGGACACGAGAGATCCTAGTGTGAGAGGGGGGAAAAACCAATCCGCAGAAAAAAACAGCCCGGGCATCCATTTTGGAATGATTGAACACGGAAACTCCTTTCCTTACTCCTTCTCTTTACTGTCTTCTATAACCAGCGATATATTTTTTTTTAAACATTAATAAATAATAAGTGTAAAACAGTGTAAACTTACTTAAACAAACAAACAAAAACAAACAAACAAATGAACGAACGAACGAATGAACGAACGAACGAACGAACAAACAAACGAAAGAACAAAGAAGCAAACAAACGGAAGTGACAAGAAGAATTTGACCTATCTTCTTTGGCTTCTGGTTAGTACTGATTTTTTTATACTGGCAGAAACAATGAGATTGAAAACGAAAGTGACATTCAGGTTTCTTGGACTTGCTGTATATGACGAATATCTTTAGTTCAATTTTTCTAAAATGTTGTGTACTTTATTTTCGCACAAAACAAATAGGACAGCTGAAATATGTATCCATGAGGAGAAATTGGAAGAAGTGGAGAGTTTTGAATATCTTGGATCACTGCTAACTAATAATGGAGATCAAATGCGGGAAATTAAAAGGAGGACATCTATCGCTCTTCAAAACAAAAAAAAAAAAAGCGAAACAACTTAAAAACGCTGTGAAGAGGAACAGACAGAACTACAAAAATAAGCTTTTTAAGGGCATGCATCTTTCCCTCGCAACATATGCCTGTGAGACCTGGACATTTAATAAAACAGCTGAGAAACACATAATTGCTTTTGAATGTAAATGCTGCAGAAGAGTTCTTCAAATATCATGGATACAAAAAAGAACAAATATATCCGTACTACAAGAACTTATATTAAAGAAGGTTGTCTAATAAGGAATATTAAACGAAAGAATACTTAAACATTTTGGGCATATTAAACGTCATGATAATCTAGAGAAGACATTCTTGAAAGTGTACATCATGGGAAAAAGAAAGAAGAAGAAGACCAAAACGAAGATGACTGCAAGACATCGTTGATAACCTGCAAATGGATGCATCAGCAGCAGGACATCTTGCTTACAACCGAAAAGCCTACAGGATAGCTGTTAAGGAGGCAAAGTTCCACAAGGGACATGGAAATGACTGACTGACTGTGTTTTCGCTTATTTTATTTTCGTATTAAATCCTTAACGAAGGCTCCGTGACCACAGTTTGCTTTTATCTCCTTCGTGTGAACATGAACCAAAACAGTGACTTCCCTCCTGCATTTTCTTGCATATTTGTATCGAAAGGTTTTATGAAGAAAACAGTTCAGAAAATATTTCTTTTCAATGAATGTTCCGTGTATTTGAGCATTCTTTTCTAAAGTTAAGGTTGAAAAAAAAAAAAACAAAACTGGGCAGGTTTACGTGAGAAATGTCTAATACCAAAATTATCTGAGTTTATTTGTCTAATGTAATAATTATCTGAGTTTATTTGTCTAATGTAATAATTATCTGAGTTTATTTGTCTAATGTAATAATTATCTGAGTTTATTTGTCTAATGTAATAATTATTTGAGTTTATTTGTCTAATGTAATAATTATCTGAGTTTATTTGTCTAATGTAATAATTATCTGGGTGTATTTGTCTAATGTAATAATTATCTGGGTGTATTTGTCTAATGTAATAATTATCTGGGTGTATTTGTCTAATGTAATAATTATCTGGGTGTATTTGTCTAATGTAATAATTATCTGAGTTTATTTGTCTAGTGTAATAATTATCTGAGTGTATTTGTCTAATGTAATAATTATCTGAGTTTATTTGTCTAATGTAATAATTATCTGGGTGTATTTGTCTAATGTAATAATTATCTGAGTTTATTTGTCTAATGTAATAATTATCTGAATTTATTTGTCTAATGTAATAATTATCTGAGTTTATTTTGTCTAATGTAATAATTATCTGAGTGTATTTGTTTAATGTAATAATTATCTGAGTTTGTTTGTTTAATGTAGCCTTTATTATGTCATGGAGTGAGAGTATGTTAGTGATTAATGTGTTCTTGTGTAGGTTGTTTTGCGCTTTTTTTTGTCTACATACACAGCGGCGTTATTTATAGTAAACAGAGGTCACAAACGTGTCATGGAATTTTCTGTAATAATAATCGCTCGGATTCATTTTTATTCTCCCCCCCCCCCCACCCCCAAACTATAAAATTCCAAGACTGTTGATGTTGTTGTTGTTCTTCTTCTTCTTGAATGATAACATTTATTTGGAAAAGTTAATTAATTCGAGTAGAAATAATATCTTTTTTTTTTTATTTAGATTTACTCTCATCAACTTTCACCGGGTTACATCATGTATAAAAAGGTCATTGTAACTGGGCGAGCACTACTTGACAGACGTTCTAATTTTGTTCATATCTCGCCTATCACGGGCGTCGGGTCTGCGCGAAATAAAGAGCAGCAGAGCATTATCTCTTCAGCTGAGTCTGGATATAGCTATTGCTATCTGTCTATCACCTGTCGTGTGTACTAGCGGTTGGCGGTCATAACTCTCCACAACTCTCTGTTCTGTATTGCCTCCATGAGTTGTCCTGGTGTCCTCTTTCGTGCCATCTTGCCAATACATCCAGGATTTTCTCTCTTGGTCTACCTCGGCCTCCACCCATCTAATTTCGATAAAATTCTAGATGAAAAAAAATATATTGGCACTGCGGCCTTGTCGGCAAGACAAACTTACCCTGTCTACATCCGACGAACCTTTCTCTCAGGTCAGTTGGAGGGCATCGATTCATATCGCTGAGAGCGCTTCGAGAAAGCTAGCAGACCATTACTACCGCTCTATCATCATCGTTACCATCAGTCATAAACCATTAATTTCACCCACCGTAACCATCGTCATTAACATTATCTATCGTGGAAAACTATAAAGCTTATTGCTCTCTTTAACTCGCCGTTTATAAAGATATATCTTGTCGGACGTTAAAAGGCTGAAGCAGAGCAAATCGTGATGGGGATAAAAAAAACTCTTCAAAAGTCATTATAATCTCCGTCAGATTAATATCCAGTTTCACATTTTTCAAAGACCTGTAACATTTCTTCACGTTGTTTTGTTGTTGTTGCTGTTGTTGTTGTTGTTGTTGTTGTTGTAAACAGCGAGCAAACCGGTCGATTCTACAGAATGAAAAAAACATGATACAAGATAAAGCTGTAAGAAACTAGAGATAAAGCTGCGAGAAACCAGAGATAATCCTGATATAGAAACATTGGAGGGGGGCGGGGAAATACGTAGACAGAGGTGTATGGGTTCACTTTTGCAAAAAAATTTTTAAAAATAAAGATAGAAAGGGTGAGAAAAGGGGTCAACAACGCCAGTGGCAGAAAGTAAGACGAGCACATATGAATGATAAACATACAACAATCCAATATTTCGGCACATGCCTTTTCTTCAATAATCACATACAAAACAACACAACATTTAAAAACACGGAAAATATATGAAAAATTAAAAACTTAGCTCTTTTGGTATCCTCCTTGTAAACAGGATGGGCATAAAATGAGCCCAGATAAATGCAGTTACGAAAAAAAAATATACGGAAAGTTATTTATTCTGTGATATTTTCAGACAAGGTCAGACGTGTATACAAACTGGGAAAAGCTTTTCAGCAAAAAAAAAGTACAGAATGAGATATATGTATGCAGATTATTTCGCGTTATCCCAAAAATTCTAAAGTTTCGTTTTTTTTTCCCTTACATTACACATTCCACGTTTCACGTATAGTTAAGAAAGGACTGTTTGACAGAAAACTGTATCTAGAAGCTGAGCGCATTCAAAAAAAATGAAACTGTGTAACATTCAGCAAATCTCACAGCTCCTTAAACAGGAAATCGAAAGTAGTTCAGCTGTAACTTTTACGTTTGACAATAAAGAAAAAAATAACAAGTACATTTCATGTTTTTCGGTCCACTGTTTCAATCTTCATTCTTTTGCATGTCCCTTGTGGAACTTTGCATCCCTAACAGCTATCCTGTAGGCCTCTCAGTTGTAAGCAAGATGTCATGTTGCTGATGCATCCATTTGCAGATCATCAATGATGTCTTGCAGCCATCTTCGCCATGGTCTTCTTCTCTTTCTTTTTCCCATTATGTACCCTCCCAAGACGGTCTTCTCTAAATTATCATAACGTTTAATATGTCCAAAATATTTAAGTTTTCTTTGTTTAATCCTCTTTACTAGCCAGCCTTCTTCAATATTAAGTTCTTGTAGTATGGATATATTTGTTCTTTTTTTATCCATGATATTTGAAGATCTCTTCTGTAGCATTTACATTCAAAGGCAATTATGTGTTTCTCAGCTGTTTTGTTAAATGTCCAGGTCTCACAGGCATATATTGTAATAGGAAAGATGCATGCCCTTAAAAACCTTATTTTTGCTGTTCTGTCCGTTCCTCTCCACAGATTCTTTAGTTGTTTTACTTTCTGAAGAGCGATAGGTGTCCTTTTAATTTCCATCATTGTATATCCATTATTAGTTAGTAGTGATCCAAAATATTCAAAACTCTCCACTTCTTCCAATTTTTCCTCATTGATACATATTTCTCGAAAAGGGAGCTGTCTCGACCAGATCTTTTCTCTAAGAACAATACATGAAGAAGATATTGAAAAGCAGAAACCATTAATACTGAACTTCATAGACTTTAAAAAGGCATTTGATAGCATACACAGAGATTCATTGTGGAGAATTTTAAGTCTATATGGAATACCATCTAAAATTGTCAACATCATTAAGGACCGACCTCTACAATGGATGTGTTTGTGCAGTGAAAACAGAAGAAGGGATGAGCGAATGGTTCCAGATTGAAACAGGCGTGAAACAAAGATATATACTATTTCCTTTACTTTTTGGAATTACAATAGACTTCATAATGAAACAATGTTGCACAGGTAACGTAGGTATTCACTGGGCAAATGGGACTCAACTAGAAGATCTTGATTTTGCGGATTGACATAACTCTTTTTAGTAACAATGTGAATTCCATGCAAGAAAAAACAGATAGCCTGTCTTCATTGGCTTGCAAAATAGGACTTGAAATTAACAAGGACAAAACAAAAATAATGAAACTTCCCATTAATCAAAATGAAAAAATTCACATAGAAGGGATAGATGTCGAAGAAATCAATCAGTGTGCATACCTTGGCAGCTACATAGACCAGAATGGTGACACCAGAAAGGAAGTTAGAATTAGAATTGCAAAAACAGCATCAATCTTCAAGAATCTTGAGAATATATGGCATTCAAAAGTTATAAGTACAAAAACCAAGTTAACACTATTCAATCCAAATGTTATATCCATACTCATGTATGCATGTGAAAGCTGGAAAACAACTAAAGAAACAGACAAGAAATTAGACTCTTTCGAAAACAAATGCCTAAGGAAAATACTCGGCATCAAGTGGAACGAATTAAAGAACAATGCAGAGATAAGACATAGACATATGTTGGTCATGTGATGAGATGAAACAATCAGAGATTCCAAAAACAAGCTATCAAGTGGGGCACAACAGGCCAAAGAAAAGAGACAGAGCACGTGAAACTCTAAAGAAGACATTGATAAGAGAGGCCAGATTAATAGGCATAAAACCTTGATGAAGTTGAAAAGCTCGCCGAAAATAGCAACATTTGGCGAACTAACTTGCGAGCCCTATGTGACTTTCAACGGCACGGGAAGGATATAAGATATAAGATACATATTTCAGCTGCCTTATTTGTTTTGTCAATTTTCATCAATTTAGTTTTCTTCGCATTAAGACAGAGGTTTTGCTCTTCGCTGTTCTTACTGCAACCACCTCTCACTCGACGGGGATATATGTGTATCCTAATCACGCTGAGGTATTATCCACTGTTTACTAGTCAAAATTCTTTTCTTGTACAGGACAATTTAGCTTTCTTATTACTTCTCTTCATTCTGACTTCCGTTGATCTGCATGATTATACTTGGGAATTATGGCAACGGTTTCCCTTTGCTCTCTGAAGCTTATGTATGGTCTCTCCGCTGGCATTTTGACTGCGTCCTACCCGCAAGGCAGCAGGAGAGAGAAGGTTTTAAGGTGCCCCCTGTTCGCCTTACTCATCTAAGGAAAGAAGATATAAAAAAGAACTTAACTGAATCAATGAGAAAACAACAATTCATCATTCGTTGGACATATAATAAGAAGGGTGGGACGCTCATGATAACAACAGGAAAGATGAATGAGAAGAGGGGCAGGGGAAGAAAAGGAAGAAAAATAAAATAATGGACAATCTGACGAGACGGCAGAATAAAAGGTTACCAACTGAGCTGACGGACACATTAAGAACCGAGATTTACAGACAAGCAAGACCACCAAAGTCTGCTGCCACGGCACTTAATGATGATGAGTATTTACTCTTTATATCCATGTCTTCATTAATGTCTCTAGGATTTTCAGTATTCCTTTTATTCGTGTCTTGATGGTTGTCTCTGGGATTTTCATTTTTCTTTATATCCATGCCTTGGTGGTTGTCTCTTGGATTATTAAATGATTCTTACATCCGTGCCTTTTATATTTCCGGTGTTTCTTATAGTCATTTGTTGCTCAAAGTCTTTCAGTTTAATTACCACCACATCTTGCTCAAAGTCTTTCAGTTTAATTACCATCAGGTCTTGCTCAAAGTCTTTCAGTTTAATTACCACCACATCTTGCCCAAAGTCTTTCAGTTTAATTACCACCACATCTTGCTCAAAGTCTTTCATTTTCCTTATCACCACATCTTCCTCGAATATCTTTGTAGCTTTTTTTTCTCTTGTTCTTCACATCAATTTCCAGTTTTCTCTCTGCTTTTATGTGTCACCGATAACTGTCATCGTCACTGTTGTCGTCTTCCAAAAGAGGACACGAGAACTATTTTCGTGAATGCGTGGTCATGCTTTGAAGCTTAGAAATAATTTTGGTCTTGACTGTCTTCTCATACAGTAGCTGCCAAAGTGAGATATTTGCCTGCGGTGAAAGCTTTAAACACATAAATCTAATCGAACAGGAAAATGAGACAGAGAACTTATTTAAGGATCCCAAAAGGGGAGCACTAAATAGGAAATTTCTGAGCGGATCCACTGCTAGAAGGAGCCCTACCTCGTGACAAGTCTATTTTAACTGGTTGGAAACATCGAGGATGGCACAAGATGGAAAAACTTGATTGTCAAGACTATCCAGCACAGCATGTAATGAATGAACCTCGTGGACGAGGTTTATGTTTAGCTTCCATAAATTTAAATCTAGGTGGAATAAGACCCCCCCCCCCCTACTAAACCAATCTAGTCTGAAGTCCCGGGTGATGACAAGGCCAAGAGAGGAATTTGGGCTCTAGTGCGACGCTGAACTATTTTCAAGCTTTCCCCATCGTTCTTGATCGATTAGCCACTCCGTTTTCATCCCATAGAACCCTTCCCTGATAAAACTGAAGAAGCCCTATAGAGCTAGTAGGGACGAGCAGGTGGCATCCACCTTTCACTGAACCTGTTCGGTAACTCCGTATTACCTTCATCACAGCCGACTTCGCTTCTAGCTGAGGAAGGTGAACATGGAATGTCAAATTAAACGGAAAGTTATCATATACAAAGATGTTCACTGGTAGCCTTTACACGATTTTAAAAATATTAACAAAAGGAAAACAACTAGGCTTTAGCACAGCAAGGCAAAAGAATGTAAAGGGGATTGGTTTTTTTAGCTTTCAGGGCGGGTGAACCGAAAGGACAAAGTAACCGCCTCTTATTTGGTCACGAGATCCGGCTTGTGTGTATTGTCCGGTCAGTGATGAGTGATGAGTGACGAGTAGCTGATTTGTTCGTATTTGTGCTGTCGTTAAGGTATGCCAGGAAATAAGGCAGCATGTTTTCGTGACCGTATTATAGATATTAATGTGATGCTTTGTAGGTTTTGTCTCCTGCACTGATCTCCGCCTATTCCTCCTTCATTTAGTGTAAAAGTTTTTTTTTCTGTAATTTGATGTCTTTTATGTGAGTTATTTGTAAGCTGTTGTTACAAAATGTGTAAAACATAATTTTGTGAAGTTTATTTTTGGGTACTGTTAAGTTTTCAATGTGCTACATATATGTATTAAGTGTGGGTCATGAGTCACTATTATTGACATGTTATTTGCTATGTGGATTTAATGTGGTTATTGAAATTGCCATCTGTTATGTTTATTAAATTTGCTCACTGAAATTTTGCCATTCACCATTTTGTCGATCTTGCATTTTTTAGTCATCACTGAGCTCACCACAGATCATTATTCATGTATGATGTTAAAATGTTCAGCTGAGTTTTGCTTTAATCGCATCCTTAATTAGTTTGAACAAGTGGATAAATATTGCTTTATCTGTAACCTTAATTAGTTTGAACAAGTGGGTAAATACTGCTTTATCCACAAGCTTAACGATGCAGTCCAGATGTCCACACTACTACAGTCGTCTACAGGCGCAGTTTCGGACTTCATTCACAGACACTTTAGCATCGAAGACAGAAACGTTATACCATCAATAACTTCTACGCTGTTTCGGATCTTTGTTGGACTCACACAAGCATTAGAACGAATGCATTCTCTCCAACAGGAGGAAGGGGAAAGTACTCAGATTCTGTTAGCAGAAAAGCTTTGGAAAATAGCAGCTCAAACATTTCAGATAAACTGAGCTAAAGAAAGCACGCCTACATGCACAACAGATTAACTGTTTCGTAGACGCAGTGCGCGACAAAAGCGATAAAAGGCGAAATTACTACGAACAGAACTCAAAACCTTCGACGATGCTTCGAAACTGGCAGTCGAGGAAGAAAGACTACAAAAGAGAGTAAATCTGCGCTCAGATCTTATGGACATTGTTCAGTTAATTTGTTTCTGGCTTGAGGCAGTAAACACTTCAGTGAATAGTATTGCAGGAAATAATGACAGAGACAATATATATAGCACTTTAGACGTGATAGGAAAAAAATTAATAGAAGAATAAGAATACTTCTCTCTCTCTCTCTCTCTCTCTCTCTCTCTCTCTCTCTCTTACACACACATACACACACACACATCTAAAATGCGTGTGTTTTCCGAAGCCAACAACACAACACGGTACTTTGTCACAGTTTTAAATGTACAAATGTGCTTTAAATTTTTATCATCATTTATTATCACCATTAGATCTATAACTTATTTTAGATTTCGTTAATTTATATTTACAATAAATCTCTTCTTTCTGCTCTATCTCTTTTCTTAAAGGAAATCTAAACCTTCTACATTAGAACCTAACTTAAGAAGACCTGAAATGGTTCTAATCTTGGAGAATCTTTTCTTTCTCTGAAAGTCACTTATAAAAGACTACTGATATATCATCATCATCAGTAGCATGTACTCCTATAGAATGTTCAAAATATAAATGAACAATCACTTTCTATTTTAAAACAATAGGACTTTTTATTTTAAAACAATAGGACTTTTTATTTTAAAACAATAGGAATATTTCTTCTTGAACTGCATAATCTGTCTTCATCTTGTCCGTTTTTTTTTCATGTTGAGTGAATATTTCGTACTGTGTGTGTGTGTGTGTGTGTTTTATCTCTTTTGTTAATATTAAAGCATTATCAGAGAAAAAAAGATGGTTTGAAGAGGATATAACAGTCACAGGAGAGAAAGAACGCTGAACTGAACAGCTTATTTAAATCTCAACGAATTATAAATGTCCTGAAACCGAACAGACTACCTTGGTTGGGACTTGTAGAAAGAATGGAAGAAAAATGACAAACGAAAATTATGTATGTGCAAGAGGTGAAGGAAACAAGACCAAGGGGTCGACCAAGGCAGAGGTGGAAAGACAACATAGAAGTGGGTATAAAAGGAAACTGGAGTCACAAACTGGAGAGAGGAGATTAGGAATAGAAAGCAATGGGGGGCGAACTTTATCTGCAGCAGCGAGGCTTAATGGCTTAAGAAGAAGAAGAACCTCTTTTGGACAAGGGGTGTAGCACAATTGATACTGGACTGTATTCTTCTCCTAAGACGTTGAAGACTCTCCTCCTTACTACTTTAACCTTTCGGCACTAGCTGTAACGGTTACTATAGCAACTGTGGCTGTCTACGTTACATATGTGCCAGCGCTGCTTTAGTGGTACCAATATTAATCGTTTATTTGCATATTCTCTGCTGTGTAGTGTGTCCTTTGTAGTTTGCAACACTAGCACCAACATTCTCTACGTATGTCTAGCTTTTTTTTAATCCGTCGATTGATGATTGGTGTCTGTAGTGACAAAACTTGAAAACCACTGTGTGCATACAATGGCAACACTTCATTTCCGCCGCATAAAACAGAATATTTTTAAGCCAGGCACGCTTATATCCTCCGTACACGTGACTATTATAGGATATGAATGAATCATCATCATCGTCAGGTGCCAGGACGAGTGGCGTTGGCTATTATGCTTCTCCAGAGTACACGATCCTTCATGCAGGCCATCGGTTCAGTTGGTGATCTCCTCTCACACCATCCCGTCAGACTCTCCAGTATCATTTCTCTTGGTCTTCCTCTTGATCTTTTTCCTTCTATTTTTCCTGTTGTTATAATATTTTCAATTCCCCCTCTTCTCAGTGCATGTCCTATGAAATTACATTGTCTCTCTCTTATCTTTTTTGACAATATTTTTGGTCTCTCCAGCTCTTCTCATACATTCATCATTAGTTATTTTTGCTGTCCAGGGGATTCGCAACATTCTTCTAATAAACCACATTTCTGTCTGAATGAATATCTCTTACAAATTAATGCTATGAGTTTTCTATCTGAATATGACGCTTAAGGCCACGGCGGATGAATACAAACAAGTCTGGCTTCCATTTAATCATGGGCACTACACTCGGAGTCCTCGCTCTTCTGTTAGGTCATAATTATTTTGAATCTGTCTATAGTGCTGGAAGGTCTTTCAAAATCAGACAAAAATAGAAAATTTTTCACTGAAATAGAAGGACTTTGGAGTAAAATATGGTAATGCCCCGGGCAGACAAGACCTTTGTAAATCAACATAGAGCCGATGCTGTCAGTAGCGTTACGCCGGGGATACAGTCAGTAGATGGAACAGCCCATGGGCACGTTGAAAGCTCAAGTATGATGATCTTAAGTATGGACTACAATTCAGTCTGGGCCTGTATGACACGTCCAGACAGGGTGACCCATCGGGGAGTTTACTCTGCTCCTCCCTTCTTTATGCTCGTACTTATGATTAAAAAGGTCCCCTCTCGTGCCTTTTACAGGCACATAAGGATATGATGTTAGTGCCCATATTTCGTATTTGTGATTGCCGACAAGCAAGTAACGCGGTGTATGGGCTATGAGATGTGTCGCGACTGTTCAGGCCCGACTACAACACAAGTTAAGCAGGTGATGATGTGAACATCGGTTATTTCGTCACGTGACTGGGTTATTACTGACCCTTGTCTCGAGAGACCATGCATTTCAGAGAATGAGAAACATATTAGCTAACACATCTTTATCAATGAATGTTAGAACACGAGTCCTAAAATGCTGTATTGAACCTATCTTGTTATATGGAAGTGAATCATGGACAATAGGCAAGTCTGCACAAAAATCATTGGAAGCAGCAGAAATATGGTTTATTAGAAGAATGTTGCGAATCCCCTGGACAGCAAAAATAACTAATGAAGAATGTATGAGAGGAGCTGGAGAGACAAAAAACCTCGTCAAAAAGATAAGAGAGAGACAATGTAATTTCATAGGACATGCAATGAGAAGAGGGGGCACTGAAAATATTATAACAACAGGAAAAATAGAAGGAAGAAGATCAAGAGGAAGACCAAGAGAAATGATACTGGACAGTCTGACGGGATGGTGTGAGAGGAGATCACCAACTGAGCTGATGGCCTGCATGAAGGATCGGGTACTCTGGAGAAGCATAATAGCCAACGCCAGTCGGCACGGCACCTGATGATGATGATGATGATGGTCTCGAAGGACTTTTGGCGGGACTTTTGACCGGAAAAAAGCTGTGTGAGAGCTAAAGGACGAGCTTATGGACTCAGTTCGTGTCTATATGGGTGCCGAGAGTGTATATGTGAGATCTTGGAGGTGTACGTATGCTCGGACCTATTCTTTAATACAGAGGTCTATCCTGAGTCGCGGAAGAAGGTCAAAGAGGTGTTTGCTTGATACTTTTGTATGTTGCGCTGTTACTGCTTACAACATGAGTAAATGAATCAGTGAGAAAACAAGAAGTCATCATTTATTGGGCACATAATAAAAAAAAAAGCTGGGACACTTAGCAACATCATAACATACACGCATTCACAGCTGGATCACGCTATACACGTATAGGAGGCAAACGCGTACAGAATAAACCCGTTGAAGAGATTTCTGGTGGATAAAGTCATTCACGAGAGAGAGAGAGAGAGAGAGAGAGAGAGACATTTTATAGCCACATTATACATAAACGTAAGTGGCCTTTGAAATACCTCAAGGGAAACAATTCCTTCTATACAACTTCTAAGAGTGACCAGAATATGTACGGCGGATGAACAATACCGTAGAATATAAAGGGGAGATAAACATGTCCTTTGTCCATAAAATACTAATCTATAACAAAATGGTTTTCTGCCTGTATCCCGCTTTACGTGCCCCTAAAAGGGCAACAACAACAAATGAATGTAGAAAACTTTGCGGGGCAATAATGCTGAGCTTCGTAGACAACAGGGAGATAACAGTGGGAAATGTAAAAGACAATACAGAATCGCTACGTATTATAAAAACTGTCCCACCAGCCAGGTTTAACTATTAAAAAAGATGGAACATAATATATGGCACTATTAAGAGATTGTAGTCATACAGATTCAAACAAAGAGGGACAAAATGGCAACCACGAGAAAAGAAACGGACAAAAATCTAGCTACAATATTCAAGAAATCCAATTTAGTAGGACGCCTATATGGCACAGCGGTTACCACCCATGGCAAAAGGTGATGGTCTGCACCCGGCAGGATACGTCCAGATATAGACAAAAATATCTGGCACTTTTTCTGGAGCTGGGGAAAGAAAGGGGGTCAGGAGTGAATCTAAGCGCTCGCACTCTCTTGTGACAAGTTCCTCGCCTTACTCTCTCCAAACATCTTATCTATTCTTAGTTTTACGCTCTCCAAACATCTTATCTATTCTTAGCTTTACACTCTCCAAACATCATATCTATTCTTAGCTTTACTCTCTCCAAACATCTTATCTATTCTTAGCTTTACACTCTCCAAACATCATATCTATTCTTAGCTTTACTCTCTCCAAACATCATATATCTTAGTTTTACTCTCTACAAACATCTTTTTATTCTTAGCTTTACTCTTTCCAAACATCTTATCTATTCTTAGCTTTACTCTCTCCAAACATCTTTTTATTCTTAGTTTTACTCTTTCCAAACATCTTATCTATTCTTATCTTTACTCTCACCATACACCATATCTATGTGCCTTCTATGAAATTGAAGTTATACCTTTACCTGTTTACCAGTACTTGATGACATGGAAACTGGAGAAAGAAAAGAAAAACAACAGAAAATAAGACAACTTAAGTCCTGGTATTTTTAATATAAAAATACCAACAAAAAATGTCTCTGGCCTAAAAATACCAAATTAGAAACTATAAAAATGGAATAAAGCTAGCTATTTTTTGTTGTCTGGAACAAGACGTAGAACAAATCAATATCTGTTTTTTGAAAAAAAAAAACAGAAGACTTTCGAGAACAGATTCATAGGGGAATACTGGAAGGAGGGTGGGGGGAGGGGTACGAAGATGCTGCCGGATTTGTCAGTTTGGGACCTGTAGCTGACATGCCAGCATCAGGGTTGACGGAACCTAGCCCACCAAGACCCTGTCGCACTTCTCTGACGGTAAATTACATTAACAGGTGCAGGGATCGCCATAGTTGCCGTGGTGGTGGAGTCTGCTAAAGAAGTGTTACAAACAGCATGCTTTTAGCTAAAGTCAGCGGCTTAAAATAGAGTTGTCGTAATCTCTGTCAACTACAAGGATGTCATGCTCGCAGTTTCAGTGAAATGATGATGATGACGACGACGACAACGATGATCATGATGATGATGACGATGACGATGATGATGATGATGATGATGATGATGATGATGATGATGACATGTATTTGGTCTCTTTAAATATAGCAACACTGGAAAACTTTATTTCTTAGAAGAACGAACATTACTCTCATTACTAAACGTCAACAGTTCGGCTGGTACGGGCACCCAGACAAAATTGGAGGCGGCAAACAACACTAAAATATACTATCCAAAGAAAGAAACGCATATCTTATATAAGCTTCATTTGTATATGTTATGACAAACATTTTTTCCCGGGTATCTTAAACCAAACCACAAATTGTCACCAAGATATCAGGTCCATGATTTAGCGTGAATTTTGCTGTTCTCCTGTATAGTCAGAACGCAGTAGCTGCCCTTGCTAATCACGCATTTTTCTACCATAACTCACGTTGCGTTTATGGAAAAGTCGTGATTTTTGTAGTGAGCACAACTCACTTCCCGCGCAAATGAAACCTTTTAAAAGGATAAGGTTACTCAAACATATTCAGTTAATTTTCAAGCGAACAATTATGGCGCGCTTATCGCAAAATTTACAAAACATTGCTATTGGTCGCCTGCAAGCAGGCGAAAGTCAAAGTCAGGTTGCTAAGCATTTAAATGTGCAGCAGAGTATCATCAGTCGACTTTGTAATGTTTCCAAACCACTGGCTCAGCTGAAGACCGGCACCGCAGTGGACGACCAAGGGTGACAAGAGCAGCTGATTATCGCTTTATTCTCGTTCATCGCCTCAGAAACAGGTTTACAACAGCTTCCTCAAGTGCCCAGTCATTGCTTGCAGGACGTCGTGTGTCTGATCAAACTGTCCGGAATAGACTGAATGAAGCTGGACTGGTGGCACGATGACCTCACCGATGTCCTGTCTTAACGAGACACCATGGCCAAAATCGACCTTTTTGGGCCAACCAGCACCGGCCCTGGACAACTGACAATCAATGGAGACGAGTCTGGTTTAGTGACGAATCTTCTTGTTGCACCGCCATGATATGCGGAGAAGGGTCTACCGTAGGCCAAATGAACGTTTTGCCCAAAATTGCGTTGATGAAGCTCCACCGCACGATGGTGGAGGTGTAATGGTATGAGGAATGATCAATTTCAACGGAAGGAGTCCATTGGTACAAACTGAAAGAGGCTTGAATGCGCAACGATACGTCAATGAATTTCTTCGACCCCATGTCCCTCCATTTTTGGCTGCCCAAAGGTCTGTGTTTCAACAGGACAACGACAGACCCCATTCTGCACGGTTCACCACACAGTTCCTGACTGCCAACAACATTCTCACCTTTCTATGGCCATCCCTGTCTCCAGACATGAATCCAATCGAGCACCTATGGGATGAGCTGCAAAGACGTGTTTGTCGCCGAAACGTTTCTCTAGCCAATCGTCGTGATCTGTGGCAGGCACTCCAGGAAGAGTGGGCAGTCATCCCACAGGCGCACATCAGATATTTGATCGCGTTTATGCCCAGGAGATGCCAGTCGCTGATCGATGCAAACGGAGGCCACACACCATACTAAGTTGAGAATCCCTGGGTCTAAAAATTCTCGTCACACAAATGCAAGAAACTGTCAAGTAAGTGTTTAAACCCTTAGGTATTATTGTGTGCAATTTGAACATTTTATAAATTCAATTTAAAAAGCTATAGGATATCAAATTTATGACTAAAATTGGATCATCAGTAGTTATGCTTTTCTTTTTATAGACAGTATATAATTTTGAGCCTCCGGCGAGTCTTTCAAGCTCATCAAGGGCTTTTATGCCTATTAATTTGGCCTCTCTTAACACTGTCCTCTTCAGAGTTTCACGCGGTCTGCCTCTTTTTCTTTGGCCTGTAGTGTTCCATTTTATAGCTAACGGCACGGGAAGAATATAAGTTATAAAATAAGATAGTTTTGAGCCACAGAAATGGCAGAGAAAAAAGATCAAGAGGTAGGCAAAAAGAAAGCAAGAATCAATATCGAAGATGACCTAAAAGAAGTTACACAACCAGCAAGGTCAAACGGATATGAACTTTTTATCTGCCCGAGCTGAGCACTGTTGCCTAGAGACGCCTTAAAAGAACAGTAACAATAAAATAAATTATGGCAAAAAAAATGTATCATACTTTCATAGAATGTAAAATATGATTTACTCCTTTATATTTAAGTTTTCTTTTAGTGGCACAATTTCCTTCTTATCATCATCATCATCATCATCATCATCATTGCCTGTCACATGCTTGGGAGCATAAGCCACGGATAAAATTTCTCCAGTCATCCCTGCTCTTGGATTTGTTCTCTACTCCCTTCCATGTGTATCCCTCGTCTCTGAGCACTTTCCTATTGTTCCTTCTCCAAGTAGTTCTGGACCTTCCCTGATTTCTATTTCCCTGGAGGCTCCATATCATTGCCTGCCTTGTTATGCTGATGTCTGGTTTTCTTCTCATATTTGAATGACACTATTTCTCATCCTAGCGAGACATCCAGAAACTTGCAATAGCGCATCAGAACAAGCTCTAGCACTTTCAAAACCCAACTGTTTATCTCCATTCAGTTCAGTCCTCTGTGCTCCCATAAGGCATCACCAAAGTTTTTTTTTCCGGCCAACCCCGTCTTGAGCAAGTCGGGGTAGCTCTCGTTTCCTTTAATTCTTCCTGTTTTGTGCGTCTCCATGTCCCCCTATGGTCTGCCTCCTCTTTCTTTTCCCTTGAAGCGTCCAAGTCAATGTAGTATAGGGGGTGTCTTGTTCTTTCCACTCGTAGTATGTGGCCTAGCCATTTCCAGCTTCGTCTTTTGACCTCTTTAGTAATGCTCTCAATGCCTGTTCGTGTGATTATTTCCTCGTTACTCACGTGTCCTTCCCAGCGCATTCTTAAAATTTTCCTGAGGCATCTTCCTGCAAATCCTCTCGATCTACTTTCAATTTTCTGATTGGTTCTTCATATTTCGACTGCGTATAATAAAATGATCTCCATTACTGTCTCCTTATTTCAAGATTTGACAAGATTCGGCGGATCAAAAAGGAAAAACGCCGAACTTGATTCTTCACATTTCAGCTTGATTTATTATCTTCTCATAAAAATAACGTTTGTCCGACATTTCCCGTTTCTCGACGTTTTTGTGGTAATCTTTTATCGGAGATCTTTCGCTACCCTAACCCCTAAGCTCTTTAACCGATTACGTATCTCTTGTCCATGGACATTCTGGAATGTCTCTTTCTAGGAATTTGCTTTGTAGTTTCAGGAAATCCCTCATCGAGAATTCATTTATTTTCCTGCTCTGGGTATATCCTTTCTCTTTTTCTCTCAACATTTCTCTCTCTCTCTCTTTCCCTGTCCCTCTCCTCTCTCTCCCCCCTTCTTTCTTCTCTCTCTCTCTCTCTCTCTCACTCATACTCTCTCTTCCTCTCTCTTGCCCTGTCCCTCTCCTCTCTCTCTCTCTCTCTCACATTTTCCCTTTCTCTCTCGCCCCCTCTTTATTCTGTTTCTCTCTCTTCTCTCTCACACACACACCCCCTCCTTCATTTTCTCCGTTTCTCTCTCTCCCCCTCTTTCTTCTCTTTCTCTCTCTCTCTCTTCTCTCTCTCACACACACACCCTTCTTTCATTTTCCTGTTTTCTTTCCGTGTTTATAATTCCCAGATAAAAGACGAATGTGTGCCATTCTCTCCGCAAATCGCTTCACAGCCTACTATATCAGATACATCAGCGCCGACTTGATATCACAGTCTACTATATCAGATACATCAGCGCCGACTTGATATCACAGTCTACTATACCAGAAACATCAGCGCCGACTTGGTTTCACAGCCTACTATATCAGAAACATCAGCGCCGACTTGGTTTCACAGCCTACTATATCAGATACATCAGCGCCGACTTGGTATCACAGCCTGCTATATCAGATACATCAGCGCCGACTTGGCTTCACAGCCTACTATATCAGATACATCAGCGCCGACTTGGCTTCACAGCCTACAATATCAGAAACAACAGCGCCGACTTGGCTTCACAACCTACTATATCAGATACATCAGCGCCGACTTGGCTTCACAGCCTACAATATCAGAAACAACAGCGCCGACTTGGCTTCACAACCTACTATATCAGATACATCAGCGCCGACTTGGCTTCACAGCCTACTATATCAGATACATCAGCGCCGACTTGGCTTCACAGCCTACTATATCAGAAACAACAGCGCCGACTTGGCTTCACAACCTACTATATCAGATACATCAGCGCCGACTTGGCTTCACAGCCTACTATATCAGAAACATCAGCGCCGACTTGGCTTCACAGCCTACTATATCAGAAACATCAGTGCCGTCTTGATATCACAGCCTACTATATCAGACTTTAAGTGAAGCCTCTTTAGGCCCACTCTTGCCCTTCAGATTAGTCACCCTAACCCTCACCGAATCTGACGCGATGTTTATGTTTCAGTATCTTCACCGCTTACCCAGTTAAGAAGATTCCGCTGGCAGTTCTAGGAAGAAAGAAGATAAAGCAACAATAAACTGATGCAGATTCTGCACTAGTTGTGGCAGTTCTTGTGGCCCTGTAAGCCCGACTGATGAAAACTACTAGCAGTGTCTTGTCACCAGGGCCACAGGTGAGATGATTTCCAACAAGTGTCACAAAGTCACACGTTGACAGCGTCCAATTTCCCGTATGATAAACACTTGACAAGGGCCCAGGTAAGACATCTCAAGTAGAGAGCTGAACAGGTGACTACAAACGCCGTCGATCTGTGAAAGCACCACGCGAGTTTAATGGCGGCTCAGGTATGATGATGAGGGATGATGATGATGAAGTTTATATGATGGATGATGATATAACTAGTCTCGTGTCAAAACACTGGTGGTAAGACACAGATAACAAAGTCCAGTGGCATAAACAACCATAACCAATTGAAACCAATAAAAGAAGATGAAAACATGGATCTCTCTCTCTCTCTCTCTCTCTCTCGCAGTTGACTCGAGCACAGAACACGACCTCTCTCAGACAACACTGGCGAAGACCCTCAAACTCAGACCATCTCAAAAGTCACACTCCCGCAAAAAAAAAAAAAGTGCTTAGATCTCTCTCAGAAATCCCGCGCATGTTCCAAACAAATCCAATTCTTGAGGAAATATGTGCTCAATAGTCAGAGGAAATCACCCGATAATCTAGAGTATATAAACAAACAACTGAGAGCGTTAATTTTACATAACACTTGCAGGCGAGCACGCCCGGATAAACGTATTCTATTACAAATTAAATTCATGGTCTTTTATGTTACATTTGTACGAGTTATAGCCTGTATAATAAGTTAATATAACAAACATAGCCTCATAGTGTATCTGATTGTGATATGGAATTTTTAAATGCCTGCCTTTACGAATATTGGTACAGAAATAAAGAACAACATGGTTATCTCCTTTCCAACCCATGCAGCAGCTTTTAATTTTCAACCAATTTGGGTTCTTTTTCCCGTGTCACGGTTTCCTGTTAAAAATATACTGAGTTTTACAATATAAATCGAAACCTTTTTCCTTGATAATGGGGAAAATTATATCACTTCGCTACAGAAAAAGCCGTCTCTCGCAACCCACTAAAACAACCCGTCAAAAACGGAAGTCTTCAAAACTGAGTGTCCTGTGACTTCTCTTAAAACGCCACCGAACATCTATGTCACGTAGCCAGTACTTGAAGAGCTTGAAGTATAGTTAACTGCCTCAATCAGTTGCTAATGAAAAAGCAATTTTAGGGGAACTGAATATTAAATCATGTCTTCTTTTTCTGTTTTATTTTTTTTCTATACATTTTAGCTGATGCTGTTAATTCGTAAATATTCTAAAAGATCACGTTAATGAAATTATTTCATAACCGAATAAACATTCGTGCCGTAATTCTCTTTGCTGAAAGCATAAATTAATTTTGAAAATCCTTCCTTCCCATCTGTTCTTAATGAATAAAGAGCTCTTGAAGATTAAAATTCATTCTGTTGATGTTTCAGTTTATAAAACTATCAAGGGACAACTCTACTCTCTTCATCTTTCAAGTTATAGGTCAATCTACTTTACGAGGGCTGTTATCGTGAGAACTGAGCAGTTTTTTTTCCCTGGTGGTAGCAGTTTTTGCCTCGGGTCCAAGTCCTGCTTTTTTTTTTTAAGAGGAAAAAAAAAGGAACAAACTTTATTTAGAGTAAAATATTCTCTGCCCGTAAAGATCCACTGGGAGAAAGATAGTGTACTTGTCTCTCACCGGGGAAGATATACTTAGCTTGGCGTCTCTCACCGTGGAATATATACTTAGCTTGACGTCTCTCATCGGAGAAGATATACTTAGCCTGACGTCTCTCACCGGGGAAGATATACTTAGCTTAACGTCTCTCACCGGGGAAGATATACTTAGCTTAACGTCTCTCACCGGAGAAGATATACTTAGCTTAACGTCTCTCACCGGGGAAGATATACTTAGCTTAACGTCTCTCACCGGGGAAGATATACTTAGCTTAACGTCTCTCACCGGGGAAGATATACTTAGCTTAACGTCTCTCACCGGGGAAGATATACTTAGCTTAACGTCTCTCACCGGGGAAGATATACTTAGCTTAACGTCTCTCACCAGGGAAGATATACTTAGCTTGACGTCTCTCATCGGGGAAGATATACTTAGCTTGACGTCTCTCACCGGGGAAGATATACTTAGCCTGACGTCTCTCACCGGGGAAGATATACTTAGCTTGGCGTCTCTCACCGTGGAATATATACTTAGCTTGACGTCTCTCATCGGAGAAGATATACTTAGCCTGACGTCTCTCACCGGGGAAGATATACTTAGCTTAACGTCTCTCACCGGGGAAGATATACTTAGCTTAACGTCTCTCACCGGAGAAGATATACTTAGCTTAACGTCTCTCACCGGGGAAGATATACTTAGCTTAACGTCTCTCACCGGGGAAGATATACTTAGCTTAACGTCTCTCACCGGGGAAGATATACTTAGCTTAACGTCTCTCACCGGGGAAGATATACTTAGCTTAACGTCTCTCACCGGGGAAGATATACTTAGCTTAACGTCTCTCACCAGGGAAGATATACTTAGCTTGACGTCTCTCATCGGGGAAGATATACTTAGCTTGACGTCTCTCACCGGGGAAGATATACTTAGCCTGACGTCTCTCACCGGGGAAGATATACTTAGCTTGACGTCTCTCACCGGGGAAGATATATTTAGCTTGACGTCTCTCACCGGGGAAGATATACTTAGCTTGACGTCTCTCACCGGGGAAGATATACTTAGCTTGACGTCTCTCACCGGGGAAGATATATTTAGCTTGACATCTCTCACCGGGGAAGATATACTTAGCTTAACGTCTCTCACCGGGGAAGATATACTTAGCTTGACGTCTCTCACCGGGGAAGATATACTTAGCTTGACGTCTCTCACCGGGGAAGATATATTTAGCTTGACGTCTCTCACCGGGGAAGATATACTTAGCTTGACGTCTCTCACCGGGGAAGATATACTTAGCTTGACGTCTCTCACAGGGGAAGATATATTTAGCTTGACGTCTCTCACCGGGGAAGATATACGTAGCTTGGCGTCTCTCACCGGGGAAGATATACTTAGCCTGACGTCTCTCACCGGGGAAGATATACTTAGCTTGACGTCTCTCACCGGGGAAGATATATTTAGCTTGACGTCTCTCACCGGGGAAGATATAGGTAGCTTGGCGTCTCTCACCGGGGAAGATATATTTAGCTTGACGTCTCTCACCGGAGAAGATATATTTAGCTTGACGTCTCTCACCGGGGAAGATATACTTAGCTTGACGTCTCTCACCGGGGAAGATATACTTAACTTGGCGTCTCTCACCGGGGAAGATATACTTAACTTGGCGTCTCTCACCGGGGAAGATATACTTAGCTTGGCGTCTCTCACCGGGGAAGATATACTTAGCTTGACGTCTCTCACCGGGGAAGATATATTTAGCTTGACGTCTCTCACCGGGGAAGGTAGGACTGTAGCTTAACGTCTCTCATCGGGGAAGATATACTTAGCTTGACGTCTCTCACCGGGGAAGATATACTTAACTTGGCGTCTCTCACCGGGGAAGGTAGGACTGTAGCTTAACGTCTCTCACCGGGGAAGATATACTTAGCTTGGCGTCTCTCACCGGGGAAGATATACTTAACTTGGCGTCTCTCACCGGGGAAGATATACTTAACTTGGCGTCTCTCACCGGGGAAGGTAGGACTGTAGCTTAACGTCTCTCACCGGGGAAGATGTACGTAACTTGGCACGTCTTACCGGGGAAGGTAGTACTGTAGCTTGACGTCTCTCACCGGGGAAGGTAGTGCTGTAGCCTGACGTCTCTCACCGGGGAAAGTAGTACTGTAGCTGGAATCCTGCAGGGGAAGTCATGCAACTATGTCAAGGATACTCTTACAGGGGTTTAGTATCTCTCTGACAAGCTGTTTACATGTCATGAATATTGCTTTTGTCTCACGCATTTTTTAAAACTATCGAGTAATTATATGCCCCAGAAGAGCCATAATCTCAAGCTCGTGAGGAAATTTGATAGCTAGAACAGGAAGCCGTCATAGAAAATTGTGTAGATTTTTTTTTAAAAAGGGGGGGGGGGGTTGACAGGGGATCTCTACAGGGAAATTGACACCAATGGCCAGTAACAAGAGAATATATGAAGCTATAGGAACTTAGAGACAAAAGGAGCAGCCAGCCAGAGTCAGTCAGGCAGTCAGTCGATAGCGCAGGGTCTCTATGGGTTTTGAGTCGTAATCTAGCAGTAGACAGTAGTGGGTCTTTTGTGGGCTATAATCTGTGTGTGTGTGTGCTGTATATGTTTTAAACACTTCCAAATAACGGTAAAGTGAATATGTAAAATAACGAATTATCTGATATCGGTTTCTATTGTCTTTTTCTAATGTGTTTTCTCTGTCGACTACCTCGGTTTGTGTGTATGTGTTTAAGTCTTTCGTTGTGCAAGACCAGTATCATAATCGTTATAAAGCAGTAAATTTGCAGCTTAATCCCAAGTACTTTAATGCAGGAATCTGATACGATGGTCTACGGAAGTGAATTCTGGAAAACCAGCAGAACTGTAGAAAACAAATCGAATTCCTTCCAGACTAAGTGTTTACAAAGAATTATTAAACAGTCGAATACTTTGACCAAATACCCAAAGAAATTAACAATTTCCTGGCAGAAAAGCAGATGAAGCCATTGACTTCAATTAATGAGGAAATTAGCACTAAGATGGGCACTCCAGGAGAACAGGAGTAAGGGTAGATTAAAGGAGGCAAGGTGAAGAACAACAGAAAAGGTGTTGAACAAAAGAGGGCTAATCTGGGGGCAACAGACAGGCGTTTGTGGAAAACTCTTGCGGAAGCCCTATGTGCTCTGGACACCTAAAGGTTCAGAAAGAAAGAGAGAGAGAGAGAGAGAGAGAACAGAGTTAGAAAACCTCCCGTATTAAGATATCCCTGGGCTGATTACACTAGATCTGTGAAACATTACTGAACTAAAAACATTTTAGTTCTAAGGTTCTTAAAATGTTACGTTTACAGCCCCTGCAGGTTTCCAAAGGTATCCTCATGTCCCTTTCGCCGGAGCTCACCGTTCATATTAGGTACCAGTATGATTAAGTATCAAAGACAGATACGCTGATGACACAGTATTACTGTCCACAACACAAAAAGGATTGGAAAAATTAATTATGTCAGTCTGTAAGAATAGTGAAGAGCTAAACTTCTCTTAATGGGAAGAAAACTAAATTGATGACAACTGACAAAACAAACAAGGCAGATGAAATATGTATCAATGAGGAAAAATTGGAAGAGGTGGAGAGTTTTGAATATTTTAGATCATTAGTAACTGATAATGGAGATACAATTAGGGAAATTAAAAAGAGGACATATCTCGCTCTTCATAAAATAAAACAACTAAAGAAGATATGGAGAGGACCAAACAGAACTACAGAAGAGTTCTTCAAATATCATGGACACAAAAAAGAACAAATATAACTATACTACAAGAATTTAATATTGAAGAAGGCTGGCTAGTAAAGCGGATTAAACAGAGAAAACCTAAATATTTTGGACATATTAAACGTCATGATAATCTAGAGAAGACTGTCTTGGAAGGGAACATAATGGGAAAAAGAAAGAGAGGAAGACCAAGGCGAATATGGCTGCAAGACATCGTTGATGATCTGTGAGTGGACGCAGAACATCTTGCTTACAACCGAGAGGCCTACAGGAAAGCTCTTAGGGAGGCAAAATTCCGCAAGGGACATGCAAATGACTGACGGACTGAATGACTGACTGGTGATTTCAAAAATTTCAATGTTTTTATTTTACCTTAGTACAGATGGAGCCACACCAGCAGAAAGAACTAATCTAACAACAATTCTTTTAAATTTTGAGAAATTGGATGCTATACCCCCCCCCCCAAATCATTTAATTCACATACAAGGGGGGGGGGGGGGGTTATGAATACCACAGGGTTAAGAACTTATGAAGTGCAAAAAAAAGACGGATCATTCGGTATAAATCATTTATCTTTCAGTGTCCAATACATGAGAAGATTAAAAACAATCACCTGCTGTTTCCGAACACTCCGAGGGCAGGCCACATCAGAGAGCGAGAGTGAGAGAGAGAGAGTGAGAGAGAGAGTGAGAGAGAGAGAGGAGGAGGAGGTTCAGCAGGTTTATTAATCCTGTGACCCCAGACGGCTTCGGATGGGGCCTGGAGTGGATTTTAGAAAAAAAGATGAGAAGAGGAAGCTTTTTTTTATCTGTCTACATTTCTCTCTGAGGCCCTGCCTGCGAGTACTTGTGGGGAGGCCCTGCCTACGGGTGCTAGTGGAGAGGCCCTGCCTACGGGTGCTAGTGGGGAGGCCCTGCCTACGGGTACTAGTGGAGAGGCCCTGCCTACAGGTGCTGGTGGGAAGGCCCTGCCTGCGTGTACTGTTGGGGAGGCCCTGACTGCGGGTACTTGTGGGGAGGTCCTGCATACGGGTACTGGTGAGGAGGCCCTGCCTGCGTGTACTGGTAGGGAGGTCCTGCATACGGGTACTGGTGAGGAGGCCTGCGTGTACTGGTAGGGAGGTATTGCATACGGGTACTGGTAAGGACTCTTAACGGAAGATATGCAATAAACCACAGCGCTGAACTGCACTTAAACAGGGTTACTGAAATAAGAGGAAGACAAGAATCCATCCCCGAGAATATCTCGTGAGTGACAACGTCATAAGATGTAAAGAATCACCGGATACTGGAGTTGGGAGCGTTTGTGTCAACTAGATGTACATTGGATTAATGGCCAATCCGTCTTGTTTTGACAGTCTAATAACATAAACACTCACTAGTACGCGAAATGATATTTCTCAAACCGAACTGCACAAAAGCATAAGCGCCATAAAATAGTACCCACAAAATAAGCATTATAAACGATCATTCCGCCCGAGCACGCAATAAATAACTCACTATAATTGACGCCATAAATACGCCCCCAGACAACCAATCATTGGTTGTTTCTTCCAGCTGCAGTCCACGAAGACGAGGCCAGACTTTGTTAATTACAGGAGATCATCTGCGGACTTTTTTAACGTCAGACCAGCACGCGAGAAAATAGTCTGTCGAAGTACCATTAAAGACGGGAAGGGTGCACGACCAGAGGGGCTACTTAACGGCGTAAATCCAATAAACGATGTTATTACGGGGACGTCTGGGACGGCACTGCTAGGAAGGATTACCAAAAAAAAAAAAAATGGCACAGTGATACATCACGGTCTGTGCTGTATTGGTGTAAATGGCAAACTTGAAGTTCTGTGCCGTTATCTCCTATGTCCTATTTTAACACCATCTAAGGGTACCTTCCTAAACTTAGTCACAGAATGTGCAATAAGAAAGGATGTGCAAGGAGAAAGAATGTGCAAGAAGAAAGGATATGGAAGAATAAAGAATGTGCAAGAAGAAAGGATGTACAAGACGAAAGGATGTACAAGAAAATAGGATGTGCAAGAAGACAGAATGTACAAGAAGAAAGGACGTCCAAGACGAAAAGGCGTCCAAGAGGAAAGGCCGTGCAAGAAGAAAGAATGTGCAAAAAAGTATATGCAACAGGAAAGGATGTCCCAGATGAAAGAGTGTGCAAAAAGAGAGTATGTGCAATAAGAAGAATCTGCACGAAGAAATGATGTGCAATAAGAAGAATGTGCAAGAAGAAAGAATGTACAAGAAGAAAGTATGTGGAAGAAGAAAGAATGTCCGAAAAGAAGGAATGTGCAAGAAGAAAGAATATGCAAGAATAATGAAAGTTCAAGAAGAAAGGATATGAAAGAGGAAGCAATGTGCAAGAAAAAAGATGTACAAAAAGAAAGGATATACAAGAAGAAAGGATGTGCAAGAAGAAAGGTATATACATTGAGCCTGCAGGTCGATGTGACATTCTGCCCTTTATCGCTCATCTTTCATTCGTGCTATCTCATCTACACATTCAGTGTAGTACGAACTTGACATCTGAATACGTTATAACAAAAAGAAGAAGAAGAAGAAGAGAACTGCTGACTATAACACCAGCATCGACAACAAAACACGATCTCCGACAGTATTAATTAAAAAGAGAATTTCATTCAACTGCAGACACGCCTTCGCTGCAGGTAGACGTTCATTTTGACTGCTTTCAAAACCCAAGGGCGGTAAAAAGATGATTATGGTAACGAGTTTCGAAAGCTGACTGAAGAGTTTCATACCGACCATGTTAATACTGCATAGACGCCCAGTGGGGAAGGAGTGAGCAGTGATAATTGTTTTATGAGGCAAATGCTGAGCTCTCTAATCGTGCCGTACTACGTGTAATTAAATATTCTTCTAGCAAGTTGGAAAACACTCGTTTCCGAAACTTTCTCGTTGCTTTCCTCGTTCTTTTTATGTATAACGTGCACGTTTTTTTTTCTCCTCGCTCGTTTGATCCTTTTTCTCTATTTTTCCGAGGGTTTTTTTTTCTTTCTTTTTTCTTATTTTCTTGCATTCATTCCTACCACTTGGTCGAAATATTCATGCTTTAACAAACGCAGGTGAGTCAGGCTCTTCGGATAATATGACAGACACGAACAAGTAGACAAACAGACAGACAGACAAACAAACAGACAGACAGACAGACAAACAGATAGATAGATAGATAGATAGATAGATAGATAGATAGATAGATAGATAGATAGATAGATAGATAGATAGATAGATAGATAGATAGATAGATAGATAGATAGATAGATAGATAGATAGATAGATAGATAGATAGATAGATAGATAGATAGATAGATAGATAGATAGATAGATAGATAGATAGATCACTATTGAGGATTATGAATATACGCGTTTTGCCCATGTACTTCATGGCGATATAATTCAGCTTTCTCGTTCTTGACAGAAGTTTGAAAAACCTTGCCGTAAAATTCCAGGTGAAACAACTGCATTGTGCTAGACGGAAGCTATAGCAAACTGCTTGGCAGACAAATCAATATTAACTGCCAGAGGATGTTTAGCAGACTTTATTGTTGCTATTCTTTCTTGTATCTACGTCCAACTGCAGCTTTTGGCAGTTGATACAAGTGTCAGTGTCTTGTATAACGGGTATCATTGTTAATAGTGATCTATCTATCTATCTATCTATCTATCTATCTATCTATCTATCTATCTATCTATCTATCTATCTATCTGTCTGTCTGTCTGTCTGTCTGTCTGTCTGTCTGTCTGTCTGTCTGTCTGTCTATCTATCTGTCTGTCTGTCTGTCTGTCTATCTATCTATCTATCTATCTACCTACCTACCTACCTACCTACGAGAATTTGGAGTTTGAGTACATAGATACTCCACCTTGCTCACCCAGATCCCACTTCCTGGTCTTATAACATGCATGAAAGGGAGGACATTTTCAAGCGATTCAGAACTGATAGCAGCAATTAGGGTATAGATATCATATTCTTTTTGAAAGGGTTAAAGAGAAACGATGTGCCAAGTGTTTTAAACTCCTGGGATGAATACATGGAATAATTGGCAAGTTTCATTGCTCTAGGTATTTCCCTTCTTTTAGCCTATAATATGAATAATCCTATAACTTTTCAACATCCCTTTGTATTGTGTTTCTTTGTACAAAGCATGCATCTTTTTTTATACAAATTCATACAGTCCTCACACTTTCATTTTAAACTTTTTAATATTCATTAGAACATCTTCAGTGTTTCCTTATACCTTCATGTTAAATGATTTAACAGGAAGGAAGGAAGGAAGGAAGAAAGGAAGGAAGAAAGGAAGGAAGGAAGGAAGAGAGAAATGTCGATGACCTATGACAGAAAGACAACGTGAACATTCAGAAGATGTAGATTATGGCGCCTGAACTGTGTAAAAGTGAGAAATAACGAACTAAGATCAGAGAACAGATGTATATCAGAATGATAGATATGAGAATGATTAACTGGATTAGGTAGGATTTCAACCTGGAAGGGTATCTTTGGGCTTACAGAGACTACAAATTCGCACCGACACTGCAAACTGCAAAAGTTAGGTTTCTCAATGACCTCTGTAGCCACGTAGATTAAGTTCACATACCACATAAAGGTGATCAAACACACACTATCTCTCTCACTGTGTTTCTTTTTCTTTCGCTTTTTCTTTCTTTCTTTCTTTCTTTTTCTTTCGCTCTCTCTTTCTAACACACTCTTTTTTTCTGAATAAACATAATATGAACACAACATGAACCAGATACCTATAATGAGTGAATTTAGAGGTGGAAAAAATCTAAATGTCAAGAGAAGAGGATGATATGTGCAAGACAAATAGAGACAAAAACAGAGATAATGAACGCGCATGAACTAAACAGGCGCCGAAATGAGCGAACAAGGCGCCTCGTAGTTAAACACCCTGAGACAAAATTAACATGGCGTTACTTTTTGGGCGCTGTTTCCGTTGTCAAGCAAAGAATTTACAATCTTTATTCAAGCGCCCTTTTTGTAACTGACAAGGGGGGGGGGGGAGCTGATCATTTCAGAATAGCGGGTTCAAACTCTCATATTTTCTTGAGCGTTTTCTTTCTCTTTCATTCTCTCTCCTCTCTCTCTCTCTCTCTCTCTCTCTCTCTCTCTCTCTCTCTCTCTCTCTCTCTTTCTCTCACTTCGGGCCTGCGTGCAAAATTCTTAACCTTTTGAAAATAAAGTATGTTCCTTCGTTCGTTCGTTTGTTTACTCTCTATTTCTCTCTAACTCTCTATTTCTTTTCTTCTGTCTCTGATTTTCTCATTCTCTTTTCCTCTCTCAGACACTCTCATTCTTGTTTTTTTTCTATCTCGTTCGTTCTCTTTCACTCACTCACCCCTTCAAACGAACAGACTGCCTCTCTTTCTCTCTCTCTTTCTCTCTCTCTCTTTCTCTCTCTCTCTCTCTTTCTCTCACTTCTCCTTTCTCACGCACATTCTCGTTCTCTCTCACCCTTTTTTTCTCTTTTATTAAAAACCACTTGATACGACGTCCAATGCCAAAAGAAGAAGAGTTTTAAAATGCGCATATTTTCTTATTCATTATCTTCTTTTTCTTCCTTTCTTTCCTGCCTTAGTTTTATTGTATGTACATATTTTTTTACTTAAAAAAAGGTAAAGGTAATCCTGTCATGCCTTAGAGGCACACAGGGATATGGTGTTAGTGTTCATATTTTCCTTGACCTGTCAGCACACTTAGAGGGTGATATGGTCAGTATCACGCCTGGCCGCCTTTCCTTCCACAACTCCAGAAGAAGTCAGGTACCCATTTCTACAGCTGGGTTTGTACTTAGCAGTGTTTAATCTCAAGTCCTGTCTCCAGAGCAAAGTCTACGACGTAAGGCTGTCACAAAACCACCCTGTCATATACCCAGATTTGATAGTCTTGTACCTTGGTTTATCAATTCTGTATTTTGCTTTGGTTTGTCAGTCGTGTGTCCTGATTTGTCGGTCGTGTGCCCTGATTTGTCGGTTGTGTGTCCTGATCTGTCGGTCGTGTGTCCTGATTTGTCGGTCGTGTGTCCTGATTTGTCGGTTGTGTGTCCTGATTTGTCGGTCGTGTGTCCTGATTTCTTGGTCGTGTGTCCTGATTTGTCGGTCGTGTGTCCTAATTTGTCGATCGTGTGCCCTGATTTGTCGGTTGTGTGTCCTGATCTGTCGGTCGTGTGCCCTGATTTGTCGGTCGTGTGTCCTAATTTGTCGATCGTGTGTCCTGATTTGTCGGTCGTGTGCCCTGATTTGTCGGTCGTGTGTCCTGATTTGTCGGTCGTGTATCTTGATTTGTCGGTTGTGTGTCCTGATCTGTCGGTCGTGTGCCCTGATTTGTCGGTTGTGTGTCCTGATTTGTCGATCGTGTGTCCTGATTTGTCGGTTGTGTGTCCTGATTTGTCGGTCGTGTGTCCTGATTTGTCGGTCGTGTGCCCTGATTTGTCGGTCGTGTGTCTTGATTTGTCGGTTGTGTGTCCAGATATGCCCTTATACTGTGTCGTAGTGTAACGCGCTTGAGTAGTGAAGTGGTAAGTATAGTCGGCTCTCATTAATAAAGTCGAAATGTCCTCTCCCCGTCTAGTCACCCCAGCTGCAGAAACTAGTACCTCTCTCGTGAAGAGGATAAGGAGAAGAAAAAAAAACGACTAGACGTGATGACGTCATCTTTTCGTCTGCTAACAGGTAAAGGAAAATATAGGCACTGACACCGGGTGTTCTGTCTGTGGCGAAAAACATGACGCAGTGATATATATATATATATATGAACCTTAAGTGCCCAGGGCACATGGGGCTTCTGCAAGGGTTTTCCACAAATGTCTGTCCTTCGCCTTTTTTTCTGCTCTTGCCCAGGTGAGCCCTCTGTTGGTCAACATCCTTTCTATTGTTCTTCTCCATGTCTCTTTTGGTCTACTCTTACTTCTGTTCCCCTGTGGTGTCCAGTGATATCTTATGTTTATTGTGTGGTGGCTGGCACAGTCCTAATTCAGCAGAAGAGGATACATCTGACTGACACTCGGCTCTAACAGCCAGTGATACAAAGTGCGCTATGGCATACCCTTGAAATAAAAAGATGATGGTAGCCCCTTCGCATAACTGAGGCAGCTTGGGGATGCGATGTTGGCGTCAATATTTCATTGAACTATCGGCATACTAAAGTGTGATTGGTCATCCCCAGAAGAAGAATGGAACCCATTTCTACTGGTGGGTAATTGGGACCCCCCAGGACATGTTTGAACTACCAGCCTTGCCATAGTGCACAAACTTAGTCTAATTACCCCCCCCCCCCCCACACACACACACACACATACACACAGTCATTGTCAATAGCAACTAAAATGGGCCTCGTTATGAAAAATTGCTGAATCAGACTTTTTCTGTAATAAAGAATCAACAAAATTATAAAATTTTTTTGGCGACAGCATGTCTGGTAATAGGAAGACACTAATTCTTTTAAGCTTTGTGGGATTTCAACGTCACATGTTGGAAACAACCGGGTTTTTGCGCACTGTATTATGTTAGAAGAAAAGTATATTTGATAGGCTTCGAAAACAAATGGTAGACAAAACATTTCAAATCTGAAAGAAAGAGAAATGGGGCGCCTAAAGAGCTTTGTCTGCTCTTTTGTCAGTGCTAATCAAAGACACTCCGCTCTGATGCGTTACTGGGATTTCACCTTGTCATATGTTTTTTTTTCTTCACTTTAAGTTATAACAGTTTAAAATCCAATACAAACATTTTAAAATATGTTAAAAATACACTTTCACGAAAAGTTCCGAAACATTTAAGTCTAGATTCTGTTGTATATTTAAGACTGCCACACAGCGTGTTGCACGCCTTCTCTCTAGTCAAATCCTTCTACCTGTTACTTCTCACCAGCATCCTAGAACCAACAAAGTGAAATTGCGTGTAAACGATACTTATTTACATGTTTGAAAACCCTCGAAGAATTGAAATAAACGTTTTAATGAAGTACGTGACAAGAGGAACAAATATTAGGGCCAATATCAGCAATATAGACCAGGATGGTGACACCAGAAATGAAGTTAGAATTAGAATTGCAAAAACAGCATCAATCTTCAAGAATCTTGAGAATATTTGGCATTCAAAGTTATAAACATAAAAACCAAGTTAAGACTATTCAATTCAAATGTAATAGCCACCCTTATTTATGCATGCGAAAGCTGGAAAACAACTGAAGAAATAGAAAAGAACTTAGACTCTTTCGAAAACAAATGCCTAAGGAAAATAGTCGGTATCAAGTGGAACAAATTCAAGAACAATGCAGAGATAAGACAGATGACTGAACAACAACCAGTCTCATGGGTGATCAGGAAAAAAAATATGTTGGTCACGTGATAAGAAGAAACCGTCAGAGAATCCCAAAACAAGGTATAAAGAGGAACACAACAGGCCAAAGAAAAAGAGGCAGACCGCGTGAAACTCTGAAGAGGACATTGTTATGAGAGGCCAAATTAACAGGCGTAAAATCCCTTGATGAGGTTGAAAGACTCGCCGAAGACAGGAAAAATTGGCGAACTACCTCGTGAGCCCTGTGTGACGTTTAACGGCACGGGAAGGATATAATACGTAAGATAAGATCAGTGACATCAAACTGGAAGAGCGATGAAGACGCATTCCTAAGTTGTGGCTACACTAGACCATATCTGACCACCACCGTCAAGGTTGACAGATCAAGATACCTTTCCACGCTAGTGTCCTCGGTAACAGGCTCGGCCCGACTATCTGCGCAGAGATCATTGTAGTTCCCATAGCAGCAGAGTCTGTTAATGAAACACTGCATTCTTCCTTGCTTTTTGGCTTGGCTTGCCACTTCTCCCTCCTCCCCTCCTCCGCAACTCACTCCCCATCCGACACATTGCTTGTGCTTCAACACCTTCACTTCTTCGGCTCGAAGCTCCAGTGAGTTAGAATAAATAACAGCAGCAACAAAAACAGCAAGAATCAAAACAACAACAAAAACAAAAGCAAAACAGCAAAAAAATCAAAACAAAAACACAGCAACAATAACAAAAAACAACAGCAACAGAAACATAACAAAAACAAAACAACGACAAAAAGTAGCAGCAAAAACAATAAAAGCAAAGCAACAAAACACAACAAAAACAACAAAAACAAAAATAATAGCAACAAAAAACATGGCAAAACAAAAACTAAGCAACAAAAAAGTACCAACAACAGCAACAATAACAAAAACAACAACAACAACAACAGAAAGATAACAGAAAACAACACAACGACAAAAAGTAGCAGCAAGAACAACAACAACAAAAGCAAACCAACAGAAAAAACAACAACAACAAAAATAATAGCAACAAAATCAAGACAAAAAAAAACAAAACAACAAAGAACAATACCATCAACAGCAACAATAACAAAACCAAGAATGTTACCTGGGAGCAGTAATAAGAGACCAGGACACAGGTTATATTTACAATAACACAGAAGGATAACTTACAAAGAAATCCAGACAGGGAGAAAGAAAAGAAAAGCAGGCAGACAAACAAAACCCTCTTTCAGCGTATTTTTTTCCCAAGAAGTGTCAGACTTTCTGCAGATTTATAAAAGTGGGAAGCATTAATAACAATTTATGCCTAATAAACGTGTCTCGCCAGAGCCATAAATACAGACCGTTTGTTATAGCTGTATTCCGAAACTGGTAACAACCCAGCACATATATCAGGTTCTAAAGCATCCAAATATCTATTTGTATATTAGAACTAATTTATAACAGCGCGATAAGGCCAACGCTAGCCCTGGAATATCAACAGAAAGCGCGAAGTGACAATGCGAGTGTTTTGTCTGTGAAATTCAGATCTAGAATGAAATTGAAGTTACTTTATTCAGCTTTTTTTTAATGATATCTCACTTTGTTGGGGATTTTCCCCCTGGTTTTTCTCCATGCAGATAAAGTACTTTTATTATTATTATTATTATTATTATTTGTTATGCTTTATTTCGAAATTCTTGCAACAACGAAGGTACGTGGTTTTGTTGCCAAAGAAATAAGTTTATAATTCTGCTTTTGAGTAACCGTTGTTCGCCGTTTTTTTTTCAAGTACTTTGTATAATGTTGTATCACATTGTCTGCTACTTTGATTATCCTTGCATAATGTTGTACCACATTGTCTGCTACTTTGATTATCCTTGCATAATGTTGTACCACATTGTCTGCTACTTTGATTATCCTTGCATAATGTTGTACCACATTGTCTGCTACTTTGATTATCCTTGCATAATGTTGTACCACATTGTCTGCTGCTTTGATTATCGCTGTGTAACGTTTTATCACATTGTCTACTGCTCTGATTATCCATGTGTAATGTTCTATCACATTGTTTACTGCTTTGATTATCGCTGTATAACGTTGTACCACATTGTCTGCTGCCTTGATTATCCTTGTATAATGTTGTACCACATTGTCTGCTGCCTTGATTATCCTTGTATAATGTTGTACCACCTTGTCTGCTGCCTTGATTATCCTTGTATAATGTTGTACCACCTTGTCTGCTGCCTTGATTATCCTTGTATAATGTTGTACCACATTGTCTGCTGCCTTGATTATCCTTGCATAATGTTGTACCACATTGTCTGCTGCCTTGATTATCCTTGCATAATGTTGTACCACATTGTCTGCTGCCTTGATTATCCTTGCATAATGTTGTACCACCTTGTCTACTGCTTTGAATATCCCTGTGTAATGTTCTATCACATATGGTGTATCACATTGTTACACTGGTTTGATTATCACTTTATAATGTTGTATCACATTGTTACACTGATATGATTTCCCCACGCAGATGAGAAGTTTATATTACCTTTTTTTATTAACCAGAGCTCCGTCAAACCTCGCTAGCCGACTCAGATGGAATATTTTCTGTACTCTGCGGTTTCATTCTTGGTAGAGATCTTATGCCCTATTTGTAAGTGAAATGGCAAAGCACTGCTGACAGAGGGGCAAAGAGAGTGCCACGTTATTATTAAACAATATAGAAAGATTTGAAGTTCCTGCTCACGCGAGATTAAGAATCTTATTCAGCCCTTGTGGATCTCCCCAGATTCTTTCTATATTTTGTGAGAATCTTATTCAGCCCTCGTAGATCTCTTCCAAATTCTTTCTTTATTTTTTATAATCTTATTCAGCCCTCGTAGATCTCCTCCAAATTCTTTCTATATTTTTTATAATCTTATTCAGCCCTCGTAGATCTCCTCCAGATTCTTTCTATATTTTTTATAATCTTATTCAGCCCTCGTAGATCTCCTCCAGATTCTTTCTATGCTTTGTGAGAATCTTATTCAGGCCTCGTAGATCTCAACCAGATTCTTTCTATATTTAGTGAGAATCTTATTCAGGCCTCGTAGATCTACCCCAGATTCTTTCTATATTTTGTGAATGCCTATTGCTACTGTCTCAGTTTTAAAGTGAGTACTGGCTACATCTGTTTGAGTGTCAGAATAAGTCAGTGACATCTGTGTCTTACATCTCCACCAGTAACCCCCCCCCCCCCCTTCCTCTTTTGTTTTCTGTCATTTAACTCATCTGTTTAACAGAATTTGCGTCCTTCGGTTGTTTTGTAATGTCATCCGAGATGTTTTTCCCCCGATGTAAAAACCGTTACTTCCCTGTTAAATATTACTTTCCGTGCTTGCTTAATTCCATTATTTTTTTTTTCCACTTTGTTTCTTTTACTTCAGCATAAATTTTGGACAATGTTTCTCAAACGTTCCTTTCACAGTTTCCACATTTTATATTATTTTTTTTTCTTTCTTACACAGACCATTTCTGATGTCTCTCCTTTGATGTAGGAATACATTATGTTTATATCTGGGACTAAGTAACTGGTATGGGTATTTTCATTACTATCTATATTTTGATTTATCTTAACAGCGGTACGAGTACCAGCAGGTTGAAGACTCTAGAAAGTGATCGCGGTAACGGGCAGTTACGAGTTGTTAATAGCTGAAATTTAAGAAAAAAATAGAAAAAAGCGAATCTTTTCGAGGTTTATTTTATTTAAAATAATAATAGCAATTATCACAATAATAATAAAAAGCAACCGATGAAATCCTTTGGACAACGCTCGGGTCAGCAGAATGATGGATGGTCAATTTGTACATAGGAGAACAGTCAGTTTTGACTTTGGTTGAGCAGGTGAACTTTTTGTAAAGATTAAATGTTCAGAGACATGGATTAAGAAGACCAAGACAATACAACAGAGGATACACACGTTCATGAACTACTGCTTGAGGAGGATTTTAAGCTTTAAATGGCAGGACAAGATCAGGAACGAGGAAGTCTGGGAAAGGGCAGGACAAGAACCTATGAACCTACAAATCATGTCCAGGAAATGGAGGTGGATTGGCTACATTCTGAGGAAACCCAACACCAGCATAGCAAGACAGGCACTGACATGGAATCCTCAAGGAAATAGAAAACAAGGAAGACCTAGACTTATTTGGAGAAGAGAAATTATGACAGTGCTCAGAGACAAAGGATACACGTGGAAGGAAGCAGAGAATAATTCCAAGAACGTGGGTGAGTGGAAAGCCTTTATCCGTGGCCTATGCTCTCAAGGGAGTAAAAGGCGACGACGACGACGACGACGACGATGACGATGACGACGACGACGACGATGACGACGACGATGACGATGATGATGATGATGATGATGATGATTAAATCTCGCTGCACATAAGGTCCGAAAAAAATCCACATTTACTTTCTGCTAATGTATGTTAAGTCTGTTTAATTTTACATATAGTACCGAATGTTACTGCGAGAAAATCAGTATTTCGGAAAATAATTCATGCAAGGTGAAAGACAGGTAACAGGTGTACCAGTTTCATACAATCATAGCGCTATCACTGCTATGGTACTTTAAGGGTGATACAACAGTATTTCGCTTTCAGCCAATTTGTATATCTCGGCAGCTATATAGATCACAATGGTGATACCAGAAAAGAAGTTAGAATTCGAATTGCCAAAGCACCATTGACCTTCAAGAATCGTGAGAACACATGGCATTCAAAAGCTATAAGCACAAAAACCAAGTTAAGATTACTCAATTCAGACTCTTTCGACAACAAATGCCTAAGGAAAATACTCGGTATAAAGTGGAATTAATTCAAGAACAACCCAGAGATCAGACAGATGAGCAAACAACAACCTGTATCACGACTGATCAGAAAAAGAAGATGAACATATGTCGGTCATGCGATGAGAAGAAACAATCAGAGAATCCCCAAACAAGCTATCAAATGTAACACAACAGGCCAAAGAAGAAGAGGTCGACCACGTGAAACTCTTACTAGGACATTGTTAAGAGTCGCCAATTCAGTAGCCATAACATCCCTTGATGAGATTGAAAAACTTGCCGAAGACATGACATCTTGGCTAACTACCATGCGGGCCCTATGTGATATTTAACGGCACGGGAAGGATATAAGATGTAAGGTTGATTTTGGACATTTGAGTAGATGATTTCATTACTAAGTTATTTCTGTATCTCTTTGACATCTGCCAGAATCTCAGTCTTATTTTTCAACCAATCTGTCTTGTATCGTAAGAACGTGGATTTTAGAGCCTGCTTAATTAGCACGTCTGTCTCGTGATAGTCTCAGAAAGCCTCGCCGTCTGGTCAATATGTTTTTTCCTCAGTGTAGGCGGTGTTTACTGTTTCAGTGATATCCACGGTCCATCAATCTTTTCGACTGGTTCTTTCCTGCCTTTTCCTGGAGCCATTTAATTAGATTTGCCCCCTCCCGCTAGAGATTCTTTTTTTTTTTTGGCTTCAGGGAGGGAACTGGGATCACAGATTGACAGGCTCAGACCCTTGGACTATTGATCGACAATGTCGAAAGATCAATAATCCACAACGTTGGTCTGTCATTCTGTTATCCCAGTTCCTTCCCTGAAACCCTAAATTCTCCCCCCCCCCTCCTCCTCCGAAACCTTAAATTCTCTTCCCCTTCCCCTCCCCCGGGAGAATTCCAGCACAGGTTGAGAACCCCTGTTCTAACCGAAGTTTGTTTAGGCCTGACAGTTTAACTAAGGCAGCTGTTTTACCTCCCATGATATTTGCGCTACCTTCTGTTCTGTATCTGGTTTATATCTGCAGGCAGAAAAGCATTGTTCTATGCACACAGCGGTTCATTAAAACTAAGAAAGGAACACTTGAATAAAATACTTTGTGTCCCAATGATAACTATCTGTCACTGAAGTGGGTTGGAAATATACTATTCCACAAGTCGTGGCAAGCGAAAACAACAGAAACAAGCAAACAATGAATAAAAACATTACTCTAACAGTTGTAGGTGTTACTCGGTGAATCTTCACTGGGGGAGGGGGTGAGGGCAAAGACTCTGTCCGATGAGGCAGTCAGACATCAATAGCTGATATGTTCTAGTCAAGGTTGGCGAATCACAGCCGGTGGTACCATCAGTAACGGGCTTGACTTGGGTAACGGGGACAGGAATCGCTGTAGTCACCATGGTGGTGGAGTCTGCTGAAGAAGTATTGCACATCCTCTGCTTTTTTTAGCTCCCACTCAGGGGCTGAAGAGAAAACAGCAGCTGTAACCTGCTCCCAATCCGACACGATGCTGGGCTTCAACATCTTCACCGCATCGGCTACCAAGAACATTAACTCGCAGCTCGCAGGAGGAGGAGGAAGAGGAAGAAGAAGAAGAAGCCCATATACTGAGAGAAAAAATACCTCTGTAGGAGGAGAAATAAGCAACAGTTTAACAAACAAAATCACGCACTGTCAGTAACAGAAGGCCAACTATATGCCTTATCTCTGTCATGTCAAACGTTATGATAATCTAGAGAAGACTGTCTTGAAAGGGTACATAATGGGAAAAAGAAAGAGAGGAAGACCAAGGCGAAGATGGCTGCAAGACATCGTTGATGATCTGCAAATGGATGCATCAGCAGCAGGCCATCTTGCTCACAACCGAGAGGCCTACAGTAGTGTTGTTAGGGAGGCAGAGTTCCGCAAGGGACATGCAAATGAATGAATCTCTGTCACTCTGCAGCGCTACGAACGCAAGCAGTGTCCGCAATATCTCAGCTGTAATTAATGAAACACAACTAAGACACCAACCTTCCAGTAGTCCTTGCCCGTTTTTCTATTCTCTCAATCCCCGACTCTCCTCTTCCCTACGGCCAAATCTATTCCCCCCGACTACCCAATCCAATAACATTGCAATCCCGAGAAATGAGATGAAGGAAATAATCAACACATCAGTAAATGGGATTTTGCCCAACAGAAAACCTAAAATGTCCTCTAGTAGCTTTGCGTTCAGAGCCACTCTAGGACTTATTATGTTGCGAGAAATTGGATGTCTCTATCGTGTCATACTTCTGAAGGTCAGCGCCACGTCCCTTGAAGCTGTTTGTCCACAAGCCTGACTTTTAATACTTCATTATCTACGTTGTTTCTCTTACTTGCTCTACCAGTTCTCTATTGCGGGTTTTGGGTAAAGCCCCACGACGCGTTTGGCACAGAATCTATAGTTTGGCTTCTTTCCATTTCTTTAAGTCTTTTTTTTTACAGTTTCCCAGTCTGTGGACATGAGTTCTAAGATAAAGGCTACATGCAAGCTGGGACACAGATATCATTAGGCCAACGAGGCGACTTCCCATGGGGGTAAAATCAAAACACGAAGTACTGTTTTTTTTAATTGTACAGTTTGTTTTTTTTAACAGAACTTGGCTTTGCAGGCAAACTTACCCTTACCGTTTCAAGCTTTTCAGTTAATCTTACCTTTAACTTTACGGTTAATTTACCTTTAGCTTCGTAGTTAATCTTACACTTAGCCTGGTAGTTAACCTTGCCTTTAGGTTTGCAGTTAACGTTACCTTTAGTTTTGCAGTTAACTTTGCCTTTAGTTTAGCGGTTATCTTTATCTTTAGTTTTACATTTAATCTTACCTTTAATTTTGCAGTGAACCTTACCTTCAGTTTTGCAGTTAACCATACCTTTAGCTTCGCAGTTAACCTTACCTTTAGCTTTGCAGTTAAATTCTACCTTTAATTTTCCAGTTAACCTTACCTTTAGTTTTGCATTTAACCTTACCTTTGTTTTTGCAGTTAACATTACCTTTAGTTTTGCATTTAACCTTACCTTTAGTTTTGTAGTTAACATTACTTTTAATTTTCCAGTTAATCTTACCTTTAGTTTTGTAGTTAACATTACTTTTAATTTTCCAGTTAACCTTACCTTTAGTTTTGTAGTTAACATTACTTTTAATTTTCCAGTTAACCTTACCTTTAGTTTTGTAGTTAACATTACTTTTAATTTTCCAGTTAACCTTACCTTTAGTTTTGTAGTTAACATTACTTTTAATTTTCCAGTTAACCTTACCTTTAGTTTTGTAGTTAACATTACTTTTAATTTTCCAGTTAACCTTACCTTTAGTTCTGCGGTAAACCTAATCTAGGGCGTAAAAGAGCCTGCTGCCAGCAATATTGGGACATATTCTTCTTCCATAATATTGGCCACAAGTTGTAGACTTTTGATGGCTTTCATATTTTATTCTCATGGCTTCTGAAGACAAACCAATTTGCACCACATGTGAACCCTATAACGTGCAGTATGGCATTAGTTTAACTCATATCTAAAGCCTGTATGACAATTTCTAATTATTACAGTGTTTTGGTCAAGGGTACCTAACATTTGAGATAACTTTAAATTAGTGTGTTAAGAGTTGGGCCCATGCTTGTGGTTTGACTTGTCAGCACGCCATTCCTCTTCTAGATGTTCTTTATTCGCTCCATCCATCTCCTCGTTCTTCGACAGATTCCTTGAATTTTTTTTTAGGCGGCATGCCTACGTTGGTGGTATGCTACGATTCATTCCTCATCAGATGGTTAAACCTGTTCAACCTTAATACACTGTTTCGTAAAACTGTGTTTTCCTCCTATTCTAAGTTCTAGTAAGGGAAGAGAAAGGAATATAAATTTACGACAAGGTAAAAAAAAAACTATTTCTTGTAAAGACTCTATCAATCCATCACTATTTTACATCATGCTTCACTTTTTCATTCAGCATCCATCCTCAAAATCCACTTCTTTCTTACAGTGCACTTTCCCTTCAGAAATCCCATTTTTATGTGGCACAAAAAAAAAAAAACCAAACAAACAAACAAACCAAAGGCTAATAGTTCTGATATTTTCATGACATAAATATCGCCGCTTGTAGAAATCATAAATTAATTTATTTGCACAGTGCCCCAGGCTTTATGTGACCTTTAGAATGTCACGCGCGCTGAACTCGTTTGCTCCACCAGGTAACCTGCTCTACCAAAGTTTCTGAAAATTACGAATAATTTTGCCCCTAATTTATTTCCGACAGCGGTCGGCGACCAATAGCTGACTTACTTCCACGTCGGGGGTCGGCAAATTACAGCCGACTGAGATTGTGGCTACCTCTCCGTTGGTGTCCCCTAGAAACAGGCTTGACCTGGCTAAGGGTACAGGGACCGCGCCTTCTTTGTGTTTTAGCTCCACACCGAGTCTGCGAAAATAGCGGCCCGTAACCCACTCCAAATTCGATACGATGCTGTGCCGTACAGCTTCACCACAGCGCTTGCCAAGAACATCCTAGTAGTTCCAGGGTTGATTCAACAACAACAACAACAACAACAACAACAAAAACAACAAAACAACAGAAACAACAACAGCAGCAACAATAACAGCGACAAAAACAGCAACAAAAACAACATCAACAACAAAAAACAGCAGCAGAAGCAAAAAACAGCAACAAAAACAGCAGCAGCAGCAACAACAACAGCAGTAAAAACAGCAACAACAAAAACAACAAAAGCAAACTGCAACAACAATAGCAACAAATACAGTAACAACAACAAAAATAACAAGAGCAAAAAAAAGCAGTAATAAAAAACAACAGCAGCAACAAATGCAACAAAAAAAAAACAGCAACAACGAAAAATAGCAACAGCAACAAAAAACTGCAAACAATAATAGCAACAAAAACAGCAACTAGCAACTCGTTTCCGAAACCACCACTTCCTAAAGACAACAAGCAACTGTTTCTAGATACATCCTTCTCTTTTAATCTGTTTGGTTAAAGTCTTGTAATTGACTTCCTTGCAACGATTCTATGACCTGGTATCTTGAAATACATAGAGTTGCGTTGTTGTTTTCGCCCTCTCTACAGCACAGAGTTTCTGTATATATTTCTGAGGCTAAACACGTGGAAGAGGAAGAAGAAGCATTGAGTCGGATTAAGAGTGGGTTTAACTGCTTCTGAATTCCAGACAGAAATTTAAGAAAGAATGCTCCTTCAGCATTTTCTGAAGCTAATTTGAAGTAGAGCTACCACACGTTTTCTATTTTCTGAAGCTGAGCTGCAGCAATGCGATTATATTTTTTTCTATTTTCTGAAGCTAAGCTGCAGCAGTATGTATATATTTTTTTTACTTTCTGAAGCTAAGCTGCAGTAGTGCTACCATATTTTTTTCTACTTGCTGAAGCTGAGCTGAAGCAACACTATCATACTGTCTCAGGTATGCCACAATAAGATGATATCAGACAACTCGGTCCTTATAATATACACCACCATATTCACAGCACAAATAACAATAATATATATAATAACAGCAATGACACTTTCCGTCTTAGCTGGTAGATGGTATCTTTTTTTTTTCTTTTTTTGGAAAAGCTCGCGTATTCACTTTTTTTTGGGGCCCTAATTTCCTCCTAAAATTTCTCTGTCTCTTCGTTTATCTCATTCTTCATCTAATTTTTTTAATCAGCCTTTAATGTCTGGCAGGAAAAAGAAACGTGCAAAATTCTGACTCACGCTAATCATGAAAATATCGATACAACCGCTGAAATCAAGACGGTAACTTTCATTACCTCCCTTGCTTGTCTACCAGTTATGGAAATGACTTAAGATTATAGTAACCTAGTAACAACAGGAAAGAACGCGGAAACCACCATTTTTCAGTAACGATTTTTACTACAAGTAACTATCGCTGAGTACATAATTATATGTGCTCAGGGAAGATTCGATATTTCATTTTGCCATTTCTTAACTGAAACACTTCGGCATTACCGCATTACTCACAATACACAAAATTCATGTACATATACCTAAATGTGTATAATTTTGTAAAAGGTGCAGTACAACCCTTCTACCACCCCCCTTCCCCTCTCCCACTTAAAATCCACTACGGGCCTCCTATCAAGCCATCCAGGCCCAACTTTACAAAAGGGAAAACTCTCTCTCTCTCTCTAAAAGGAAAAATTCTACGGGTCCGACTTTAGAAAAGGGAAAACTCTCCAGGCCCGCCTTTAGAAAAGAAAAAACTCTCCGGGCCCGCCTTTAGAAAAGGGAAAACTCTCCGGGCCCACCTTTACAAAAGAAAAAACTCTCCGGGCTCGCCTTTAGAAAAGAAAAAACTCTCCGGGCCCGCCTTTAGAAAAGAAAAAACTCTCCGGGCCCACCTTTAGAAAAGAAAAAACTCTCCGGGCTCGCCTTTAGAAAAGAAAAAACTCTCCGGGCCCACCTTTAGAAAAGAAAAAATTCTCCGGGCCCACCTTTAGAAAAGAAAAAACTCTCCCGGCTCGCCTTTAGAAAAGAAAAAAAAAAACTCTCCGGGCCCACCTTTAGAAAAGAAAAAAACTCTCCGGCCCGCCTTTAGAAAAGAAAAAACTCTCCGGGCCCGCCTTTAGAAAATGGAAAACTTTCCGGGCCCCCGGGAAATGCACCTGCTAAACCCACTCCCCCACAAAGCCTGTGCAGGCGTGTGTTCGTGCAAGGTCGCGCTCGTCTGTTATTTACCTCTTATTAGACTGTTACGCTTTCCCATCGGCCCCTGCAAGGCTAGGAAACTCTTGGGGAAAGACCAAGCCATTGTTACTCTTTTCGGCGCTAGTTTGCCACGGTCTTAATCTCCCTTTGTTTTCTTTCTGCTTTTAAATTTCCATGATTGTTATGTTCATGTTCTCGTGTGGCAAGCTGATCCGATTTTATAAGCCACGGCGTCATTTGAAGAGGAAACGGGAGCCAAAACTGAAGACAGGACATGCAGAATTAAGGAGATTGGATCTTGCAGCTCAAACATTATTGCCGTTACCGTTGTCCCATTATGCAAAATCCAAAATTAGATGTATCAGTCAAGGGAGAAGGTGTTCAGCAAGTACCTCAGCAGCTGTTGTCTTCCCACTTCAAAACTGTCTTATCAAACGCAGTATAATCTGGAGTCGTATCGGGATTGCAAAAGTTTCTAGCTCTGTCTTACACTGCCAGATTTAGGGACGAACTGAGCAAGCTACAGCTTAGGGCCTCACATACCTTCAGGTGCAAACATTTTGTTAATTAATAAGAGGGCTCCAAGCTTCGTGTAGATTAGGGAATCACCAAGTCTAAATCTGGCACTGCTGTCTTGTTAAAGAAACTTAAAAAGGATTTCTTTAACGTTTTATTTTTATCCTCTGGTGATATACTACATTTTATGTACATAAATAAGACACACAGAGAGAGAGAGAGAGAGGAAGTGAGAGAGAGAGAGAGAGAGAGAGAGAGAGATTGATTGATTGACTGATTTTTATTTCAAAAGGGTTAAGTATTGGGCGACTTGAAATTAACAAGGACAAAACAAAAATAGTGAACATTCCTCTCAATCAAAGTGGAAAAATACACATAGAAGGGACAGATATTGAAGAAGTCACTCAATTTGCATACCTTGGCAGCTACATAGACCAGGATGGTGACACTAGAAAGGAAGTTAGGATCAGAATTGCAAAAGCAGCATCAATCTTCAAGAATCTTGGGAACATATGGAATTCAAAAGTTATAAGCACAAAAACCAAGTTAAGACTATTCAATTCAAATGTAATATCCACCCTCATTTATGCATGCGAAAGCTGGAAAACAACTAAAGAAATAGAAAAGAAATTAGACTCTTTTGAAAACAAATGCCTAAGGAAAATACTCTGCATCAAGTGGAATGAATTCAAGAACAATGCAGAGATAGGACAGATGACTGAACAACAATCAGTCTCATGGGTGATCAGGAAAAGGAGATGGACATATGTTGGTCACTTGATGAGAAGAAATGATCAGAGAATCCCAAAACAAGCTATCAAGTGGAACACAACAGGCCGAAGAAAAAGAGGCAGACCGCGTGAAACTCTGAAGAGGACATTATTAAGAGAGGCCAAATTAACAGGCATAAAATCCTTTGATGATGTTGAAAGACTCGCCGAAGACAGGAAAAATTGGCGAAATACTTTGCGAGCCCTATGTGACGTTTAACGGCACGGGAAGGATATAAGAAGATATAAGACATATTGAGCACGCAGGCCCGTCTGACATTCTGCCCTTTATCACACATATTTCACTCTATTCTAGACATTCTACAAATATGCTGTTCATTTAACAACATAATTAACATTGAAGCTGAGAGACATAAAATAAAATATAAAGTTTACGTTTCGCTCTTATCCATTCACTCAGTACAGAAGTAATTACATACATATATAAGTGACTATCTACTAAACAAAACTTTCGGGACTATTCTGAATAAACACTTACAGTAACTGTATTCGGTGTTTGTAAGAGCAGTTTAAAATAACTTAAGTTTTCTGATTCATGGAGGCATGTAGTCGACATCAAATAGATATTGGGAAAATTTGTAGTTGTAGGAAGGAGTATAATTTTTATTTTTTTATACAGGATTCAGGCAAGGAAGAGGATCAAGAGATCATATATTCAATATAAGATCAATAATAGAAAATTTCAGAGAGTTTAATGTGAATCTATATTTAGCCTTTATAGACTACTGAAAGGCAATTGATTGTGTACAACACCAGAAACTTTGGGAAATAATGGAAAAAAAAGGGATTTCCAACAAATTTGTTATAATTAACATCACTGCTGTATCTAGACCAACAAGCAGCAGTTAGAATAAATGGTGAAACAACAAGTTGGTTTGACATAAAACAAGGGGTCCGTCAGGGGTGCATATTGTCGCCTTACTTATTTAACTTGTATACTGAAAATATAATGAGGAATGTTAGAGAAGATGTGTTTGGATTTGTTGAAGGACAGGGAACACACAATGCCATTTATGCTTTACGAACACTAACAGAAAGAGCTTTAGAAGTACAGAAAGATCTCTACTTATGCTTCATTGATTACACCAAGGCATTTGACAAGGTGAAACATAATGAAATTATTAAAATACTTGAAGACATCAATATAGACGGCAAAGACCTGAGGATTGTAAAACATCTATACTGGCAGCAAGAAGCAGCAGTTCGAGTTGAAAATAGAATTGGAAAATATCAACCTATAAAACAAGTGGTGCGACAAAAATGTGTACTATCTCCAGACCTTTTTTCTCTGTATAGCGAGAATATTCTAAGAACAATCATCACAGAACCAGGCATAAAAACTGGAGGATGCAATATTAACAACCTTCGGTATGCTGACGACACAGTACTGATAGCTGAGAACCAACAAGACCTGCAAAATCTCTTGGATAAAGTCGCCAAAGAAAGTGAACAGAAAGGCCTTACTTTGAACATCAAAAAGACAGAGACTATGGTTATATCTAAGAAACAGAATCCACCAGCATGCAGTATTAAATTAAACGGAACTATTCTAAAGCAGGTGCAGAAATTCAAATACCTTAGAGCAGTAATAACTTCAGATGGGAAATGCAGAACAGAAATTAGGAACAGAATAGGCCAAGCAAAGACTGCATTTCAGAGAATGAGAAACATATTAGCTAACACATCTGTATCAATGAATGTTAGAAAACGAGTCATAAAATGCTATATTGAACCTATCTTGTTATATGGAAGTGAATCATGGACAATAGGCAAGTCTGCACAAAAATCATTGGAAGCAGCAGAAATGTGGTTTATTAGAAGAATGTTGCGAATCCCCTGGACAGCAAAAATAACTAATGAAGAATGTATGAGAAGAGCTGGAGAGACAAAAAACCTTGTCAAAAAGATAAGAGAGAGACAATGTACTTTCATAGGACATGCAATGAGAAGAGGGGGCATTGAAAATTTTATAAGAACAGGAAAAATAGAAGGAAGAAGATCAAGGGGAAGACCAAGAGAAATGATACTGGACAGTCTGACGGGATGGTGTGAGTGGAGATCACTAACTGAACTGATGGCCTGCATGAAGGATCGGGTACTCTGGAGAAGCACAATAGCCAACGCCAGTCGGCACGGCACATGATAATGATGATGATGATAGCTAAGATATAGACAAAGAATATTACAATGCCATAACAATTGGAGGTTATGAAATACCAGAGATTAGATATGCTGACGACACAGTATTACTGTCCACAACACAAAAAGGAATTGAAAAACTAATTATGTCAGTCCGTAAGAATAGTGAAGAGTAAAACCTCTATCTTAATGCGAAGAAAACTAAATTGGTGACAACTGACAAAACAAACAAGGCAGCTGATATATGTATCAATGAGGAAAAATTGGAAGAAGTGGAGAGTTTTGAATATATTGGATCACTACTAACTAATAATGGAGATACAATGATGGAAATTAAAAGGAGGACATCTATCGTTCTTCAGAAAGTAAAACAACAAAAGAATCTGTGGAGAGGAACAGACAGAACTACAAAAATAAGATTTTTAAGGACATGCATCTTTCCCATCGCAACATGTGCCTGTGAGACCTGGACACTTAACAAAACAGCTGAGAAACACATAAATGCCTTTGAATGTAAATGCTACAGAAGAGTTATTTAAATATCGTGGACACAAAAAAGAACAATTACAGGAACTTAATATTGAAGAAGGCTGGCTAGTAAAGATGATTAAAGATAGAAAACTTACACATTTTGGACATATTAAACGTCATGATAATCTAGAGAAGACCGTCTTGGAAGGATACATAATGGGAAAAAGAAAGAGAGAAAGACCAAAGCGAAGATGGCTGCAAGACATCGTTGATAATCTGCAAATGGATGCATCAGCAGCAAACCATTTTGCTCACAACTGAGAGGTCTACAGGAGCGCTGTTAGTGAGGCAAAGTTCCGCAAGGGACATGCAAATGAATGAATGAATGAATGAATGAATACATAATGGGAAGGTATTGCAAAGATGAGCAGCAGGATAACTAAAGCTTTTCTTGTAAAGATCAAGTCTAGGTTTTGAAAAACATGATTTGTTCAAGCGTTGGCTGTCCTTTGGGCTAATTTAAACAGGTTCCATAGATAAAGCGGGGCATGCCGTGAAAGAATTTGATGTACTAACTTGGCTTTGCTGAAGAGGAACCTCTTCTTCTTAAGTGAGAGAGAGAGAGAGAGAAAGAGAGAGAGAGAGAAAAAGAGAGAGAGAAAGATGGACAGAGAAAGACAGAGAGAGATACAGAGACAGACACAGAGAAAGACAAAGAGATAGAGAGATACGGAGAAGTACACAGAGAGAGAGAGAGAGACAGAGTTCTGATTTTGAATATGAAGTTGTTAATATCTTACCTGCTTCTAAGAGAAACGTTTTATTTAACTAAGGATTTTTTTCTTCAGTACACCGATACAAATAAAGGGAACACAGGTGTTATACAGAGACTAAAGAAGCTCCCTTCAAAGTTGTAGTAAGACAGCAAATGAAGACAATTAGACGACAGTAGATGCTGCAGGTTGACGTCGGAAGCATGGCTCCATCTGGTGAGGTCTTGCCGACTGAGTTATCAACATACAAACATGTCACAGCTGACCAGCGACAACAGCGGCTGTAGGATACGCTCAGACAAGTAACCAAGTTCTGTAACTCCACAGCGATACGTTCTGTCTGTAGGAGTCTCACCGCATCATTTTACGATTCAAACAGTATGTAAAGGTGAACGTGATGATGATGGATTCTGTGAGTGGATTTGATGATGAATAGCATCCAATAGCTCAGGTTACTGGTGGAACACATGAGAATACAAATACACTGACAACAGAAAATTTAAGCCTGTAAGTCAATCACAAAGACTTTAAAAACAGAAGACATTCTCTTGTTCTAAGTTATTTCTAACGCAAAAAAAACTCAACAGCTCGCCAAGAGAGTCTGCAGCAAAGTCTGTCTTAACTCCGTCTTTCTAACTAAAATCTCCAAAACTCTTCCCTAACAATTCTCGCGCCCGAGTTCACACTCGAGACCAGTGCAAGAAGTCACCTTCACGTGACAGCTAGAAACTGCAACAGGCTTCTCGATTCAGGGGAGATCAGTTCAACCGACTTAAGTCGAAACGAAAATGTTAAAACAAGGGAAATAACCCATCAAATCTTATATTATTATGAGGGTTCTGATGTAATAGATAGTTGTTAACTTTCCAAAACTACGCACTTAATTCTCAGACTGCTGTGAAGAATTTTTTTAATAACTATAGTTACATTACTTTATTCCACCGTTCGAAATATTAAAATTTAAAAGTACACAAAATATTATAAACTGAATTGACGTCATTTCCTTGAAAAATATGGTAGCTATAATGAACAATAACAAAACATATTGGTTTGGTGTGGACGTTATTGAACAGTCCAGGACTCTCAGTGGAGAAAATGTAACGAAGCTGCGGTGATATTTTCTGGTACCACCACACTAAGAGACTTCTCGGGGCCCACCTAGCCTCTAAAAATGGGTATCAGAGAAATCTGGAAAGGTAAATTCGGCCAGCCGTGATAACGAGCACATCACACTTACATGTACCGAAGGTCTTGGATTATTTTTTTGCTGGCCAGAACAACCTAGTTAGCCGGACACAAGCAATATGAAGGCTAGAGTGAGGGAATGTCAAGGCAGCTGCACACAAGATGAACCAAGAATAAACTAGATCGATGATTTAGCACCGAGTTTTTGATTAGCACATCGTCCGTGGGCTTGCTTCCTTCGGGTTTTCATATAGAACCAATAATTGAATGAGTGATGGAAATATTCAGATTAATAACAAATAAATAACGTATTCCATTAAGAGTGTATGTGTTGGAGAGTAAATTCTGTGACGATCAGAAAGTGTATACGTATATATATATATGAGCCATAAGTCGTTGTAACACATTTAAAATATATAAAAGCACTGATTTAACATTTCTCATCCATTTACTGACAAACTTTGCTTTATTCTTAAACATGACACAATCCGGAAGTGGCTCATAAGCAGCTGTCTGCATTTGGTGTAAATAAAACAAAATTCACACACATTATCATAAAGTCGCAGCCATCATTAATACCGTGTATGATACCTTGAGGCATCGGAGTTTCATGCTGTTTTAGAACGTTTGAGAAAATGTTTGGGGTATGGCGTTCCTTTCTGCAATGAGTGCTAGCTCCACATCATTCACAGTGTTGATGTCACACTGACCGCTCCTTCTGTTCAGTTCATCCCACGTGTGTTCAATCGGGTTCATGTCAGGAGCGTCTGCAGGCAAACCCAGCACAAGGAAAGGTTGCTGGACTAAGACATTCCTGGTAACATTTGCTGAGTGGGGTCTGGCGTTATAGTGCTGAAAGATTCTCAGATTTGGAAGATTCTGGAAGAAAGGCACTACGATATGTAGCAGTACCTGAGTAACGTAGACGTTAATGGTAACATAAACTCTGAAAATGTGGAGTAGAGTACGGTGGTCATGGGAGAATCCACCCCACACAAGTAAGCTTCCTCCTCCATATTCGTCATGCTGGACTACACACACATCGGCACATCTTTCTCCACGACGACGCTGACTTCTCCTACCAGCCATGCAGACACTAAAGCGGCTTTCATCTGAGAACATCATCGATCTCGATTCTGCCGTTGGACGACGTAAATTTTGTCGGGCCCAAGCCGTCCTGCTGGTCTGGTGACGTCTAGTGAGGATAGGGCCAGTGTTGGGACGCCTGTTTTTGCAGGCCAAAGGCATGAAGTCTCAGTCACACATGTTTTCACTAAGAAGTCCTGGAGCCCCATGTGTATGTGTTGCTATATGAGTTGCTCTTTGGAAACAGTTACGCGGATCTATCAATAGCTTTTGGCGATCTTGAGTTCGGTTCTTACACGAGATTGACCAGGCCTGGGACGGTCATTCATGGCACCCGTTACCTGAAATAGGTGGTTCAGCCTCACTATAGTCGAATGATCACAATGAAAGTGTCTAGCAACATCTCTGGTCGTCATTCCACTGCAGAGCATACCAACAGCTTGCCACCGCTCTTGTGACAACAATCGGGGTATGACAAAAAAAAAACATTAACAGACTGCCTTTCGATGGAAACAGATAATCACCTTTTACTTGCTTAAACCTGTCTAATGTTTGTGCCAAATTTCAAAGTCATGCAACTTTTAATAAGACCATAGATGAATAAAAAAGTTGATATGCACGTGCTGTAAGCAAAATTTAAAGCAAACATCACATCGCATGGAAAATGTCATTAGATTGACTGTCGTACTTGCTTGCTTTCGGAACTTGAAAATCGCCCACGAACCTCTTCACAAAAGTTCGATAAAGTGGTGCGTTTGTACTGGAGGACACAACGCTTTCATGCTGTTCGCTAGGGAGGAGGAATTTGTGACTGAGGGATTAACGGTCTCATGCTGAGAACCATGGAATACATGCAGGGTTATTCATTTGACTCCTGACAGATAAAAACAAAAAAAACGGCCCGCCCGCGATTCGAACTCGTGTCTCTCAAACAAGAAGCCATTTTTCAAAGCGCACGACCGTGTCGCTGTCTTACATATATATAAAAGAGACAAATGTTGTGTCTAACACAAGAAGATCCGAGATAAATCCAGACAACGAATGTTTATAAGAACACAAGAAGAAAACCATTCCCCCAGTGCATGGTAGACAATATGACGTCCAAGAAATAGAATTACACAAAAATGCATGAAATTCCAGCCATCCTAGGAATGACAGCCCGGCAGAATAAAAAAAAACAGATAAATGATTTAGGGTTTGATAACAGATAAGGATAAGCAGGATGCCAGGTTAGCTGGGATGGACGAGATTAAGCCCCTGGAGAATATTTTTTTACAGGTAAAAAGGATGTGAAAAAAAGAAAAAAATGGAACTTTTTTCCCGTAGTGGAAAAACTTCGAGGGGGGGGGGGGGCAGTGTGAGCATCAGGGAAGGAAAGTCCTAAGTTTCTTAGAGAACAAGAATAAACATTTCTTGCGTTTATAAGAAAACTTCTCATAGAGGTTCCCGTGCCTGTGTGTGCTGTGCGATCAGTAAAAGAACTCTCGAGATAGAGAAGTTTGTGGGTGGAGAATTTTATATAAATATACAAGGAACATCATGAACAGTGCAAAAACATTTATGTCATTCCAGCATACGTAATCATCGAGTGGGCTCTAAAGGATTAGAACTGTTGCGGCCACAGACTGGCGGACAATGAATAAAAATGAGAAATTATGAGATCAGGAACAAGGGAAAAAAAGTTAAGCCCGCTTAAATTACAAAGTCATGAAACAAATATTCCTTTTTTTCCCCCATTAAAAAAGGACAGTCTACATTTGCTGGTGTTGGTTACTGCATACCAACATCCTCTATGAGTCTAGATTGACTGCTTGAACGCTGATAGTTCATTCACTATTTGGATTACCAATCTGAAATCCTGGAGTCTCTAGGGATCGATATACAGCAATAGGGAATCTCGCTTCGATTGTGCGTTGGCTCATTTAAAAGAAATGAAATCTATAAGATTACAGGAATGCTGTGGGGTTGTTTTTTTTTCTAATACTGAGGAGTTACTGTTGACTATGGAAATACATAGTAAAATATGAAATATAGCACGGAAGACATAGGCGTTTGGCGCTGTTTTTTAGGACATTTGAAATGCTAAAAGAGGTACTAAGCTTTACACGGATAATCAGATCCATCCATCCATCCATCCATCCATCCATCCATCCGTCCGTCCGTCCGTCCGTCTGTCTGTCTGTCTGTCTGTCTGTCTATCTATCTATTTATCTGTATGTCTGTCTGTCTGTCTATCTGTCTATCTATCTATTTATCTGTCTGTCTGTCTGTCTATCTATCTATTTATCTGTATGTCTGTCTGTCTATCTATCTATCTATCTATCTATCTATCTATCTATCTGTGTGCTGTCTCTCTGCCTATCTATCTGTGTACCTCTGTCAGTTTGTCCACATGTCCATCCATCCATCCATACATCCATCCATCCATTAGTACAATGTCAGCTGCTCTAATTTAGAAGAAAATAAACAACGAAGTGTAACACTCTTTTGCGCGCTGAAGAAGACTGAGGACATCTGCTAGGCGAAATGTATAATGAAAAGATACAAAATCAATCTGGAACCGAACCCAGGTCATTTGCGTGGTATGCGCCCACTGTGCCTCTATATCAAGGAGGCTAGGACGCTGTTCGCTTTGACAATCAGCAATCCATATCTGACATGCTAGCTTCAGGGTCGGCGAACCATAGCTGATCAAGACCCTCCCCCCACTTCTACCACGATACCCCCAGTAACATGCCTAGCCTGGCTAACGGGGCAGAGATCGCCATAGTCCCCATGGTGGTGGAACCTGATAAAGAAGCTTTGCATTCACTCATTGCTTTTTAGTGGCACTCCGGGACTGAAAAAATAGCTGCCATAACCCACCACCACGTCAACACGATGGTGTGCCTCAACACCTTCATAGTACCGGCTGCAAAAAACACTCAGCTCCCATTTCCAAGATGATAGATGATAAGACAAGACAAAGACAAGACATACCAGTGATTTTCAAACTTTTTTTCGGCACTCCCCATCACATGCCATCTAGTCCAAATATCTATCGCCTCTAGTCCAAGTCTTTATCATCCACTTGTCCTCTGTCCACATCTTTATCGCCCACCTGTCCTCTAGTCCGGATCTCTATCCCCAACTTGTCCTCTAGTCTGGTTCTCGATCGCCCACTTCCATCTAATCCGGATCTCTATCGCCTACTTGCTCTCTAGTCTAGATTTCTATCGCTCACTTGTACCCTAGTCCAGATCTCTATCCGCCACGCATCCTCTAGTCCAGATCTATACTGCTCATTTGTTCTCTAGTCCAGATCTATATTGCTCATTTGTTCTCTAGTCCAGGTCTATATTGCTCATTTGTTCTCTAGTCCAGATCTATATTGCTCATTTGTTCTCTAGTCCAGATCTAATCACTCACTTGTCCTGTAGTCCAGATCTATTTCACCCACTTGCCCTCTAGTCTAGAGGGTTATCGTTAACTTGTCCTCTAGTCCAAATCTATATCGCTCACTTGTCCTCTAGTCCAGATCTATATCCCTCACTTGTCCTCTAATCCAGATCTATATCGCTCACTTGTCCTTTTGTTCACTCAGAAACAAAGTTCAATATTAATAAGACAAGCAAAAAGATTACTTTAGGAATCCTCTCTGAACCTTAAGTGCCCAGGGCACATGGGGCTTCCGCAAGGGTTTTCCACAAATGCCTGTCCTTTGCCTTTTTTTCTGCTCTTTCCCTCTATTGCTCAACATCTTCTCTCTTGCTCTTCTTCATGTATCTTTTGGTCTACCCTTACTTCTGTTCCCCTGTGGTGTCCATCTTAGTGCTATTTTTGGTAGTGAATTATCAGTCATTCGGAGCACATGTCCCAACCATTGCCAGCGTCTTTCCTCAATAATTGCTGTCAATGGCTTCATCTGCATTTCTGCCAACAAGATGTTATTTCTTATTTATTCTGAAAAGATTCTTAGAAATCTAGTACAGAATAAATCGGACAGTAAATCAATTTGGAAAGTCATAAATACGCTATCAAATAAAAGAAAAGAATATGATTTTCAAGCTATCAATCGTGCATACACTAGCGCACATATCAGTACACATTTCAGAGAAGAAACCAACGTTCTTAAATCAAAATGACAGAAAACTGGTTAGTAAAAATAAATGACGACAGACTATGTGGTGCCATCTTTGTCAACTTTAAAAAAGTATTTGATATGATTGACCACGATATTCTTGTAAGAAAAATAAAGACTTATAAATTGCATCCTGACCTAGTAAAATTAATTGCGTCATTTCTTTCAGACGGACAGCAAGTAGTATTCTTCAATAATTCTCTATCAAATTCTGCAAAAAGTTGACACTGGTGTTCCGCAAGGTTATATTCTAGGCCGGTTGCTCTTTGTTATCTATATCAATGATCTTCCACTTCATCTTAAACATTACTCTTGTGACCTTTTTGTCGATGATTCCACAGTCTACACCAGTGACTACGATTGTGTTAATCTATAATAAACTCTTCAGGTCGAGTTACACATTTTAATTAGATAGAGCAAAAACAATGGCATGATTATAAATACCGATAAAACAAAATCAATGTTCATAACACGACAGAAACTACAAAACGCAACAAAAACAACACTTCGGTTCAGCACGGAAACATCACAGATAGAAAACGTTAGCGAGCACAAAACACTAGGTCTTATTATTGACCAACATATGACCTGGAACTCTCATGTGCAAGGTCAAACACAACTCATAGCACAAAAGGTATACCACTTAGCTAAAATTAAACACTTCATCGATCAAGACACAAGGAAGACATACTACATATTACATATACAAACACAATTAGACTATTGCTCAACAATCTGGGATGGCTGCTCAGTGTCAAATACAAAGAGTCATTACTCACTCCAAAAGCGAGCAGTACAGCATATTAGTGACAAAGATCAAGCACAAACGTATCAAATACTGCCTCTTAAGAACAGGTTCCTCTTCAACAAAGCCAAGTTAGTACATCAAATTCCTTCACGGCATGCCCCGCCTTATCTATGGAACCTGTTTAAATTTCGCCCAAAGGACAGCCAACACTTGAACAACATATGTCTTCCAAAACTTAGACTTGATCTTTACAAGAAAAGCTTTAGTTATTCTACCGCTCATCTTTAGAATACTCTCCCACATTGTAATTAAAAATATAAATTATACTCCTTCCTACAACTACACAGTTTTCCAATATCTATTTGATGTCGACTACATGCCTCCATGAATCATAAAACTTAAAAATTATTTTAGATTACTCTTACAGACACCGAATACAGTTATTGTAATTGTTTATTCTGAATAGTCAGGAAATTTTTGTTTAGCAGATAGTCATTTATATATGTATGTAGTTACTTCTGTACTGAGTGAATGGATAAGAGCGAAACGTAAATGTTATATTTTAGTTTATGTCTCTCAGCTTCAATGTTAATTATTTTTCTTATCTAGATCAACAGGCAGAAGTAAGAATAAATGATGAAACAACAACTTGATTTGACATAAAACAATAGGTCCGTCAGGGGTGCATATTGTCGCCTTACTTATTTAACTTGTATACTGAAAATATAATGAGGAATATTAGAGAAAATGTAGACAAAGAATATTAAGATGCCACAACAATTGGATGTTATGAAATACTAAGATTAGATATGCTGATAACACATTATTACTGTCCACAACACAAAAATGAATGGAAAAACTAATTATATCAGTCCGTAAGAACAGCGAAGAGCAAAACCTCTGTCTTAATGCGAAGAAAACTAAACTGATGACAGCTAACGAAACAAACAAAGCAGCTGAAATATGTATCAATGAGAAAAAATTGGAAGAAGTGGAGAGTTTTAAATATCTTGAATCACTACTAACTAATAATGGAGATACAATGAGGGATATTAAAAGGAGGACATCTATTGCTCTTCAGAAAATATAACACCTAAAGAATCTGTGGAGAGGAACAGACAGAACCACAAAAATAAGATTTTTAAGGGTACGCATCTTTCCCATCGCAGCATATGCCTGTGAGACCTGGACACTTAACAAAACAGCTGAGAAACACATAAATGCCTTTGAATGTAAATGCTACAGAAGAGTTATTTAAATACCATAGACACAAAAAAGAACAAATATATCCATACTACAAGAACTTAATATTGAAGAAGGCTGACTGGTATAGAGGATTAAAGATAGATAACTTAAATATTTTGGACACATTAAACGTCATGATAATCTAGAGAAGACCGTCTTGGAAGCGTACATAAAAGGAAAAAGAAAGAGAGAAAGACCAAGGCGAAGATGGCTGCAAGACATCGTTGATGATCTGTAAATGGATGCATCGGCAGCAGGCCATCTTGCTCACAATCGAGAGGCCTACAGGAGTGCTGTTAGGGAGGCAAAGTTCCGCAAATTACATGCAAATGAATGAATGAATGAACATGAACAGCATATTTGTATAATGTCCGGAATAGAGTGAAAGATATATGATAAAGGGCACAATATCAGACGGGCTTGCGTGGCCAATTCTTAACCCTTTTGAAATAAAGATCAATTAATCAAAGACTAATTAATCTAGTCCAGACTTATATCGCTAACTTGTCCCTAGTCTATATATATATATATCACTACATTTTCCTCTAGTGCAGATATATATCGCCCACTTCTCCTCTAGTCCAGATCTGTATCGCCCACTTTTCCTCTAGTCAAGATCTATATCGCCCACTTGTTTTCTAGTCCAAATATATATCGCCCACTTGTCATCTAGTCCAAATCTATATCGCCCACTTGTTCTCTAGTCCAGATCTATATCGTCCACTTGTCCTCTAGTCCAGATCTATATCGCCCGCTTGTACTCTAGTCCAGATCTATATCGCCCACTTGTCCTCTAGTCCAGATATATATCGCCCAGTTCTCCTCTAGTCCAGATATATATATCGCCCACTTGTCCTCTAGTCCAGATATATATCGCTCAATTGTCCCCTAGTCAAGGTCTCGATCGCCTACTTCCCCTCTAGTCCAGATATATATCGCCCACTTGTCCTCTAGTTCAGATTTTTGTCGCCCACTTGTCCTCTAGTCCAGGTCTCTATCGCCCACTTGTTCTCTATTTCTGATCTCAATCGCCCAATTTTCCTCTAGTCCAGATCTCTATCGCTCACTTGTCCTTTTGTCCAGATCTCTGTCGCCCACTTGTCCTCTAGTCCCGGTCTCTATCGCCCACTTGTCCTCTAATCCAGATCTCTATCGCCCACTTGTCCTCTAGTCCAGATCTATATCGCCCACTTACCCTCTAGTTCAGATCTCTATCGCCCACTTGTCCTCTAGTCTAGGTCTTTATCGCCCGCTTGTCCTCTAGTCCAGATCTATACCGCCCACATCCCCTCTAGTCCAGATCTCTATCGCCCACTTGTCCTCTTGTCCAGATCTATATCGCCCACTTGTCCTCTAGTCTAGATATATATCGCCCACTTCTCCTCTAGTCCAGATATATATCGCCCACTTGTCCTCAATTCCAGGTCTCTATCGCCTACTTCCCCTCAAGTCCAGATATATCGCCCACTTGTCCTCTAGTTCAGATCTCTTTCGCCCACTTGTTCTCTAGTCCAGATCTATATCGCCCACTTGTTCTCTAGTTCAGATATCTATCGCTCAATTTTCCTCTAGTCCAGATCTGTATCGCCCAATTGTCCTCTTGTCAAGAACTTTGTCGCCCACTTGTCTTCTAGTCCAGGTCTCTATCGCCCACTTGTCCTCTAGTTCAGATCTCTATCGCCCACTTCTCCTTTAGTTCAGATCTCTATCGCCCATGTGTCCTCTAGTTCAGATCTCTATCGCCTACTTGTCATCTTGTCCAGATCTCTGTCGCCCACTTGTCCTCTAATCCAGATCTCTATCGCCCACTTCCCCCCTAGTCCAGATCTATATCGCCCACTTGTCCTCTAGTTCAGATATATATCGCCTATTTGTCCTCTAGTTCAGATCTCTATCGCCCACTTTTCCTCTAGTCCAGATCTATATCGCCCACTTGTCCTCTAGTCCAGGTCTCTATCGCCCACTTGTCCCCTAAGTTCAGATCTCTGTCGCCCACTTGTCCTCCAGTTCAGATCTCTATCGCCAACCTGTCCTCTTGTCTAGATTTCTGTCGCCCACTTGTCCTCTAGTCCAGATCTATATCTCCCACTTGTCCTCTAGTTCTGATCTATATCGCCCACTTGTCCTCTAGTCCCGGTCTCTATCGCCCACGTCCCTCCTAGTCCAGATCTATATAGCCCACTTGTTCTTTAGTTCAGATTTCTATCGCCCACTTGTCCTCCAGTCCAGATCTATATCGACCACTTGTTCTCTTGTCCAGATCTATATCGCCCACTTGTCCACTTGTCCAGATCTATATCGCCCACTTGTCCTCTAGTTCAGATTTATATCGCCCACTTGTCCTTTTGTTCAGATCTCTATCGCCCAATTGTCCTCCAGTCCAGATCTATATCGCCTACTTCTAATCTAGTTCAGATCTATATCGCCCACTTGTTCTCTAGTTCAGATATATATCGCCAACTTTTCCTCTAGTCCAGATCTATATCGCCCACTTCTCCTCTAGTTCAGATTTTTATCGCTCACTTGTCCTCTAATTCAGATCTCTATCGCCCACTTGTCCTCCAGTCCAGATCTATATCGGCCACTTGTCCTCTTGTACAGATCTATATCGCCCACTTGTCCTCTAATTCAGATTATATTGCCCACTTGTCCCCTAGTTCAGATTTATATCGCCCACTTGTCCTCTAGTTCAGATCTCTATCGCCCACTTCCCCTCTAATTCAGATATATATCACCCACTTGTCCTCTAGTTCAAATCTCTATCGCCCATTTGTCCTCTTGTTCAGATCTCTATCGCCCACTTGTCCTCTTGTCCAGATCTATATCGCCCGCTTCCCCTCTCGTTCAGATCTCTATCGCCCACTTCCCCTCTAATTCAGATATATATCACCCACTTGTCCTCTAGTTCAGATATATCACCCACTTGTCCTCTAGTTCAAATCTCTATCGCCTATTTGTCCTCTTGTTCAGATCTCTATCGCCCACTTGTCCTCTTGTCCAGATCTCTGTCGCGCACTCTTCTCATTATTCTTTCCATCGAATAACTTTCTTATCACAAGACCCTGTTTGTTTTTTCTGCCCTTTCATCGCTCCTGCTTGTGTCTCTACCGCCCACATCCGAAATTCCATCTACACAAATGATTCATATCACAGTTCTTTTTTTTTCTTTTTAATATCCAAAATGAAGAATTATCAGTCGATCCATTACTTGAAAGCTGATCACGGTTGTGTGTTCGTAAGCACAACTTTTGTTTTAGCTTTGTACTCTGGTGTCTAAAAAGGAATGTTTTCCAGCAGTAAATATCGTTTATGAAAAATGGTCTGCAGCACAAAAGCTATAGCTTACGTCCAAATAACGCACGGCTTCATTAGAACAGTTCATTTTATGGGAGATAAAAGTGGTTGAAAGAGACAGCTTTGTTGAAATTTCATCAACGAAGTGCAGATTTTAACCTTTCTTTTTTTTTTTAAACTGACTTATCTTTATCATTTTCAAAGTTGATTAAAATCTGAGTTCCCTACAAAACAAAAAAGATTTTAAAAAATGAATTTTTGCTTATTTTCTTTTTTATAGTTTCTCTTACGGACTTTAATGGCGTTTAGAACACTGATGTGTTCTCTCTTTATATTTTAAGATATAACCTTTGAAAAGCACTTTCAATGAAGAAAGAAAGAAACTAAGAAAGAAAGAAAGAGCGAAATAAATAAAAGAAAGAAAGAAAGAAACCATTGAATAAACTTAAGTGTTTTTGGCTGAAGGAGAGAGCAATGACACCCACAGATAAAAATTAAAACCATCGTCTCTTCCCAATACTTCTTACTTGTACGAATCTGCAGATCTGTGTCTCCTGAAGGCAAACTCTAAGAGATCAATGAGCATTAGAGTTTTCTAGCTGGTGTTTTTTTCCCTTCCTGCTGACCTTCTCTGCGCGGTCCAGGAGTGTCATCTTCTTTGACATTTTGGCTCAGAATTAAGAATATTAAAAGATGATGCAAAATGCCTGGTTGCTCTGTCATTGTCTCCATTTCCGTTCTTCAGAAAAATAATGATAAAATGTCAAAGGGTTATCATAGTTTGACATGGTGCAAGTTCATCATGTTTTTCTATCTTTGCAGGAGGATCTTAGTGTAGTGAACTAACTCCATAGTTCCTTGAAGAGATCGTTGACGAAAGCAATGAAATGGCAAGTCTTATTGTGCAACGACTTTCAGTGCGTATCAACTTCGGGTCGGCCGATATCATCTTCTCAGATAAGAAAGTGATCACCTTTTGGTCCACATTATTTCATGATATTAATTCTTATCTTCGGTGCAGGTGAAGGTCTGTATGTGTCTTTTCCATCCATTCATGAACACCTTCAGTTTCTTTGTCGTAAATGCTTAAGTAGTAGATCTTATATTGAGAGAGAGAGAGAGAAAGAGAGGGAGTGAGGGAAGAATAAATGAATGAATGAATGGATGAATGAATGATCTATATTTTAAAAGGGTGAAGAATTCCCACTTGTCCTCTTGTCCAGATCTATATCGCCCGCTTCCCCTCTCGTTCAGATCTCTATCGCCCACTTCCCCTCTAATTCAGATATATATCACCCACTTGTCCTCTAGTTCAGATATATATCACCCACTTGTCCTCTAGTTCAAATCTCTATCGCCTATTTGTCCTCTTGTTCAGATCTCTATCGCCCACTTGTCCTCTTGTCCAGATCTCTGTCGCGCACTCTTCTCATTATTCTTTCCATCGAATAACTTTCTTATCACAAGACCCTGTTTGTTTTTTCTGCCCTTTCATCGCTCCTGCTTGTGTCTCTACCGCCCACATCCGAAATTCCATCTACACAAATGATTCATATCACAGTTCTTTTTTTTTCTTTTTAATATCCAAAATGAAGAATTATCAGTCGATCCATTACTTGAAAGCTGATCACGGTTGTGTGTTCGTAAGCACAACTTTTGTTTTAGCTTTGTACTCTGGTGTCTAAAAAGGAATGTTTTCCAGCAGTAAATATCGTTTATGAAAAATGGTCTGCAGCACAAAAGCTATAGCTTACGTCCAAATAACGCACGGCTTCATTAGAACAGTTCATTTTATGGGAGATAAAAGTGGTTGAAAGAGACAGCTTTGTTGAAATTTCATCAACGAAGTGCAGATTTTAACCTTTCTTTTTTTTTTTAAACTGACTTATCTTTATCATTTTCAAAGTTGATTAAAATCTGAGTTCCCTACAAAACAAAAAAGATTTTAAAAAATGAATTTTTGCTTATTTTCTTTTTTATAGTTTCTCTTACGGACTTTAATGGCGTTTAGAACACTGATGTGTTCTCTCTTTATATTTTAAGATATAACCTTTGAAAAGCACTTTCAATGAAGAAAGAAAGAAACTAAGAAAGAAAGAAAGAGCGAAATAAATAAAAGAAAGAAAGAAAGAAACCATTGAATAAACTTAAGTGTTTTTGGCTGAAGGAGAGAGCAATGACACCCACAGATAAAAATTAAAACCATCGTCTCTTCCCAATACTTCTTACTTGTACGAATCTGCAGATCTGTGTCTCCTGAAGGCAAACTCTAAGAGATCAATGAGCATTAGAGTTTTCTAGCTGGTGTTTTTTTCCCTTCCTGCTGACCTTCTCTGCGCGGTCCAGGAGTGTCATCTTCTTTGACATTTTGGCTCAGAATTAAGAATATTAAAAGATGATGCAAAATGCCTGGTTGCTCTGTCATTGTCTCCATTTCCGTTCTTCAGAAAAATAATGATAAAATGTCAAAGGGTTATCATAGTTTGACATGGTGCAAGTTCATCATGTTTTTCTATCTTTGCAGGAGGATCTTAGTGTAGTGAACTAACTCCATAGTTCCTTGAAGAGATCGTTGACGAAAGCAATGAAATGGCAAGTCTTATTGTGCAACGACTTTCAGTGCGTATCAACTTCGGGTCGGCCGATATCATCTTCTCAGATAAGAAAGTGATCACCTTTTGGTCCACATTATTTCATGATATTAATTCTTATCTTCGGTGCAGGTGAAGGTCTGTATGTGTCTTTTCCATCCATTCATGAACACCTTCAGTTTCTTTGTCGTAAATGCTTAAGTAGTAGATCTTATATTGAGAGAGAGAGAGAGAAAGAGAGGGAGTGAGGGAAGAATAAATGAATGAATGAATGGATGAATGAATGATCTATATTTTAAAAGGGTGAAGAATTGGCGCACAGGACCGTCTTATAATCTGCCCTTTATCACACCATCTTTAATTCTTCCCACACACTCGATTTAATATAAGTATACAAATTATTGTACATGAAAAATATATATGTAAGAATGCAAGATGAAACTATATGAATTATAAGCATACAAATTACATGAAGAAAAATCTGAGAATGTAAGATGAATCTATTAAGTAAGGGTCAGATATAAGAACATAGTAAACCTAGTGGGTTGGCAACTCTAAGCATAGGAAATAAGGGTCACGGGCTGGACAGTATTGGAGGTGCACAACTCCGAGAAAATCAGTCCATCTGACCCAGTATATAAATAAAATGTGAGAGAATCTTAAGAGGTCGGTCATCTTCCGGACTCTCCCTTCCATGTTTGAATTGAGCTGCCCATTTTTTCACTAAGCTGTAAGAAGGGGCACTCTCCCGTAGAGTCTCCACCATATCTCATAGATCTCCAGCTATGATAAGCCCTGGATGCAGAGGTAGCGAATGACTGTGCGATGAGAAATTTTATCCATTTTCTCAATTTATGACACCCTTTACCACTTCAGTAGCCTGTAAAAAATTAGTTGCAGTTAATTTCTTGAAGCTTCTTGTGCAATCTTACATTAACCTGGTCTACAAATGCACCTTCTTCTTCTTCTTCGTTCGCTTCTACCACCAAGATCGTCCCGTGATCCTACTGAATTTACTCCTGTGTTTCTCGCGATAGTCTCATTTAGGATGGAGGCTCAGAGCATCGTGGGGCTTGGGCCTATATTCTCGGTGGGTCACATAATCGGCATTGCGTGGCACTGCGGTTTTCGTAAGCACAACTTTTGTTTTAGCTTTGTACTCTGGTGTCTAAAAAGGAATGTTTTCCAGCAGTAAATATCGTTTATGAAAAATGGTCTGCAGCACAAAAGCTATAGCTTACGTCCAAATAACGCACGGCTTCATTAGAACAGTTCATTTTATGGGAGATAAAAGTGGTTGAAAGAGACAGCTTTGTTGAAATTTCATCAACGAAGTGCAGATTTTAACCTTTCTTTTTTTTTTTAAACTGACTTATCTTTATCATTTTCAAAGTTGATTAAAATCTGAGTTCCCTACAAAACAAAAAAGATTTTAAAAAATGAATTTTTGCTTATTTTCTTTTTTATAGTTTCTCTTACGGACTTTAATGGCGTTTAGAACACTGATGTGTTCTCTCTTTATATTTTAAGATATAACCTTTGAAAAGCACTTTCAATGAAGAAAGAAAGAAACTAAGAAAGAAAGAAAGAGCGAAATAAATAAAAGAAAGAAAGAAAGAAACCATTGAATAAACTTAAGTGTTTTTGGCTGAAGGAGAGAGCAATGACACCCACAGATAAAAATTAAAACCATCGTCTCTTCCCAATACTTCTTACTTGTACGAATCTGCAGATCTGTGTCTCCTGAAGGCAAACTCTAAGAGATCAATGAGCATTAGAGTTTTCTAGCTGGTGTTTTTTTCCCTTCCTGCTGACCTTCTCTGCGCGGTCCAGGAGTGTCATCTTCTTTGACATTTTGGCTCAGAATTAAGAATATTAAAAGATGATGCAAAATGCCTGGTTGCTCTGTCATTGTCTCCATTTCCGTTCTTCAGAAAAATAATGATAAAATGTCAAAGGGTTATCATAGTTTGACATGGTGCAAGTTCATCATGTTTTTCTATCTTTGCAGGAGGATCTTAGTGTAGTGAACTAACTCCATAGTTCCTTGAAGAGATCGTTGACGAAAGCAATGAAATGGCAAGTCTTATTGTGCAACGACTTTCAGTGCGTATCAACTTCGGGTCGGCCGATATCATCTTCTCAGATAAGAAAGTGATCACCTTTTGGTCCACATTATTTCATGATATTAATTCTTATCTTCGGTGCAGGTGAAGGTCTGTATGTGTCTTTTCCATCCATTCATGAACACCTTCAGTTTCTTTGTCGTAAATGCTTAAGTAGTAGATCTTATATTGAGAGAGAGAGAGAGAAAGAGAGGGAGTGAGGGAAGAATAAATGAATGAATGAATGGATGAATGAATGATCTATATTTTAAAAGGGTGAAGAATTGGCGCACAGGACCGTCTTATAATCTGCCCTTTATCACACCATCTTTAATTCTTCCCACACACTCGATTTAATATAAGTATACAAATTATTGTACATGAAAAATATATATGTAAGAATGCAAGATGAAACTATATGAATTATAAGCATACAAATTACATGAAGAAAAATCTGAGAATGTAAGATGAATCTATTAAGTAAGGGTCAGATATAAGAACATAGTAAACCTAGTGGGTTGGCAACTCTAAGCATAGGAAATAAGGGTCACGGGCTGGACAGTATTGGAGGTGCACAACTCCGAGAAAATCAGTCCATCTGACCCAGTATATAAATAAAATGTGAGAGAATCTTAAGAGGTCGGTCATCTTCCAGACTCTCCCTTCCATGTTTGAATTGAGCTGCCCATTTTTTCACTAAGCTGTAAGAAGGGGCACTCTCCCGTAGAGTCTCCACCATATCTCATAGATCTCCAGCTATGATAAGCCCTGGATGCAGAGGTAGCGAATGACTGTGCGATGAGAAATTTTATCCATTTTCTCAATTTATGACACCCTTTACCACTTCAGTAGCCTGTAAAAAATTAGTTGCAGTTAATTTCTTGAAGCTTCTTGTGCAATCTTACATTAACCTGGTCTACAAATGCACCTTCTTCTTCTTCTTCGTTCGCTTCTACCACCAAGATCGTCCCGTGATCCTACTGAATTTACTCCTGTGTTTCTCGCGATAGTCTCATTTAGGATGGAGGCTCAGAGCATCGTGGGGCTTGGGCCTATATTCTCGGTGGGTCACATAATCGGCATTGCGTGGCACTGCGGTTTTCGTTGCACCAGTTTAGTCTACAGTTGGACCTTAACGCAGGAAAACCTCACTGTGATTTGGATATATATCCCCGCCGGGTGAGAAGTGGTTGCCCATTTAGCCTAGGGTTGGACTTTCTCACCGGAAAATTTTGGATATCAGTATATCCCCGCCGGGTGAGAGGTGGTTGCCCATCCAGTCCAGCGTTGAACTTTCTCACCGGAAAACCTCAACGTGATTTGATTGTAATATATTCCCATCGGGTGAGAGGTGGTTGCCTATTTATACTGCACTGGTCCAGCGTCTCCCACTTCAACATGTTGTGGTTGTGGCCGCTACCCTTCCTGGTGGTGACCGGGGCGGAGCTTTTGTCCAGAAACGAATCCTCGCCACTAGTAAATTTCACCTCTGGGTTATGCCGATTTAGGCGTATTATCCCAGTATGGATGTATATACGACGTGACCGGCCTCTAGAGCGGAGTCACCGTGATATGCATAGCCATCGAGTTTCACCCCTGGATTAAGCTGGTTTAGGCATATTTCACCACTATGGGTGTATATATGACGTGGCCGGCCTCTAGAGCAGAGGTGCCGTGCTGTGATATGAATAGCTCTCACCGCGAGACTACTGGATATACCGGTTAAACTTCAATTTATCCTTTCAATCACCTTTTCCACAGCAGCGCCGCACGGCAACTCTAATCGCATTTTCGCATTTTATTCATTGGCCGGGAGGAGTTTCACCCCACACGCGCCATCCGAAAAATCTCGCCAGCAGTGTCTTAGTTTAACCCCTGGGTTAAGCTGGTTTAGGCAATCTGCCCCTGTATCGCCGGCCTCTAGAGCAGAGATATCGTGATTTGAGTAGCCCTGACATCGGAACTACTGGCTACTTCACTTAATCCTTTCCTTTGCCTTTTCCACGGCGGTGCCGCGCGGCAACCCTAATCATATTTTTTTTAATTGTCCGGGATGAGTTATAAATAAACCTAATATCAACTGTGTGTTTCAAGTATGTGCACCATACGTCGAGAACTTATCAATCACCCCTCGTATGACTGTGGTAGATAAAATGGTACATGAATAATCATAATTCTATTATAACATGATTGTTCTATGTAAGATTTTGATGTTTTAATATTATACGAAGAAGATTTTATATGTGCACATAAAACATCCGTTACTGAATTATATATATGCATGTATTTGTTTGTTATGCTTTTATCGTGCCAATAGTTCCGTTTGTCACAATCAGCACATTCAGTCATTCAAGGGTGATAATTTGAGATTATATATGGGACGTTTTTGTCGCAAACTAACCCACAATACGTAAGATGTTTTATCGATTTCATCTATTCCATTGTTGGTACTTTTGAAGGAACCAAAATATTGAAGAAATTGACTTGACTCTGTTGATAACAATATAACTGATGATTAACTGATGAAGAGTCGTATTCATGTTTGTCCTTCTTTAGTGCAATGTTTTTGAGGTGTAGGAATGAATGAGAAATAGCACAGAGCGAAGAGAAGGTTACAGGCTAGATTTGAATTGCTGTCCTTCATTATCATAATGTGTTAAACAATACAAAAAAGTACAAAAAATATATCATATATATTATGCTATCACCCCTCTATCGTCCAGTTTCATTCCATGAAAAATATAAATTAATATATATATATTCCTCTAGTACAAATCTCTATCCCCCATTTGCCCTCTAGTACAAATCTCTATCGCCCACTTGTCCTCTAGTACAAATCTCTATGGCCCACTTGTCCTCTAGTCCAAATCTCTATCGCCCACTTGTCCTCTAGTACAAATCTCTATCCCCCATTTGCCCTCTAGTACAAATCTCTATCGCCCACTTGTCCTCTAGTACAAATCTCTATCCCCCATTTGCCCTCTAGTACAAATCTCTATCGCCCACTTGTCCTCTAGTACAAATCTTTATCCCCCATTTGTCCTCTAGTACAAATCTTTATCCCCCATTTGTCCTCTAGTACAAATCTTTATCCCCCATTTGTCCTCTAGTACAAATATCTATCGCTCACATATAGGACGATATCACCCACTTGTGTGATAATGAATTATTATTAATAATAGAATATAATAATAGAAGTGCTGTCCTTCATTACTGTAATATAGTAGTGTTAAACAATATTAAAAAGTATACAGAAAATATGTCTTCTTAAAATCCTTTTAAATTCCTACAATTACATTCACAAATATAGGATAATTAACTTCATCTAACAAGATAGCGCGCGCACACACATAACACATTTTCAATGAAATGATTCTGAAATTACGCTCTTGCACATTGATAAAGATAATTTCTAACAAGATCCAACAAATTACGTTTAGAACTATGTTCATTCAGAACAGAACTCGATGCCTGACGAGTCATGGAATGAGAGGGTATTAGACATTCTATGGAGCCATATAGTTACAAGCCAGTAAATGCTGAAAAAAGGCTTGAGTTAAAGGATGAAGCATTACTAATGGGTTTTAGATGGTAGGAGAAGTTACAGAGCTGTACTGCAGAGTATGCAAGGCTTTACTTGTACAGATCTAGCCTGCGTTTAGGACGAAGAAGACAGTTTCTTACACGTTGGGTATGAGAGAGAGAGGAGAAAGAATGAATGAATGAATGAATAATCTTTATTTTTCAAGGGTAAGGAGACAGAGAGAAAGCTGAACATCAGAATTAATTCACCAGTTTTATCCAAGTTCTGGTAGAAGTGTTGAATATCAGATGAATAACAGCTTTATCAAAAGTTTTACTGGCAGGCCGGAAGACAAGGATAAATTCAACAGTTTTATCCAAATTCTGGTAGAAGTGTTGAATATCAGACGAATAACAGCTTTATCAAAAGTTTTACTGGCAGCCCGGAAGACAAGGATAAATTCAACAGTTTTATCCAAATTCTGGTAGAAGTGTTGAACATCAGATGAATAACAGCTTTATCAAAAGTTTTACTGGCAGCCCGGAAGACAAGGATAAATTCAACAGTTTTATCCAAGTTCCGGTAGAAGTGTTGAACATCAAATGAATAACAGCTTTATCACAAGCTTTACTGGCAGCCCGGAAGACAAGGATAAATTCAACAGTTCCAGCGACAATCTCGCAGTTTCTGCCTCAAATCTATAACACAACCAGGAAACTCTGCCGTAGAGGCCAGAACAACAAAACAACTCCCTAGATCTTCACAGGAAGTAGTTAGTTGAGTAGGTCCACCTACAAACCCGTTTCGCTCGTCGTTGTACTAAGTCAAGTTTTCACTAGACTAAGCACAAATTCGACGTACCGACACGCTTAGGATAGTTCGTAAAACTGGTAAACTGCCCATATAAATTCCGTCATGGACTATGCTGGATTGTATTCTAGATTTGGAATATACATCTTCAAATAGAATTATTATTACGTTTGTTAAAACTCCTTTGCTTATTTAGACACGTCTGTGTGTCCTGATGTAATATTCCAGGGTTGTTTTTTTTCCTAGCTACTCTAGTGCTTATGTGAACAGATTTCATCCAGGCAACATTCCACCAATAATTTCTAAATTAACTTCTAAATTAAAAAACAGCGGTCCTAATCTCGATTCATTCATTCATTCATTTGCATGTCCCTTGCGGAACTTTGCCTCCCAAACAGCACTCATGTAGGCCTCTCGGTTGTGAGCAAGATGGCCTGCTGCTGCTGCGTCCATTTGCAGATCGTCAATGATGACTTGCAGCCATCTTCGTTTTGGTCTTCCTCTTTTTCTTTTTCCCATTATGTATCCTTCCAATATGGTCTTCTCTAAATTATCATGACGTTTAAAGTGTCCAAAATATTTAAGTTTTCTCTCTTTAATCCTCTTCACTAGCCAGCCTTCTTCAATATTAAGCTCTTGTAGTATAGATATATTTGTTCTTTTTTGTGTCCACGATATTTGGAGAACTCTTCTGTAGCATTTACATTTAAAGGCATTTATGTGTTTCTCAGCTGTTTCGTTAAGTGTCCAGGTCTCACAGGCATATGTTGCAATGGGAAAGATGCATGCCCTTAAAAATCTTATTTTTGTAGTTCTGTCTGCTCCTCTCCACAGATTCTTTATTTGTTTTACTTTCTGAATAGCAATAGATGTCCTCCTTTTAATTTCCCTCATTGTATCTCCATTATTACTTAGCAGTGATCCAAGATATTCAAAACTCTCCACTTCTTCCAATTTTTCCTCATTGATATATATTTCATCTGCCTTGTTTGTTTTGTCAGTTGTCATCAATTTAGTTTTCTTCGCATTAAGATAGAGGTTCTGCTCTTGCTGTTCTTACGCTGTTCTAATCTCGATTAGAATGCAAAATTAGACTGAATGTTTCTGAATGATGTACTCTTAGAACAAGTAATAATTGCTGAGAAAACATGAGTAGCCAGGTCTCGTGCATTAATTTACGGAAACGTTAATGAAAGGAATCTTTCAAGAAATGAGAAAAAGAAATTAATATAATTATAATGCGCAAGTTACCAGCGTGGAGAACGTGTAGCGTTCAACATTAATTAATATTTAGCAGGAAGTTCGTTGCTAAAAAAAAAATCCAGTGAGCAAATCGTTAGACCCGGCCGTGATGTGACCTCTAGAGTGAGTTGTTAAAAATCTTCTGCGTGGGCAAGATCTCTAATGAGAAATCCTCGTGAGAGGATGATGAAAATGAAAGCGAGTAAATGAGAAAGAGTAATTATCCACCTGCTGAACTGTCAGACGTTCGACCACTGTAAGCTCAGTTCCATTGCCACAGATGAATGGATTTGATTTTGATGTGAGTATAAGTTTTACCTTAACGCATTGACAGTCTGTGTGTATTGGGGGAAACGGCGTCATGCTGACGTCATGCTCAACACGTGCATGACAATCAATTTAGAGGCAATGAATCAACAAGCAGCAGTAAGAATAAATGGCGAAACAACTTGGTTTGACATAAATCAAAGGTTAGAGGTGCATATTGTCGCCTTACTTATTTAACTTGTATACTGAAAATATAACGAGGAATGTTAGAGAAGATGTAGACAAAGAATATTACGATGCCATAATAATTGGAGGTTATGAAATAGCAGAGATTAGATATATTGATGACACAGTATTGCTGTCCACAACACACAAGGGAATGGAAAAACTAATTATATCAGTCCGTAAGAACAGCGAAGAGCAGAACCTCTATCTTAATGTGAAGAAAACTAAATTGATGACAACTGACAAAACAAACAAGGCAGCTGAAATATGTATCAATGAGGAAAAATTGGAAGAAGTGGAGAGTTTTGAATATCCTGGATCACTACTAACTAATAATGGAGATACAATGAGGGAAATTAAAAGGAGGACATCTATCGCTCTTCAGAAAGTAAAACAAATAAAGAATCTGTGGATACGGACAGACAGAACCACAAAAATAAGATTTTTAAGGGCATGCATCTTTCCCATCGCAATATGCCTGTGAGACCTGGACACTTAACAAAACAGCTGAGAAACACATGAATGCCTTTGAATGTAAATGCTACAGAAGAGTTATTCAGATACCACGGACACAAAACAGAAAAAATATATCCATACTACAAGAACTTAATATTGAAGAAGGCTGGCTAGTGAAGAGGATTAAACAAGGAAAACTGAAATATTTTGGACACATTAAACGTCATGATAGTCTAGCGAAGACCGTCTTTGACGGGTACATAATGGGAAAAGGAAAGAGAGGAAGACCAAAACGAAGATGGCTGCAAGTCATCGTTGATCATCTGCAAATCGATGCATCAGCAGCAGGCCATCTTGCTCACAACCGAGAGGCCTACAGGAGTGCTGTTAGGGAGGCAAAGTTCCGCAAGGGACATGCAAATGAATGAATCTTGAGATAAGTGATCAGTACAAGGAAATGTGGTGGACAGCAAGGTTGTCGTTTGCGTCCTCCTGAGACATTATTGGAAGAAAGGGCTGGGTGCCTCTACAGCTGCCCGTGAAAATGTAAATATGGAAGGGGAAGGGACAGTTGACGACAGCACTACAAGGAAGTTGTCCCAGAAGTTCAACTCTGGGGACACCGACATCAAAGACAATCCCAGGTAGAGAAACCACTCAACCACCAATGAGGAAGCCATGCGCCCAAGCTGTTGAAAAGAATCCCAGTACCAGTACTCGGGGCTTGTCTGTCCAGTTAGACCCTTTTCAAGACACCATCGCTCGGCATATGCACGAGTTCTGCTTCAACAGCAGGCAGCCTCCACGAGTCCCCCACGATCTCACTCCCTTGCAAGAGCAAAGACGTGCTGACGTCTGTCGCCAGCTGTTGGCAAACTCACGTGACAAAAGGCTTCTCCGCCGTATCGTCACTGAGGATGAAAAGCGGATTTTCCTGCGGTACCCCAACACAGGTACCCGATAGCTCCAGCCAGGCCAGGTGGCAGAGGTGGTTGTCCGACAAGGCCGATTCAAGAAGTTGTTTTTGTACAGCAGTGAAGCGCACAGCAAAAACATGACGAACTTTTGACTGAGCATAGTATTTAATTACAAAATGAAAATTGCGTGTCTTGATATTTCTTCACTGTATTTCTCCCGACAGCAAGTTTTCGTCCCATATAAGGAAATACGGGCACTATAGTTATACGGAGATACGGGCGTTACAGTTATAAGGAGATGCAGGCATCACAGTTTGAAGGAGATACAGGCGTTACAGTTATAAGTAGATACAGGCATTACAGTAAACCAGTACTTACTTTAAAGTAATAGAACACAGTTAGACCTCAGAAAAAAATCATACACAAAGCACTTTTACATGTGAAAGAAATAAAAATGACAAAAGAATTACCTGGGACGTGAACATCGAACTCTGGCAGGACGAGCAACCGTCTAACCACGTGAGAACAGCGCATTAATCAACTTCGCTATCTAGCACACTTCGTGCGAAAGTCTCGTTTCCTACTTGTAAACATTTCTGCTTCTTTTAAATTGATGTAGAAGAGGTATATAAAATATCTTAGAAACAAATACGATTCTGTCAACTGATCACGTGTACTGGTTCGAACTCCCATAATAACAATAGAAGAAGAAGAAGAAGAAAAAGAAGAAGAAGAAGAATACAGTCACAATTTCTTGGACATATCATGAGAAGACAGAAGAGAACTTAATAACGACTGGAACATTCAAGGGAACAGAGAACAGAGGAAGGCCTAGAGAAAAATATCTCACTGGACTGGCCATGTGCTATGGAGAAAAGAGAAGCATAGGAATTACCGAGTACCGCACGAGATGGAAAAGCAGAATCGACAACGCTGTTCGGCACGGCACATGATAATGATAGTAATAATAATTCATGCCCAATGAACACACAAGCATAAATCATTCACATTTACTGCAAAACAGTTCTTGGAGCCTGCGCGAACGTTTAAATCTCCATTCCTCGTGAAATATTTACCAGTCCTGGAGATTTACAAAGATTTTCATTTGAGCTTAAAATAAATCTGTTACATTTATCTCCTTTCTTTTTGCTGCCAGACGTAAGTGCTTTTGTGTGTGGTTTTAAAGTACATCTTCACTTGCTCTTAAATCGTGGCCGATTCAAAATCTGGACATTTACTCAATTCATTCTTCTCTTTCTTATCTTAAGAGCTGACGCCGAAACGATTTTGATTATGTTTGTAATGATCATATGTTGTGTTATGAACGTTGCTATATTTAAGAACTTTACCTACCTGCCTACCCTGCCTACCTAACTGTTTACCTACTTATCTACCTACTCTATCTACCTACCTACCTATCTACCTACCTACCTATCTATTTGTCCACGTCTCTCTCTCTCTCTCTCTCTCTCTCTCTCTCTCTCTCTCTCTCTCCAAAACTCCAAGCCTTCAAGGATCACTACTGTCAATAAAACCCGTTTTCATTCATCTTTGTCCCTTGTTTTCCCCTCTCCCCTTGTTCAGCCAGATTCTTCTTTTGCTCTACTCCATGTTGTCGTTCTGTCTTTGCCCCGTTCTGCCTCGTGGTCTTTCCCCCTTCATCTCCTGTACACCTGCGACCTTGACCTGAGGACACGTATATTTGGATGTGGAGTAAAGAGATGTGATGAGATAACAGCTGAATTTATTAAAGCAGGAGGAAAGGAATGTGCAACAATCTATCATGCACTATGTAAAAAGATATGGCATTCAGGTGTTTGGCCAAAAGAATGGAAAAGAACTGTATCCATACCATTGCCAAAAAAGGGTAACCTGAAATTATGCACCAACTACAGAACTGTTGCCATGATTAGTCATGCCAGTAAAATTCTGTTAAAAATCATAATGGGTAGACTTCGAAAAAAAATAGAAGAAGTCAATATGGTCCAAGCTGGTTTCAGGCAAGGAAGAGGATCAAGAGATCATATATTCAATCTAAGATTAATAATAGAGAAATGCAGAGAGTTTAATGTGAATCTATATTTATCCTTTATAGACTACTCAAAGGCATTTGATTGTGTACAACACCAGAAACTTTGGGAAATAATGGAAAAAATGGGATTTCCAACACATTTGATACAATTAACATCACTGCTGTATCTAGACCAACAAGCAGCAGTAAGAATAAATGGTGAAACAACAAGTTGGTTTGACATAAAACAAGGGGTCCGTCAGGGGTGCATATTGTCACCTTGCTTATTTAACTTGTATACTGAAAATATAATGAGGAATGTTAGAGAAGATGTAGACAAAGAATATTACGATGCCATAACAGTTGGAGGTTATGAAATACCAGAGATTAGATATGCTGATGACACAGTATTGCTGTCCACAACACAAAAGGGAATGGAAAAACTAATTATGTCAGTCCGCAAGAACAGCGAAGAGCAGAACCTCTATCTTAATGCAAAGAAAACTAAATTGATGACAACTGACAAAACAAACAAGGCAACTGAAATATGTATCAATGAGGAAAAACTGGAAGAAGTGGAGAGTTTTGAATATCTTGGATCACTACTAACTAATAATGGAGATACAATGAGGGAAATTAAAAGGAGGACATCTATCGCTCTTCAGAAAGTAAAACAAATAAAGAATCTGCAGAGAGGAGCAGACAGAACTACAAAAATAAGATTTTTAAGGGCATGCATCTTTCCCATAGCAACATATGCCTGTGAGACCTGGACACTTAACAAAACAGCTGAGAAACACATAAATGCCTTTCAGTGTAAATGCTACAGAAGAGTTCTTTAAATATCGTGGACACAAAAAAGAACAAATATATCTATACTACAAGAGCTTAATATTGAAGAAGTCTGGCTAGTGAAGAGGATTAAAGAGAGAAAACTGAAATATTTTGGACACATTAAACGTCATGATAATTTAGAGAAGACCGTATTGGAAGGATACATAATGGGAAAAAGAAAAAGAGGAAGACCAAGACGAAGATGGCTGCAAGACATCGTTGACGATCTGGAAATGGATGCATCAGCAGCAGGCCGTCCTGCTCACAACCGAAAGGCCTACAGGAGTGCTGTTTGGGAGGCAAAGTTCCGCAAGGGACGTGCAAATGAATGAATGGAGATACACTGAGGGATATTAAAAAAGAGGACATCTATCGCTCTTCAGAAAATAGAACAAGTAAAGAAGCTGCGGAGAGGAACAGACAAAACTACAAAAATAAGGTTTTTAAAGGCAACATATGCCTGTGATCCCTGGACACTTAACGAAACAGCTGAGAAACACATAAATGCTTTTGAATATAAATGCTACAGAAGAGTCCTTCAATTATCGTGGGCACAAAAAAAGAACAAATATATCCTTACTACAAGAACTTATTACTGAAGAAGGTTGGCTAAGAAGGAAGATTAAACAGATAAAACTTAAATATTTTGGAGATACTATGCTTCATGACAATTTAGAGAAGACTGTATAGGAAGTGTACATAATGGGAAAAAGAAAGAGAGGAAGACCAAGGCGAAGACAGCTGCAGGACATCATTGATGATCTGCGAATGGATGCACCAGCAGCAGAACATCTTGCTCACAACCGACAGACCTACAGGAGAGCTGTTAGGGAGGCAAAGTTCCGCAAGGGACATGCAAATGACTGACAGGCTGATCTTTATAAACAAGTCAAGACTGGTTATCTCCCATGTTGCTCTAACCCAGAGCCAGAAATATTCAACTTTTCACCTTGCGTGTGTCACTCATGTTCCACATACACACGCTTTGTGTGCTCTTAATATCCAAACTGTTTTATCGCTTGCTCTGTTTATTTACACTTGGTAACACTGAAATTATTTCTGAGATTGTAAGACATTTTTTTGGAATTAATTTCTAGAAGATTAATTTGAATGTTTAACTGTTAGCATGTTACAGGTTAATTTCTAGAAGATTAATTTGAATGTTTAACTGTTAGCATGTTACAGGTTAATTTCTAGAAGATTAATTTGAATGTTTAACTGTTAGCATGTTACAGGTTTACCATCTCTGCAAGTCGGACACGTCCGTAAAGAAATCTGAACCCCTTTTTCTGAAGGAGAATCTTAGCATGGTGCACGAACTCTGTAGCATCGGCGAGGATTCTAACGAACAGGAGGTGAGAGGCGAGATTTGATCACATGCCTTTAGTTCGAGGCTGAACGAGAGATATGTCCCTATCTTGTCAGCCAGTTCTGCTTGTTATCACCATCAATCATGCGCTATACTTGGAGGCGCTGGCGATCTCCACAGTTTCCGATTGTTCATGCTATTCATCAGTTCTGTTGTTCTCTCCCATGCCATTTTGATAAGCCGTCTAAGATTTTCTCTCTTAGTCTACCGGCGGTGACTGATAAGTTCTCGTCATAAGGTACAACGGATTATTTGTGGACAACGTTTTTGGGTTATTTCTCAACATAGTCCCCTTGCAAGTTTATGCATTTAGTCCAGTGATCCTGGAGGATACGGATCCCTTCTCTGTACAAGTCAGCATCTTGTGCCAGTAGAAAGTGGTCTACAGCATGAATGACGTCATCATCTGAAGCAAATTTGCAACCACTGAGCTCCTTTTTGAGTTTGGTAAACAGGTAATAGTCCGAAAGGGCCAAATCTGGGGAATAAGGAGGATGTTCAAGAAGCTGGAAGCCGCATTCATAAACGGCAGCCATTGCCACCGCCGACTTGTGAACTGAGCACTGTCTTGCTGAAGGATGACTCCTCTAGTCCGTTTCCTTCTGCGCTTTTCCTTCAATTTGACCTGCAGTTGCTTCATAAGATTAGCGTAATAAGCCCCGGTTACCGTTCTGCCCTTTTGAAGATAGTCTACCAATAGCACACATTCTGAATCTCAAAAGATGGAAGCCATAACTTTGCCTGCAGACAGAACCACCCTTGCTTTCGTTGGAGGTGGGGGTCCATGATGTTTCCACTGCTTTGACTGTTCTTTGGTTTCTCGTTGAAAATGATGAACCCAAGTCTCATCCATAGTCACAAATTGCTGAAGAAACTTTTCAGGATCTGCAGAAAAATTGCCAAGATTGTCTCTTAACATGCTGAGACGCTGTCGTTTGTGATCACCTCCAAGAAGTTTTGGGACCCACGAGCAGAGACCTTTGTCATTTGAAGATCATTGTGAATACTGGCATGAACACGTTCCTGTGAGATGCCCAACTCAGTAACAATGTATCGCTCAGTTAGTCGTCGATCCTCCATTATCATGTCATGGATTCTGCTGGTGGTTTCATCAGTGGTTACCGTTCTTGGTTTTCCTGTGCGGGGATCATCTTCCAGACTCTCCCTTCCATGTTTGAACTGAGCTGGCTAATTCTTCACTGAGCTGTAAGAAGGGGCACTCTCCCCTAGAGTCTCTGCCATATCCTCATGGATCTCCTTCAATGATAAGCCCTTGATGCAGAGGTAGCGAATGACTGCTCGATGAGAAATTTTATCCATTTTCTCAATTTCTGCCACCCCTTACCACTTCAGTAGCCCGTAAAAAAATTAGTTGCAGTTAATTTCTTGAAGCTTCTTGTGTAATCTTACATTAACCTGATCTACAAATACACCTAATATCAACTGTGTGTTTCACGTATGTGTACCTTATGCCGAGAATTTATCAATCACCCCTCGTAGCTCTCCCTTTCCTACCTCCAGTTTTCCTTGTTGTCACGATGTTTTCTATCCCTCTTCTTCTCATTATATGGCCAATAAACTTTGACTGCTCCCCCGTAGTGTTTATTAATGTTCGTTTCTCACTAGCTTTTCTTAGCCATTCTTCGTATGTTATTTTAGCTGTCCATGGTAACCTTAACATTCTTCATAGGAACCACATTTCAGTTGCCTCTAATGCTCTCGTTGTTTTTGTTAGTGGCCATGATTTATCTTCCGTATAGCAGTACTGAATTATAACAGCGTAAAATGCTAATTGGCTTTGTGTGTATACGAGAGAGAGAGAGAGAGAGAATGAATGAATGAATGAATGAATGAATAATCTTTATTTTTAAAGGGTAAAGAATTGGGCACGCAGGCGCGTCTTACATTCTGCCCTTCATCACTCCATCTTTCATTCTTCCCACACACTTGATTTGGTACAAAAATATCAATTAAATTAGGAAAAACATATCAAAACAGTGTAAGATTTAACTACTACATTCAATGTAAAAGAGAAGAAGTAATTAACCTAATAAAATAGCACTCACGCACACATACACACGCAGACATATACATAAATAAAAATACATTGTAAATACAGATCTTCTAAAATATGTTTTTTAACAAACATTAAAATAATTTCTAACAATATCTAACAAGTTGCTTTTCTAACTATGTCATTGAAGTACTTGATGGTTTACGAGCCATGTGTTGAGAGAGTGCTGGTTATTTTATGGAGGCATATAATTACAAGCAAGTAAATAATGAAATAGGTTTGAGTTAAAGTATGAGGTATTACCAATGGATTTTAAATTGTAAGGGAGGGTGTTCCAGAGCTGTACTGTAGAGTATGCAAGGCTTTTCTTGTACAGATCAATCCTGGGTTTAGGAAGAAGACAGTTTTTTAAACGCTGGCTATGTTTAGTGTTAATACGTAAACAGTGACCACAAATAAGGCGGAGCATTGTGCGACAGAATTCTGTGAACAAACTTAACTTTGTTAAAAATGATTCTATTTTTGAGGGGTAGAATTTTGAGTTGTTTGTGTTGATCAACAGTCTGTACTGGGTGTTTGTCACAAATAAGATTTAATGCTCGCTTGTGAAGTGAGTGGAGCCTTTTTGTGTTTGAGACTGAGCATCCATCCCAGATTGTGGAACAGTAATCTAAGTGTGTTTGTATGTGTGATATGTAGTATATTTTTCTTGTGTCTTTGTCGATAAAGTGTTTAATTTTGGCTAATTGGTAAACTTTCTGTGCAATCAAATTTGTTAGGTTATGTACGTGAGAATTCCAAGTTAAATGCTGATCAATGATGAGTCCTAGGGTTTTATGTTCATCAACATTTTCTATTGCCTTAGTCCCAGCACAAAGCTGTAGTGAAGTTTTTGTTGCATTTTGCAGTTTCTGTCTTGTAGTGATGAGCATGGATTTTGTTTTGTTGGTGTTTATCAACATACCATTTTTATTACTCCATTTAATCAAACTGTTTATATCATTTTGGAACGTTGTCTGTAGTTTATTGATGTCATAGTCACTATTGTAAACAGTACAGTCGTCAGCGAAAAGATCACATGAAGACTGCTTTAAATGTAGTGGTAGGTCGTTAATATAGATAGCAAAGAGAAGAGGACCAATAATGGAGCCTTGAGGAATACCGGTATCAACCACAGACGAGCCAGATATTTTGTTTCTAAAGCAAACTACTTGTTTTCTACCTGAGAGAAAAGATGTAATACATTTTGTTAGGTCAGGGTGTAATCTATAGCCTTCCAGCTTTTTTGCAAGAATTTCATGATCAGTCATATCGAAGGCTTTCTTAAAATCAACAAAGACAGCACCACACAATTTGTCATCATTTATATTAGACAGCCAGCTTTCTGTCATTTTAGTTAATGCTGTGTGGCAGGAGTAATTTGGTCTAAAACCTGACTGACTGTCTATTAGTAGATTGTTTTCTTGCATGTGGAGCAGAGTTAACTTTTGTATATGTTTTTCAAGAGGTTTTGATAGTGATGACAAAATGGATATGGGTCTATAGTTTGAGAGGTCACTAGTCTGTCCAGATTCAAAAAGAGGAAAAACTTTGGCGAGTTTAAAAGCGTCAGGGAAATATTTTTTGTCAATACACAAGTTGTATAAGTATGTTAGTGTGTCTATGATAACTGGTGCAGCGTAGCTAGTATCTTGTTACTAATGTCATCACATCCTGCTGAGTTAGTGTTCTTTAAGGACCGGATGTAGTTATAAACCTCACCGACTGTGAGGAAAGGAATATGTTTTAGCTTTACACATTTACTGTCGCTGAAACACGCTCAGGTCGCAATTAGGGGTCGGTAATGAAGATTTTAGAATACTAATTTCTTCCCTAAAATGTTCACTGAAGTTAGTACAAGTATGTTCACCATTAAGTGTTTGTGGGTCAGTTTGCTTCCTTTTATTTCTTATCTTATCTTATATCTTATATCCTTCCCGTGCCGTTAAACGTCACATAGGGCTCGCAAAGTAGTTCGCCAGTTTTTCCTGTCTTCAGCGAGTCTTTCAACCTCATCAAAGGATTGTATGCCTGTTAATTTGGCCTCCCTTTATAATGTCCTCTTCAGAGTTTCACGCGGTCTGCCTCTTTTTCTTCGGCCTGCTGTGTTCCACTTGATAGCTTGTTTTGGGATTCTCTGATCATTTCTTCTCATCAAGTGACCAACATATGTCCATCTCCTTTTCCTGATCACCCATGAGACTGGTTGTTGTTCAGTCATCTGTCTTATCTCTGCATTGTTCTTGAATTCATTCCACTTGATGCCGAGTATTTTCCTTAGGCATTTGTTTTCAAAAAAGTCTAATTTCTTTTCTATTTCTTTAGAAATTTTTATTTACAAGAGTATTAATCGCTTTCCAGAATGATTTACTATCAGTTTTGTCTTTCACTAAATTTCTGAAGTAATTTTTCTTTTCCTGCCTAATTAAATACTGCACCTTATTCCTAAGTGAACGATAGCTACTGAAATTTCTGCTTTTGTGAGCTTCATCCCGTTTCCTCATGAGTTGCAATATATCGGGAGTTATCCACGGGGATTTTGTTACGTGTTTTACTCTCATTTCTTTGATGGGGACATGCTTGTCAAAAATATTTCGAAATATCTTGATCCAGTATTCGATAGCCTCATCTGGATTTGTTAACTGGAAAACGTACGTAAGAGGCGAAGCTTTTAGATCAGTTAAAAATAATTCCAAGTTAAAGTTTTTACAGTTTCTATATTTGATGCTGATATGTTTGTGTTTCGGTATTTTATACCCCTTATGTGACCACGTACAGCAGACCGGGTAGTGATCACTCAGCGACACATGAGGGACAGTACATTCAGTAATGTTTCCTGGATCAGCTACATAAATATGATCTATTAGTGTTGATGATGATTTAATTACTCTAGTAGGTTTGTTAACAATTTGGGAGAAGTTGTAAGATGTTAAAATGTTCTTCCATGTAGGATTTGGCTGATTAAGATCTATACTGAAGTCGCCTAGAATGATTATGTCCTTGAATTTATGAGTTACAGCATCATCCATCATGGTCGCAAAGTGATCATACCACTCGGCTGAAGCATTTGGATTTCGGTATATAAAACTAATTAGAATTGGACTAAGATTTGATATTTTGATTTCTAGCATAATACATTCAACCTCTGATGTTTCCAGGTCTTCTCTTCTACAAAATTTAATTGTGTTAGAAATGTAAACGACTAAACCTGTCTCTAGCTTCCTAGTTGGGTCGCGCCTGATCAAATTAAAACCATCTATTCTTATATCATTGTCTGTGATGTTTTTATGTAATCTGCTTTCAGAGAAACCAAAAATATGAAAATGTTGTTGAAGTATATGTGTAACCTCAGGAGTTTTCCTAACAAATGATAAACATTTAAGTGGCCAACACGTAGGCCATCGTGTCGCAGCCACTCCTCCATTTTCTGAGTCACTATAACAATGTTAGAAATATTATATTTCTGTCAAAATAAAATAACTGGTCAGACTTCATATTACAATTATAGGTATACGTTTAAGCTAGTAGAGATAATGAATCTAACTAAGTTTATAATATACTGACAAATAATGGAAAAAAGTACAAAAATCAACAATGCAATGAACGTTATGTAAGTGTAAATTGTAAAAGACTTGATGACAATATTAGCTGTAAGCTATCACTAAGAAATGTCTGTTCTGCTGTAAGAACTTCTGTGGTTTTTTGTTTTTGTTCAGTTAAATTTATCTACAGAAGTTAAAAAGTGCTGGAAGTTTCAAGCTATCTAGTGTCTGTATGTGGGTGTTGAGTGTTGACTGTGTAGTAGGGACATCATATACGCGTGGCTCAGAGCTGCAGGACTGAACTGCATTAAAGAGAGAGAGAAAGAGAGAGAGAGAGAGAGAGAGAGAGAGAGAGAGAGAATACAGACACCAGCTCTAACTCCAGACTTTCCAGTGTTGTACCACGTGATGACGGGACCCAGTATAAGGTAACAATGGGACTAGTTCATCCTTCTATTATCGCTCTCTATTCATGGCATCGAACTTTCCCTTCCACTGCAGGCGAGGCCAGTGTAAAATATGTTATATAATATGTTTACTTTTTTAATGTTGGTTGTATTACTTTACATTATAACTGACAGTTATTAATTCTTAATTCTTTCATTCATTAATTCTTTACTTGTATCACCAAAAGGAGAAATTAGTTTATCAGGTAATGACAGTAGTCTACCCGTTCTTTAGTATAACAGCACGAACGGGACCTGACTTTCCTTTTATGGTCTTTCCGAGGTTCTACCCCACCATATATATATATATAATATATTATATTTCAAAAAAGAAACGCAACAGTGCTGCAGTCATAATGCATACCAAATTTCAAACTTGTATCAAAATTTTATTTTACGGGTTTAATGCTTCAATCTTGGCATGAAAAACTTTAAGATCTTAACAATGAAATGATGCTCATTAAATTTGGTTTGGACTTTTATTCTTTGTGACTGAGTCCTAGGTTTCAATACGGTGTATATGGGCTGTATCAGAGAACGACATCTCCTTGACATGGATCCGATTAGCCGTTGGATCTGTTGTTACGGGATGGCAGTCCGCTCTTCCCACGGTGCAAGAGACAACTGTCGGAGATTGATTGGCGCCACGTCTCGCTGGCGGACTTGTCTGTTGAGTTCATCTCGTAAGTGTTCTATTGGGTTCATGTCCGGTGACATAGATGGCCACAGAAGGGTCTGGACGTTGTTTTCAGCGAGGAACTGGGTGGTGAGTTGTGTCACATGAGGTCGAGCGTTATGCTGCTGAAAAATCGACCCTGGTGCAGCCAGACGTGGAATTAAGTGAGAACGAAGAATTTAAGCGAAGCATCGTTGGACACTCAGGCATCCTTCAATTTCCACCAGATCACTTCTTCTCATGAAGTTGATCGTCCCCCACACCAGTACACCTCCACCATCATGTGTAGGAGCCTCATCCACGCAGTTCTGGGCGTAGCGCTCATGGACTCTGCGGTAATCGCTTCTACGTTTATCGTGTTGCCGGAGCAGAAAGGATGATTCATCACTAAATCAAACCCTTCTCCAATCATTTGCAACGGTCCACTGACGATGCTGCTTCGCCCACTGCAGTGGGTTCCTGCGATGCGGTCCGTAAGAACAGGACCTCTGTACGGTCTTCTAGCCCAAAAAACAAGCGTCGTGCAGCCAGTTCCTGGCCGTTTGATATGACGAGCTGTTGTCATTGAATGGAGAGGACGTACTTGCAAATCGAGTCCTGGGGTGACCCAGCCGTATGAAGCGATCTTCGGCAGGAGTTGTGACTATTGGTCTTCCACTGCGCGGCCGCTCTTCAACTGAGGCAGTTTCTTGAAATCGTCTTAAAACGCGACTAATGGTGCTTCTAACCACATTAAATTGTCTTGCCACTACACTTTCTGACTGTTCAGTCTGTAAACGCCCAGTGATTATGAGTCGTTCTGTATTGAGATGAGCCATACTTACGCACTGAATTTTCAAATGAACTGATTTGAGGAGCATCAATCTTTTATAGGCATTCAATAACATGGTCAGTGAGTTCTGTGGTCAGTAAGTTTCACGGGATTCTCGTGAACCTGTCATGAGTTATTATCAAAAATGCTGTTTTGACTAGTGTTGCTTTTCTGTGCTCATGAATCATCTGCTGAGTACAATTCAAGTCAGCACGTGAAGTTGTTGTCCAAGTGAACGTTTCAGGCAATTTGCCCTTGTCTGATCAGCAAACTTCAGTTTAAATCTCAACATCGTATTTGTTGTGTTTCTTTTTTTTAATATATATATATATATATATGTATGTGTGTGTGTGTGTGTGTGTGTGTTAAAAAGAGGCTTCCGGTGTGACGTGCAAGATGGCGGACGTTTTTTTTTTTTAACGCTCTCGCCGGCATGCAAAAATTAGCGGAATTCCGCTTGATCTGTCACATATCCTGCACCGGGAGTTGGACATAAGGCTAACAACCTTATCCTGGGGCCTACCTAGAGGCAACTCCAGATGGGAAAAAAAGATATCGTTAGGGAAAACTCGCAGAGAAACCAACCGAGCATCAGGGATACCAATTCCGAAGAGCTCATTCGTCGGCCCCAAACATGTGACAAAGATTGGATTCTGGAATGTGAGAACAATGATAGCACCAACAAAAACTACTCAGGTCATCAAAGAAATAGAGAGATACCACCTAAACGTACTAAGCATCAGTGAAATGCGATGGCCATAAGCAGGTAAAAGATCGGCGGAAAACGGTAAGTTAATAATACATTCAGGTAGAAACGACGGTAAACATTGAGAAGGGGTAGATATTATTAAGTTAAATGTAGCAGCAAAGAGCCTTGTAGAATGGGAACCAGTGAACAGTCGTATAATAAGAGCACGATACAACCTAAGACATGGAAGAATGACAATAATACAGTGTTATGCGCCCACAAACGATGGAGATGATGATGTAAAGGACGACTTCTATCACCAACTACAACAAATCATCAACAAAGTCCCTAAACACGACATCTTAATTGCTATGGGGGACTTCAACGTTAAAGTAGGGGAAGATAACACCGACGTTGAAAAAGTGATGGGGAAAGAAGGAACTGACATGGTTAATCAGAACGGAGAAAGATTAATTGAAATATGTCTAACAGAGGGCATGGTCATTGGAGGCACAATATTTCCACACAAATAGATACATAAAACAACGTAGATATCTCCAGATGATAGAACTAGAAACCAGATAGATCATTTTTGTATTAGAAAGCAATACAGAACATCTCTGATAGATGTAAGGGCATATAGGGGTGCAGATGTTAACAGTGATCACAACCTGTGTATAGGGAAAATAAAACTAAAACTGAAAAGCCAACACAAGAAATCAATACACAGAAAGATAAACAGCCACAGCCTACAAGAAGAGAATACTAACAGTAATTTCAATCAGGAACTTGCCAATCATTCCACAACACCCAGTGAAGCAGAGGAGATAGGTACAGATGAATTATGGAATTCTTACAGCACAGCCATAATCACAGCAGCAAAAGCAAGCGCTAGACTGAAAAAGAAACAAATAGAAAAGCGTGGATATCAGAAAACACATGGAAGTACATACATGAAAGACGAGCAGTCAAATTAGACATGTTGAATGCAAAAACAGATCTTGGAAAAGATCTAGCGAAGGCAACATACAAAGAAATAGACAATAAAGTAAAAAGTTCAGCTAGAACGGATAAAAGAGAATACATAGACAATATGGTGAAAGAGGCAGAGAAAGCAGCAAAACCAGGAGACAGCAAAACGTTATATAACATACAAAAGAGGCTAACAGGTACTATTACATCTAAAGAAAGACCAATCATTAGCAAAACTGGAACCCTATTAACATCAAGTAAAGACCAAAAGCAAAGATGGTCTGAACACTTCCAAGAAATACTTAATCGACCACATCCAAAACAATTGTTAAACCTTGAAACCGACTTACCAGCCCCACAATTAATGTTAACCTAGATAAAATTACATTGCATGAAATTGAAACAACAGTGAATTTAATGGCTAACAACAAAGCTGCAGGTGAAGATGAAATAACATCCGAAATGTTAAAAGCTATCAACAGTGACAACATGAGACAGCTACAGAGAATGTTTAATAAGATTTGGAAAGAAGAAAAAGTCCCTTCTAAAAGGATAAAAAGGAATCATTGTTAAAATATCATAAAAGGCAACCTTAGTGACTGTAACAATTGGAGAGGAGTAACCTTAATATCAGTTGTGTCAAAAGTATTTTGCAAGGTCATTTTGAATAGACTCAAAGATATAGTGGTTACCGCAATGGGAGAAGAACAAGCAGGATTTCGAAAAGGGAGAAGCTGTCTCGACCAGATCTTTAATCTAAGAATAATACTTGAAGAACATATTGAAAAGCAGAAACCATTAATACTGAACTCCATAGACTTTATAAAGGCATTTGATAGCATACACAGAGATTCATTATGGAGAATTTTAAGTCTATATGGAATATCATCTAAAATTGTCAACATCATTAAGGATCTACAATGGATATGTTTGTGCAGTCAAGACAGAAGAAGAGATGAGTGAATGGTTCCAGATTGAAACAGGTGTGAAACAAGGATGTATACTGTCTCCTTTGCTTTCTGGAATTACTATAGACTTCATAATGAAAAAATGCTGCACAGGTAACATAGGTATTGACTGGGTACATGAGACCCAACTAGAAGATCTTGATTTTGCTGATGACATAACTCTTATCAGTAACAATGTGAATTCCATGCAAGAAAAAACAGATAGCCTGTCTTCACTGGCTAGCAAAATAGGACTTGAAATTAACAAGGACAAAATAAAAATAATGATACTTCCCATTAATCAAAATGGAAAAATTCACATAGAAGGGACAGATATTGAAGAAGTCAATCAATTTGCATACCTTGGCAGCTACATAGACCAGGATGGTGACACTAGAAAGGAAGTTAGAATTAGAATTGCAAAAGCAGCATCGATCTTCAAGAATCTTGAGAACATATGGAATTCAAAAGTTATAAGCACAAAAACCAAGTTAAAACTATTCAATTCAAATGTAATAGCCACCATTATTTATGCATGTGACAGCTGGAAAACAACTAAAGAAATAGACAAGAAATTAGACTCTTTTGAAAACAAAAGCCTAAGGAAAATACTCGGCATCAAATGGAATGAATTCAAGAACAATGCAGAGATAAGACAGATGACTGAACAACAGCTAGTCTCATGGGTGATCAGGAAAAGGAGATGGACATATGTTGGTCACGTGATGAGAAGAAACAGTCAGAGAATCCCAAAACAAGCTATAAAATGGAATACAGCAGGCCAAAGAAAAAGAGGCAGACCGCGTGAAACTCTAAAGAGGACATTGTTAAGAGAGGCCAAATTAATAGGCATAAAATCCCTTGATGAGGTTAAAAGACTCGCCAAAGACAGGAAAATTGTCGAACTACCTTGCGAGCCTTATGTGACGTTTAACGGCACGGGAAGGATATAAGATATATAAGAATATGATGAGAAGAAACAATCAGAGAATACCAAAACAAGCTATCAAGTGGAGCACAACAGGCCGAAGAAAAAGAGTTCAATCACGTGAAACTCTAAAGAGGACATTGCCAGTTTAGTGGGCATAACATCCCTAGATGAAGTTGAAAAACTCGCCGAAAACAGGAAAACTTGGCAAACAACTATGTGAGACCTATGTGACGTTTAACGGAACGGGAACGATGTAAGATGTAGGATATATATGCAGATGAAGCCACTGACAGCAGTTATTGAGGAAAGACGCTGGCGATGGTTGGGACATGTCCTCCCTAATGACTGACAACTCACTACCAAACATAGCACTAAGATGGACACCACAGGGGAACAGAAGTAACGGTAGACCAAAAGAGACATGGAGAAGAACAACAGAGAGGATTTTAGCTATAGAGGGCTCATCTGGGGAAGAGCAGAAAAAAAGGCAAAGGACAGTCATTTGCGGAAAACCTTTGTGGAAGCCCCATGTGCCCTGGGCACTTAAGATTCATATATATATATACTGAGTTTTTACCTCGGGCTATCCACACTCTTAAAATGTGCAACCAACACTACATGACAACACAACATTCACTGTAACAGAGAACATAAGATTCTGCCATTTTATATCTGGATTCCAGTTTATTACACTTATCCCACAACACCACAACAAGGCTGAACATACTTCACAACACCACAACAAGGCTGAACATACTTCACAACACCACAACAAGGCTGAACATACTTCACAACACCACAACAAGGTTGAACATACTTCACAACACCACAACAAGGCTGAACATACTTCACAACACCACAACAAGGCTGAACATACTTCACAACACCACAACAAGGCTGAACATACTTCACAACACCACAACAAGGCTGAACATACTTCACAACACCACAACAAGGCTGAAAATACTTCTTCACACTGTGCTAGAGGCAAGGTAGTAGTGGTGGTTGTGACAGGTCTCCATGTTGCTTGGAGCTCGAAGATCTCGGCAGCTGATGCCACAAAGAAGAACTTGACTGTCATTTGTAGTTGTTCAGCCTTAGAGTACAGACAGTTGTGAACTGTGAGGTGTCCTACAAGCAGTTTTATTCAAATTTCATCTATTCTGGGGCATTAGAGTAGGAATATTACCGGCAAAACAGGCATCTATTAAACCGCTTCTGAGTTTTCCTTCCAAAGTCCTCGTCCACTATTTACTGTTTTTTTTGGTGTCGATTTCCCATACGTGAATAATAAGCTTGGTTCATGCGGACCGTATTTTATGGCGAAGTTTGCTTTACGTGACTTAAGTGTGACATAATCCCTGTAACTAATAAAACGTTTTGCTGGTCTTTCAGTCGTAAAGTTGGTGTTCAGAAAAGAAGCTAAGACCAATAGAGTGCAGGCTGCAATACAATCGCTTCTTCTAACCTCCCGACCCCTTCCCGTCCCCATCTTTCCGTTCTTACGAGTGGCTCGTTTTACGAGTTTTTCATGTTGCGGTTGGCTCGTGTTATGGATTTTTATGTTGCGGGTGACTCGTGGTATGAATTTTTCATTTTCCTAGTTACTCGTGTTATGCTTTTTTTCATGTTATCAGTTGCTCATGTTATGCGTTTTTCGTATTACGAGTTCCTCGTGTTATGAGCTGTTTTTTTTTCATTTTACGAGTTTTATAGTAACACAAATTGAACACGTAAAGTATACCATTATTTGTTGATATGAGATGACGTAAACAGTCAAACCACGTGAGTAACCAGGTTATCTCTGTATGAGATTTCTAGTAATAAGTGGTAATGTTTAAATCAGAAACCACGCAATGACCAGCCTAATATGTCCGACATATCAGTCTTCTATTGTCTCACCTGGGAAGCCAACCGTCTGTGAAACTGCCATTATACTAACATGGCACCTTAGAAGAAGCCGACAAGGAAAAGAAGTTGCCAGAATCTGCGCATGTCGACATTACAAACATTACATGGGTTTCTCTATAGCAGATCAGCCTTGAATTAACTGAGTAATCCGGTGAGAGATCTGGATCTGTGAAAGATCATGATGGATTTGCTGTGATCCAGACTTCAACAAGACAGTCTGTCAGATAAAGATATGAAAGTTAAGGTGTGTTATTGTTTGGTAGAAATATCAAGAATTTTATTTGTTTAACCACATACTGTCCTTTCTGTCGTCTGTGAAGAAAAAAAAGGCATCGTTATCGAAATATTGGGTTGTTGTTGTTGTTGTTGTTGTTGTTGCTGTGGTTGTTGTTCTTGTTGTTTTTTCTTTCCCGCGTGTTATTCCCGTTATCTTCAACTTAGTTCTTAAACTTCCTTCCTTTCTTCTGAAGAAACTGAACTACACATCTGAGTCTTCCTCTAATTTGGAGTGGAAGATAACTTCGTCGTCTCTCAGTTTTTCTTCTTCTTCTATATCCTTCCCTCAGACGTTAATGACTCCTCAATTTCTCGCAATATACAGCAGTTCGTCTCTGGTTTTCATCATCATCATCATCATCATCATCACAGTCCCCTCTCCCTCTTCCTTCCCCCCCCCCTCCTCTCCCGAAGGGAAGTTGAGTTATATCCAGATCATTTACCCTGAGTGAGTTGTGTAGCAGGCATCTCTGGAGAACACATTGAGCTGTCTGACTTTCTGTCGCTGCGTTCAGCAGATTTACCTGTGTCTTCATGAAGACCATGCTTCTACACTCAATTCAAATTATCTCCCGTAAGTGAACTACGACTGCCACAGACAGTTCTGCTCTTGGTTTGTATAATTCCACCGGCAAGAAGTTCGCAGATAAATTATGCTTTCTCTCCCCCTCCCTCAGATCTGTGGTTTTTGCCTTGCGTAATGCCTAGTTCAACATTGTCCGAGGTAGTGTCATTTGCTCACCCTGTTTACTGAAGTGTCTGTTTTCACTGTGACCTGTACACACAAGCACTTCTCCAAGCACCGATTTAATCTAACACTGATCGATAATGGGAGTAAAGATGACTATACCGAAGGCACGAAGCGATTATAGTAGCCAGTTAACCAGACACGGCTTTGGCCTTCGTTTACATTTTCATCGCGCTCATGAAAGAGAAGAAAAAAAAAGACTCCTCTGTGAGTTCTATTTAGAAAGCGGACTGGGAACCGGCAGGTTCTTCAAGATGGTGGAATGTGCTGAGAGTGTGTTTCGTGAGTCCGCTTCGACATTTCAGGAAAGCAGCAGTACCTACTCACCTACCATCTGATTCACTGTCTGTTTCACATCCTGACCTTCAGTCAGTTGTAGTTTTACAAAGGACATAGATTCCATTTCCAGGAACATCTGTAATCAGCCAATCGGACACGACTAACCAGCCAATCAAACAGACTAACCAGCCAATCAAACACGACTAACCAGCCAATTAAACACGACTAACCAGCCAATCAAACACGGCTAACTAGCCAATCAAACACGACTAACCAGCCAATCAAACACGACTAACCAGCCAATCAAACACGGCTAACTAGTCAATCAAACACGGCTAACTAGCCAATCAAACGCGGCTACCAGCCAATCAAACATAGCTAACTAGCCAATCAAACACGACTAACAAGCCAATCAAACGTGGCTACCAGCCAATCAAACACGACTAACAAGCCAATCAAACGCGGCTACCAGCCATTCAAACACGATTTCCCGTTGGTAATCGGTAGTATTTCACTGTATTTCAGTAAAATCCACATCTTATAATCTCATTCTGAAAACAAATAACCATTTAAAAAACACTATACAGACTCAACAAATCATCATAATCATCATCATCATCATCATCATCATTAAAAACTCTCAACACACAAACCTCAGTACACGATACCTACTTCCTGCGAATTCTTGTGGTACTGAACATGCGAGTAAATACATCTTAGAAGATATTACTATTACATATTTTGACACTATTTCTGTCACAAAACTCCTTATTAACTTTACTTTTCCCATTCAGGTAACTGATAATCATGTTAGAAAAAAAATCTCATGAAATGAAGCCAATTAAATTACAAGGGACCAAACGTTACAGTCCTTTGTGCACACAAGGCCAAAGGTGTATTAAAGAGAAAAAAAGATTTCCACAACAAAACCATCGAGATTTATTTGTACACAGCTACCTAGTTAAAAGTAAGCTAACAGATAAAGAAATACAAGCCTTGATTTACCCATGTTACTTTTATCCTTTCCAGTAGACATCTTTGCAGTAACCTGTAAACAGCCTGTACCAATGTTCCCCCTAAGCTTAGCGGTAGCACGACCGCACGCACACACACACTCAAACATGCCTGGCACAAAAGTTTAAACGCCGAGGAAAGAAAAAATTAAAACTGCTACTTTTATTTTTAAAATTTCATTATGTTGCTCTGTAATTAATATTAATGGTAAAAAGAAAGAGACGAAGACCAAGACGGCTGCAAATCATCGTTGAGGATCTGCAAACGGATGCATCAGCAGCAGGCCATCTTGCTCACAACCGAGAGGCCTACAGGAGAGCTGTTAGGGAGGCAAAGTTCCGAAAGGGACATGCAAATGAATGAATGTTACTCTGTGTTGTAACAGGGCTGAAGAAAAATATGATAGTTCCACGAGTTTGTTCCCCCCCCCCCCCCCACCACCCCCTCTCCTCCCCAAACATCATTTTCCCCCCATGAGAACTTTAAATTGCAATTTTGTCATTTGACATTATCACGGACATTTGCGGCAACATATTTGCACACTAACTGAACATTTTGCACACGACAGCACAAGAAGTTAGAGGGAAACATTAGTCTGTACTAATGAATGCTAAACATTGCGTCTCAAAGCGTTCTCTGGTCTGTTACAAAAGGTTCGCACGTAAGCCACTGAGCTGGGGGAGGGGGGGGGGATAGAAAGCTAAGACAGCTTTGCTCAGTGTAAATGATAAAATTAATGATAAAATCATCACTTTAGAACTAATGGTGTATCTCTGTTTTGTTTTGCATTATTGAGTATTCCTCGAATTGGCAAATGTTGTCGAGCGGTATTCTATAATTTTTTTTTTTTGGGGGGGGGGGGTGGATTCGTTTGTTTTGATATAATAATATTACACTGGAATGCGGTCTGTGAAATTTCCAGCTGTAAGCTGTTATCTGTGCTGATCTATAAGCCGTTATCGGTGCTGATCTGTAAGCTATCGGTGCTGATCTGTAAGCTATCTGTGCTGATCTGTAAGCTATTATCTAAGGTGATCTATAAGCTGTCATCTGTGTTGATCTGTAAGCTGTTATCCATGCTGATCTGTAAGCCGAGTTCAGTGTTGATCTGTAAGCTGTTATCTGTGGTGATCTGTAAGCTGCTATCTGTAGTGATCTGTACTTTAAAGTTGTTACTTCAAAAGTCTGCTTCACAAAGAAACATTTTAAAATCGTGGATTAATGGATTTTCTCAAAAAGTTAAGAATTTTCTGTGAAAGAAGAGATTGATGAAACAACGGAGAGAGAGAGAGAGAGAGAGAGAGAGGGAGGGAGAGAGAGAAGATGAGGAATGGAGAGAGGAGTGGGGGATGGAGAGAGAGAAGATAGAGATTGGAGAGAGAAAGGGTGGGAAATGGAGAGAGAGAGAAGATGGGAAATGAAGAGAGAAAGGGTGGGAAACGGAGAGAGAGAGAGAAGATGGGAAATGGAGAGAGAGTGCGCGGGAAATGGAGAGAGATAAGATTGGAAATGGAGAGAGAGAGTTGGGAATATAGAGAGAGAGGAGGTGGGGAATGGAGAGAGAGCATGGGCAATGGGGAGAGAGAAAGGCAGAGAGAAGATGGAGAATGGAGAGAGATGATGTGCATGGAGAGAGAGGAGATGAGGAATGAAGAGAAAGAGGATAGGGAGTGGAGAGAGAACATGGGGAATGGAGAGAGAAAGAGTGGGGAATGGAGAGAGAGAACATGGGGAATGGAGAGAGAAAGAGTGGAGAATTGAGAAAGAGAACATGGGGAATGGAGAGAGAAAAGGTGGGGAATTGAGAAAGAGAACATGGGGAATGGAGAGAGAAAAGGTGGGGAATTGAGAGAGAAAGAGAGAGAGAGAGAAAATGGGGAAAGGAGAGAGAAAGGGTGGGGAATTGAGAGAGAGAGAGAGAAAAAATGGGGAATAGAGAGAGGGAGAAGATGGGGAATGGAAAGAGAAAGGGTGGGGAATTGAGAAAGAGAGAGAGAAAATGGGGAATGGAGAGAGGGAGAAGATGGGGAATGGGGAAAAAGGGTGTAGAATGGAGAGAGAGAGAGAGAGAGAGAGAAGATGGGAAATGGAGAGAGAGAGGGTTGGGAATGGAGAGAGAGAGGAGATGGGAAATGGAGAGAAAGCGAAGATGTGGAATGGAGAGAGAGAGAGAGAGAGAGAGAGAGAGAGCTCTTAATAAAATATGTAAAAATTACAAGAGTATTACGTTCCTTAGATCGCGAACTAAATGTAGATGCCAGACAGGTGAACGTCAGAGATTCCACAGTTTACCATTTTTCTTAGATGCATAAATCGTTTATCATCTTAAAACAGTCGGAGAAATCCGTGTAAAAAGTTTGTTTCAAATAAGTTCACAATATTTTTTTTTACAGACGAATCTCTCTTTTATCTTTCATCAAAATAAATTTCTTTTTCGCGAACCAATCTTCTTGCTGCAGTATTTAGTTCTTGTTTTTTATAAAACTTGATGGCGTTTCTTGTTTCTTTTTTTAAGTAAATGATAGAAATTCTTTAGCTGAAATTTTGTAATAATCTTTAAACAATATTTCTAAAATGTCTGATCATATACACACATACATACACACATATATAAATATACATAAACACATATGTACACATATAATTACACAAATACACACGCATATACGCACTCATACACAGACACGCATACATATGCACAAGCACATGTACACATACACGTATACACACATACACGCATACAGAAACAAGCACACACGCCCACGAACGCACATATATACACCCACACACACACACACACACACATGATTTGAAACATATTTTCAATGTCTACAAAAATAACTGTTCCAAAACTCATTTTTTATGTGTGTATGCAAATGTTGCATTTGTATTCATTGCTCATTTTCCTATGAACTCTTGTCTGCATGTTCGTCTTTTCAGAAATACAAGCCTCGCTTTTGTGTGGTGTGTGTGTATGCATGCGTGGGTGCGTGCGTGCGCTCGCGCGCGCGTGTGTGTGTAGTGTAATTTATGGAACAATAATCCATACATGTATATTTACATTCTATTGTCAGAAAAGACAAATGATATCGGTTTGTGTTTACTTCTTGGCTGAGAGTATTAATATAAATGTTATTTATAAGATTAAGGAATAACAGAAACCAAATCAGGGTTTTTTTCCTCTTTCCTGAAGCTGGACAAAGTTTCTTTATACGCTGCCTGTAGCTGACGATGTCCTTACACTTGTTCTTTGTGCGACAGCTATATTCTCAGCAGCTGACGCTGCGAAGACGCCGAAGGGCGGGTGCCGTCTTGAACTGACAGGGAAGCTCGAAGACCCGGAAACGGACACTAAAAAAATATGTGCTTTTTTAGTAAGCTCCATCATGGGAAGACATGTACTGTTAGCCAGGCTAGACAAATGAACACAGAGGTCATATAGGGTCTTGATCGACCCTGATGAATGTACTATTAATCCAGCATCAGTGATTCTCAAAGAGGAAGCATGTGGCTTCCCCGGGGTGGGCTTTGAAGTATAAGGTGAGGAACTCTTTCCAGGACAAATCAGTACATTTCATTAATTATCACCGTAAATGACAATATAATTGTGAAAATATTTTTCTAGGTAACGAGTTAATGTGTAGGCCAGGATATAGGGCCGGTATATAGACCAGGATATAGACCAGGATTTGGGAGAAGCCCAAGTTGAAAAGTAACGATTGAGACCTGGAACCTAGAGATCCACTCTTGGTTACAGTCATCTTTGCTCCAGGTTCTAGCTGACTGAAGTCCTTGGAGGTTATTCTATATTATTATTATTATTATTATTATTAGACACCTAGAATTGCTTTTTATTTACCGAGGCTTACTATCTACGCTATACTTTATCACTCCATGACTTTACTCGATCTTTTTACTGTGCGCAAACAACATTGTTTCTTGTTTGCTAAATTTGTACCTTGGTATTGAACACTACGTTGTTTTTTTTTTTCAGATTGGGTATTGTTCTTGTAGGCACCTAGAAAACCAGTTTAGACTGGATATATCAAAACCATGAATTGTAACGATCTGGAGATAACCTCGACTTTTATAATAACTAACAGAAAAATGTTTAACCTATAATCCTGGACCGTTGACCTTCATGGAAAAGTAAAAGCCCACTTTAGTGCTCTCCCCTGGTGGAGTTTGGAAAGAAACTCAATTTTTGACAGTGAGTTGGTCCACAACTTCGTCAAGTCCTGCACGGGAGCACATTCAATTTTCTCTTCCCGGATTCCTCATTGTTATGTTCTTTTTTTTTTTTTAGAATATGCGACCATAAATAAGTTTGTTACGTCACGGCCAAACTCAGTTTCAGCGCAAGTTTGTTACATTATGGCTAAACTCAGTTTCGGTGCAACTTTCCGGCGCGCAAGAATACTTGACAGATAAAATAGCACCACTGAAGAGGAATAATGATGTTACAGTGATTTTTCTTCTTCTTCTGAAGTTCGCCCCCCCCCCCCCAAAAAAAAATGGCTCTGGTTAAAATCGTGTTACTGCTTGGTGCTAAGGATGTAATCTACGCGCCTTTCGGGCCGGCGCATCCGACTTTGGAGTGGCTTAATTTTATGACCGGGTTTGTTTTTCCTTATTCTGATCCTTGTTTTTGCTGGGTCAGACGATTGTCTGTCACCAGATGGGAATAGGGGGCGCCACACTTAGACAGACAGAATCTTGGTCAGATGCAATTCTCTAACCTTGACCCAAGCAGTCACCTGTGGGTCAACGTCTGATTCAGGTTGGGAATTTCATCTTTGCCCACTGCAAGATGTCGTGAAAGCCGAGAGAATTTGCTGAGGAAAATGTGAATGTGGTTTTGGGTTGGTCTCCCCCCCCCCTCCGGATTGAGTACGACACTAAAACCAAATGGCTGTGATCAAGAAATATCACTTACTTCTGGAGACAACCGAGTAAAAAAAACGGGCTTAGGGACAAATCTCAGTATCAAACAGGGCGCATCTGCCAGAAGTACTTCTCCATCGAGCCTCCGAGATTTTGAGTCCAGCTAAATCTTGAGCCCTCTGGCGAGGAGCTCTGCGGGTCTCGATAGATTCTCCTAACAAACTCACACCTTGTTGCCTCAGGTTGCTCCTCCTGCCACGTCTGTTGCCACAGACCAAAAGGGATGCTGGCTTCTCTTACCGTGCGTGTACTGAAGCTCGACCTCCAACTTCTGCATGCCTGTCCATTTATGCATGACGTTCCGAATCAGTATAGAAGACTTTATGCTCTGCAGTGGCCAACCTCAGACAAGACTATCAGTCTAATTATCAAAATTTGGAAGCATTTCTACAGATCTGTCGAAAATAATAGCATTTCGTTTATTTCGTGAAAACATAAAAACTAGTAGTAATGTTTATGCGTGTATTAGGCAGAACAAAACAATTCAGCCTTTTAATACAATACTAAACTAGTTCTTAAATGGCCCGGATCCTAGAAAAAAAAAACTTAGACCTTTATTCGAAATGTAAAAAAAAACCATTTCATGGAACCAAAACAAAAATCGATCAAACGATTAAGAAAACTTATTTTCTATAGCAATCGGAAAGCAACTTCACAAGGAATGTTACAGTTTCAGAGAAATGTTTGAGCCATTTATAGTAGCAATTACTTGTGCATTTGTCAACACAACCGATAATAGTGTTACAAGATAGTACAATACTGGCACCCTTTGTAATGTAACCTTAGACCACATGTTACGTTATAGGGGAAAAACCCACCGTTCTGAAACAGTATTACGTCACACGTTGGATTCCTTCTGAAACCAGAGATAAGACAACTCTAAATCCAGCTGCCAACGGAGCTCAAGTTTTGGCAGTCTCATTGAACTGAGCAGATAACAAAAGTCTATAGATCAGATTTATCTGTAGCAGATTCTCTCTTCTAGGGGAGTTTTAAAAGCTGCCCGAGGGGGGGTGGGGGACGGGGCGACCTGTTGTAATTCTGAACCTAGAAATAGCTCCTTACACGGCCTTAAAAGAAATAGAAAAAAATAACTTTACATTTATGCTTTTGCTTCTTAATTGTGAGTTCATTTTTATAAACTGTCCTAATTAAAAAATAAGACATCGCATCATTTCTTGGTAAAGCATGGCGGACGAAATGAATAATAGCAATAAGTGTTCATGTGTTGTGGATTTTCAGAAATCTAAGTCTTAAAACGTGTTTACAAAACGTAATTGAACACACAAATGTAATATATTGTTTTTAAAAAATTCAAATAGAACTAACTTCCTGATGACCATTCTTATATAAATGACGTAGGCTTTGATTCTCTGGTGGTTTAAGATATCAGGTACTGCTGAGCTCAGCAGAACACGCACACAAACAAACACACACAAAACTACACATACCTGTGGTAGTCATGACTAGGATGAAAGTTACTCACGACTAGAACGAAAGATGGTAAAAGTAGTCATGACTAGGATGAAAGTTACTCACAACTAGAACGAAAGATGGTAAAAGTAGTCATGACTATTATGAAAGTTACTCACGACTAGAACGGAAGATAGTAAAGGACTATGAAAAAAGGTAGTAAAGGTAATCTCGCTTAGGATGAAATGTAATCACGATTATGACGACAAGTATTCACGGCTAGGATGAAAGGTAGTAAAGATAATCACGGCTAGGACGAAAGATATTCACGACTAGGGCAAAAAGATAGTAACGGTGATCGTGATTAGGACGTAAGGTAATTATGACAAAATTCATATACAATTACGTAAGGTAATTATGACTAGGAAGTAAGGTAATTATGACTGCAATGAAAGGTCAGTGAAGCAACCTACCTGAGCTGCAAGCCATGCTACTTTCTGCGAATGCATGATATACACCTGCATATAATGTATGTATGTATGTATGTATGTATGTATATAAGTATGTATGTATGTGTGTATGTATGTATCCGTATATTTATATGTGTCTGTATTTATATAAGTACGAGGGGCATCAAAAGTAAGTTTACAAGGCATGTAATGTCCATAAAAACGGTGTCCGACTAATGGGCGAGGTTGCGGAATTTTCCATATTCGTCAACTGACAACGCCATGCCAGGTGACGGTACCGTGCAGCACCATCTAGGCGGTAGCCGTCAGGTAAAGATGAAGGATCGACTGGAACAGTGGTCCAAACAGGATGTTCATGCTGTGATAGGATTTCTGAATGCGAAGCAAGTTTCCAGCTGTGGAAATTCGTCGCCAGTTGGTGGAAGTCTATGGAGACAGTGCTCGTGGCAAAGTGGCGTGCAGAATTTCGTACCGGGCTAGTGACAAGCCAGCAACGTGGCGCGGAGTGGCAGACCCACGACAGCAGGTACAGCAGCGAATAAAACGAGCGGTCGAATGAGCGATACCGGAGAACAGACGAGTGGCTGCGAACCAACTTGACCATGACTTGAGACTGTCACGTGGAATGATTGCGCAGTTGGGATTTCATAAGGTGTGTGCATGGTGGGTCCCGCAAGCTCTTTCCAAGAACCACATGTCAAAGAGAGTGGCATATGCCCTGTCATTTCTGCAACAATATGCCATTTATGGGCCAAAATTTTCTGGAACGCCTTGTCACCGGTGACGAGACAAGAGTACACTATAAACTCCAGAATCTAAACACGCAAGCATGGGATGGAAGCATCGTGACTCCCCCACGAACATTCAAGATGGCGCCATCTGTTGGCAAAGTGATGGCTACCATGTTTTTGGGATCAGAAAGGTTGATTTCCTGGAAACGGTCCCAACAATTAACGTAGCTTGTCAGCTGCATGACTGGAACGTTTACGAGCTGACATCTGACCCGTCGTGGGAACTCTGGCAAAATTGTTCTTGGGGTGATTCCAGATCATCTGCCGTATAGTCATTTTCGTCAGAACAGGTATACGGCATATGATCTAGAACCAAGTGTTCTTTCATCTCTTCCCAGCTCTCAAGGAATTTCTTGGTGGCCACAGACTTCAGAGCGACAAGGATATTCCACACAGCGGTGACACGATGGCTTTATTTCCCGGATACCTACTTTTTATGAGATGGGCATCGAAAGACTTATCATACGCTTAGATAAATTTAGACAAATTTATGTGGGGGTTGGAGCATTGGGCCAACTACCCCATCTCCGTAAAAAAATATTAGTGTTATAGAACATACAGAGAAGAAAGTGGACGGACAGAAACGGATTACGACCTTAGAATGTCAAAAATATTATGAGATTTGGAACATGGAGTATAAGACAAGAGGAGAGGGAAACAAGACCAAGGGGTGGACCAAGACAGAGACGGAAAGACAACATAGAAGAGGATTATAAACGAAATTGGCGTCGCCAACTGGAGAGAGAAGATTAGGAATAGAGAGAAATGGAGGCGAACATTATCTGCAGCATGGAGCCTTAATGGCTCGGAAAGCTGAAGAAGAAGAAGAAGGAGAAGAAGAAGAAGAAGATGATGATGATGATGATGATGATCTTCTTCTTCTTCGTTTGCTTCTACCACCAAAAACCTCACTGTGATCCTACTGAATTCATGCCTGTGGTCCTCGTTAGGTCCCGTGATCTCCTGTGTGGTCCCTGAAAAGACCACACGAGATCCACGAGAGGACCACAAGGGGTTCAGAGTATCACAGGGCTTTAGCCTGTATTCTTGGTGGGTCTCTGAGGCGAGATTGCGTGACACCGTGGTTTTCATTGCACCAGTTTAGTCTAGGGTTGGACTTTCTCACCGGAAGACCTCGACGTGTTTAGGATATCAGTGCATCCCCGCTGGGTGAGAGGCGGTAACCCACCCAGGTCGGAGTTGGACTTTCTCACCGGAAAACCTCGACGTGTTTTGAGATACCCGTGTATCACCGCCAGGTGAGAGGTGGTTGCCCATCCAGTCCAGAGTTGGACTTTCTCACCGAAAAACCTCAGCGTGATTAGGATACGCAAACATCCCCGCCGGGTGAGAGGTGGTTGCCTATCTAGACTTCCCTGGTCCAGTGTCTCCGACTTCAGCATTTTGCAGTCGTGGTCGCTACCCTTCCTAATTGTGACCAGGATGGAGCTTTTGTCCACTAGTGACTTCTACCCCTGGGTTGACCCGGTTTAGGCATTATCCCAGTATGGGCGTGTTTGGGACGAGACCGACCTCTAGAGCAGAGGTACTGTGACATGCATAGCCTTCAAGATTCACCCCTGGTATGAGCCGGTTTAGGCAAAATTCACCAGTATGGGTGTATATCAGGCGTTACCGACCTCTAGAGCGGAGGTGGCATGACATGTCTAGCCATCAAGTTCCACCGCTGGTGTATGCCGGTTTAGGCATATTTCACCAGTGTAGGTGTATTTCGGACGTGGCCGGCCTCTAGAGCAGAGGTGCCGTGGTATAGCTCTCGTAGCGATACTACTGGACATACCGGTTAAACTTCACTTTCCACCACCTTTTCCCATCGGTGCCGCACAGCAACCTTTATTTCTTTTCTGCATTTACTTCCTTGACCGGGAGGAGCTTCACTCCACACGCGGCATTTGAAGAGTCTCGCCAGCAGTGTCTTAACCTCTGGGACAAGCCGGTTCATGCATTTCACCCGATATGACTGCACTCAGGACGTGGCCGACCTCCAGACCAGAGGTGCCGTGATTTGACTGTTTGCTTCGCTTTATCCTTTCTACCACCTTTTCCGCAGTGATGCTGCGCGGCAACTTCATTTGCAAATTTCTTCATTGGCCGGGAGGAGCACCGCTCCACGCACGGCAGCTGAAAATCTCGCCAACAGCGGCAGATGAGCTACCAAACGTGCCACTCATCTACCCTGAGTAACTGGTTTTCAGGCGCCAGATATTCGCCCTCGCCCCTTCTCCTGTCAGTTTAAACAGTTCTGCCACGGGAAGGCCAGGAGCTGGACTTGACTGCCAGAGGCTGTTTGAGGCGCGTTTGCAGTCCTTAGAACTATGATGATGATGATGATGTATAGTTTTAAATTTATATCCTCTTTGTCTAAATGAGGCACCCAGCGCTTCAGTCTTGCCGCACAACACAATATTCTTCTTAGCTTTTAATATCCATTGTTCGGCCATCTTCTACCGCCCATTCTGACCGGAACAAAAGCAATCAATCACTCACCAAGATAATCGATACCTTGGCCTTTAATCAGTGATCATCGCACCAGCCGCAGGCCACAGAGCATGCGCAAACACAGGCATGTTTGCTCATGCAAATGTGACTTCCGTTGTTGATATCAATAGGTCAGTGTTAAGAACACCAGTAAGCCATTTTTAAAGCCTAAATTAAACTCCAATTTCACTATAGCCAGCTATGAACAATCGATATAAATTTTATGATCCATAAACACTGGCTTGATGGCAGCCGCCAGTATATTTTTGAATCCATCTATCCATCCATCCACGCCTTCTTTACCCCTATCTGGGGCATAGGCCATCAACAAGGGCTCTTCATTTATTTCTGCCCTGGGCTGCTTCTTCTGTCTATCTCCATGCATAGTCCATCTTTCTGATCTCTGCTTCGAGACTCTTTCACAAGATGTTTCTAGTTCGTCCTTGTTTCCTACTGCCCTGGGGATTCCAGACGAGAGCCTGTCTGGTTATGTCAGTGGTAGGCTTTCGAAGTGTATTCCCTAACCTTCTCCAGCGCCTTGAATGGTGATGTATATAATTACTGTATTCATGACTTATATTATGTATTTTCTCTACAAATGTTAATCTTGTTCTTGTTCTATGTCCATAGAACTGAAAGCAGGATGTTATTTGCAGCATTTGCGGTGAAAAATGTCGAAGGAGAAGTATAATATTGGATGAGGAGTGGATTCTGGTGGAGGGGGTATTTGTACAGGCCCAAAACTTCAGCTAAAAGGCATCCAGGCTCCATCGCCTTCCGGATTCTGGAGATCTACACCCCGTCAGTCTGTCACTGAGTCTGTTACTCGAGGCACCACTGGCCAGGTGAAGCAGGGCCTTGGTATAGTTCTCAGACCTTGCTACCGACAGTCAGCTAGGGTTGCTGACCGTTGTTTCAGGTTAAGTCTTCATCTCCAAAGAACATCATTAGTCTTCCGAATAATTAACATGGCTAATTAAAACCTGGAAATGAAAGTTGCTTGGTCACATATAGAGCATAAAAGTGGAGCAGAAAAAAAAAGCGGGAGATAAAGGTTTGCTAAGAGGGTTAAGCAAGGATGTGTACTATCACCAGCACTGTTAGCAGTGGACTGGCTAACTACAGCAAACCAGGCTATCGCAGTCTTGCAGAATATATAGAAATGCAAACAAATGACCATCAGAACGAAAATCAGAATATTTAAGAATAAAGTCCTAAGTATGCTACTCCACGGAAGTGGACGCTGAAAAAAAACAAATCACCAAAAATATAGAAAACAAGCTGGATTCTTTTCAGTCTAAATGTTTACTAAGGATTACAAGAATATTTTTGTTGAACATCTTAAGAAATAACATCTTGTTGGCAGAAACGCAGATGAGGCCACTGACAACAGTTATTGAGGAAGGACGCTGGCGATAGTTGGGTCATGTGCTCCGAATGATTTATGACTCACTATCAAAAATAGCACTAAGATGGACACCACAGGGGAACAGGAGTAAAGGTAGACCAAAGGAGACATAGAGAAGAACAAAGGAGAGGATGATGACCTTCTTCTTCTTCTTCGAACGCTTCTACCACCAAGATCGCCCCGTGATCCTACTGAATTTACTCCTGGAGAGGACCACAAGAGGTTCAGAGCATCGTGGGGCTTTGGTCTGTATTCTCGGTGGGTCGCAGAAGCGGAATTGCGTGACATTGTGGGTTTCATTGCACCAGTTTAGCCTAGAGTTGGACTTTCTCATCGGAAGACCTCGACGTGGTTTGGTTATGAATATAACCTCGACGGGTGATAATTGGTTGCCCATCCAGTCCAGAGTTGGATTTTCTCACCGGAAAACCTCGATGTAGTTTGGATATGAATATATCCCCGTTGGGTGAGAGGTGGTTGCCTATCTAGACTGCATTGGTTCAGTGTCTATGACTTTAGCATTTTGTGATCGTGGCTGCTACCCTTCCTAGTTGTGACCAGGACGGAGCTTTTGTCCAGGAGGATGAATCCTCGCCATTAGTAAGTTTCACCCCTGAGTTAAGCCGGTTTATGCGTATTAACAAAGTATGGGTGTAAATAGGACGTGGGCGGCCTCTAGAGCAGAAGTGCCGTGGTATCAGTAGCCCTCAAGTTACACCCCTTGGTTAAGCCGGTTTAAGCATATTGCCCCAGCATGGGTGTATATCGGACGTGGCCTGCCTCTAGAGCAGAGGTGCCGTGATATGAGTAGCCCTGATCGCGAGACTACTGGCCATACCGATTAAACTTCATTTAAGCCTTGCAATGACCTTTTCCACGGCGGCGCCGCGCGGCAACCCTAATTGCATTTTTTCTTCATTGGCCGAGAGGAGTTTCACCCCACGCACAGCAGCTGAAGAGAGAGAGAGAGAAAGAGAGATAGGAAGGAGGGGGGGGGGTTTAGTTGGTCACATACTGAGCATAGAATTGTGACAGAAAACCAGAGCAAGCATTTGACGGAACTCTGTCGGGAGAAAGGAAACCTCCAAGGTACAGGGATAAAGGAAACCTCCAAGGTACAGGGAGACGAACATTTCTGTGATCCCTGAAGAGTCAGAGAGACAAGATGGGATACAACTGAAGTTCAAGATCTGGTGTGGTGGAGTATTGCCTCTGCCCCCATGTGCCTTTTGGGCCATGTCAGGGCTAACTATGATTGTTTAACTCTTGTTCTTGTATATCATTGAAATTGACGTTCTTTGCAGCTGCTGCTGCGGTGAAGCTGTTGTGGCACATCATCGTGTCGAATTGGGAATGGGTTACCAGGGGCTATTTTTTCATTCTCTGGGTGGAGCTAATAACGCGGAAAATGAAGGGAAAGAGAGAGAGAGAGAGAAAAAGAGAGAGAAATGGAAAGATAGAGAAATAGAGAAAGAGAAATACAGAGAGAAATATAGAGAGAAAAAAGAGTGAAATATAGAGAAATAGAGAGAGAAAGCAAGAGAGAAAGAGAGAGAGAAAGAGCTAAACAAAGAGAGAGAGGGAAATAGAGATAGAAAGAGAAAGAGAGAGAAGGAGAGAGAGAAAAAGAGAGAGAGTGACAAAGAGAGAGACAAAGAGAGAAACAAAGATAGGGAAAGAGAGAGACACAGAGAGAGACAACAGAGAGAGAAAGAAACAGAGAGAAAGAGAGACAGAGAGAAAGATAGAGAAACAGAGAGAGAAACAGAGAAAAAGAGAAAGAAAAATAGAGAGAGAGACAAAGAGAGAGACAAAGAGAGAGGGAAAGAGAGAGAGAAAGAGAGAGGGAGAAAGGAAGAGAAAGAGAGAGAGAGAAAGAGAGACTGACTGACTGATTGACTGATTGATCTTTATTTCAAAAGGTTAAGAATTGGGCACGCAGGCCCGTCTGACATTCTGCCCTTTATCATACATCTTTCACTCTATTCCAGACATTCTACAAATATGCTGTTCATGTAACAAACATAATTAACATTGAAGCTGAGAGACATAAAATAAAATATAACATTTACGTTTCGCTCTTAAACATTCACTCAGTACAGAAGTAACTACGTAAATATATAAATGACTATTTACTAAACAAAAAATTCGGGACTATTCGGAATAAACAATTACAGTATCTGTATTCGGTGTCTATAAGAGCAGTCTAAAATAACTTTAGAGAGAGAGAGAGAGAGAGAGAGAAAGAAGAGAGAAAGAGAGAAAGTGAGAGAGAGAATGAAAGAAAACGAGAGTGCGAAAGAAAGAGAGAGAGAAAGAGAGAGAGAAAAACAGAGATAGAAAGAGAGAGACAGAGAGATAAGAGAGAGAGAGAGAAAGAGAGAGAAAGAGAAAGAGAGACAGAGAATGAGAGGAGCAATATTTATTTAATAGACTCCACTGTCATGGGGACCAGAGCAATACAACGATCCCTACTCTGTTTGCCAGGCAAATCCCTACCCTGTTTGCCAGGCAAATCCCTACCCTGTCTGCCAGACAAATCCCTACCCTGTCTGCCAGGCAAATCCCTACCCTGTCTGCCAGGCAAATCCCTACCCTGTCTGCCATGCCGATCCCTAAGGCACTGTTTGCCAGGCTTGACCTGTTTAACTGCGAGCATCCACGGAGAAGTAGGACATGCTCTCCTTAGATTATGGTTCTACAGCCCTGGCCCACGCATGTCAGATGTCAGCCACTGACTGCTAGATCGAACAGTACCCTCTCTCTCTCTCTCTCTCTCTCCTAACGCACATACACACTCACAAACACACAAATTGTACAGTTAAAGATGAAATACCTTTCCATTCTCCATAAGTCTGAGGATCTACAATCTTTAGAAGGTTTCACTGCTCCTCTTTTCCACACACACGCACACATACACAAACACACACACATACATATATATATAGCGCCATATATATTATATATATATACACACTTGCGCAATAATATACACATAATCTCCCACTACTTGTATTTCCGAAAGACCTTTAACAAAAAAACCCAGACAGTTTCAAACACTGAGGAAAACAAATTTTCTAGTTCCCTTCTAATGCAAATTTTCTACCGACAGCGAGCTCTATATACTACAAGACTGCTCTGGAATATTTCTCCTCCTTTCCTTTCAATACCGGCAGGACACGCGTCTGCAACAGGTTGCAGAATATGCGCGTGAAGTGAATAAATAATAGCAAGCCATCAGCCACAGTAAAATCTATACAGAACTAGACCTGGAGTCTTCGCCCATAAAAAACAAACGAGGGAAAAACCAAGGGAAGGAAAAAAGGAAATCAATTTCTGGTGAACTATACGAACCTCCTGCTTTTCTTGGGGGTCTATAGTTTTCAAATGCTTGCTATAGAACATGCGCTCAACAACAGAAAATTGCATAATGCAAATACTCACCCTTATTGTACTGTGCCAGTCTTCGCCAGCGAAGACCGTGGTCTACTATTTTCAGATACTCGGTGGTGACCTTTACCACAGATGGTTCCCCCCTCCCATTCTTAGTACTTTCTGCTGTTTGTAGTACTGTCTTATTATTTAAAATGGATATCCAGTAATAGATAGTTTAGAAGGATCGTCATCAATGCACTCCGAACACATCCATAGATGCTTCTATATCATCTTCAGTATCTCCTTCGGCGTACGGTAACCGATGACTTCCCTTTTTTGTTAGTTGATCATCTGCATGGGGCTTTTTTGATGAATCGCTCATTTTTTGCCACCCCAAGTTTCACCCCTCAACTCCTTCATTCTTGGCAACGCCGCTGATTCACAGCTGCCACTGAAGTCCTTTAGTTCGATCAGCTTTTCTTATAGCACCGATGATGTCTGCTCCATCCACCGCCTGCCCTACCTTTATAATATCTGAATCGGCTGAATGATCTGCTCTTTAATTTCCCATGACACCTGCATGATCTGGTACAAATGTGTGTGTGTGCGTGTGCGTATGCGTATGCGTGATAGATAGATAGATAGATAGATAGATAGATAGATAGATAGATAGATAGATCTCGAATCTCTGCTGCCTTAGAGATCCGGACAGAATTTTTTTTCTTTAGCTGTTCATCGAGTTCTTCAAGATGCATGCCTGCGTGTGGTCTTATGACTTGAGCCAGCACAAAGCTTTTATCAGCTTCTGAATATTTAGTAACTGTATTGCGCATGGTTGTGTCTTTTCAACACTGGTTTCTCGACGGAGGAAACACGAGTTCGAATCCCAATCATGTCGTTTTTTTAAGGCACGCAAAACACACCCAGCTTTCACACTCTTTAGCGATTCTTATATCTTATATCCTTCCCGTGCCGTTAAACGTCACATAGGGCTCGCAAAGTAGTTCGCTAATTTTTTCTGTCTTCGGCGAGTCTTTCAACTTCATCAAAGGATTTTATGCCTGTTAACTTGGCCTCTCTTAACAATGTCCTCTTCAGAGTTTCACGCGGTCTGCCTCTTTTTCTTTGGCTTGTTGTGTTCCACTTGATAGGTTGTTTTGGGATTCTCTGATCATTTCTTCTCATCAAGTGACAAACTTATGTCCATCTCCTTCTCCTGATCACCCATGAGACTGGTTGTTGTTCAGTCATCTGTCTTACCTCTGCATTTTTCTTGAATTCGTTCCACTTGATGCCGGGTATTTTCCTTAGGCATTTGTTTTCACAAGAGCCTAATTTCTTGTCTATTTCTGTAGTTGTTTTCCAGCTTTCGCATGCATAAATGAGAGTGGATATTTCATTTGAATTGAATAGTCTTAACTTGGTTAATCCGTGGCGATTGCTTTAGGTAAAAAGGTATTTGTAAAATTCCCGTTTCCACACCATTAAGGCATATTGAGGAATACGGTGTTAGGCCCGTATTTTCCATGACCTTCGGCACATGAAAGTGTGATGTGGTGAGTATCATGTCTGGCCGCTTTACCCTCCTAGTTTTCTCTGGTACCTATTTTTAGAGGCTGGATGAACCCCGGGGCCTTTTTCATGTGTACCAAAAAAAAAAAAAAAAATCCCACTCCTGTGACTTGAACCTGGTACCACCTAATTAGTAAACCGAGCGCCTAACCACTCATCTAACCAGGGCGCGATTGCTCTATGTAAGGACCCTTAATCCCTCATTCACATGAGAACACTGCCAAACGACAGATTAAAAACAAGAAAACGCTCGTGCAAAACATTCGAAGCCCGCGAGAAGTTCAGGTCCATCCATGCGCAAAAATGGCGCACCTCAGAAAAAAAAGGCGAGATTCTACATTTTCCCATGTCTCATTTTATCTTGATACTTACTGTGCTACAGTGAAGTGTTTATTTATAATTTTACAAATGTTTTCATATTCTAGGCCATGGCTGGCAGAGAGCGTGCACCGTCACAAGCGTATTTCAGTAGTTTATGGGGTGAGAATAAATGAATGATTTGCAAAGTGGTGGACAGAGTGAGAATAAATGAATGATTTGCAAAGTGGTGGACAGAGTGAGAATAAATGAACGATTTGCAAAGTGGTGGACAGAGTGAGAATAAATGAACGATTTGCAAAGTGGTGGACAGAGTCTAGTATCGCTGGTCAACTAGACTTCGCTGTACCAACTATGGACACTACTGAAAAGGATGCTGCTCGCATAAATTCGACATTGTAAGTAAAAAGTGACTGACGCACAAGAGTTGTGGAACGCATTAATTATGTAAATCGGGAATCATTTGAACAGTGTAAATGTACGATAGAAAGGAAGACAACCTGTTATGCACATTACAATTACATTAAACAGGCGAATAACATCCTATACTATAATGTAGTACGTAATTAGAAAGCTGAGATATTTTGGCCACATCAAGAGCAGCTTGGGGAGGTTGATAGTAGAAGGCATAGTGTCCGGCAAAAGAGAAAAGGAACGACCTCGCTGCAGGTGAACTCAGAACATCAGGGAAAGTCTGAATGTGTCACTGCAAGTCGCCGGTCAACTTGCGCAAGACCGTAATTGCATTAAGGGAGGCTGTGAGAGGAACAACGTTCTGGAAAGGACACATCGAAAGAATGAATAGGGTAGTATACAGAATGAATGATGGCTGTTTGGGCAACGTGTTGTTTTCGGGAAAGAGATTAATTTTTTACTATGGTTTACATTTACGGAGGCACCTCGCACAGTACCAAAGGTGGGAAAAAAAGTATTTTTTGTCGTTGAGTTATATGTTCAATTTGTGCCGCAAAAAAATGTCGCGGCAGACATTCATATTCTGGCTGAAATACTCGCATTCGAGATAACTTGTCTCTCCCAAAGTCCAGCCTCGCGTCCTCCTCGTGGGTGCGGGCAACAGCCAAGCAGGGTGATTGCTGAGTTGGTCGAAGTATGGTGCGGGTTTATTCCACGAGGTCGCTACGGTAGCCTTGAAGGCCAGCCCTGATCACTCTGAAAACGGCTGGAAAAGTGGGTCTGGTGAAGCTGTGGCAGACCTAGCAAGCCGACAGTGGATTTTAACTTGCTTCAAATTCAAGAAAGGAGATAAAAGTACCGTCACCGTGGCCACCTATTTGGCCCCCCTAAAAAAACGCCAACTGCATCTCTCCTCGACACTTCATGGTTCAAGAGAAAGGATAAAGTAAAGGATGTAAGCGAGTTAGCTGGTTGATGTGTGTGCGTGCATGCATCCGTGTCTTTAATACTAACCCTAGATGAAGGAGTGCGTTGTCATGAATGGAGTCTCGAATGGAGTTTCGGGTGACAGCCGAGCGAGAGCGATGACCTGAAATTTTGCTTATTGAACTAACAAATAATAAATATAGTGTATACTCGCTATGGGATGTGGAGTTCATGGTATAAATGTTAAGAGGAACGAAAGTGGCAGTGGGTAAGGAAGGAATTCACGCAACTAACATCCACTAAGACACGAACCTGGATAATTATCACAGTGTGGTAAGGACTGGGAGTCTAGAAAAAAAATGTATGGAATAGGTGTCTCCCGATCGAAGAGATAACATCGAAAACATAAAGTGTTTCACTGTAGTTTATATATATCTTATATCCTTCACGTGCCGTTAAACGTCACATAGGGCTCGCAAAGGTAGATCATCAATTTTTCCTGTTTTCGGAGAGCTTTTCAACCTCATTATGAGATTTCATGTCTATTAATTTGGCCTCTCCTAACAATGTCCTCTTTAGAGTTTCACATAGTCTGCCTCTTTTTCTGTGGCCTGTTGTGTTCCATTTTATAGCTTGTTTTGGGATTCTCTGATAGTTTCTTCTCATCACGTGACCAACATATGTCCATCTCCTTTTCCTGATCACCCATGAAACTGGTTGTTGTTCAGTCATCTGTCTTATCTCTGCATTGTTCTTGAATTCGTTCCACTTGATGCCGAGTATTTTCCTTAGGCATTTGTTTTCAAAAGAGTCTAATTTCTTGTCTATTTCTTTAGTTGTTTTCCAGTTTTCGCATACATAAATGAGGGTAGATATTACATTTGAATTGAATAGTCTTAACTTGGGTTTTGTGCTTATAACTTTTGAATGCCATATGTTCTCAAGATTCTTGAAGATCGATGCTGCTTTTGCAATTCTAATTCTAACTTCCTTTCTGGTGTTACCATCCTGGTCTATGTAGCTGCAAGTTGATAGACATCTTCAACATATGTCCTTTCTACGTGTATTTTTCCATTTTAATTAATAGGAAGTTTCATTATTTTTGTTTTGTCCTTGTTAATTTCCTATTTCGCTAGCCAGTGAAGACAGGGTATCTGTTGTTTTTTTTTACTGTACCGCTGTACAGAAAATACAACAAAGACGTTAATATGTGATAGAATAGGAGGAATATTACAAAAGAATTATTAACCCCCAACCTTCTCATATTCCACCCATAGCCACTAACCACTATCAACCGCCGCCTCATAACCAGTGATCGCGCTAGGATTTTTTGAAAACAGTACACTTATATATGTCTTTCACCTCGCATGAAGTACTTTCTGTAACACTGCTTTTCTCAGTACAACAATCGGAAATTCCTTTTTGTTCTGTTTTGTTTTGTTTTGTTTTAAACGTAAAATTAAACATAAACTTCAGCGGAAAGTTCGTGTGATTTTCTTTTTTTTTCTTTTCGGCGAGATGTAATCTTGACAAAATGCTCACATGTTGAAACCAAAGTTAGAATTGGCTGATTCTCCTCCGCAAAAAATTTGAGCATCATCAGACTAAGATTATCCTCCAACTGATTTCGCCTGTTTTTGTTTTAGGTTCTTTTTTTTTTAACTAGATTTTTTAATAATATAAATTGGTTACAGTAACTGATGACCTTCAAAAGATTAGGTTTTTCTCTTTTTTTTAATCGGTAATTTACCGGTAACTGTCTGTTAAAGGTATCACTGCCCGTTCATTTCATTCATTTGCATGTCCCTTGCGGAACTTTGCCTCCCAAACAGCTCTCCTGTAGGCCTCTCAGTTGTGAGCAAGATGGCCTGCTGCTGATGCATCCATTTGCAGATCATCAACGGTCTTCGCCTTGGTCTTCCTCTCTTTCTTTTTCCCATTATGTACCCTTCCAAGATGGTCTTCTCTAGATTATCATGACGTTTAATGTGTTCAAAATATTTAAGTTTTCTCTCTTTAATCCTCTTTACTACCCAGCCTTTTTCAATGTTAAGTTCCTGTAGTATATTAGTTACTGCCCGTAACTAATGTAAAAATCCCAACTTTTACCCAAAGATGTAGGTGTTTCTCACTGCAGTCTTCCTTCAGGGATCGGCTGACTCGCCACGACTTTAGACCTAATGGAAGTGGTGGACTATATACTCCAGTTTCCGTGATCTTGTGCCAAGAGTGTGTCATCTGCAGACAAGTGAATGCAGGTGTAGCACAGTGCTTAGGGGACTAACTTCTGGAAGCGAAGGGAGGGGGATTTAGTACACTCCAACCGAAGAAGAAGAAAAAAAATGAATGTGTTAGAGAAGTGCTTATTATGAAAGTGAAAATCTATCAAAAGAACAAACACTGAAGTGACGTACGATCTTCATGTTCAAACATTTGAGAACTGGACTCGCAGTTCCGTCTAGCATTCTGTTCTTTGTCTCTCAAGTGTTCCCTCAGGTCCAGTCATTCATCATCTGTTTAATACTATCAAAACACACATATAAAAAACAATATATGAAAGTATGAATCGAAAACTATGACATATAACCTTTTATCCATACTTTCAACAAAATATACAGATAAACCAAAAGTTGAAAATTATAGTAGGCGTCGACGCTGTCCGATTAGGAAATCAGCTACCCATAACTGATATGCCAGCCCCATGGTTAATGAACCATAGGTGACCAAGACCCTCTCTCACTTCTCCGTTGATGACCCCAGAAACAGGCCTAGCCTGACTAACGGGGCATCATCATCGTCTCCTTTCACTTCCTTGAGAGCATAGGCCACGGATAAAGGCTCTCCAGTCATCCCTGTTCTTGGAAGTATTCTCTGCTTCCTTCCATGTGCATCCCTTGTCTCTGAGCACTGTCATAATTTGGGGTAGGGATGCCAGTACCAGTCCTCGCTGTCTGAATAAGAGAAGCTCCGGATACCCATTTTTTGGGTGGTTGAGTGGAGGTTGGGCTGACCCCAGCGCCAGTCGATCCGAAAAGAAAAATTCCGCCAGAGTGCGAAATCGAACCAGGGACCTTCTGATCGGCAGGCGAGTGCACTGATCACTACACCACCGCAGCACACAAAGAAAGAAAGAAAGAAAGAAATCAAATCCTTAAAGTAAACTGATCTACTCCTCCCTCTATTATTTCTAGTTGTATCAATGTGAATAAAGTTTAGCTTGTGAATTCAAAAGACGTAACTTAGCACATAAACCATTGTATTCGTTGCAGAAACGACCATTAATGTCCCGTATCTGTCGACATATGGCAAGCCTCTTATCAGCAACTGTAACACTAAAACTACTAGCATTTTGCAGATTATATAAGATAACGACCAACAGCATCAAGTATCATTTACATATTACGTGTATTTTATGTCTTTGCAAGTACTAGTAAATTCACTGTTCGTTTCCGTTTTCATTCTACATTATCATCATCATCGTCACCATCCAGAGTATAAGGCAACAACAAAAGATTACCCAGCCAATTTTAATTTGAACACAAGTCGGGATACCTCAAACCATGTCTTTCCCGCTTTCTTTAGTTCTTCCTCTAGTGTGCGTCCCGATGTCCTCAATGCCCTGCGCTTCTTTCTTTCATTTAGGTGCCCAAGTTAAGGCGGTACAGGGGCGTCTTGTTTTCTCCATTCGTAATATGTGACCCAGCCATTTCCGTCTTTATCGTTTTACCTCTTTAGTAATCTTCTATAACAACGGTTCCTAAAGTGAGCGATACCGCCCCTGTATAGATGGTTGGGGGTGGGGGGGAGGTGAGAATGAAAGATCCAGGAGCGCTGGGAGGGGGAGCTGCAAGGGGTGGAGGCATTAGAACCAACTGAGGAGAGGAAAAAAAAGATTTTGGGGGCGTTAGAAATGTGATGTGGAAAGCAAAGAGGCAACAATCCGACAAAAAATTTGGGAACCTCTGCTATACAGCATTTATCAAGACGAGCAATGGACAAGATTTCACATAAGGAAGAAAGGGGACCGTGCTTATGTAACGTCGTACTATCTCAGCTTTTTCAGAAGAGAGTTTATGCTTATGTTGTATGAGTTAATGATTTCTAATTATAGTGGCTAAACTGGGTGCAGTCTGGGCTTCTGATATTTTCAACAAGTAATAATAATAATATTAATAATAATAATTCCTCTTATAGCTTCTACTCAGTACCACAGTGGTGAGGTGGTTTGAACACTCGCCTGTCGATCAGAGGGTCACTGGTTCAATATCGAGCTCCTTCCGAATTTTCCGGACCGATCGGCACGGATTCAGCTTAGCCTCTAATGTGGGTACCTGAGGTTTCCCCTGGGAAAGCAAAGACAGCGAGGACAGGTGCTGGCATTCCTACCTCAAATGTTGTGGCGGCCTAGAAAATGTGAAGGCACTAACACTTCACACCCCCGCTACGGCAGGCAAATGCTGTGCGGTACATAAAGAACACCTGCAACAAAAAACACGACCTGTGCCGTACCGAGGGATGTTCGCAACCAAGGGAGAACTAGCAACATCTTCTATCTTTTCCTAAATAGAGAGAGAGAGAGAGAGAGAGAGAGAGAGAGAGAGAGAGCAGCCTATATAAAGCATATTTGACTTTAGGCCAGTGGTTTCCAAAAGTTGCGATTTCATCCCTTTTCCCCCCACTCCAACACCCCCCTCCCCAACCTCCTCCTTTTCCAAGAACATTGGAAAAAAAAAACAAGTTAAGCGATGAGGGAACGCATCAGAACTAAGTGAATGAAAGCAAGTTTTTTTTTTAAAAGGGGGGGGGGGGGAGTTGTGATGCTAGAGATGTGATGTTGTAAAATTCAGAACACAATACAGATTTGTAGGATGTGATTTTGAGAAAAGGCAAACTGGAACACCTAGAGACAACGGGAAAACTGGAAGGACAAAGGGGCAGAGGAAGGCAGAGAGAGGTATGAAGCACGGTCTAGCACGCATCTTATAGAGAGAGCAAATAATATCCTGATTGGCATGGACCAGGGGGAGGAGGGGGGAGGGAGAACTAACAGACTTTATTTTCGAAGAGTTGAGAATTGGGCACGCAGGCCCGTCTACCATTCTGCCAATCATCATACAACTTTCATTCAGTCACAGATATTCAACATTTGTTATTGGACGTTACGAAACAACATAAAAACGAATAAGCAAATAATTACTAAACCCTTTATTTCCATACACCCCACATTCTGCTTTATGCAACTTGGGAGAGAGGAGAAGAGAGAGCGGGGGGAGACAGAGGGAGAAAGAAAGGGAGAGAGAGAGAGAGACGGAGATGTGATCTAGAAGAGAAGGGGGCTATAGCCAGAAAAAAGTTTGAGAATCACTGATTTAGGCTATAAACACAACGGACAGTTCAAAGCGCTGACTCAAATGGTAAGAACGCAGGCTGAAAAAAAATTGTTGCTTCTTCTGGAATATTCTGGATTCTGACAATGCTAGTACTCAGAAGTTTCATTCTACTTCGTCCTGTAACATCTGAGAAGAGATAACCAGCAATTCCTCACAGTTTATGCGCAGTGATATATCATCATCATCAGGTGCCGCGCCGACTGGCGTTGGCTATTATGCTTCTCCAGAGTACATGATCCTTCATGCAGGCCGTCAGCTCAGTTGATGATCTCCTCTCACGCCATCCCGTCAGACTGTCCAGTATCATTTCTCTTTGTCTTCCTCTTGATCTTCTTCCTTCTATTTTTCCTGTTGTTATAATATTTTCAATGCCCCCTTCTTCTCATTGCATGTCCTATGAAAGTACTTTGTCTCTCTCTTATCTTTTTGACGAGGTTTTTTTTGTCTCTCCAGCTCTTCTCATACATTCTTCATTAGTTATTTTTGCTGTCCAGGGGATTCGCAACATTCTTCTAATAAACCATATTTCTGCTGCTTCCAATGATTTTTGTGCAGACTTGCCTATTGTCCATGATTCACTTCCATATAACAAAATAGGTTCAATATAGCATTTTAGGACTCGTTTTCTAACATTCATTGATAAGGATGTGGTGGCTAATATGTTTCTCATTCTCTGAAATGCAGTCTTTGCTTGGCCTATTCTGTATACCAGAGTTTCCCAAATTGTATATATATATATATATATATATATGTTCAGTCCCGAAAAAAAAAAGTTCTCTTGTTGACGTTCATCGAAGACTTCGGGAGGTTTGTCCTCTCTCAGAGGATTACTGAATTCATGGGAGTTTTATGACACGTTATGTAAGGGCTTTACAGATATAAAAAAATGAGGAAAGAGTATGAGTTATAAACCAAGAAAAAAAATGTATGATTCTTCTTTATGTTTTTTTTTTTGCACGTAGTCAGTTTTTCTTTCCCGGAGATCTGCTGGCAAAAAAAAAACAACAAATCATATAAAATCGAAACTATAGATTTTTAAAAAGTAAATTGTATGTATTACTTCCTGTATCATGTACCTGATGGGTGTTTTCGAACAGCCTCTCAGTAAGATCTGTCTTTTCTTCAAAATCTTTCATGATTTTAACACCTCGAACTCCCAACTGCTTTCACGCGGAGGTTAAATGTGCTGATGCCAGTTTGTGCCGTTAAAAAAAAAAAAAAAGCTGAAGCTTGGAGAAGAAGAAGAAGAAGAAGCGTGATCTTGACAACATGAACCCGTCTAAACAATGTATAACGAGTGGCCTATCACTTTCACGATGTGTCAAGGCCAGTTCCACTGGATCCCTGAGAAATTTTCTAAGCTGGTACCTCCCCTCCCCCCTCACTTATCTTTTAACCTCACTCCCCACCCCCAGCTCTAGGAGGCCACCCTTAGAACAGGGCGCCCCGAGCAATCAAATGGCTGCGCCCCCCCCCCCCCCCCCGAAACCTTTTCTCACGGGACTTGGTCAAATCAGAATATTTCTAGCAGCTGTGGGAAAGTTTACTATCTCAAACAGAAGTAAAAAGCCTCACTGGCAGATCGCATAGAATATTTATTTACTGCCCTCTTGTAGGGACACGCGCCTAAATGTTACGTTTTTGCAACCTTGGTGTCTCCCTCCCTTTAACGCGGGTGTATCGGTATCCCACCCCACCCACTAAAAACGCGTTTTCTCCACCAGGGTTTTCCATACGTGTCTTCACGTTTGTCCCTTGAGCCGTTCGCGTCAAGCGAGAAGGCCGGTATCGCTCTTGAACACGGTTTGCGTGGAAGACTCATTAACCAGGACGCGAACTTGGAAGCTATTCAGAGCATCTCCCCCCACCCACCCCCCCAAACCCAGTCCGTCGATTTCCATTCGCCCAGTGAGCTGAACACTAATGTAAGACATTGATCTTTGCCGGGTTTTTTGAGACACGAAACCGCCAGAAGAGAAGCCTCTTTGGCCGCCAGAAATGGGCTGAAACGACGGGCATCATCTATTACTTATTGTCTGACACAACTGTGCTATGACTCCAGCACTGCCACAGCTCATTTCTATTTAACTGCCCTGTGAGTCCAAAGTAGCACATTTTTCTTGTTTCGAAATCTGCCATTTTAAAAAAAAGGGCATTACTTGCTGATTACCTGTTTCCAGCAGAATTCCAAGGAACATTAGCTGAGTGTGCGGGAGATTAACAAATCTCTCTCTCTCTCTCTCTCTCTCTCTGAACCTTAAGTGCCCAGTGCACATGGGGCTTCTGCAAGGGTTTTCCACAAATGACTGTCCTTTGCCTTTTTTTTTCTGCTCTTGCCCAGGTGGTGAGCCCTCTGTTGCTCAACATCCTCTCTGTTGTTCTTCTACGTGTCTCTTTTGGTCTACCCTTACTTCTGCTCCCCTGTGGTGTCCATCTTAGTGCTAATTTTGGTAGTGAGTTGTCAGTCATTCGGAGCACATGCCCCAACCATTGCCAGCGTCTTGAACGGAACAAATAAATCTGGCTAAACGGTGCCAAGAATCTCTCTACGTATAATATTCTGTTATTGTCTTGTACAGGTAGTAATGAAGTGTATTGGCAGCAAACTAATGGTTGCGAGTTCAAACCCCGTACATAAGATAATTACTGAGAATCGAGAGGCTACAAAACCTCTTTTTAAAAACTGTGTTGTTTCAAAGAAGCTCGCGTAATTATGATTTAAAAAATGAAGTAAATAGTAATAAAATGAAGTAAATAATAAGTGAAGTAAACATCATATTTTTTTTCTCATTATTGACGGGTTAAATCATTCAAATATTTGTTCAAACATGTGAGAAATTAAAACACACAAGAGAAAAAAATCAGCAAAGCTTTTTCTTTTTCATCAAATTTGTTTCGTTTTTGATCATTTCTTAATCATCCTGTGCCGCCTCCCTAGTTTTGCAGACTCCTTCGACTTTCTGAGAGCTTGTTATAACACTGACAAGTTTTGAACTATTATTCTTGATGACTGACAGTAGAAGTGTTCTTTGGTTCTCTGATCATAACACATCGATGGTTCACAAATATTACAACATTCGCTAAACCACAGCAAGTCCGATGATGTTCTCTACACATTTCATTTACTTCTGACAATTAAGATATTCGACTTGGAATTCACAACTTCACGTGTACTAAGATGCAATATGACATAATTTTCGTTAGTTTCGTCGTTGAAGCACATCAATATCAAACTGGCATATTCTACATGCAGAAGTTCTCAATGTTCCCCTATTTCACAATATTCTACACATTTGATAAGAGGAGAATTCTAAACCCTGTACTATATTCCATCTGAAACACGTGGTCAATCAGTTACACGACTAAATCACTGTACTCCAAGTTTCAAAGTATCAATTCTTCGCAATCACTTGAAACACAGCTTCAGTCTGTCCTAAAACTACTTCTTCAAGACTGCTTTTCCTGTGGATCTATTGCTCTAATTGTCCATCTATTCCATCTGTCGTTATCATCGTCTTCTTTCTCTCTCGTGTCTTCTCTGGTGTGTGTTGTCCTTCTGCTGTTCTTCTCTGATTGTCTCTCCTGCTGTTCTTCTCTTGTCTGAACTGGTCTCCATTCACTGACCGTCCTTGTTCCTCCGTCTTCGGGCCCCGTCCTCCGTCTCTTCTTCTTCTTTGTTCCTCTCTTCCTTCTTGGTTCCTCTTCGTTCCTTCTTGGTACTTCTTCCCTCTTGTCTGTTCTTCCGTCTTCAGGCCCCCTCCTTAGTCTCCCCTTCTTCCTCGTCCTTCTTCTTCCTTGTTCCCCCTTCGTTCTCCTGTCCTGTCTCCTGTCTCCTTTTTATCTTCAAGTGCATCTTGATGGATTAACCAATAAGTATTTTGCTCCACCCTTCAGAAGTCCACTGGTTCGCATGAGCGTTCTGATTTTCCGTTATTCAAACTGTCCCGTTACTTATATGTCGTAAGTCAATTGTCCAATAGGCCACGCCTCTAAATATTTAATTGGTCAGCTGGCCGAGTTGGTCACTTCTTTATTTAAAAATCGTGTGCAATCGCATCACAGTGCGTGTCAAGTGTCAACTCCGTCTATACAGTTGTTATTTACCTAAGTCATTATCTTGCTATTTCCTATCGGAGGTTTTATTGTGTCCTCGCTTTTCATTGTGTCTGCCTTTTCTATTCGTCTTTTCTATTTTGTTTACTCGTGTCAACGTCCATTCACTGCTTTGTTATCACTGGACCATCCTACTTTCTGGCGTCCTTTGTATTCCTATATGTCAGCGTCACTGAGTCTCGTCTTTTTTCTATTCACTGTTTTCACTGTTTACTTTTGTCCGCGTCTTGTTCTAGTGTCATGGAAGTTTTATACCTTTTTCTTCCTTTTCTCTCTATTTTTTTTCTCTGTCGATATTCGATCTTACTATTTTTTGTACTGCATATTTTCATAATCATATTCATTAATGATAATAACAACAACAACAACAATATCCGTTACTTATAAAGCCATGGTACATTGTGAGATGATGAGATGATTGACTAAACAAAGCCACACTCATGACAAACGGGTATACTATACGTATGACAGCACCCAGGTTCGACATCTCAAGCTGAACTACACTTTGCGTTTAGACGTCTCACAGGTGACCTTACATAGCTGAACAAACGCCGGTTGTCAATATGTCAAACGAAAAGCCAGTTTAATCATGGATGATGATGATGATGATGAAATTCTTCAATGATAGATGAAAAACTGCTGGTGGAAATATATAGCACACAAACAGCACTAGAAACAGCAACAATAGCCTGCGAGCTCTACCATAACATAATGAAAACACTGGGGATATGTTAGTCTCTTGTCCATTCACTCCATGACTTGACAAAAACAGGACTTCTCTCATACGACGCTGGACAAAATCTGTCTGATCTCTTTCGTACGACGCTGAACAAAGTCTGTCTGATCTCTCTTAGACCAACAACCTCCACACAAAGTTTCCCAACAATTGTCTTGTTGTGAAAAAAAAAAGCTCAACACACGTGATCTTGTTGCAGTTTGAAAGCCCTTCTTTGAAAACTCAAGGGAAATACCCCGAAATTGTAAGTATATTTAAAAAAAGGGCTTTAACTTTAATTCATAATACGGGGAACAAACTCTGCAAATCCATGTTCTGTTACACTAGGGAAGGTTGGCTGTAAAGATCTTAGTGTTTGGTTTGGATTTTGGTTTTCACAGTGAACCCAGCAAAGCTGAATCTGACCCATTTTTAATGATGTCCACCAGTCTGTATCATTGTCATCCCTTTTCCCTTTTTCCTTTCAATTTTCCCTACATTATGGTTTTGTTATTGTATTATGCTTCTTGATACGACATTAGTCTTTTCACTGTCTGGTTCTAATGTTTTTCATTATTTCTTTTCTCCAGTCAGTCAGTCATTTGCATGTCCACTGTGGAACTTTGCCTCCCTAACAGCTCTCCTGTGGGCCTCTCGGTTGTAAACAAGATCGCCTGCTGCTGATGCGTCCATTTGTAGGTTATCAACGATGTCTTGCAGCCATCTTCGCCTTGGTCTTACTCTCTTTCTTATTCCAATATTGTACCCTTCCAAGATGGTCTTCTCTAAATTCTCTTGGCGTTTAATGTTTCCAAAATATTTGAGTTATCTCTGTTTAATCTTCTTTACTAGCTAACCTTCTTCAATATTAATTTCTTGTAGCATGGACATATTTGTTCTTTTTTGTGTCCATGATATTTGGAGAACTCTTCTGTAGCATTTACATTCAAAGGCATTTATGTGTTTCTGGGGTGTTTTGTTAAGTGTCCAGGTCTCACAGGCATATGTTCTCTTCTCCATTTCAGCTAAATTAATAACTCTTTGCTTATTTTCTATTATGTTCGTAGAGTTTACACTACTCTTTTGTTTTCCCACATTTCAAGGAACTCGTTTTCTTTTCCATTTTTTAAATTTAAAGTTCATGTTTCAGCTCCACAGAGAAGTGTGGAAGTATAAATTATTTTTTTAAAATTATTCGGGACAGCATTAAATATTTTTACCGATTCTTGACCACGCTTTCACCTGAAGGAGTTTGTACAAATCGAGGAGGACTACTTTAAAGTTCATCCACCAAAATTGTGGTTCAAATTAAAACGAACAACACTCTACCAACCGGTTCATTTCCAAAATCCAGAAAATCAAGGAGGGGTTGTTAAGTAGTTTCCTTGTAAAATTGTAGTAAAGGTCAAAGACCGCGTATGAAGTGAGATCGTGCGAATCATGTATAGCAGCAAGGGAGGCAACCGAGTGTAATATTACTTTGGGGCAAATCTTCTCCTTGGTTTACAGGCTTCTTTGTACTTCATGGAAGAAATGGGGGAGGTGGGGGTGGCAAGTCTCCAGAAGCTTAGAGAACGGTCACATGATTTCGGGTCTCGTGACGGCATGATTTTTTAGCTGAGTGAGTTAGTGTTTGCCTGACTGCGTGGCCCATGGCGGTTGTGCTCAACATGTAGTCTGGCTGGTATTTTCTGCAAAAATTATCTTGTGGGATTTGTTGTTGTTATTGTTGTTGTTGTTTAGTAGTTGGTATGCCTATTGGTTGTATCTTAGATTGTTATATGGCATAGCACAACATATGCATTGTTTATAGATTTTGAGAAAGCCTTTGACAGTGTCAACAGAGATGCACTGTGGAAAATCCTAAGATGGCATGGCCTCCCCCATAAGATAGTGAACGTAATCAAAGCCCTATACGAGGGTTTTCAGAGCAAAGTGATCTGTGGAGAACATACATCCAGCAGCTTTAGGGTACAAACAGGAGTGAAGCAGGGATGTGTACTATCACCAACATTATTTATCTTGGCAGTAGACTGGTTAATGAAGGAGGCAACATCAGACAAACGCAGAGGATTACAATGGACCCTTGACACAGTGATGGAGGACCTTGACTTTGCGGACGACATTTGTCTACTATCAAGCAGCCACAAAGATATGCAAGATAAAACAAACAAGCTAACTCAGAATGCAAACAGCATAGGACTAAATATCAATGTAGGAAAGACAAAGTTAATGAAGCAAAATGTGAACAACAGAAGTGTTTTCAGAGTAGATAGCAAGTTAGTGGAGGAGGTCAATGAATTCGTTTACCTTGGCAGTAGAGTAGTAGAAAATGGAGACAGCACAGAGGACATCAACAGCAGACTTACTAGAGCAAACCAGGCTTTTGCAGTGCTGCAGACTATATGGAAATAAAAAAAAACTAAGCATAAATACGAAAATCAGGATATTTAAGAGTAATATTCTAAGTGTATTACTCTATGAAGTGAATGCTGGAAAATCACCAAAACAATAGAAAAAAAGTTGAATTCTTTCCAGACTAAATGTTTACGAAGAATTAGAAAACTATTTTGGCAAAACACCATAAGAAATAACATCTTGTTGGCAGAAATGCAGATGAAGCCACTGACAGCAATTATTGAGGAAAGACGCTGGCGATGGTTGGGACATGTGCTCCGAATGACTGACAACTCACTACCAAAAATAGCACTAAGATGGACACCACAGGGGAACAGAAGTAAGGGTAAACCAAAAGAGACATGGAGAAGAACAACAGATAGGATGCTGAACAATAGAGGGCTCACCTGGGCAAGAGCAGAAAAAAAGGCAAAGGACAGGCATTTGTGGAAAACCCTTGCAGAAGCTCCATATGCCCTGGGCACTTAAGGTTCAGAAAGAGAGAGAGGGCAACCTGCCGGTATATCATCATTTTTTTTTCGAGTCATTATTTTCCATTTTCATCCAGTCCATCCATTAAACGTCTTACTAAAAATGTTTAGGCCAAGCTGTTGAGCTGTTGCGAGGTGTGCTGTGCCAGCTAATAGTTGCTGTTAGAGGCTGTGTCTGTGAGGTGAAGAAAGCGTTTGTCTACGTCAGGTTAACTTTCAGATGGAAGATTGGAAGCTCTTCACAATAAGTTGGACTAATTTGAGATTAGTTTTAGCTGCAGTTAATGGAACACCGAAGCCACTTCAGTTTGGTGCTATACAAGAGGCGCATACCACATACTACTTTAGTTTGATGCCTAGAGAAAAGGCGCATAACACATACTACTTTAGTTTGGTGCTTAGAGAAGAGGCGCATAATATATACTACGTTGGTGCCTAGAGAAGAGGCACATACTACATACTAATTTGTTGCCTAGAAAAGAGGCACATACTGCTTTAGTTTGGTGACAGAGAAGAGGCATGCACTACTTTAATTTGGTGCCCAGAGAAGAGGCACATACCTCTTTAGTTTGATGCCTAGAAAAGAGGCACATACTGCTTTGGTTTGTTGACAGAGAAAAGGCATGCATTACTTTAATTTGGTGCACAGAGAAGAAGCACATACCTCTTTAGTTTAATGATTAGACAAGAAGCACATACTACTTCAGTTTGATGCCAGAGAAGAAGCATATACTACTTTAGTTTGGTGACTAGAGAAGAGGCACATATTACATGCTACTTTAGTTTGGTGCCAAGAGAAGAGGCACATATTACTTCAGTTTGGTGCCTAGAGAAGGCCCACATAGTATGTACTCCTTTAGTTTTGTTCCTAGAGAAGAGACATATACTAATTTAGTTTGGTGCCCAGATAAGAAGCACATACCTCTTTATTTTGATGCCTAGAGAATAGGCCATACTACTTTAGTTTGGTGCCTATAGAAGAGACGCATACTGTATGCTACTTTAGTTTTGTGTCTAGAGAAGAAGCACATACTACTATAGTTCGGTGCCTAGAGAAGAATCACATACTACTTTAATTTGGTGCCAGAGAATGAGGGGCATACTAATTTAGTTTGGTGCCTAGAGAAGAGGCACATACTACTTTAGTTTGGTGCCTAGAGAAGAGGTGCATACCACATACTGCTTTAGTTTTGTACCCAGAGAAGAGGAACATACTACTTTCGTTTGATGCCTAAAGAAGATGCACATAATACTATAGTTTGGTGCTCAGAGAAGAGGCACATACTACTATAGTTTGGTGCACAGAGAAGATGCACATAGTACTTTAATTTGGTGCTTAGAGAAGAGGCACATACTACTTTAGTTGGGTGCCTAGAGAAGAGGCACATACTACTTAAATTTGATGCCTATAGACGAGGCACATACTACTTTAGTTTGGTGCCCAGAGAAGAGGCATATACTGCTTCACATGGGCTTAAGACAAAGCATTGATAATTTTATCTTCATTCAATGTTTTATCTTCAACGCTGACGAAATTATCTATGACTACTTTCTCAATAAACCTCCATACCACGTCTTCAGAACAAAGTTATTTCAGTTTCTCATTTACAGTTATCAACAATCGCATGCTTTCCCCATTAATTCAAAGCTCAATAAATGAACGGTAAATTATATAAATCCCAGGCGGTACAAAGTAAAACAAAAATGTTTTTCCCCAAAAAAAAATCAATCACGAAATGGCAATATTTAAATGTCCACAGGAGAAAAGTTTGAAAATCGCTGCATTAAAGGTTACTTTCCACATCAATTAAATGCTTTCAGCCCTGTCGTGTCTCATTAAAGTTCAATTTGGCTTTAAGAAATGAAGTTATATATATATATATATATATATATATATATATATATATATATATATATATATTCTTGTTTTATTTCCACTCTTATGAAGATTAAAAAGAGTAACCTTATTACGTATACGACATCTTTCAATATCGTCTGTCATTATGTAAAAATGTAAAGATAAAACCATTAAAAGAAATGTCATTTATGTGTGTGTGTGTGTGTGAGTGGATGGGTGTATTACGACATCTTTGAAGGGGTGTTTTCAAAATTCAGTATAGATTGGACCATTCGTCATGTAGACTGTAAACCTGAGTTAGACTATAAACCTGAGTTAAATTAAACCTGAGTTAGAACTGTAAACCTGAGTTAGAACTAGTTAGAACAGTAAACCTGAGTTAGAACTAGTTAGAACAGTAAAACTGAGTTAAATTAAACCTGAGTTAGAAATGTAAACCTGAGTTAGAACTAGTTAGAACTGTAAACCTGAGTTAGAACTGTAAACCTGAGTTAGACTGTAAACCTGAGTTAGACTATAAACCTGAGTTAAATTAAACCCGAGTTAGAACTGTAAACCTGAGTTAGAACTGTAAACCTGAGTTATATTGTAAACCTGAGCTAGAACGAGTTAGAACTGTAAACCTGAGTTAGAACTAGTTAGAACTGTAAACCTGAGTTAAATTAAACCTGAGTTAGACTGTAAACCTGAATTAGAACTAGTTAGAACTGTAAACCTGAGTTAGAACGAGTTAGAACTGTAAACCTGAGTTAGAACTGTAAACCTGAGTTAGAACGAGTTAGAACTGTAAACTTGAGTTAGAACTGTAAACCTGAGTTAGAACTGTAAACCTGAGTTAGAACGAGTTAGAACTGTAAACTTGAGTTAGAACGAGTTAGAACTGTAAACCTGAGTTAGAACTGTAAACCTGAGTTAGAACTGTAAACCTGAGTTAGAACTGTAAACTTGAGTTAGAACTGTAAACCTGAGTTAGAACTGTAAACCTGAGTTAGAACTGTAAACCTGAGTTAGAACTGTAAACTTGAGTTAGAACGAGTTAGAACTGTAAACCTGAGTTAGAGCTGTAAACCTGAGTTAGAACTGTAAACCTGAGTTAGAACGAGTTAGAACTGTAAACCTGAGTTAGAACTGTAAACCTGAGTTAGAACTGTAAACCTGAGTTAGAACTGTAAACCTGAGTTAGATTGTAAACCTGACGATACAACAACTGTGCATCATCGTTGTACGTGGAATACACCGACACCTTAACTTTCTGCCAGGCACAGATGTACTGCTCCACACGGTTAAAACATGGACCATCATGCATCCTTACGTTGAAAACACATGTGTCGTAAGTCTTTTAAGGTGTAGGCACAGACAACAGAACTCACTGCGATGAAGAATGAACAATATATCTCCGTGCGATAACGGTACAGACATCATATCTCTTTATGGTGATGATATGACGTCATACCTTTCGATAAAGGCAAGCATTATACCCAGGAAGAAGGCACATACATCATACCTCGCTCTCGCCGTGAACTCATGGAACTGTCTCTCTCCACCATGAAGGACAGGGCATCAAACACAGATTTTCTGTCTCTCATGGGTTAAACAGATATGTCCTATCTTATAAGGATTAAAACATCAAATGTCCGATCTCCCCGCGGTTAAAACAGATGTTCAGTCACCTCGCGGTTAAAATACAGAAATCATACCTTCTCGCTTTTAAAATACAGATGTCTTATCTCCCCGCTGCTGACACACAGATGCCCTACATCCCCGTGGTTAAAACACAGATGTCTTAGCACCCCGCTATTAAAACATAAATGTCTTATCTCCCCTCTGCTGACAGATGTTCTACATCCCAGTGGTTAAAACACAGATGTCTTAGCACCCCGCGGTTAAAACACAGATTTCCTATCTCCCCGCGGTTAAAGCAGATGCTCTATCACTTCGCCGTTAAAACACAGAAATCATACCTTCCCGCTTTTAAAACAGAGATATCTTATCTCCCCATTGTTGATACACAGATGCCCTACATCCCCGCTGTTAAAACTCAGATGTCTTAGCACCCCGTGGTTAAAACACATATATTCTACCTCCTCTCGGTTAAAACATAAATATCCTAAGTATAATCTGCTGATACGCTAAGTTTCTCTTAAATTTTGAAACAGTGGCATGCCAAAAAAAAAAAAACACAGAAATTTGGAATTGAAGTAATGGTAAAAGTATAACCCGGAATTTTCGAAACTGATGATGGTGGTGGTGGTGGTGGTAGTGGTGGTGGTAGTGGTGGTGGTGGCTAAATCGACAAATGCGATATTGTTACAACGGCAATAACAAAAATAGCTATATGACTAGGAGGTATATCATCACATCATTACGTGCTGTTACATTGAAAAAATAATCTTTGCAACTGTGGTTACAAGAGTGGTAACTTGTAACAGTAAGCGCATGCCTCTACTGTTAACGAATGAGTTAGAAGACTTAGCAGATAATAACATAAATCATCCTAGAAAACGATAACAGCTGCCGTAAAAAGTAGCTGGATTATGAGATCTAACAGTAACATCAACCATTACATCGACAACAGAAACATTTAATAACACACCTTTCAGGTCACCAGATAAAACGTCATGTAGACCTTATCCACCGTTACAGAAGAAATGAAACTTCGGTGTCTCTGCTAAGAGCAGGGTTGAAGATCAAACCAGATTTCATTAAATTCTAGCGAAGACACCATTTGTCCCGTCGATATGAGTTCAGAGGAGATATCCCGCATGCTTGCAATCCCGCGAGTGTCGAGAAAAGGTCCAGCTCGTTGTGTATCGCTAGCTAAATAAGCTCTCTCTCTCTGCTCTCTCTCTCCCTCTCTCTCTGTCTCTCTCTGTATGTGTGTGTGTGAGCGCGCGCATGCAATGATTTCCGACAGCGGATGTGATGCGTGGGTCGTTACAGAACATAATATGTTTTTAAAAGGCCTACTTATTCCAAGCTGACTCTTAAATATGCGGGCAAGGTGGATTACCTGCAATGCTGCCCTTTGAGTTTTGTTTTTTTTTCTGCTCTTCATCTGGAATGAAATCTTGACGGATGTGGTGTGAGAGCTTGTCTGCGAGCTGTAGGTCGTAGATAGTGATATATTGATTTTCTGTTAAATTCATTTGAGGGGTCCTTCTTGTTTCATAGCGACGGACTCTGAGACAAGATTCGAAAAGATTCCTGTCAATGCACACTGCGTTAACTCACCAACAAAGCAGTTTCTTCGTCCACTTGTAGTAGCTGGAATTGAAAACATACATGTAGGGGAGGCCACTGCAGTAAATTATTATTATTATTAGGTGGCGAAGACGCATGTCTGACGAGGCAGTCAGAGACCCAAAGCTGATATGCTAGCGTCAGGGTTAGCGAACTATAGCTGACCAAGACCCTGTCCCATCTCTCCGTGGTACCCCCAGCCTGGCTAACGGGGCAGGGATCGCCATATTCCCCATGGTGGTGGAGTTTGTTAAAGAAGCACTGCATACCCCCTGCTTTTTTAGCTGTACTCCAGAACTTGGAAAAAATAGCTGCTGTAACCCGATCCCACGCCGATGCAGTGCTGTACTTCAACACCTCCCCAGCATCGGCTGAGAAGAACAACAGTTCACAATTACAGGGAGATTGAAACAAACAACAAACATTATTATTATTATTACTATTATTGTGCCGTCCTGGATAAAGCTGGATCGTGCTTCTCCAACTTGTGCGGTCCGTGGTGTTTCCAAATAATATAGATACTTCTCTTTTTCTATGCCACTTGGGCAGCCCACTGAGGTGTTTTTTTTTTCTCTTGGTCTTCTTTTCTTCCTTCTCCACTTGAATTTTTTCAGTCATTGCTAGATTCTTCGTCTATTGTGAAGCTGTGAGATAAATAAATAGATATTTTAAAAGTGTTGTAACAGCTTTATTCATTAATTAAACATTCAGTTATGATATCCCAAATTTTGTCGTATCAACATTTTTTTTTAAATGCTCATCTTTTGGACTGTGGATTATGGATTGCCATGACAGACATTTTTGTTTTCTTTTCCTGTTTTTTAAATTATATATATATATATATATATATATATATATATATATATATATATATATATATATATATATATATCATAATCTATAGTCACCAAAACCATAGAAAACAAGTTGAATTCTTTCCAGACTAAATGTTTACGAAGAAATAGAAAAATATTTTGGCCAAACACCATAAGAAATAACATCTTATTAGCAGAAATGCAGATGAAACCACTGACAACAATTATTGAGGAAAGACGCTGGCGATGGTTGGGACATGTGCTCCGAATGACTGACAACTCACTACCAAACATAGCACTAAGATGGACACCACAGGGGAACAGAAGTAAGGGTAGACCAAAAGAGACATGGAGAAGAACAACAGAAAGGATGTTGAGCAATAGAAGGCTCGCCTGGGCAGGAGCAGAAAAAAAGGCAAAGGACAGGCATTTGTGGAAAACCCTTGCGGAAGCCCCATGTGCCCTGGGCACTTAAGGTTCATATATATATATATATATATATATATATATATATATATATATATATATATATATATATAATGCCAATATATTCTAACAGTTAATACTTCCTTCGCTGTTATGTCTTGGTTTTGTATAAATTTAGGCATTGGTCGAAAACTTTTATCTCCTTTTCGGAATAAAGTTGTTCCTGCCTGTAGCCACTTCCTGTCTCAGGATTCTTAATTTGTTTGCTCTTACAGGCATCAAATGGATCGCCCAGTGTGTCCACACAGCCCCAAAGCCAGACTGTCCAAACCGTTATCCGTTCCATTAGCTGCTCGCCCTCTCATGAGCTCAAAAGAGATCCTGGATAGACAGGAACATAATAGCTGAAGGAAAAATTTTAATTTTATCACTTTTTTTTTTAATGTTCAGAAATCGAGTCCCATACATCCGTCGTTTGTCCCTCATCCGCTCCTCCCTCTGCCAGTTTAAGAATCCCTGATCTTTCTGTAACATACGATGTAAATTAGCCCAAGTGAAAGCATGCTTGCGTGAAATTCAAAATGTGAAATTTCTTCTTTGACTTCTCAGTAGTAGTAGTAGTAGTAGTAGTAGTAGCAGAAGTAGTAGTAGTAGTAGTAATAGTAGCAGCAGCAATAGTAGTAGTAGTAGCAGCAGCAGCAGCAATAGTAGTAGTAGTAATAGTAGTAGTAGTAGTAATAGTAGTAGTAGTAGTAGTAGCTGAAAACGTATGTGCGCCTCTGTGTTTCCTGTGTTATTAGGGCATTCGTTAAGCTGATGTTGTGCCTTGATGCGCACGATAATTCTGATTTGTACATTATCCTGAAGCCACGTTTTCTGAGTATTACTGGAGGAATACTGACTCCAGCCATCAACTTTCTTGTTTCTGATTAGTTAATCACTGTCTTCAGCCATTCTTCACTTCCATTCCCTTTCAAACCCAAGGTTAGCAACACACTGATACGGAAGTCAAGCCAGTCCTGCGTAACACTTGACATTACGATTTATTGATAAAATGGATGAAAATACAGATGGTGATGACGATAATCTGACCGCCGGCATGTTTGCCCTGCCACATGGCAAGTCCATTCCTACTTACAAAACTCCAGAACAGATATAAACGTCCATTTTCTAGACAGAGACATCACGAAAGCCATCCACTCAGGTACACATCCAAACCATCCACTCAGGTACACATCCAAACCATCCACTCAGTTACACATCCAAACCATCCGCTCAGGTACACATCCAAACCATCCACTCAGGTACACATCCAAACCATCCACTCAGGTACACATCCAAACCATCCACTCAGGTACACATCCAAACCATCCACTCAGGTACACATCCAAACCATATCACTCAGGTACATATCCAAACCAAGACACTCAACTTTTTTCCCACTATCCACGGGATTCACAAACCACGTGACCTTCTGGAAGAACCTCGACCCTTACCCAGGCGTTCACAATAAAGACTCATAAGGCCAGAAATGCCCTTTCTGTGGAGAAAAAAAAAACAATTATCTCCCATTCTGCTACATAGTAGTAGTAGTATAGTAGTAGTAGTAGCAGCAGCAACAGCAGTAGTAGTAGTAGTAGTAGTAGCAGGAGTAGTAGTAGTAGTACAGTAATAGTAGTAGCTGTTGTAGTAGTAGTAGTAGTAGTAGTAGTAATTTTCAGGTTGTCGACTCCTGTTGCTTTGATATTTCGCAGCTATCTCTCCCTCTCTACCGTCTCCTTCACCGCCCACCTCCCCCCACCCCACCCCAAAAAAAACTCATCACAAATAAATACACAGCTGACAATCTTCACATATTTCTAGTACTTCAAATATATGTAGACTTCCTCAGCGAACCATCACATGAGCCTTCCAGGGTCACAGTTTGAGAACTACTGGCTAACAATGTTTACAGAAAATCACGATGGTAAGTGACCTCAGGATAGGATGAAACGAAGGGAAATAACTTCTCTGTCATCAACAGTCTTTCACCTTGCTCTTCGCTTAAGTCACCAAGGTTCTCTGGAAAGCGATCTAAATGAATGTGCAGATAATGGATTGTAACACTCATGTTACAGCCAAGCCTGTTGAAATGAAAGAGCATATCATCAACTAATTGTGTGTAATTGTCCCACTTCTTGTTGCCAAGAAGCTGTTCGCAACAAGAACGAATGAAGACCAGCCACATGATTTGATTTCATTCACCGATGCTATGACATGTGGGTTATTTATAAGTTGTCTGATCTGTGAACCATCGAAAAGTCCTGCCTTCAGTTTTTCCATGGTAAGTTCAGGTAACTTATGCACTATGTATTCAATGCACGAATCGTATTTATTCAAAAGCCTTTATAAATTTTTTTCATCAGACCTAGCTTTATATGTAGTGGTGGCAGTATTATTCTATCTCGTGCTGCCAAAGGTTCATTGATTATTGATAAGTAGAAAGTAGTTAAGAAACGATGGATTCTTCGAGAATCGGTTGGAGAGGAACACTCCCACGGTATTAGTAGTATTACGATAGAATTAAGTAGATGATTAGAAATACTAGACATAATGACGCTGGAGGAAAGGTAGAATGAAGATATACACCCAGATTATAATAGTCCTGACACGACTAAACTGAACCGTTAAATCAACAGTATGGAGACAGACAGACGGACACTGTGTAAACAGATATCCCCCTACAGTATCGCAAACACCTGCTCTTATATATCTTATATCTTATATCCTTCCCGTGCCGTTAAACGTCACATAGGGCTCCCAAAGTAGTTCGCCGATTTTTCCTGTCTTCAGCGAGTCTTCATCCTGAAACAGGTGTTTCAGTCCTTTGATGAGGTTGAAACACCTGTTACAGGATAAGAAAAGTTTATTCACGTGAGAAAACTGAGTAGACAGATTTGACCCAGCAGACTTACTGACAGGTGAGGCATATTTGCTAATCTTAGGACGCAATTTGCACACATGATTAGTCCAGCGGACCAATAAGATTAGCAGTGGGGATAGACTTCCTCAGCGAACCATCACATGAGCCTTCCAGGGTCACAGTTTGAGAACTACTGGCTAACAATGTTTACAGAAAATCACGATGGTAAGTGACCTCAGGATAGGATGAAACGAAGGGAAATAACTTCTCTGTCATCAACAGTCTTTCACCTTGCTCTTCGCTTAAGTCACCAAGGTTCTCTGGAAAGCGATCTAAATGAATGTGCAGATAATGGATTGTAACACTCATGTTACAGCCAAGCCTGTTGAAATGAAAGAGCATATCATCAACTAATTGTGTGTAATTGTCCCACTTCTTGTTGCCAAGAAAGCTGTTCGCAACAAGAACGAATGAAGACCAGCCACATGATTTGATTTCATTCACCGATGCTATGACATGTGGGTTATTTATAAGTTGTCTGATCTGTGAACCATCGAAAAGTCCTGCCTTCAGTTTTTCCATGGTAAGTTCAGGTAACTTATGCACTATGTATTCAATGCACGAATCGTATTTATTCAAAAGCCTTTATAAATTTTTTTCATCAGACCTAGCTTTATATGTAGTGGTGGCAGTATTATTCTATCTCGTGCTGCCAAAGGTTCATTGATTATTGATAAGTAGAAAGTAGTTAAGAAACGATGGATTCTTCGAGAATCGGTTGGAGAGGAACACTCCCACGGTATTAGTAGTATTACGATAGAATTAAGTAGATGATTAGAAATACTAGACATAATGACGCTGGAGGAAAGGTAGAATGAAGATATACACCCAGATTATAATAGTCCTGACACGACTAAACTGAACCGTTAAATCAACAGTATGGAGACAGACAGACGGACACTGTGTAAACAGATATCCCCCTACAGTATCGCAAACACCTGCTCTTATATATCTTATATCTTATATCCTTCCCGTGCCGTTAAACGTCACATAGGGCTCCCAAAGTAGTTCGCCGATTTTTCCTGTCTTCAGCGAGTCTTCATCCTGAAACAGGTGTTTCAGTCCTTTGATGAGGTTGAAACACCTGTTACAGGATAAGAAAAGTTTATTCACGTGAGAAAACTGAGTAGACAGATTTGACCCAGCAGACTTACTGACAGGTGAGGCATATTTGCTAATCTTAGGACGCAATTTGCACACATGATTAGTCCAGCGGACCAATAAGATTAGCAGTGGGGATGGACCTACTCATCCCGAATTCCATTCAGAATCCAGGCAGTATGTAGTCATCCAGCTGACCAGTGGAAAGATCTAGAGGTGGACAAATGACTTACAATGTATAAGCCAGGCATGCAATTGGGGGGGGGGGGAGATCAGAGAAGATAGAGAGGAAAAGAAAAGAAGAATAGAAGGAATAGTTACGAGAGCAACGACAGATAGAACAGATGGATAAGCAGAGAAGCAGTTTAGAACCAGAAGTAGTTTGGGACAGACAGAAGATAGCTTTTCAAGTTAGAATGCGATTATTACTACTGCGTGAGAAATGCAGAAGCTTTGATATTTTTGGAACTTTGTGTAAAATGCTTTCGGAGATATCTCAATCTGATAATTGTGAATTTCGCTTGGTGAACATTTAAGGTGAACTTGATTTAGGAACGAACCATCTGAATTTGACAGTGACTATGTGGGTTAAGATGTCAGTCTTGTGGTGAACCGTATAGTATCATATGTAGTAGCATTCTAAAATGTTGAAATGAACAAAAAGAAGTAGCAACATGGATTCATAAATTAAAAAGCGTAAATGGAGAAAGATAACATCTTCGCAGCCACAGCAACTTTCCGCCATTTCAAAGATACTGACGATCAGTGATCAGTGCAACGTGGCAGTGTCCAAACAGAAACATCACAGCTTTATCCAATTCTAACTTCTCAACAATTATGAAAGGACAGTAAATATTAGAACCTTTCGATATTATAATAACTTCTAAACGTCTACCCGCTGTATCTTTTATCTTTCATTTCTCTTATCTCATACCCGCAATGTTAACGCATTTTCTTTTTACAAAAAGTAATAACTATTTCGTTTAAAGCGCGTATTTACATACAGACTACATGACTTTTTCTTCTTGCATTTCCTTATTGATCCATTTCTCCTATTCTCAAGTTATGCTCATTTGGACTATTATTGGTATTAAGACTAACGTGGGCTACTGTTTATTTTAGTGTGCCTTAGTTATTTCAGTTGTTACGAGTCTGTGCCTCGCCTAATAGTATAGCTATTTCTATTGCCAGAGTGGCTCGCCATCTGTTGCTTATTGATTCATTTAATGTGAAGTGTGTGTGTTTCACATGGCAGTTTCATTATTTCTGTTGTTAGAGTTGTGTATCATTAGTTTATTGACTTCGTTTTGATGAGCGTAAGCGTAAGTTCTCACCGTAAGCATTGCTTTTGAACTTTTCACACTATATTTTTCACCTCCTGTAAGAGGTTCGACAAACTAACGAGTGGTTACGAAAGGGTTGCCTTCGTTTAGACCACTAATAAATTTACCATCTGTTAAACAAGCTCCTGAAAGTTTTCATGTTTTTGCCCGTTCGAAAATGGTTACAACAAAAACGTGACAGATGAGAATATATCAGAACTGACAGGTTTTGCCTCCATTGGCATAACCCAGTTGGGAAGATTGAACACACACTTTTTCTGCGATCAATTTTAATCGTAGGGAATGTCTTGAGACATGGGATCTAGCAGGTATTTGGTTGGATATCAAAGATTAAAGTATGGATCTCTTTGAATATAATGAATGTTTAAAAATGTGACACACAATAATTAGTGTATGAGTATATAACTATACACGGAGCCACTGCAGTAAAGCTGTGATACCAAAATGTATAAACTAGGGAAAAAACGTAAGAACAGCTTTATTACTTAACAACTACAAAGTTGTGGCGTTTCGGCGTGAGCCTTAATCATACAAAAACATACAGGACGAAGAAATAGAGAGAGGAGATAAAATATAAATTCACATGAATGGTATGTAAAAAAAAATCAAATAAAATTAATAGAGCACTTAGCCTTAGCTCTAACTTGTAATAAGCTGTGGCTTGTCCGACGCTGTATTTCAGAAATGCGCATGGTGGAGCGTAGAGGGTGTTTAAATAGAGACTTGGGATGTGTGATAGGTGGGTTGTAACTGATGGTGGTGGGTGGGGAGACCGTGGAGGGGAGAGAGAGTGATACAATGGCAATCTAGCCGGGAGAAGGTGAAATATGTGATTATAGCTGGGGTAGAGGGGTTGCAATTTGCAGCTTCAGCTACGCCTAACATTCTCCTTTCCACAATCTTAATCCCTTCCCTGCTAAGTTCCACTCCCTTCTCACTTGTTACACATAGTTCAGAACCTCTTCACAGCATCACACTACAACCCCTCTGTTTCAGCTATAATCATATATCTCATCTTCTCCCGTATAGATTACCATTGTATCACTCTCTCTCCCCTCCACGGCCTCCCCCACCCACCACCCTCAGTTACAACCCACCTATCACACATCCCAAGTCTCCATGTAAACACTCTCTACACTCCACTGTGCGCATTTCTGAAATACAGCGTCGGACAAGCCACAGCTTATTACAAGTTACAGCTAAGTGCTCTGTTCATTTTATTTGATTTCTTTCTAAACGTAGACGCATGTAAATTTAAAATTTATATAAACTGTTTATTAATTAAACACGTGAAAGTGTCTCTGTCCGGAAAATTTCAGGAAATATAACATTTATGGACATATCCGGTTTGGATGAAGTTTTTTTTTTTTAATCAGAGATTGTCAAAGTGAACGGTAACCGATCTATTTCGCGAGAAGATCTCGTAGGGGTAGTGAGAAGATCTCATAGGGGTGGTGAGAAGATCTCGTAGGGGTGGTGAGAAGATCTTGTAGAGCTAGTGAAAAGATCTCGTAGAGCTAGTGAGAAGATCTCGTAGAGTTGGTGAGAAGATCTCACAGGGGTTGTGAGGAGATCTCATAGAGGTATTGAGAAGATCTCGTAGATGTGGTGAGATGATCTAGTAGATGTGGTGAGATCTCACAAGGGTAGTGAGAAGATCTCGTAGATGTGGTGAGATGATCTAGTAGATGTGGTGAGACCTCACAGGGGTAGTGAGAAGATCTCGTAGATGTGGTGAGATGATCTAGTAGATGTGGTGAGATCTCACAGGGGTAGTGAGAAGATCTCGTAGAGGTGGTGAGATGATCTCACAGGGGTTGTGAGGAGATCTCGTAGAGGTATTGAGAAGGTCTCGTAGATGTGGTGAGATGATCTAGTAGATGTGGTGAGATCTCACAAGGGTAGTGAGAAGATCTCGTAGAGGTGGTGAGAAGATCTCGTAGAGGTGGTGAGATCTCACAGGGGTAGTGAGAAGATCTCGTAGAGGTGGTGAGAAGATCTCACAGGGGTTCTGAGGAGATCTCACAGGGGTTGTGGGAAGATCTCACAGGGGTAGTGAGTAGATCTCACAGGGGTTGTGAGGAGATCTCGTAGAGGTATTGAGAAGATCTAACAGGGGTTGTGAGAAGATCTCATAGTGAGAAGATCTCACAGGGATAGTGAGAATATCTCACAGGGGTTGTGAGGAGATCTCGTAGAGGTATTGAGAAGATCTAACAGGGGTTGTGAGAAGATCTCACAGTTGTAGTGAGAAGATCTCACAGGTGTTGTGAGGAGATCTCACAGGGGTTGTGAGGAGATCTCGTAGAGGTATTGAGAAGATCTCACAGGGGTGGTGAGAAGATCTCACAGGGGTTGTGAGGAGATCTCATAGAGGTATTGAGAAGATCTTACAGGGGTGGTGAGAAAATCTCATAGGGGTAGTGAGAAGATCTCACAGGGGTGGTGAGAAGATCTCACAGGGGTGGTGAGAAGATCTTGTAGAGCTAGTGAAAAGATCTCGTAGAGCTAGTGAGAAGATCTCGTAGAGTTGGTGAGAAGATCTCACAGGGGTTGTGAGGAGATCTCATAGAGGTATTGAGAAGATCTCGTAGATGTGGTGAGATGATCTAGTAGATGTGGTGAGATCTCACAGGGGTAGTGAGAAGATCTCGTAGAGGTGGTGAGAAGATCTCGTAGAGGTGGTGTGATGATCTCACAGAGGTTGTGAGGAGATCTTGTAGAGGTATTGAGAAGATCTCACAGCGGTTGTGAGGAGATCTCGTAGAGGTGGTGAGAAGATCTCAGGGGTTGTGAGGAAATCTTGTAGAGGTATTGAGAAGATCTCACAGGGGTAGTGAGATGATCTCGTAGAGGTGGTGAGAAGATCTCACAGAGGTGGTGAAGAGATTTCGTCGAGTTTTGGGGTTGATTGGGGGGTGGGGACTGAGAGAAAAAAATAAGCGACAGAAGTCATTGAAATCAAGTGAACGAAAAACTTGGCAGGGTCCTGGGAAGCAAGGGAACAACAGTTCAAAACTGTTTGAGAACCACTGATCGAAATCACGGTGTTGGATAAATCTAATGGGACAGTAACAATGACAGAATATTATTAAATGTGCCATTAACTCGACATAGCGTATCTAAAGGGTTAATGAAAATAAATATTTGTGTAATATCCGGCTAACCGGCGTTCGATGTTCTGTAGAATAGGCGACGAGAGAAAGAGAGGCGAGTTGGAGAGGGAGAGAGAAAAAGAGAGAAAGAAAGAAAGAAAGAAAGCGGCGAGTTGGAGGGAGAGAGAGAAAGAGAGAGACGAGTTGGAAAGAGAAAGAGAGAGAGAGGAAGAGAGAGAAAGGGAGAGAATGAGAGAGAGAGAGAGAGGAAGGGAGGCGAGTTGGAGAGAGAGAAAAAAAGAGAGGCGAATTGGAGAGAGAGGGAAAAAAAGAGGCAAGTTGGAAAGAGAGAGAGAGAGAGAGAGAGAGAATCGCAAACAAAAAATACAGATTTCATAGCAATAGGATATATCCAGTTTCTATCTACGCCAAATTTCCAATAATTTCGTTTCGTTACAAACTCTACAAATTAAGGAGAAAATGGCGTTATCCGGCTCACCATAACGAAGTTTGTATTTGTTTTGTTCTGTTTTGTTTCGCTGTGTTTTGTTTTTAGAGGCATCTGTATGAGCTTCGTAGTGAGGTGACGCTCTGCCAACATAGAAGAGAACAAACAAAGTCCCTTAATTAACACTTTCACGCCTGAGTAATTCTAGCGACTTTCTCTTTTACCAGAGAAAGTGTTTTGCTCCCTTTTCTTCACTGGAGACCACAAGACAGTCCTGAACTGAGTTGGAACATTAGAAAGTCATTTGTAAGTCATACCTTTATGAGATTCTTCTGTCAGGCCTGAGGGAAACGGAATGAAAATGCTGAAAAAAATTCAAATGGGGGAACTTCTCTGCTAAGAGACAGTTCGTTATTTGGGTGAGTAAAGGAGGGTTAATTCTAAACACAGAAGTCTAACAATGAAATAAACTAGGCCTCTCAACACAAGTAAGAAGAAGAGAAGCTCCTTGTCTGCAGTCAGAAGAGAAGTTCCTTGACTGCAGTCAGAAGAGAAGCTCCTTGACTGCAGTCAGAAGAGAAGCTTCTTTCTGCAGTCAGAAGAGAAGTTCCTTGACTGCAGTCAGAAGAGAAGTTCCTTGGCTGCAGTCAGAAGAGAAGTTCTTTGGCTGCAGTCAGAAGAGAAGTTCCTTCACTCAGGAGAGAAGCTCCTTGACTGCAGTCAAAAGAGAAGCTCCGTGTCTGCAGTCAGAAGAGAAGCTCCTTGACCGCTTCCTCTAGCAACTATAGTCCAACTGCTCCTAAACCGAATTTTGATGTGTTCCATGGCCGAGTGGATAGTGCTCTGTCCTCTCGTGGCTAGATGGTTGCATAACATACAGGCCCAGTGAGAGAGAGAGAGAGAGAGAGAGAGAGAGAGAGAGAGAGGTTGGGGGAGGGGGGGCGGAGTCTAGGCGATACATTGCCCCGGGGCCTCGAGGATAGAAAGGCATTAAGTGGGCCCCTAGTGCCCCTTGTGGATGGAAACAGAAACATAAGGTGAACAGTTGGGGGAGAGGGAAAAGGGAGAGCATTTGCATCGCCTTAAAAAGTTCCTTCCAGAGTCCCTGGTGACGTAGTATAAGGGAACTGTGTACAAACAACGAAGGCACTTGAGTATGCAGCAAAACCAGCGTTCGTGTAGGTCAGTGTTTCCCAAGCTTGTTCTGACTGCCGCCTCCTTCCTTCCCACGCCACATCCTCAACGCCCCCCCCCCCTTTTTTCAACTTATGTACTGCTCGTACAATGGCCTATTAAACATGGCTATGTATTACACAACTAAAAACTTCAGCTAGCAAACCAGTTTATTTTAACAATATGAATGAGTACATTTATAACCCACCTAATGCATTATTTTTTCGACTTTTAACGTGATAGATGAGTTTCGTGTAGGGACACAAGTTTCTCTATATCAGGTTGAAAAATGCTAAGAAGGAAGGTAGTGCTGCCTCTATCTGCTGCTTCGTTTTCTTTCATCCCCCCCCCCCCCACTGACCCTTTTTCTTTCACCACCTCCCTGGTCCTTTCCAACGCCCGGCGGGGGAGGGGAGGTTCGCCCACTTTGAGAAACACTGGTGTGAGTGTTTTCAGTACAGTGGAAGGATTTAACTCTCGCACTTCGAAATTAATTTCCTTGCTCTGCCAGAATAAATTTTGATGAGAAATGTTGATAGAAAGAAACTGGAAGAAAGTTACTCTGTAATGTAATGAGTTAGAAATGTGCTGCTTTTAATTTTTATTTATAATTTTTGCTGAACATCGCTCTGAGCACTGATTCGCGTAGATGCGCAAGATCTACTAACACTGCCAGTGCTGTTTTGAAGTCAAGGAGTTAAAAAAGCTCGCCAAATTCTGAGAGAGTCATGACCCAGAGGTCTCCTCTAAAGTCTGAGAGCGTCAGAAGTTTAAAGGACGCTTTATTTGGGGGGGGGGGGAGGAAGGAGGAGGGTGGGTGTCGTTATGATGATCTAGACTGTGTTGTTGTTTCGTTCTCTAAAACAAAGAATTGCCTGCTTTCTTCTTCTACTACTACTACTATTACTACTACTACTGCTGCTGCTGCTACTACTAATACTATTGCTGCTGCTACTACTAGTACTACTACTACTACTACTGCTGTTACTAGTACTACTGCTACTACTACTACTACAACTGCTGCTGCTACTGCTACTAATACTATTACTGCTGCTACTACTAGTATTACTGCTGCTGCTACTACTACTGCTACTAATTATTACTGCTGCTATTACTACTACTACTATACTACTACTGCTGCTACTACTATTGCTGCTGCTGCTACTACTATTACTACTACTACTGCTACTACTGCAGCTACTACTACTACTACTACTACTGCTACTGCTACTACTGCTACTACTACTACTACTACTATACTACTACTACTGTTGCTGCTACTACTACTACTGCTATTACTACTACTGCTACTACTACTACTGCTGGTGCTACTATTACTACTGCTGCTACTACTACTACTACGACTACTACTATTACCGCTGCTGCTGCTACTACTGCTGCTACTACTACTACTACTACTGATATAGTTATTACATTTTCGACAATAGCGGATATGTAGTTTATATCAGTCTGCCTGTTAAACTATAAAGGAAAGTTTTCATTTTTACAAGGTATGTAAGTTGTGGCTGTCAAACGCACATATGAATTTATTTTAAATCATGTTACAGTTCTCATGTCAAGAAGAAACCGCCATTTTCAGACTATGCTGATTGCGAGCACACCTGGATCGCCCCAGCCCGCCACTGTCACACACCACTGATTTCGCGGGGCGAAACAGGCATCCAGACCCCAGAGCACATCCTGCAGCTCTGCCCCCCCCCCCAACACCAAGAAGCCAGAAGCCAGCTGTGGCCACATGGAACCACGATGGAAGACGACGAACTCTTGTCTTGCGGGGCATGACCTCCAAAAGACTGCGTAGTTTATCCCGAAAATAAAGATGTCTGGGGCCAGAACTATGAAACGCATAAAAATGTTTTAAATCGGCCCGAGGAACTGGAAACTTTCAGAGCCAAGCATCTTTCAAAACCATCAGAGGAACCATAGTACTCTATATAAATTCTTAGCATTATTCTGCATTCTGCCATATATGACTCACACTGCGGCGGCAACAATGTTGTTCATACGTGCTACATATTTCTAACGAAGAAATTCGAGCTTTTTTTGAAACTATAATTCACAGTGCTAATTTCAGAAGCTACGCTCTGATGATATTCGATATGAGACAACATTTCACGAAAACATTTTGACGAGTTCTTTGAGAAGTAAGCGTTTGAGAAGAAATTGTTTCGGATAGTGGAGATGTGCCGGAACCGCATGGAGATAATTTTAATATGCCAGGGGGGCTAACTCACATCTAACAACATCTAGTTCCGGTCTTTCTTTTTTTAACTTGTGCCGGAGTCGACAGGGTCAGTTGTTAGTACACAATTTGTTACAATCTCTGCCCATCCTTTATATGCCAATTAAACCACATTATATTTTATCATTAAATATTTCTTTTGTACTCTAATTGAGCATTTTCTTTTACAAAATGTCGAGGGAAATGTCACAGTAGCAATGAAATCATATTTCTTCACGCGTAAACATCTACGATTATAAACATTGCTGCGCTGTTTTGTTCTCAGGTCATTTCCTTATTACTGAACCCCAGCTTTTTGAAAGTTTCATTATTCTGAATAAAGTAGATTTTATTTCATTTGCCATTAAAAAATATTTAGTGTTCAGTTTTTTGGGTTTTTTTTTTTTTGGCAAAAACTGATCCTGAAATCATACTCTGTCAAGTTTTCACATTTCTTCTTATCGACGTGTTTCTATAAAATAACGCGTTGAGCCAGCAGTAAAGTATGGTTACTAAATACTTTTCAAATTTCAATGCTTTTACCTTTAAAACAGTTTAAGAATGAAGCAAATTACATTAATTGTGCAACAATTCAAATTAGTTTGTTTCTCATCGTTGATCACACATTTTTTTTTGAAGACCATACACGGGCTTGTAATGCCGACTTGTGGGCGGTTCCATTCAGGCTTATCTATTATGCTGGAATGTAGTGAACTTTTTATTAACATCAAAATCATGCAGTTCAGTAACACCCAATTCACACTTTGTTTATTAACATTAGTAACACGAAATTCACATCATTTAAACCACACTCTTCATTCATTGATACAAGTAAAGTCATAGCCTTCATTCACTGATACAAGTAAAGTCATAGCCTTCATTATCAAAATCTCCGTTCATACTTTTTTGTCTCCTTGGAACAGCAGACTGGTGTTCTTTGTAGCTTATGCACTGAAGATATTGAGACACATCATCATGCCAGATTGGGAGTGTGTTATGGTGGCTTTTTTTTTTTTCAGCCTTTGAGTGGCACTAAAAAGCAAGGGTTGTGCAGTACTTCTTTAGCAGACTTTACCACTATGAAGTCCATAGGCAATCCCTGCCCCACTGTGGGGTGAAGGGGGGGGGAGAAGAGAGAGGGAGACCTGTTACTCAGAGAGCCAATAGAGAGGTGGGGCAAGATCTTGGTTGGCTGTGGTTCCTTGATGCTGGCGTGACAGTCATGGATTTTTGATTGCCAAATCAGTCTCCTCTCCCCACCACCCCCCTCATTGTTTAAGGGACATTGAACATGAGTATCATTGATTTTCTTTTTTTTCCAGCATCATAATGCTGATTCCCAAGAAGAACAGGGTTGCCATCTATGAGTACCTCTTCAAAGAGGGTGTCCTTGTTGCCAGGAAAGACCCATTTGCAGCAAAGCATGCAGAGATTGAGGTTCCAAACCTCCATGTTATGAAGGCGTTGACAGTAAGTTACAGAATTCATACATTTTCACTCCAGGTTTTAGATTCATTGTCTTGCTTCATTAAGGTGGTCTGTGACAGTGGTTCTTAAACCATGGGTCCATGGACCCTAGAGGATTTTTGGGGGTTCACAGACTAGTAAAAATGTTATTACAAAATTTAATTTAAAAAGAAATCTGTAAACATCATTTGAGATCTATTTATTGCTTTATATTTAGTGGAGGGAAGGGGTGGCAATAGCTGTACTCAGGTCAGAAAGCGGGTCCACATCCAATAAAATTTTAAGAACCACTGGTCAGATAAGAAGATAAAAAGAATGCCATGACCTGGCCTTATGTATATATATATATGTAGTTTCTAAAGAAATATTTTTCAGAAGGCTTCTCAGCTTGAGGTGGGTGGTAGCTGACAGGAACAGCCTTTTAGTTACTAAAAGGCTGTTCTCATCATTAAAAGTGATCCGTAGTACCCTCCCTTGGATGCATCAGCACCAGGCCATCTTGCTTAGAACAGAGAGGCCTACAGGAGTGCTGTTAGGGAGGCAAAGCTCCACAAGGGACATGCAAATGAATGATGAAGTACCCTCCCTTAGGAGATTTGGGAAAACTTGTAACACAGAACTGCTGCTTTCTGGTGTATGTGTGTGCACATTTATATACACAATGAGACTTATTTGGTTTTAGTTGTATTTATTGGGCCATGTGTCAAAATCATGTGTAAACTAGGAAACAAAGTAGGAACAGCTTTATTAATTAACAAACACAGTTTCAGTTTGCAGCTTAATCATGCAAAAACACACAGGACAAAGGAATAGAGAAAGAAGATAAAATATAAATTCACATTGGGGACCATGAAAAGGAGAATGATACGATGGTAATCTATCCTGGAGAAGGTGGAATAGGTGATTATGGTTGGGTTAGAGGGGTTGTAATCTGATGGCATGAGCAACTTCTGAACTATATGTTGCAAGGGAGAAAAGAGCACAACTTAGCTCATGCGGAATATGATTGTGGAGGACTCTGTATTACAGCTTTACTGCAGTGGATTTGTGTATAGTTATATACTTAGTTTTATACACTAATTACAATTATTTTTATGTCAAAACCGTGTGTGAGAGAAAAGCTCTGCAGAACATTATTAGGCAGTCAGTCAGTCATTTGCATGTCCCTTGTGGCACTTTGCCTCTCTAACAGCTCTCATGTAGGCCTCTCTGTTGTAAGCAAGATGCCCTGCTGCTGATACATCCATTTGCAGCTTATCAACAGTGTCTTGCAGTCATCTTCACCTTGCTCTTCCTCTCTTTCTTTTTTTTCCTGTTATGTACCCTTCCAAGATGGTCTTCTTTAAATTCTCATGACATTTAATGTATCCAAAATATTTAAGTTTTCTTTGTTTAATCCTCTTTACTACCCAGCCTTCGTCAATATTAAGTTCTTGTGGTATGGATATATTTGTTCCTTTTTGTGTCCATGATATTTGAAGAATTCTGTGCGTATGGTCAGTATAGCGACACTTCCGGTGTCCCGAATGTACCATATGGTCATTATAGTGACAATTGTTTGTTTCATTAAAACAAGCAGTGTAACATTTAGATTGTACTTATTTCATCCGCGATTCCGGTGACACTTTCAAAATGGCGAAAGCGTGCCTAGTTGCGAGTGATGCCGAGTGAGAAAAAGGATGAGAAGCATGGAAATTTTTCAATTTTTGACAATGTAGATAGGGGTATGGACATAGCCTATGGCCACCCCGCTGCTCTTGAATGTTTTCTAAGTAGATCTAGACATATTTAGACAACTGGAGAAGTAGTTAGGAGTAGTTAGGAGGTTAGTTCAGACATTCATTCAGCGAGAATGCAATACGGAATCACAATACGAGATCAAGTAGATCTACACATCTCAGATGGTAAGTAGCGCGGATCTAGACCTCACCGATGGTGAGCTGGCCACAATCAGTGTCTAAAAACATCACATTACTTATTTTTCCTAAAAAGCTCTGCATTTATGAAATTTTCATTCATTTAGCTATACTTTGAAAAATATTAAGTATACGGAAGTACGTGGAACTACTGTTTTCCATTCCATTTTACAACTATACCCCTTTACAGACCAAGACCCGCGTTTTTACTCCCGCACCCCACGACACGTCCGTGTTTCTTCTAACGTGCGGAAAGAGTTCATATCTCTCTCAGAATTATCTTGTAAAGTGTCAAATAATTGTACCCATTTACCAGAATATCTTTATTCTTTTGGTTCTTTCTTCATAGATTATACAGTAAAGTTTAATTATAATGGTCTTCAAGGGAATTGGCAAACTTGTCTGTTATATCAAAAGTCTAATATAACCAGAATAAAATATATACTGTATATATGAATGTGGCTGGGACCTGTGGGCCTGGTCTGTTATTACAGAGACTCCGTTACTGTATTTCACGTAGTTGGTCAATGCTCTTGTTTCCATGGACAGTCACTTAATTGTGTTATTCGACTCCATGTTTTTAAAGCTAATTTATTGTTAATATTTCTTTATATCAGAGCTTGAAGTCAAAAGGATATGTCCGTGAACAATTTGCATGGCGTCATTATTACTGGTACCTAACCAATGAAGGCATCCAGTACCTGAGAGAGTTCCTCCACCTCCCAGCAGAGATTGTCCCTGCTACACTAAAGAGACAGACCCGTACAGAGGCCCCTAGACCTGCAAGACCTAAAGGTATTAGCTGTGTACGAGTGAAGCCTCATTTAATTGTTTCAGATCGGTGAGGTGAGGTGTTTGTTGTCAGCACGGTTCTTGTACACATACACACAAGACATATCATTACTTGAACCCAGATACATGCTATGGTAGGGACAAAGCTCAAGTAAGAATGAATATCGCCACCATTTTATAATAAACTGCATTTCTTACTAGTGATGGGAATAATAACTCTTAAATCTCAGTAATTCTGACATCTTGAAATACATTTAATTTGTCACTAACATTTGATATGTCACTGGAACTAGCATGGATAGAGTGGCACCTCTTTCATAACAAACAAGAAAGGAAGTTTTTGTCTTGACACAGTTACTTCATGGCTCATTGATCGAAAACTTGCTGCATTAAAAAAAATATAAATGTATTAGAATGTAACTTTTTGGTGGTTTCATTACAAAGGTTTTGTTTTTTTTTTTTTTTTTCAATTTTGGCTTGGAATTTAATGTTAACCTATGAATTCTGTATCATACCCTGATAGTGATTCTTGTCAGGTGTTGTGTTAAGTGATTTGTTTTTACATATTCATGTCATGTGATTTGTTTTTATAAACATACTCTTGGATGGATGCTGTGGCATGCAACAGAGCATATATGGGATTGTCCTGAATACAGTGAAGCCGGAGTCTGAATTTTTATCTTTGATTTAAATTTTTATGTCATGTGATTTGATTTTACATTTGTGTGTTTAGATCGTATAAAGAATGTATGGTGCTCATGAATGCTTTTAAAAATATGTCCAGTGGCATTTATATGCCACAGATGCAGGAAGCGTTAGTGCTGTCACATTTTTAAGTCTCATAGCACCACAGCAAAAATAACTAATGGAGAATGTATGAGAAGAGCTGGAGAGACAAAAAAAAATCATGTCATAAAAATAAGAGAAACAATATACTTTCATAGGACATGCAATGAGGAGGGTGGGCATTGAAAATATTGTAACAACAGGAAAAATAGAGGGAAGAAGAGCCAGGGGAAGACCAAGAGAAATGATACTGGACAGTCTGACGGGATGGTATGAGAGGAGATCACCAACTGAGCTGGTGGCCTGCATGAAGGATCGTGTAATCTGGAGAAGTATAGTAGCCAATCGGCATGGCACATGATGATGATGATACGGTATGAGAAGGGAAGACCAGCGCCTGTTCATCTTGAATGTTTTGTCTTGATGTAATGATGCTGTCATCAGCAGGTTGTGTAAATGCTAATAAGTGCATGAAAAGCATATTTTTGTTGAAATCCAGCATAGAATTAAAAGCCCTTATTGTCTTTCCTCTATATTTTTGTAAAATGCCTCTGTCACATGACCAGTGCAAGCATCCAAAGAGTGAGGTTTTTATTCTTTCATTTCTCACATCACAGCTTCAGAAGGTCCTCGAGCAGCTGGCACTGACCGCCAAGAATACCGCAGAGCTGCAGCACGTAAGATGACAAATCTTCTTTTTTTTTTAAAAGACTTTTGTATGTGCTGTGAAGTTTTCACCTGAAATCTTACCACCTTATTATTAAGTGAGGAGGTTATTAGTTGTGCATCTTTGATAAGTGAAGCATATTGTTTCCAAATGAAGAATCTCTGGAAACTTCTGGAGATGATACACTGGGAGTATTTTCATACGGGAACAGAAACATAAAAGTGTACTGGGAGTATTTTCATACGGGAGCAGAAACATAAAAGTGTACTGGGAGTATTTTCATATGGGAGCAGAAACATAAAAGCGTAAACTGCATGGTTCTGGTGTCTGAGTTGTTTTCCGTTTGGGCATGACATGATATATTGATAAAAAATTTACTTGGTGTATGTATATGCCTGCACTTTATACTTTGATAGCTTGAGTGTCTGATCAGTAGAAAAGATACTCCTACACTGTTTCTGCTCCAAGGAAGAAAAAGGTTAGGTTACATATCATGTAGAAGCTTTTTATTTATTTTTTTTCCCACCAAATGTTATATGTCTTAAATAGAATTATTAAATGTGTTCGTGTTATTCCACTTTCAACAGCTGGGACAGACAAGAAAGCTGAAGCTGGTGCTGGATCACAACAGTTTGAATTTGTAAGTTGTTTTGTCCATAGTGTTGCTCTTTATTTATATTTAGTTAGCATAAGGATCATCATCTAATGATTATATCATTTCTAATGACTGAAGGAATGTATGGTAATTGTGATGAAATATTTTTGTCTTCATCTCAAAGGTATCTTGCAGATCTTTTTTTGTGAGAGACATAGATTCTCTGCTGTCACCTCAGAAATTGAAAAAAAAAAAATCAATATCCTATATCATTTGCATGACATAGGGTGCATGAAGTGTTTGTGCCTTAACATTTTGCATTACTAGGCCACTACAGCATTTGAGGTAGGGATGCCAGCACCTGTCCTTGCTGCCTATGTTTTCCTAGGGAAGTCACAGATATTTTTTCCAAGGCTGGTTCCCTCAGAATTATTTTACTTTTGCCAGTAAGATGTCTTATTTGATGTTCAGTGACCCATGGCTGACTTGCAAGCATCAAGGTTGGTGACCAGTAAGTCTATCAGAACTGTCACCTCTGTGTTGGTACCCCCAGTAGCCTAACCTGGCTAATGTAACAGAACAGAGTTTTATAGGATTAGGCCTTAAAAAATCGTAGACAAAGCACTTTTAGTGGGGCATAAAATGATGCAGGGATTGGCATATTCCCTATACTGAAGAGGTATTGCACTCCCCATTGTTTTTTAGCTCTACGCTCCCAATCTGATACAGTGTTGTGCCTCAGCTTCATCACACTGGCAGCAAAGAACATAGCTTACACTTCCAGGGAGATAGAAAAAAAACCCAGGTACCTGGCCCTCCTTGGTGATGGGGAAAGAAAAGACAATATTATTTAAATATACCATGTCACCTTCGAATCTGCAGATTGTAAATAAACTGAGCACTAACCAAAACTGTATAAATAATATGAAATAATTGGTCATGCTGCAGTGGACACCAAGTCACTGTGGAATTCCTAGTAATGAAAAGGTGGGCAACAACCCAAAGAAAGAAATGTCCTACCACACAGTGCAGCAGATCCTTCAAGGCCTCACAGAAGAAAAATGGCTGGGCTAGTGGGCAGGAGAGAATACTGGGCATGCCCTGTATGAGCAAACCTGACGCATAAATGCACACAAACTAAACAGGCAGAGCATCATTTTCAAGTTACAAACAAACCAGATCACCTTAAACAAATGCTTAAGTGAAGTCAAGAGAAGCTACTGCCAAATTTGCAGGTACTATTAAAATGAAAGGGTAACATTTCCTACTTAAGTGCACCAGACTAGATGAACTATGAATAAAAGACACCTTACAGTTCACAACTGCCTATGTGCCAAAGCTGAACAGCTACAAAGGACAGCTAAGTTCTTCATTGTGACATCAGCTCATAGCCACAGGAAGATACACAATCACCAGGCTAACAGTGATTATTTGCTTCCACGACTAGTTTTATCTTCAGGAAGATTGCAGAACATTAGCTTTCCTTAACACAGTGTTTATAATTTGAACTGCTGAGGTAGATGCCCTTATGGACTTGTAATAGACATTAACACTCATTATATAATGTGTTATAGCAGAGACTTCTGGTTTGTTTTTTAAATCCAAGTGACTTGAACCTTTGTAAATTTCTTTCTTCTACAGAGGGGTGGATATGGCCGTGGTCGTGGTGGAAGTGCTCCAGGAGGCCAGTAGTAGCTGCAACAGATTAAATACATTCTAGGATCAACCTTTGTGGATTTATGTTCAGTTTTTCATCTGCTTTTTTTTTTGTTTCTGTGTGGTTGTTTCTTTTGAAGTTTACAAAGATTATGGTTCATGGGTGGCAGTTATAAGACAAGATTGTGAAACTGGGAGAAATGTCAAAGTTGTGAAAAGAGATGGGGAATTGAAGGATTGACACACTGACTCCATAGTCCAGTTTTTAGGCAATGAATGGCACTGTGTGTGGTTAGGGGAGAGAAATATAAAGTTCAGCTGACTTTTAGCTCAGAATGGTGATTCGCTGATCAGTCAGCATTTAAGGAAAGAGACAATGCAGGATATGAGCTACTCATATTTCCAGACAAGACAAGAAGCCACATTTCTGCTTCTTGTGGATATTGCTACTCCAATTTTGATGTCAAGATGCAAGCTATGCTAGTAGTCCTAACAGTCATTAGCACTGGATACAAAAACAGTGCCATACATTAAAAAAAAATCTTGTCTTCTTAGACTCCCAATCTACTTTCCAAGTGCTTGAAAACTGGAAACCAACAGTTGATCTCAACTGACATAGCTCAGTGCAGTAAACCTACTTGCCTCTGTGACATCAGGCCATACAGATACTGCAGATAATGAACATGCTGGCAGACCACCATGTCACAGCCCAACCCCTGAGACCACGTCATTTATTGCAGATAATTGTACAATCTTCATTGCACACACAGGACACACCACCCCTCAATAAAGCACTTGTGCATAGTGACCTGATTCGCCATGCACTATGCTGCATGCTCAATAACTGACAAGAAGAAGAAACTATGGAACACCAGCTTCTGGACTGCGCACAATGAAAAATCTTCCATCACGAAGATTCTGTACAGAGATACAGAGCAGCTGAAAAAGACACCTCCATTTCATTATCTGGCAAAAAGGAAAAAATGTGAAAACTTGCACGCCCACAGACCAGAAAAGTCGAGCTCAGATTAGTTGTAGGAACACTCACAAAACTTCATCTAGCCTCTGCAGCTGTGATCCATCCAGCTTCTTTGTTGCAAAGTGGATCAGAACTGATAACTACCTCATGGCCTTGCAGTATTAGACTTGAGCTGATCTAAGCTTAGAATGAGTGTTAGGACTGAATATATATAACTTGTACATGTAGAATGATTATCAGAACTGGTCATATCTACAATTAAAATGAATAATTCATTACAAAAAAAAATTTGTTGGAAGAACAAATATTGTATTAAATAATACCACACAAAGTATATCAGAACAAAGACAACAAAAAAAAAATATGGCCAACTCTATGGTATTACAAATCAAGGGCAGTGAATCTGAAACATTTCACACTGCAAGACACCATTAAAAATTCTTAATGACACAAGGGGCGGTTTCTTTTTTTTAAAAGACAATTATGGCATGCACCCTGAGAAAGGTTTGCTAGCACAGGTACTGACTGGCCCCAGGAATGACATTGTCTTAGTTCATGTGGGTTAATGTATGGTGGCTCCCACTCATAAAAAATTAATGAAATTGTACGTTTCATATTGTTTCACAGCATAAGTCTTGAAGCTAAAACAAAAAAAAAGAGCTTACAATATCTCTCCTTTCTTGACAATAAAATTAAAGATTATCTGTGGGACACCTTAGGTGTCTTAAATAAACTGTGAAATATGGCAAGCTTTAGCAGATTGCTAACTAAATGTTGCCTGAATGTAGTGGGTGAAAACGTGTCTTACTAACATTACTACACGTATGACCTAAAACATCAGACTACACGTTTGTTTTAGTTATTTTGAAACATAATAAGTACACGTAACATGGAAATCCTGTATTTCATTCACGTTTCCAACTATGCCCCCAATACATATCAAGCCCTGCGCTTTTACTCTGGCACCAAATGGAACGTCCATGTTTCACTGGTGGCCTAACAGTTTTTCATATTAACATGGAAGAGCATTAAGAATACTTGTTACGTGAGATAAGCTACTGAAAGGGAATACAACACCCATGTTCTCCAGGTAAAATTAAAATCCCAGCCTGCATACACCATGGTGACTGCCTTATGTAAGAGGTCATTACTTCTTCAAAGAATGCCACCCAGTGGATACTGGAAAACTGGTATATACGCTATAACTGATATTTTCTTAACTCTGCATGCTTATGGACGAAAATTTGGCGTTGCTGAGTTCTGAGGGTAATGCCGCCAGCCAGAAACTTGGCCAAGCTTCATTTCACTTTAAACAACCGGTGTAACATATTGTAAACATTTAATGCACATGTCCCGTGACCTTTTTTTCAAAATGAGCAAAGAGTGCTTGGTTACGAGGGAGAAAATTGAAGTTTTCTATGAGAAATTTCAATTTTTGGTGATGTAGATAAGGGTATGGACATGCCCTGTGACCAGACCACTGTTCCTGAATGTATCCCAAGTAGATCTAGACATATCAGATGACTGGAGAAGTAGTTAGAAGGTCATTTCAGACATTATTTTAGGGAGAACGGCACATACAATCACAAGACGAGATCGACAGGTAGTTCTAGATGTCTCAGATGGTACATACTGTACCCTAGACCCAGCTGATGGTAAGTAGGACATAATTATTGTCTTAAAAACATCACATTACTTCTTTTTTCCTAAAAAAAAAAAACTCTGCATTTATGAAATCTTCATACATTTTTAGTTATTTTGAAAAAATAATAATTTCACGTAACATGGAAATCCCGTATTTCATTCACTTTTCCAACTATACCCCTGATACATATCAAGCCCGCGCTTTCACTCTGACACCATTTGTAACGTCCGTGTTTCTTCCTGTGGCACGGGAAGAGTTAACAAATATGCTTTGTCTTCTACATCCTAGAACCACAAGCTGGTGTTCTCTGCAGCCAAATCTTGAAGGTGCTGGGGAACAGTATCATGTCGACTTGAGACTGGGTTATGGCAGCTATTTTGCCAGACCCTGAATGAGGCTAAAAAAAAAATAAAGGCTGTGCAGTACTTCTTTACCAGACTCAACTGCCATGGGGACTGGCAATCCCTGGTCCACTGGGCAGGCTAGGTCTTTTACTGGGGGTACCAACGGAGAGATGGGAATGGTCTTGGTCAGCTATGGTTCGCTGACTGTCAAAACAGACAGGGTCTTGGCCCCTGTTTTCTTAACATGCAAACCTTCATGAAAAACGAGCATTCATATAAATCAAATGGACCCTAGTTTCAACTTCTTGTACAATGAAGCTGGATAACCAAAAATAGAAACATCTGACCATGCTCATTACTGAACCAAAAAAAAAAAGCTAAATTTCAGTTGCAAATAAGTGAAATTGAAATATTTTTCCACTTTTAATTTCATGGACTCTCTTTTAGCAAACCAGGGATCTCTCATTGCAAAATTTTAGCTCAAGAATCTGACAAACCAGAAATGGATCACATAGACTTGGGTGAAATAACATGATCAAGTAGCCCAGATGGTGTGACAGCAGTAACATGAACTGGAGAAGCATGTCCACCTGTATCTATTGACAAGATGGCTACTGGTCAAGTTCATTTCTTCTTAATTAGCTTTTGAATGACTTTAAATGGTGCAAAAACCTTCATTCTTGGACATCAAGCTGGATATCCTTGGGGAGAAAAAAATGCAGCAGTCTGCCCTGAGCCATTCAATACTGCAGTAAGGGGATGACTGTCTTTTATTCTTCATGTGCTGGCCAGTCCTGCAACAAATGCTGGACTCATCTTTTCCTGTGCCACAAATTTTACAGCTGAAACTCATTAGCAGTGCCTCTCTTCAGCTTGTTATGCATATCAATCTGTTATTGCCACCACAGAGTCTAAAGTTCCCAACCTGCTCTTCTCTGTCCAGCTGGTGATACAAGTTATTCCTTTTATAAATAACCCAGATGTTTTTTCCCCGCTATACTTTCTTGGTTTTTTTCCAAAATTTCTTTGAAAATGGCCAGTACCTATTTCCACAGCAATGATCTTCTGTTGCATTTAATTTTGGTTTTCTTGTAAGTTTCTTTTAACACTAATGAAAGATTCAAATAACTCATTTCTAGATGAGTGCCAGTTTCATTTGCAGAGGAGCCTGGGCATTTAGCTGAAACCATGTGTATCTAAACTCTATAAACATTTCATAATAAGTTCGTTATTACTTCAGTGAACTAGCAGTAGAAGACATTAAATTAACACTAAAATTATTCTGTTAGTCAGGTAGGGGATTACTGCTTTAACAAACATTAAGATAATCAGCCGAACATCAAAACAGTAATCACTGATAACATTCAACAAAACAATTGCATTCTGGGTATGCTAGGACAAATCTGCATCATAAACGTTAATGTTCTTGTGTAGGTCTCTGACTGAGTCAAACTTCTGCCCGTTCAAGCTGCTAAGCAGAGAAAAGAGATTCTGTCCTTTGTTCTTCTCCGGTGTAACATCTGCTTCAACCGACACTCTGACCTTCCGGCGGCACAAGCAAGGTTCTGATACAGGCCAGTTTAGATTGAGGTGATGTCTATGCAACTGAGGTCAGAGAGGATAACAGTAATTTTGTGGGATATTTATTTTAGAAACTGCAGAAAAATGAATAACTTGACCAAATTAAAATGGTTTAGATGCATTTGAACTCTTGACCTATCATGAGCCACTTAAAATGTTTACAAAGTAACTAGTCATGTGGTTTCTTCTGTTGCCAGGAGTTTGCACTTTCATGCTACCATAAATGAAACAGACAGGCATGTTATTTCCCCATAAATTATAGCATTGGCAATACATTAGTAGGACAAAAAAAAATTGTATCTATCTTGCATGCTGTAATGATAAGTTACAAGTTAGAAAAATGGAAGCATGTGGAAGGTAATGTATTCTGCCACATAATCATCAACAGAATTGTACCAGTGCTTAAGGAAAAGCTTTGGAAAGAGCAGGCAGGATTTAGGAAAGGAAGATCATGCACAGACCACATATTTGTACTTAGACAAATGTTAGTGCAGGCAAATGAGTAGCATAGCACAACATATGCACTGTTTATAGATTCTGAGAAAGCCTTTGACAGTGTCAACAGAGATGCACTGTAAAATTCTAAGACGGCATGGCCTCCCTCGAAAGATAGCCAATGTCATCAAAGCCCTATGCGAGGGTTTTCAGTGCAATGTGATCTGCGGAGAACACACTTCTAACAGTTGTAGGATACAAACAGGAGTGAAGCAGAGATGTGTACTATCACCAACATTATTTATCTTAGCAGTAGACTGGTTAATGAAGGAGGCAACATCTGATAAACGCAGAGGATTACAACGGACTCTCAACACTGCACAGGTGGAACTTGACTTTGCAAACGACATTTGTCCACTATCAAGCAGGTACAAAGATATGCAAGATAAACAAGCTAACCCAAAATGCCAGAAAAACAGGTTTTTCGACGAAGGAAAGACAAAGTTAATGAAGCAAAATGTGAACTGCGGCAATGTACTGAGAGTAGATAAGTTAGTGGAGGATGTCAATGAATTTGTATATCTTGGTAGTAGAGTAGTAGAAGATGGAGACAGCACAGAGGACATCAATAGCAGACTTAATGCTGGAAAATCACCAAAACTATAGAAAACAAGCCGAATTCTTTCCAAACTAAATGTTTATGAAGAATTAGAAGAATATTTGGCCAAATACTATAAGAAACAACATCTTGTTGGCGGAAATGCAGATGAAGCCACTGACAACAATTACTGAGAAAAGACACTGGCGATAGTTGGGACATGTGCACTGGATGACTTACATCCATCCACCCCTCTACAACAATGGCTACCGGAATGAAGTAAACAAAACAGCCAGCAGATTATAGCTGGCGGGGAATGGATATTGTTGAAGGGGGTTAAGTACAGCCACCAGAGGCTGGAAAACAAACAAGCCACCCTACACTGCTGTCTTCACAGCAGTCAGAGCAAGACCACAGTCTGCCCTAGCAAGGAAAGGTGCTGAAGTTGGAGGTACCCAGCCAAAAGGCACCTCATAGAAATCGGGATAGTGTTCATTACCACTAAATGCATACAAAGAAGAAGAAGAATAGCAACAACCAGCAATCTTCACATCAAGGCACACACTCAATGAGGTTAGAACACTGTCACGGCACAACCAGCAGACTCCATACTTTAAAACAACAGTGCTGCTCGTTTCCAACACTTGCCCTTCCAAGGATTTTGAGATACACTAGTTAATAATCACTGATTAATAGCTAAGATTACACTAGTTAATAATCACTGATTAATAGCTAAGCTGTAAAACTTGTAATGAAATTTTATCTGCTGATTTACCAAAGGAAAAATGAAAAAAAAAAAACCAACAAAACTACCTTATGCAGCTCTCCATTGGCACAATGCCAAACAATCCCCTCAACCTGTCCATAACCTTCTGTGCTGTCAAACCAGTTGTACAAGGCATCATAATCTTGTGGCTGAGGACATGACAAGGACATGCTGCCATGTGGAATGAGGACATGGATGGGACATTTTTTGCTACCAATGTCTGCACAGAAAGAAATGTACAATTATATATACATGCACCTCTCACATAACATTACACATCACAGTAACTGATGATTACTTTACTGTTGTGAAAATTTCTACAAACATTTTTCATATACATGAAACTATCTCTCTCTCTCTGAACCTTAAGTGCCCAGGGCACATGGGGCTTCTGCAAGGGTTTTCCACAAATGCCTGTCCTTCGCCTTTTTTTCTGCTCTTGCCCAGGTGAGCCCTCTATTGCTCAGCATCCTTTCTGTTGTTCTTCTCCATGTCTCTTTTGGTCTACCCTTACTTCTGCTCCCCTGTGGTGTCCATCTTAGTGCTATTTTTGGTAGTGAGTTGTCAGTCATTCGGAGCACATGTCCCAACCATCGCCAGCGTCTTTCCTCAATAACTGTTGTCAGTGGCTTCATCTGCATTTCTGCCAATAAGATGTTATTTCTTATGGTGTTTGGCCAAAACATTTTTCTAATTCTTCGTAAACATTTGGTCTGGAAAGAATTCAACTTGTTTTCTATGGTTTTGGTGATTTTCCAGCATTCATTTCCATAGAGTAGTACACTTAGAACATTACTCTTAAATATCCTGATTTTCATATTTATGCTTAGTTTTTTTGATTTCCATATAGTCTGCAGCACTGCAAAAGCCTGGTTTGCTCTAGTAAGTCTGCTGTTGATGTCCTCTGTGCTGTCTCCATTTTCTACTACACTACTGCCAAGGTATACAAATTCGTTGACCTCTTCCACTAACTTGCTATCTACTCTGAAGACACTTATGTTGTTCACATTTTGCTTCATTAACTTTGTCTTTCCTACGTTGATCTTTAGTCCTATGTTGTTTGCATTCTGAGTTAACTTGTTTATTTTATCTTGCATGTCTTTGTGAGTGCTTGATAATAGACAAATGTCGTCCGCAAAGTCAAGGTCCTCCAGCACTGTGTCAAGGGTCCATTGTAATCCTCTGCGTTTGTCTGATGTTGCCTCCTTCATTAACCAGTCTACTGCCAAGATAAATAATGTTGGTGATAGTACACATCCCTGCTTCACTCCTGTTTGTACCCTAAAGCTGCTGGAGGTATGTTCTCCACAGATCACTTTGCACTGAAAACCCTCATATATGGCTTTGATTACATTTACTATCTTATGGGGGAGACCATGCCATCTTAGGATTTTCCACAGTGCATCTCTATTGACACTGTCAAAGGCTTTCTCAAAATCTATGAACAATGCATATGTTGTGCTATGCCACTCATTTGCCTGTTCTAATATTTGTCTAAGTACAAATATGTGGTCTAAGCATGATCTTCCTTTCCTAAATCCTGCCTGCTCTTTCCGAAGTTTTTCCTCAAGTGTTGGTACAATTCTGTTGATGATTATTCTGCAAAATACTTTACTGGTGAGTGGCAGTAGGGTAATGCCTCTCCAGTTCCCGCAATCTCTGAGGTCACCCTTCTTTGGTAGTTTTACTATAAGCCCAGTTTTCCACTCCTCTGGGGCTTTTTCTAGATCCCAAATTTGTTGTAATATCCGGCAAAGTTGTTTTGGTGTTTCTGTTTCTTCTGCTTTCAACATCTTAGCAGTCACGTCACCTTCACCTGGTGCCTTGTCTGATTTTAGCTTCTTTATCGCCTCCTTTACTTCACTTATTGTTATTGGTCCTGTATTGATGTTTAGTTTCGTTTTTGCTTCAGGTATGTCTATTGTTTGTGCTGCTTGTGTTCTGTTTAGTAGGGTGTTAAAGTGTTCCCTCCATCTTTCAATTTTTTCTCTTTCTCCACTGACCAGTTGTCAATTTTGTGTCCTTACTGCACTTTCACATCTTGTGTTGAAGTTACCTGTCATCTGCTTTGTGATTTTATATATGGTTTTCATATCATTTGTATATGCTGCTTTCTCTGCTGCTTCTGCTAAGTTGTCATAATATTGACGTTTATCTTGACGGCATGATTCCTTCACTTCTTTGTCTTTTTGTGCATAATTACTTAAAATTTGTTCTTTAAGCCGTTGTGATTTGGTGTTCAGTAATTTTTTCTTGATTTCTTTTCTTTGCTCTATCTTTTCCCATGTGGTCTTGCTTATCCATTCCTCTTTCTCCGCTTCCGGTATCCCAGCACCTCTTTTACTGTTTCCTGTAGTGTTTTATTGAACTATAGTATGGACATTTCTGCTTTGTCTTGTAGGACACTGAAGCGGTTCTTAAGTACTATTGAGAATTCATTTCTTGTTTGCTGGTCTTTCAGTTTTCTTGTATCAAAATGTATCTGTCTGTGCTCTCCGATTTTGGCTTTCCTTAATTTTAGTTTTATTTTTGCTACCAGAAGGTTGTGATCACTTCCTACATCTGCTCCTTTCCTTGCTCGCACATCTTGTAGTGACCGTTTCCACTTGTTGTTTATTAGTATGTGATTGATTTGGTTTTCTACATGAAACTATACCCTGTGAATAAATTTAAGTCATGTCATTTGATGTGTCCTTTCCCTCTCACTGCCTCCTTGAATGCAATGTGGTCTTTGAGCAAGTGGGCAAGCATCTGACAATGACATATTCAGATTTTTTTGTGATGTTCTGAGTGTACTTGTGGCAAGGTCACCCCTTTTCCCTTTTGCCAGGCACTGTGGCTTCCGCTATCAGTCTCTCCAAACTATTAAGTCCCTTGATGTGGCCAACGCATCTCATCTTTCTAAATTTGATCGTGTTTACAAGCCACTTTTCTATGACACCTAATCCTGTCACTAAATCTTTACCTGATTTTCTGTCTATCTATGATATTCTAAGTGCCCTTTTATAACATTTCATTTCAAATGCAGTTATTCTCTTTTCTAGTGATTGTTAAGTATATATGGAAGTGCAAGATGAAAAATGAACCCTAGAGGCAATATTTTTTTTTTCTCACTCAGTTACTTGATACAGATCAGCGGTGAAAAGTTGGGTTTACTATCTGCACAATCAAACCAAGTACATGGTGCTTTTCTTCATGAACTGACATCTAAAGATTATCAGGCATCGTTCAACTTGACAGGGTGCTGCCTAAGTCACTGGAATGCTGCTGACTGGAGTTTCGCAGAATGATGTTGGCAGAAATTTTAGAGTCAACAGAAGGTGCATTCACTGAGCTTTCCAAGGGCTCCAGTCAACCAACAAAGGTGATCATTTCCTAATCCTTTCTGAAAGATAGTGATGGCATACCACAACATGACCACTAAGCAATCGCTGGAACCTGACACTTCCATTTAAACAGGAAATCACCTCCATCGACTTTGTTATGGTGCAGAAATGCCAGTTTTTCAGATCTATCTCACACGGCCATCAACCAATCCAGACGCAGCTGCCTGGCTATGCCGACAACCTAAATGCACGGCCATGTTCTTCTGAAATATCCAGGCTGACGTTTCAGAATGTTTGATGAAGAACTCCTTCTGTTATTGTTAGCCCAAAGCCCATCTGGGCAAGACAACATTGTAACTGGACCGCAAAATTGGTAATGACAAGACGTGATTCAGTAAGCAATTGATATCCATGGGTGCGGTGATAAATAGGATAGGTTTTGTGATTGTGTGCTGCTGCAGAACATGGATGGTATGTAGAGGAGAGGGGGGTATGATAACTTGGATCAGCACCTGGAAAGGAGGACCCACTGACCTCCTTGTCCTAAGGATGAGTACAGCAAATTCCTGGTAGCTCAGTGGAGCATCACCCCAAAGAACCAGTTAGACAGACTTGTTACAATCATTATTTCTATTACAGCAATTTTGTACTCATTGGGGAACTGCAAACAGTTTATTTACACTCTGAATATTCCATATCTAAACATCTATTGATTTGTTTCCTTTCTCAGTCATCAATCCCTTTGTCTCTTTTGTAGTTAAAAGTTTTTGTGAAGAGGCCGTTGACATTTTACCAGAATCTGTTGGCTGTGACTAGTAAAAACAAACAAATCAAAAAAAAAAAAAACAAAACTTACTGTATGGATTGCCATTGATACTGGTTCCTATAAGCTCACAAGTCTGCCCACAAAGAGCTGAGAGTGGTTGGGCTTCTATAACTAGATCATTGCTGTCTTCTGCATCCTCCCTGCAGAATAAGAAGACAGAGTATACACAGGCAGCTCACACAGTTTTAGCTTTTAGAGACATCCTTGTAAAGTCACTCATTCCAACAAGACAAACACAATTTACAGTATAAGTAATGTGAAATAAAGGAGTTATATAAACTCATACTTGTGCAAAAATAAAAAAATCTTGTCCCACAACATCAAACTTTATATACAGACACAGATTAGGCCAGTTGTCTTGCATGGCTCAGAAACATGGAGCGCTACAAAACAATGCGAAGCACAGCTACAGATCTTTGAAAACAGGATCTCGAGAAGAAGTTCTGGACCAATTAGACTTCCTGTATCACAAGAATGGAAAATTAGAAATAACTAAGAAATCCACACACTATTCCAATCTCCACTTATAACTACCATTATGAAAAAACAACAGACTGAGATGACATCTAGAGAGGATGAACAAGAATAGACAAATAAAAATGGTTTATACAGAAGTGAATAACGGAGACAGACCAAGAAAGCAGACTGAAACAATGGTGGCATGACAACCTGGAAGAAGACCTATGAGCCCTTTTAGTGGACAGTTTGGCTGGAGAAGTCTTAGAAGAGGGAGGAATGGAGACAGACAAGTGTTGCAGAAATGACCCGCAATGCCTATGAAAGCTGATTGAATGAACAAATTGTGCAAATGTTTTCATCTTCATCATTCAGTTTCAAATGCTCAGTCACCCAAACAAAGAAGAAGAGTGTCTCATGAATCCAAATGTTAACAGAAGATCTTCATGTACTCTATATTTAGGGCTAGGAACTATGGAAAATCATGAAAAGTTTCTCCTGTGCTAAATCAAAGGATTTCTAAATTATTTTTGTTAATAACTGTCTTACTCTGAAGCAGTTCTCCCATCACATAACACACCATCATGTCTTACGTGTGAACAGTTTTGTTTCTGAAGTACATCTCTGACAACAAACCATCATGTCTTATGTGTGAACAGTTTTGTTTCAGAAGTACATCTCTGACAACAAACCATCATGTCTTATGTGTGAACAGTTTTGTTTCAGAAGTACATCTCGGACAACAAACCATCATGTCTTATGTGTGAACAGTTTTGTTTCAGAAGTACATCTCGGACAACAAACCATCATGTCTTATGTGTGAACAGTTTTGTTTCAGAAGTACATCTCGGACAACAAACCATCATGTGAAAAGAAATAGGAAACAGCTTCACAATGAAATACCTTAGGACAAGGGCTAGACCTAAGGTGTAGTCAACAGCTGATAAATGCCAACAGTGTTGCCTTGAAGTCAGTTCTACTGGGACCCAACCTGGAAACAAAGTTATTCATGTATTTTTCTTTCAACTGTGTAAATAACTAAAAAAAAAAAAAAACCAAACTAACAAATCTTAGCACTAACTAAGATTATACTGACACTTTTTGTCTCAGAAGATGATTCTGAAGCAGACAGCATTAACCATTAGAAGATGATTTTGAACCAGACACCATTAATCAAGATTATCTCTCTCTCTCTCTGAACCTTAAGTGCCCAGGGCACATGGGGCTTCCGCAAGGGTTTTCCACAAATGCTTGTCCTTTGCCTTTTTTTCTGCTCTTGCCCAGGTGAGCCCTCTATTGCTCAACATCCTTTCTGTTGTTCTTCTCCATGTCTCTTTTGGTCTACCCTTACTTCTGTTCCCCTGTGGTGTCCATCTTAGTGCTATTTTTGGTAGTGAGTTGTCAGTCAATCGGAGCACATGTCCCAACCATCGCCAGCGTCTTTCCTCAATAACTGTTGTCAGTGGTTTCATTTGCATTTCTGCTAATAAGATGTTATTTCTTATGGTGTTTGGCCAAAATATTTTTCTAATTCTTCGTAAACATTTAGTCTGGAAAGAATTCAACTTGTTTTCTATGGTTTTGGTGATTTTCCAGCATTCACTTCCATAGAGTAGTACACTTAGAACATTACTCTTAAATATCCTGATTTTCATATTTATGCTTAGTTTTTTGATTTACATATAGTCTGCAGCATTGCAAAAGCCTGGTTTGCTCTAGTAAGTCTGCTGTTGATGTCCTCTGTGCTGTCTCCATTTTCTACTACTCTGCTGCCAAGGTATACAAATTCGTTGACCTCCTCCACTAACCTGTTATCTACTCTGAGTACATTTCTGTTGTTCACATTTTGCTTCATTAACTTTGTCTTTCCTACGTTGATCTTTAGTCCTATGTTGTTTGCATTCTGAGTTAGCTTGTTTATTTTATCTTCCAGTGGCTGGCTTTCATCCACAACCTTCATGGGCTCAGTTTCCTGATACGCATTTCTCCTTCCACCTGCATTTGTTTTTTCCCTTGCTTCCATTTCTGTAGCAGTCTGATAGTTTTTTTACCAGATAGGGTTGCTGGCCCTATGCCGAACCCTCCTTAGTCGCCTTTTACGATCATGCGTGGTAGGGTACAGTGGTCCTATTCTTTGCAGATCCCGGGTACCACACAGGGGAATCAAGATTATAACAACACTTTTTGTCTCAGAAGATAGTTCTGAAATAGTTAATGTGGGATTCCCACACCATCAATATTCCATGTGGCAACTCTCATAACCAGTTCTACCGATAATAGAAATGCACAGTTAACCAGAGTAACAGATAGCACTGTGTTTCAACATCCCATCCCATCTCCAAATGTTTGTGCCTTTTCAGAACTGGTTAGCTTGCTTTGCTGTGAAAGCAGTGAAGACAGAAACTGCTACTTTTTTTTTCCCTCTCATGCCTTTAATATGTTATTCATGTGTCAGATTCATATAGGAAAGTGCTAAGTGCACACGTGTGTGTGTATACCATACATCCTTCCTATGCTGTTAAATGTCACACAGGGCTCGAGCACATGGCATTTTGCCAAATTTTCCTGATTTTGGTGAGTTTATCAACTTCATCAAGGGATCTTAAGCCTGCTAATTTGGCCTCCCTTAACAATGTCCTACAAGTGTGTGTATACAGATCTTTACCTGACCCTGTCTCCTTCATCAGGTTGGTCAAGTGAATCTTCCCTTGCATTTTATACTTTGTATACTCTTTATTTATGACCTTTTCTTGCTAACTCAAGTACATCTATATTTATGACCTTGTCTTGCTAACTCATGTACACACATCTCTATTTATGACCTTGTCTTGCTAACTTATGTGCACACATCTCCATTTATGACCTTGTCTTGCTAACTCATGTGCACACATCTCTATGTATGACCTTGTCTTGCTAACTCAAGTACACACATCTCTATTTATGGCCTTGTCTTGCTAACTCAAGTACACACATCTCTATTTATGACCTTGTCTTGCTAACTCAAGTACACACATCTCTATTTATGGCCTTGTCTTGCTAACTCAAGTACACACATCTCTATTTATGGCCTTGTCTTGCTAACTCATGTGCACATAAAGTGTACTGGACTATTTCTGATGTATGTTTTACAGTTGTTTGCAATGGAGAAACTAGACCATTATTTCTGGTGTTCACTAATAAATAAGGTAACAAGGAATACGAGAAATTTCCCAGTCATACGGAGCATATATTACAGAGATCAAGACAAGTTTACCCGTCACAAGAAACATATATTGCAGAGATCAAGACAAGTTTACCCGTCACAAGAAACATATATTGCAGAGATCGAGACAAGTTTACCCGTCACAAGAAACGTTGCAGAGATCGAGACAAGTTTACCAGTCACAAGAAGCATGTTGCAGAGATCAAGACAAGTTTACCAGTCGTAAGGAGCATATATTGAAGAGATCGAGACAAGTTTACCAGTCACAAGAAACATATATTGCAGAGATCGAGACAAGTTTACCAGTCACAAGAAACATATATTGCAGAGATCAAGACAAGTTTATCAGTCACAAGAAACATATATTGAAGAGATCAAGACAAGTTTACCAGTCACAAGAAACATATATTGCAGAGATTAACACATCAAACACTGAAAATTATGCACTTCAGTCCGCTGCTGGGGTGGAAAACCATGAATTTTTTATATATGTCATGCAACTTGCAGGAATATTTTGGCTGAACTCTCATTTACATCACAATTAATATAAAAAATAAGTAAATAAAAAATTCAAGTCTTCGAATTATTTAACAGGTATAAAATGAGAGCTCAATGAATTAAACAGCAAGTTGAATGAGTAAATATACTGAAGAATTTATATGCTAATTTTAATACAAGATTTGAGTCGGGGATTACATTTTTTGATCAGTAAGAATTACAGAATATTACAGAGACATCACACTCTCATGTGCTGAAGGTAGTGGAAATATGGGTCCAACATAGTATCCCAATTATGCCTTAATGGCATGGAAATAGGGATTTTACATTTAGCCAAGAATCACAGAGGAACTTTCCTAGAAAATCAGTAACTGTACAAGCTAGTGTTGACAGTGAATAAATATTATTATGTATATGAATTTCCTAATACTCCATATAGTAAAGAGGATTAAAGAGAGAAAACTTAAATGTTTTGGACACATTAAACGTCTTGGAAGGGTACATAATGGGGGAAAAAAAAGAGAGGAAGACCAAGGCAAAGATGGCTGCAAGACATCGTTGATGATCTGCAAATGGACGCATCGGCAGCAAGCCATCTTGCTCACAACCGAGAGGCCTACAGGAGTGCTGTTAGGGAGGCAAAGTTCTGCAAGGGATATGCAAATGAATGAATGAATATTCCATAACATTTGTGGGGGAAGATGTGCATTAAAAAAAAAAAAACAGAAAAAAAGCATACGTATGTAATATCTATTAACTTTATGTGGCTCCCAGACATATGAAGTTTTCCAATTTAGCTCTTACCACGAGTCAATTCGACCACTCTGGTCTATAAATTCCAAACAGCACAGTTTTTAGCCTGAGCCCACAAAATACCAAAAAAGATAAAAAAACTGGACAAGAATCTGACCTGGTGTATGACCAATACTATCTGGCATGGCTAGACCATCCCTAATCTCCAGACGACTGGCAGGAATCCAGTTTTCTGGCACCTCCTGTTAAAAAAAAAAAATTTAAATGACCATTAAAAAAAAAAAACAAAATAGAGTCATAAGTGGAGCAATGCAATGCAGCTTTCACGGGCATGTATAATACACATCTGCAACAATAACAAAACTATTTTGCTTCTATAATTAATTCACACAAAGATATCCTGCCATGTGAACTGCAAATGTTACTGTACAAAAAAATAAACTTGAACCCTGTACTTGTGCAATAAAGTATCACTTTGGGTATGCTCCACATGCATTTACTTAAGTAAACATGTTGGTATCCTCCATATACAGTTAAGTACAAAGTTTAGATATGATTCACATATAGTTAAGAATAATGCAGTTAGGTATGGTAGTTTTAGACATGATTTACATACAGTTAAGTACAAAAGTTAGGTATGATATCTTAGGTACAATTCACATACAGTTTTATATAAAATTTATGTACAATAGTTTTGACATGATTCACTTATAGTTTAGCAGAAAATTTAGGTATAATACGAAGGTCATACCGAAAGTCGTGAGTAAAAATTTTTTAAAATCAGAATTTATAGATAGAGATAATATAAATGCATCACCTTGATCTGCATCCTTTTCTTCACTTTTCAACATAATCTCTGTTTCTCTGCACTTATTTTTCCCATCGCTCTGCATGTTTGAAAATACCTTCCTGGTATAATTCAGTTCCAGTTTACCGATGGCACAGATGCACTGCTTTCTGCTGCCACAAACTTTTCTATAGCCTAGGGTTTCAATCATTTCCTGTACTGCATTGTGTCCTATTCCAAGATTTACAGTGATTTCAGATACTGTGACACATCTGTCTTCTTTAATGATGCTGTCAACCCTTTCGACTTTGCGTTCAGTGGAGGCAGTTTGAGGTTGACCGCTGTGAGGCATATCTTGGATGCTCGTGTTTCCATCTTTGAAATGTTTCACCCACCTCCTAACACTGCTAGCGCCCATACACACATCTCCATAAGTAAGCTGAAGTCTTTGGTGAATTTCAGCAGCGGGGATTTCCTCTTTAACGATGAACTCAATAACAGCACATTGACAAAATGAAACTTCAGCAGCCGTCATTTTGTTTAGTGGTCACGTGACAATGATGGTGACATCATGTGACCTCTACATGATGTGCAAAGGATGCAGATAAGGTGATACATTTATATTTTCTCTATCTACAAATTCTGATCTTTTAAAAAATTTTTGCTCACGACTTTCGGTATGACCCTCGTAGTTTAGCCATAATTAACATGTTGTTAATTATACCTGACGCAGGATTTAGGAAAGGAAGATCATGCATAGACCATATATTTGTACTTAGAC